>JAWDJD010000001.1:296848979-298048979 GCA_035047305.1 Bradypodion pumilum
AGGATCGTGGAACCAAACTTTAACATTATGTGAGGTATTACTGTATTCTGTTCATCTAGGAATCCTTCATGCCATTAATCCAGGAATTCTTTTAACTCATTTTCCCTCTGGAACTGGACAATGTCCATCATATCAGTTCTCAGTTTTCTCTTAACCGTTCCTCAAATCCTGCTTTCCTGTTTTGCAGACAACAAAGTTAAAACTGAACGTGAATTGCCTCCGATATTGCTTGGAACAGATTTTAAGTGTCAGCATTTTATGTACCGTCAAAATAAGTATTTCCATCTGCATGGTAGTATTGAATTTGATATTGGTACTCCTTCAGTTGAACATATCTCAAAAGATATTAAGGTACTGAATCAGTATTTTCAAAGTAATGTAGTATGTATTTCTATATTTTATATTGATTCAGCATAAGAATATTAGATTTCTGTGTGCAGGTGGATTATCTCAGGATTATCTAGTGATATTAATCAGTTAATAGCATGGAAGTCATTGTGCCATGTAGAATTTTGCTTTCTGGTGATGATATCAGATTAAAAAAATAGGAAAACATGTAACCAAGAAGGAGGGTTGGAAATTGGTAAGTACTGTACATAAAATGCTATATGCTGTTTTTATTTTTGGGCTTCATACAATTAGAAATCATACTAATCCTAAAATAGGGGAAATAGCCATTTACTCTTCAACCTGGCAATCCACTTGAACTGCTGAACTGCCAACCTTCCAGTTGTCAAATTCAGCATCTTAACCACTAAGCTACCGTGGCCCATACCCGTCAAGCGCGTCTCTGAAAAATACTGGAAATTACTGCACATGCGCACGTGTGCATGCTCAGTAACCCATTTGCACATGCGCAGAACCCCTTTGTGCATGCACAGAACCCCTTTGCGATGGGTGCGCATGCACCTTCCCCTGCCATTCAAAATACGGGATGGCACCAGGAAAGGGGAGGAATGAGCGCTAAAATACGGGAAATCCTGGCCAATATGGGATACTTGACAGGTATGCCACGGCCCCATACAACACAACTAGGTTGAGGTAAAGGTTGCCCTTGCTCGAAAGCCAGTCATATCTGTCATATCTGACGTTAGGGTTTGTTGCTCATCTCTGTTTACAGCCAAAGAGCCAGCGCTGTCTGCAGATGCAGACGTTTCTCTGGACATGTGGCAGGCTTAACTAAACAATGGAGTGCATGGAACGCTGTTTGCTTTCCCACTGAAGTGGTACCTACTTATCTACTTGCAGTTTCTTGCTTTCAAACTGCGAGGTTGGCAGGAGCTGGGGTAGAGACGGGAGCTCACTCCGTCGTGAAGCACTCAGGCCTTGAATTGCTGACCTGCCGATTTTCCAGTCTTCAAGTTCAGCATGTTAACTTGTAAGCTACCGCCACACTGTACAACACAATTCCCTGTCAGCAATGGGAAGACCTTTCGTCTGCATATTTTGCTTCAGACTGGCCTTATGCTTAACTGGTGGAACCAATGCTTGGTTCTAGCACAACTAACGTAAATACTTTATAATCATAAATATGACAAGCCGCTTTAATGTCTTTTCTTATAGAGTGCCTATGATGAAATGCACACATGTGTAACAAACCATCTGGCTCAATTGCTTGACCCAAAGGCACCTTACAGAGAACATTACCCCATACCAATAATGGATTTTAATCGCAAGAGGTAAAGACCAATCAGGATCCTTTCTATTCTATTCTATTAAATTATATGCTAGGAAACTTCACTAGATCATGTTCAAAATTATTGCGTGGCACTAGAAGTTACAATCATGTGTAAAATGAGTGATTCTGAGGGTGATAGAGGAATTTTTCAATTTTTAATTTTGTAAAAAAAAAAAGGCTTTTACCAGTAAACAATAGCCTGCTGTCACACGGCTCCCTTATATGCTTCTGTAACCCATTTGGGGTTTCACAGCTGCTGGTGCTGCTGAAAATTGGCAGTAGCTGCTGGGAATCTCTATGGTACAGAAGGTCTAAACCTGGCAGGATGGAACATCAGCTTCTCTCCTGCAAAGAAAATGAAGAAGGGAATAGGCTTCCCTCTCTTGGTTTTTTTCCCCTTTTCTTTTTTTGCAGCATTGCCAAAATCTGTGGCACGCTTTCCTCATTAATTGTGGCAAGGTGGGTGGTATAAGGGGTCGCCAACATCCACAGATACTATCCTGTTGACCTCTGGGTTAGAGATTTGTATTAGTATGATAGTGGGGTACACAGAAAGAGCCTCCTCAAAGATTGTGGTATTTTTGAACCACAATCGGACATACCCTTGTTCTGCTGGCTAATCTTCCGCACACTAGGTCAGGTGAAAGGAACTACGGAATGAATTCATTTTGGCAGTTTAAGGTCTGATCTAGACACAAAAGAAGAAATACAATAAAATAAAGGTAAAGGTCACCCTAACTCGAAAGCCAGTCATATTTGACTCTAGGGTTCAGTGCTCATCTCTGTTTCATAGCTTCTGCAGACGTTTCTGTGGTCATGTGACAGGCATGACTAGACACCGCAGCACACAAAACGCTGTTTACCTTCCCACCCAAGTGGCCCCTATTTATCTACTTGCAATTTCTTGCTTTTGAGCTGCTAGGTTGGCAGGAGCTGGGACAAAGACGGGAGCTCATTCTGTCCTGCAGTATTCGGGTATCAAACTGTGGACCTTCCGCCTCCCAGTCAGTATCTTAGTCACTTGAGCCACTGCAGTCCCTTTCAAGAAGTACAATACTCAGTCACAAAACTCACTGGATAACCCCGGACCCATCATTGTCCACTTGGCCACCAGGATTGTAGTGAAGGCAAAATGGGAAGGGGTGTATATGTCTCTGAAAAGGGGGGATGTAGACACTTAAATAGCATAATCATGTTCTGTTAGTTCAACTGAGATTACTTAAACCAGTGTCATACTACAGTAATACCTCATACAAAGTCTGCTTCGTACAACATCAAATTCATACAACATCGCCTAATTTCTTGAAAAAGTTGCCTCATACAAAGTCGCTGCGACTTTGTATGAGGCATTGGGGTTTTTCCCAGGTTGCATTGTGCCTGGGCAGTATAAAAGGCAGGACACATGCGTACATTGCTCTTTTGGTTTTTGCGCGAGGCAAAGAGTGTTTAGGAGTGGTTTTGAGCACAATTTTGGATTTTTTTAATTAAAAAATCATCAGAATTTTTAGAAGCATTCCTGGACATCAGGGTTGTTTGACATGTTTTTGTAATGTATTTAGCCTTTAGACAATGATTTTTTAAAGTTCTGACAGTTTCCTGTCTGTTTCCTTGACTTTGCCCTGAAGTCTGTGCTGTTACAGTACAATGTATCTCTATGGAAACGATGTTGTATGAGGCATCATAGCAAGGATTTGGACGTTGTGTGAGGCATCGTGGCTAGGATTTTGCATGCCTCATACAAAGTCCAAATCCGTATAGAGTCCAAACTTGTGGAACCAAGTTTGGACGTTGTATGAGGTATCACTGTACTTGTGACCTGCAACGCTGAATGTAGCCCACACAAAATAAGCTGTGGCTCAACTGGTTATTTGTCCACATTGCCACTTTTGCTGTTCCAGAAAGAAAGAGAAAGGGGTGGGGAATTCCCAAGCTCTTAGTGCAGGTATTTTCAACCTGCGGCCCATGGGCTAGATGCGGACTGCAGCACCATTTCATGTGGCCCCCCCACTGCCTCCACCACACCCAGAAGTGCCATGTGGTGGAGGAAGGGCAAAATGGCCATTGGGCCCCCGAAGCTGTCTGAGGGAGTGTGACCTGGCCCCCGGCTTAAAAAAGGTTGAGAACTCCTACCTTAGTGGACCATGGTGGTCTCTTGGGAGCTGTGTTAGGTTTATTGATCACATATTATACAGACTCTTTGTAAATTCAATATGGAGTGCGGGCTACAAAACAATGTTTTAAAAATATTCTGGTTTGTGTTGTGTATTTTCCTCTTCTTGATGCTCCAGCTATTATGTACTCGGCATTGAGCTTGAATCTTATAATCCACTTGTAAAGAACCAGTGGTGGGGAGCCATAAATGAAGAAATAAGCACCCTTAAACCCAAAAGGCTTCCATTAACCGATATTCAATCAATGGATCAATTCAAGAAAAGGTTTGGTTACAAGAAAGCAATGAAATGTAAGGTATGTTTTCTTTAAAGGACTGGATGTTCCAGCAGATCTGTGAGATACTTTTATATACTGAAAGCAAGGCTAGATGACACCTTTCTCAGACTACTACAATCTAATACTTGTGGATGCTAGCTTTGATTCATCAATCATCTCAGCTTTTTCAAAGCAAGTTAATTTAGGTGCCACTTAGAATTTAGTATTTTTCCCTTCTGGGTTCTGTTCTAAAAACATGTACCTGTGTCCTCTTATTGCCAATGGGACTCATTCCTTATTGCCCTCTGTGTCTCTTTAAGCCAGTTCAGTGCATTGCATGTGGGTGTGTCCTTTTATTTCTCTACTAGCCGATTACCTGGCCTTGCTTGGGTTCCCCCCATACTTGTGTCCAGCCACCTATGTCAGGCCCCTGCCCAGCTCATGGTGATGTCACAATCAGGTGACCTACCTGGGGATATGACATTAGCATCACTATGTGTCCGGCCACCTGTGTCAGGTCCCTGCCCAGCTCAATTACATCACGATGCTGTCACAATCAGGTGACCTACCTGGGGCTATCAATATGGATACTACCACTGGGACACACACACACCCTCCTGTCGAGTATACTTCCCTTTGCAGATCAATTTAGGGGCATACACCCACCATGGAGCTTGTGACCCCCGCAATGACCATCCAGCATGCCCAAGGTACGTGTGTTACAGTGCGATCGGTGCAGGGATGTAGATTTGTGTTCATCACATACAAGAGGACACCTCTGCTTTATATATAGATACAGTGGAACCTCGTATAACGAAAATAATTGATTCCACAAGGCACTTTGTTATACAATTTTTTTCCATTGTACAATGCATGCATCATACAATGAAAATCTCTGTGGGAAAAACCGTACAACAAAAATCTATGGAGGGAACTCATACAAAAAAAATATCAATTGCACGATTTTTTCCATAGAGATTTTTGTTGTACGATGCAACTTTTTTTTCAAATTCTCTTCATTGTACGTTTTTTTCGTTGTATGATGCATTCGTTATACGAGGTTCCACTGTATTTAATTTCTGGACTTAAACTTGCATTTGAATAGATGACAAAAGTGACTCAGCGGAGAAACTTTTCATTGGAGGTAACGACAAAGCAATGGGATGTCTGTGACTATGAGAATAGCTAGATGCAAAAGAGGACAGAACTCGTGCAACTTTAACAACTGCACCCTTTTGGTATATTACCTTCTGTAACATATGAAGCCTGTGAGTAGAACAGGAGTTCTCCACCTTTTCAAGACGGGGCCCGGGTCATACTCATTCAGACAGCTTCAGGGGCTGGACAGCCATTTTGCCCTCCCTCCACCACATAGCACTTCCTGGTGTGGTGGAGGCAGTGGTGGTGGTGGTGGGGGCATATGAAATGGTGCCACCTGCCGCACCCAGCTTGTGGGCCGCAGGTTGAGAATCCCTGGAGTAGAATGAGTATAAGAAAATGGTTGAAGTTGTGTTAGGATTGCACAGGAGGGTGAATGGCCTAGCTAAAAAGAAGCCTAGCAAGATGGGGAAATGACAAGTGAATTGTTTTGGGTAATTCCATTTCCTTCTCACCGGGTGCCTTACAAATGTTGCCAAAGAAGCCTTGAGACAGCACCAATGAGAGCACAGAGATCAGTCTGTTGAAACTTTATGAGAACAAAGGAATTGTTATATAGTGGTACCTTGCATACCGAATGCATCGTATAGCGAAAAATTCGCACAATGAAGCATTTGTTATGCAATGGCGATACCACGCATAACAAAATCTTTTTCTCATTATGCAGGGGTTTTGGTAACTGGGGTATGTCCGCTTAATGGGAACCCTGGTTAACAAACCCCCCCCCCCCCCGGTTATGCAGGGTATCTCCATTAGGGAACTGCATAACGGGGGAAAACGCATGGCAAAGAGCTCTGTGGAATGGAGTTTTTTCGTTATGCGGGGTTCTACTGTATATTAGAAATGCTTTGATTGGGTAGTTCTAATGAGATAGGTAAGGGTTGATAGTTTACAGTGGTTCATAGGTTTTAGAGTGGAGATGAAGAAGGGGCCTAGAGTTAGTTTGAGTGAATGGTTTCAGAGAGAAGATGTGGTCATGTAAGCTTGCTAGAAATTGATTAGGTATCTATGCAACATGATGACTTAGTTAATTTTTTATTATTTTCTCGGGGAAGGGAACTCTAATGATTTGCTCTAATGTATTTTGATTAGTATTTTTACTTATATCTATTTTTTAATAATGGAACCTGTACCTTGGAAGATCTTATGCTTTTACTATCTTATATTTTTAATAAATGAAATAGTTCAACATCAAGTGTGCTTATTGAAGAAGGAGAGGTTTTGGGTGTTGCCACAAAGGCCTAGACTACCATGCATTTTTTCTTTTGTTCTCTCATACTGTAGTGGCTTAATGCAAGGAGCTATACCTCAGTAGGGGCTGTAAACTTAACTCAGCCAAGTGAAAGCCTAAGATAGACTTCCCAAGTCCTGGTTGTTTATGCACTTTGGTCAAGTTAAGTTTTAATGGCCAAGCAAAGTGATAAACAGTCAGAGAGTCAGGGCGGAAGGTCCTGTCTTAGCAGGTACAGAACCTGAACTGTACTCTTCCACCTTCCATGAATTCTGCTTTCTTTTGCCACCTGGACATAGTGAAGCTGTATGTTGTGATGCCTGTCGAAGAGCCAGATTCAATTAGAGAGCCACCGTATAAAAAGAGCTGTTTGTCCGCCATTACCACATGTTCGTACTGTACTCTATGCAATAAAGATGTGTTAGGCTAGCTTACAGCCGTTTCCATTGTCTTGATTCCCAAACACTAAATTGGCGACGAAGGTGGGATATGGATTCCCACGGGGACAAGACAATATCACAGAAGCCAGTTTTCGACGTGACCCATCCCGAGCGATGGGACTGGTTTGAAATGCATTTCAAGAGTACGGTGGCGTATGCGGGCATCACCGACGCTGGGAAGAAGAAGGGTCTTCTCATCACGATGCTCAGGTTAAGAACATAAGAACATAAGAACAGCCTTGCTGGAACAGGCCACAGCCCATCCAGTCCAGCATTCTGTCTCACACAGTGGCTCACCATTTCCTTCAGGGTATTCCCAAGGAGATGCCTTCACCTGCTTAGGATTCCCTGGAAATGGCATTGAGAGATATCCTGCCTATCTCTCCAACCCGGAGGTTGTCCTTAGGTAGCCATAATTATAGCCATTGATAGCCTTGTCCTCCATGAACTTGTCTAATCCTTTCTTAAAGCTGTCAAGACTGACAGCTGTCACCACTTCTTCTGGCAGGGAGTTCCATAGACCAGTAATCCTCTGGGTGAAAAAGTACTTTCTCTTATTTGTTTGAGAACTAGTACCCAAAAGTTTCATGGAGTGTCCCCTAGTTCTAGTGTTGTGCGATAGGGAAAACAGTTTTTCCTTATCCACTTTGTCCACACCGTGCATGATTTTATAAACTTCAATCAGGTCACCTCTTAGACGCCGTCGTTCAAGAGTGAAAAGGCCCAACCGTTGCAGCCTCAGATGGTAAGGAAGGTGTTCCAGTCCCCTAATCATTCTGGTTGCCCTCCTCTGTACTTTCTCCAACTCCATAATATCCTTCTGGAGGTATGGTGACCAGAACTGTACACAGTATTCCAGATGGGGCCTCACCATAGATTTATAAAGAGGCAAAATGACACTTGCTGACTTATTTTCTATACCCTTCCTAATGATCCCTAACATTGAGTTTGCTTTTTTCACTGCTGAGGCACACTGGGTTGACACCTTCATTGAGCTGTCCACCAGGACACCAAGGTCCCTTTCCTGGTTTGTCGCAGAGAGTTCAGACCCCATCAGTTTATAAATGTAATTGGGGTTTTTTGCCCCAACATGCATCACTCTGCACTTACTGATGTTGAAGCTCATTTGCCACTGTTTTGCCCACTCCCCCAGTGTCAAGAGATCCCTCTGGAGCTCTTCACAATCTCTCACAGTTTTCACTACCCTGTATAATTTAGTGTCGTCAGCAAATTTGGCTACCTTGCTTTTTACTCCTACCTCTAGATCATTTATGAAGAGGTTGAAAAGCAGGGGTCCCAGTACTGAACCTTGGGGGACCCCACTCTTTACTTCCCTCCACTTGGAGAAGTGTCCATTTAGTGCTACCCTCTGTTTCCTGTCCCTTAGCCAGTTGCTGATCCAGGACAAGACCTGTCCCTTTATTCCATGACTGGTAAGTTTATTCAAGAGCCTTTGGTGTGGGACCTTGTCAAAAGCCTTCTGAAAGTCCAGATAAACAATGTCAACTGGATCCCCCTTATCCACATGCTTGTTGACACTCTCAAAAAATTCCAACAGATTAGTGAGGCATGATTTGCCCTTGCAAAAGCCATGTTGGCTCTCCTTTAGCAGCGCCTCCTCTTCTATGTACCTATTAATTCTATCTTTTAGGATGGTTTCCATCACTTTACCTGGGACACATGTCAAACTGACAGGCCGGTAATTTCCTGGATCACCCCTGGATCCTTTTTTGAAAATTGGTGTTACATTCGCTACCTTCCAGTCATCAGGCACAAAGCCTGATTTGAGGGAAAGATTATATATTTTGGCTAGGATATCAGCAATTTCATCTTTAAGTTCCCTGAGAACTCGTGGATGGATGCCATCTGGTCCTGGGGATTTGTTAGTATTTAGCTTAACAAGACATGCAAGGACCTCCTCCCTGGTTATTTCTATCTTGCTTAATTCTTCGGTTTCCCTCCCTACGAAGATAGGTTCTGTTTTGGGCATGTGGTCTCTATCTTCTTCAGTGAATACTGAAGCAAAGAATTCATTGAGTCTCTCTGCAATCTCTGTTTCCTCTTTAATAACCCCTTGCCTTCCATTGTCATCTAATGGTCCAATGGCCTTCCTAGTTGGGTTCTTACTTCTAATGTACTTAAAGAAGTCTTTGTTATTCCTCTGAGTATTTTTAGCTATACGCTCCTCAAAGTCTTGCTTTGCTTTCCTGATTGTTGCCTTGCATTTGTTCTGCCAGAATTTATGTTTCTGCCTGCTGTCCTCATTTGGACAAGCCTTCCATCTTCTAAATGAGCTTTTCTTGCTCTTGATCACTTCCCGAACAGCTCCTGTAAGCCACATTGGAGTCCTCTTGGACCTGGCAGTGCCCTTTTTCCTTTTGGGTATGCATTCCAATTGGGCCTCTGTTATTGTTTTTGTAAACAGCCTCCATGCCACTTGGAGTGTTTGGACTCTCTCAATTTTCCCTTTCAGTTTCTTTTTTACTAGTTTCCTCATCTTTGGGAAATTTCCTTTTTGAAAATTTAAGGTCTCTGTGTTAGATTTTATCAGTGACTTGCGGTCTATGATCAAGTTAAACATAATTGAGTTGTGGTCACTGTTCCCTATTGGATCAGTCACATTAACATCTTGCACCAGATCCTGAGTATTACTCAGGATCAAGTCAAGGATTCTTGTACCTCTAGTTGGGTCTTCAACCATCTGTCCCAGGGAACAATCATTGAGCATATCTAGGAACTTTATCTCTTTATCATGTGCTGAACAACAGTTCACCCAGTCTATGTGAGGGTAATTGAAGTCCCCCATTATAACCAGGCTTCCCTTCCTGGATGCCTCCTTTACAACATTCTCCAACTGCCAGTCTCCCTCAAGAGTTCTGGTCGGAGGCCGATAGTATATGCCTACTGTTAGACCAACCTTGTGGCCTGGTACTCTTACCCACAGAGCTTCTAATGGTGACTCTAAATCACCTAGATATTCCAATTCATAAGATTTTATCACTTCTTTGACATACAAGGCTACACCACCTCCTGTTTGCCCCTTCCTATCCTTCCTGTACAATTTGTAGCCTGGGATAACTGTATCCCATTGGTTATCATCCGTCCACCAGGTTTCAGTGATACCAATAATATCAATATTTTTATCTATTGCTAAGTATTCCAGCTCCCCTATTTTGTTCCGGAGGCTTCTGGCATTAGTATACAAGCATTTATATATGCATTTCTGACACAGTCTTTTGTGTCCAGTTGCATTGTTAGACTGCCTCTTGCATCCTTCTGCTAGAATGCTAGTGACTAGCTCCTTGCTCTGCTCAGTAATTTTTGCATCCTCCTCACTACTCAAGTACACACTTTCCCGAACCGGATGCTGCCCAGCTCCTGTCGGCTTTCCCCCAGTTATCAGTTTAAAAGCTGCTCTGCAGCCTTTTTGATGTTGAGTGCCAGCAATCTGGTCCCATCATGGTTTAAATGCAACCCATCCCTCCTGAACAGATTTGGCTTGTCCCAAAATGTTCTCCAGTTCCTGACAAATCTGAAGCCCTCCTCTCGACACCACCGCCTCATCCACGCATTGAGGCTTCTGAGCTCTGCCTGCCTGGTAGGTCCTGCGCGAGGGACAGGCAGCACTTCTGAAAATGCTACCTTGGAAGTCAGGGACTTCAATCTTCTTCCTAACAACCTAAATTTGGCTTCCAGGACAGACCGCTTGGCCTTCCCAACATCATTAGTACCAACGTGTACCATGACAACTGGCTCGTTCCCAGTTCTCTCTAACAATCTATCTAGATTTCTTGTGATGTCTGCAACTTTTGCACCTGGCAGGCAAGTCACCATACGGTTATCATGTGCATCACAAATCCATTTCTCTGTATTTCTAATTATTGAATCGCCTAGTACAAGGAGCCTCTCTCCTGCAATCTGTTCATCTACATGCACCTCATCAACCATATTAAGGGAGAGAACCTCAGTTTGTTCCTGATGTTCATCTTCCTGGATCTCATCAAGTGTGATGAAGGAGAGATCATCAGGTGGAACCAGTTGTTCCTCTGTGTGTTCCTCGTCAGGTGTGATAAGGGAAAGAGCCTCAAATTTATTCTGTAATTTCAGACTCTCAGAGTGATCCCCTACTCTTCTCCTCCTTTGAGTCACATTCCTCCAACCATCTCCCTCCTGAGTTAGTGAAGGGCCTTCTCCCTCAGAACTGTGCCCTGTCTCTTCTTTGTCCAGCATAGTCTGCTCCGCTCTGTCCAAGAACAGCTCAAGCTCCTTAATTTGTTGGTGGTTAGATATGCGGGCCTCTAGCTGCTGGACCTTCTCTTCTAGTAGTGCAACCAGCTTGCACTTGCTGCAAGTGTAGTTCTCCATGTGCTTTGGCAAGAACACAAACATGGCACAAGAATTGCAGGTAACTACAGCTGTTCCCTCAGAATCCATTTTAACAAGTGCAGTATTCTGGGCCTCAAAAATGTACACGTTTACTACCTTTCTACCTAGTAAGACTATATTCTTCTTATGTTCCTAGTTTGTAATCTCGCGCGCCGTTAGGCGCGCGGGCCTCTAAAGCAGCTCTACTCCAACTGCAAAACTTACCAGTGCTCACTTCCTTTGTTTGGCTCTCCTCAGCAGCAGCTCTGCTTAAGAGCACATGCAGAGTCAAAATGGCTGACTCTGAAAGAGCTCAGAGCTTTTAAAGGCTAGTGTGGCTCCGCCCCTATGAGTCACAGTTCAGGGAAGGGCCTGGTGTGGCCCTGCCCCCCTGCTTCTGGAAGCTTCAAACTGCTTCCTCTGTTTGAACAGAGGTGGCTCTCAGCAGTTTCAATTATCAATTTAAATTAGTAGAGGCCTCTAAAGCAGCTCTACTCCAACTGCAAAACTTACCAGTGCTCACTTCCTTTGTTTGGCTCTCCTCAGCAGCAGCTCTGCTTAAGAGCACATGCAGAGTCAAAATGGCTGACTCTGAAAGAGCTCAGAGCTTTTAAAGGCTAGTGTGGCTCCGCCCCTATGAGTCACAGTTCAGGGAAGGGCCTGGTGTGGCCCTGCCCCCCTGCTTCTGGAAGCTTCAAACTGCTTCCTCTGTTTGAACAGAGGTGGCTCTCAGCAGTTTCAATTATCAATTTAAATTAGTAGAGGCCTCTAAAGCAGCTCTACTCCAACTGCAAAACTTACCAGTGCTCACTTCCTTTGTTTGGCTCTCCTCAGCAGCAGCTCTGCTTAAGAGCACATGCAGAGTCAAAATGGCTGACTCTGAAAGAGCTCAGAGCTTTTAAAGGCTAGTGTGGCTCCGCCCCTATGAGTCACAGTTCAGGGAAGGGCCTGGTGTGGCCCTGCCCCCCTGCTTCTGGAAGCTTCAAACTGCTTCCTCTGTTTGAACAGAGGTGGCTCTCAGCAGTTTCAATTATCAATTTAAATTAGTAGAGGCCTCTAAAGCAGCTCTACTCCAACTGCAAAACTTACCAGTGCTCACTTCCTTTGTTTGGCTCTCCTCAGCAGCAGCTCTGCTTAAGAGCACATGCAGAGTCAAAATGGCTGACTCTGAAAGAGCTCAGAGCTTTTAAAGGCTAGTGTGGCTCCGCCCCTATGAGTCACAGTTCAGGGAAGGGCCTGGTGTGGCCCTGCCCCCCTGCTTCTGGAAGCTTCAAACTGCTTCCTCTGTTTGAACAGAGGTGGCTCTCAGCAGTTTCAATTATCAATTTAAATTAGTAGAGGCCTCTAAAGCAGCTCTACTCCAACTGCAAAACTTACCAGTGCTCACTTCCTTTGTTTGGCTCTCCTCAGCAGCAGCTCTGCTTAAGAGCACATGCAGAGTCAAAATGGCTGACTCTGAAAGAGCTCAGAGCTTTTAAAGGCTAGTGTGGCTCCGCCCCTATGAGTCACAGTTCAGGGAAGGGCCTGGTGTGGCCCTGCCCCCCTGCTTCTGGAAGCTTCAAACTGCTTCCTCTGTTTGAACAGAGGTGGCTCTCAGCAGTTTCAATTATCAATTTAAATTAGTAGAGGCCTCTAAAGCAGCTCTACTCCAACTGCAAAACTTACCAGTGCTCACTTCCTTTGTTTGGCTCTCCTCAGCAGCAGCTCTGCTTAAGAGCACATGCAGAGTCAAAATGGCTGACTCTGAAAGAGCTCAGAGCTTTTAAAGGCTAGTGTGGCTCCGCCCCTATGAGTCACAGTTCAGGGAAGGGCCTGGTGTGGCCCTGCCCCCCTGCTTCTGGAAGCTTCAAACTGCTTCCTCTGTTTGAACAGAGGTGGCTCTCAGCAGTTTCAATTATCAATTTAAATTAGTAGAGGCCTCTAAAGCAGCTCTACTCCAACTGCAAAACTTACCAGTGCTCACTTCCTTTGTTTGGCTCTCCTCAGCAGCAGCTCTGCTTAAGAGCACATGCAGAGTCAAAATGGCTGACTCTGAAAGAGCTCAGAGCTTTTAAAGGCTAGTGTGGCTCCGCCCCTATGAGTCACAGTTCAGGGAAGGGCCTGGTGTGGCCCTGCCCCCCTGCTTCTGGAAGCTTCAAACTGCTTCCTCTGTTTGAACAGAGGTGGCTCTCAGCAGTTTCAATTATCAATTTAAATTAGTAGAGGCCTCTAAAGCAGCTCTACTCCAACTGCAAAACTTACCAGTGCTCACTTCCTTTGTTTGGCTCTCCTCAGCAGCAGCTCTGCTTAAGAGCACATGCAGAGTCAAAATGGCTGACTCTGAAAGAGCTCAGAGCTTTTAAAGGCTAGTGTGGCTCCGCCCCTATGAGTCACAGTTCAGGGAAGGGCCTGGTGTGGCCCTGCCCCCCTGCTTCTGGAAGCTTCAAACTGCTTCCTCTGTTTGAACAGAGGTGGCTCTCAGCAGTTTCAATTATCAATTTAAATTAGTAGAGGCCTCTAAAGCAGCTCTACTCCAACTGCAAAACTTACCAGTGCTCACTTCCTTTGTTTGGCTCTCCTCAGCAGCAGCTCTGCTTAAGAGCACATGCAGAGTCAAAATGGCTGACTCTGAAAGAGCTCAGAGCTTTTAAAGGCTAGTGTGGCTCCGCCCCTATGAGTCACAGTTCAGGGAAGGGCCTGGTGTGGCCCTGCCCCCCTGCTTCTGGAAGCTTCAAACTGCTTCCTCTGTTTGAACAGAGGTGGCTCTCAGCAGTTTCAATTATCAATTTAAATTAGTAGAGGCCTCTAAAGCAGCTCTACTCCAACTGCAAAACTTACCAGTGCTCACTTCCTTTGTTTGGCTCTCCTCAGCAGCAGCTCTGCTTAAGAGCACATGCAGAGTCAAAATGGCTGACTCTGAAAGAGCTCAGAGCTTTTAAAGGCTAGTGTGGCTCCGCCCCTATGAGTCACAGTTCAGGGAAGGGCCTGGTGTGGCCCTGCCCCCCTGCTTCTGGAAGCTTCAAACTGCTTCCTCTGTTTGAACAGAGGTGGCTCTCAGCAGTTTCAATTATCAATTTAAATTAGTAGAGGCCTCTAAAGCAGCTCTACTCCAACTGCAAAACTTACCAGTGCTCACTTCCTTTGTTTGGCTCTCCTCAGCAGCAGCTCTGCTTAAGAGCACATGCAGAGTCAAAATGGCTGACTCTGAAAGAGCTCAGAGCTTTTAAAGGCTAGTGTGGCTCCGCCCCTATGAGTCACAGTTCAGGGAAGGGCCTGGTGTGGCCCTGCCCCCCTGCTTCTGGAAGCTTCAAACTGCTTCCTCTGTTTGAACAGAGGTGGCTCTCAGCAGTTTCAATTATCAATTTAAATTAGTAGAGGCCTCTAAAGCAGCTCTACTCCAACTGCAAAACTTACCAGTGCTCACTTCCTTTGTTTGGCTCTCCTCAGCAGCAGCTCTGCTTAAGAGCACATGCAGAGTCAAAATGGCTGACTCTGAAAGAGCTCAGAGCTTTTAAAGGCTAGTGTGGCTCCGCCCCTATGAGTCACAGTTCAGGGAAGGGCCTGGTGTGGCCCTGCCCCCCTGCTTCTGGAAGCTTCAAACTGCTTCCTCTGTTTGAACAGAGGTGGCTCTCAGCAGTTTCAATTATCAATTTAAATTAGTAGAGGCCTCTAAAGCAGCTCTACTCCAACTGCAAAACTTACCAGTGCTCACTTCCTTTGTTTGGCTCTCCTCAGCAGCAGCTCTGCTTAAGAGCACATGCAGAGTCAAAATGGCTGACTCTGAAAGAGCTCAGAGCTTTTAAAGGCTAGTGTGGCTCCGCCCCTATGAGTCACAGTTCAGGGAAGGGCCTGGTGTGGCCCTGCCCCCCTGCTTCTGGAAGCTTCAAACTGCTTCCTCTGTTTGAACAGAGGTGGCTCTCAGCAGTTTCAATTATCAATTTAAATTAGTAGAGGCCTCTAAAGCAGCTCTACTCCAACTGCAAAACTTACCAGTGCTCACTTCCTTTGTTTGGCTCTCCTCAGCAGCAGCTCTGCTTAAGAGCACATGCAGAGTCAAAATGGCTGACTCTGAAAGAGCTCAGAGCTTTTAAAGGCTAGTGTGGCTCCGCCCCTATGAGTCACAGTTCAGGGAAGGGCCTGGTGTGGCCCTGCCCCCCTGCTTCTGGAAGCTTCAAACTGCTTCCTCTGTTTGAACAGAGGTGGCTCTCAGCAGTTTCAATTATCAATTTAAATTAGTAGAGGCCTCTAAAGCAGCTCTACTCCAACTGCAAAACTTACCAGTGCTCACTTCCTTTGTTTGGCTCTCCTCAGCAGCAGCTCTGCTTAAGAGCACATGCAGAGTCAAAATGGCTGACTCTGAAAGAGCTCAGAGCTTTTAAAGGCTAGTGTGGCTCCGCCCCTATGAGTCACAGTTCAGGGAAGGGCCTGGTGTGGCCCTGCCCCCCTGCTTCTGGAAGCTTCAAACTGCTTCCTCTGTTTGAACAGAGGTGGCTCTCAGCAGTTTCAATTATCAATTTAAATTAGTAGAGGCCTCTAAAGCAGCTCTACTCCAACTGCAAAACTTACCAGTGCTCACTTCCTTTGTTTGGCTCTCCTCAGCAGCAGCTCTGCTTAAGAGCACATGCAGAGTCAAAATGGCTGACTCTGAAAGAGCTCAGAGCTTTTAAAGGCTAGTGTGGCTCCGCCCCTATGAGTCACAGTTCAGGGAAGGGCCTGGTGTGGCCCTGCCCCCCTGCTTCTGGAAGCTTCAAACTGCTTCCTCTGTTTGAACAGAGGTGGCTCTCAGCAGTTTCAATTATCAATTTAAATTAGTAGAGGCCTCTAAAGCAGCTCTACTCCAACTGCAAAACTTACCAGTGCTCACTTCCTTTGTTTGGCTCTCCTCAGCAGCAGCTCTGCTTAAGAGCACATGCAGAGTCAAAATGGCTGACTCTGAAAGAGCTCAGAGCTTTTAAAGGCTAGTGTGGCTCCGCCCCTATGAGTCACAGTTCAGGGAAGGGCCTGGTGTGGCCCTGCCCCCCTGCTTCTGGAAGCTTCAAACTGCTTCCTCTGTTTGAACAGAGGTGGCTCTCAGCAGTTTCAATTATCAATTTAAATTAGTAGAGGCCTCTAAAGCAGCTCTACTCCAACTGCAAAACTTACCAGTGCTCACTTCCTTTGTTTGGCTCTCCTCAGCAGCAGCTCTGCTTAAGAGCACATGCAGAGTCAAAATGGCTGACTCTGAAAGAGCTCAGAGCTTTTAAAGGCTAGTGTGGCTCCGCCCCTATGAGTCACAGTTCAGGGAAGGGCCTGGTGTGGCCCTGCCCCCCTGCTTCTGGAAGCTTCAAACTGCTTCCTCTGTTTGAACAGAGGTGGCTCTCAGCAGTTTCAATTATCAATTTAAATTAGTAGAGGCCTCTAAAGCAGCTCTACTCCAACTGCAAAACTTACCAGTGCTCACTTCCTTTGTTTGGCTCTCCTCAGCAGCAGCTCTGCTTAAGAGCACATGCAGAGTCAAAATGGCTGACTCTGAAAGAGCTCAGAGCTTTTAAAGGCTAGTGTGGCTCCGCCCCTATGAGTCACAGTTCAGGGAAGGGCCTGGTGTGGCCCTGCCCCCCTGCTTCTGGAAGCTTCAAACTGCTTCCTCTGTTTGAACAGAGGTGGCTCTCAGCAGTTTCAATTATCAATTTAAATTAGTAGAGGCCTCTAAAGCAGCTCTACTCCAACTGCAAAACTTACCAGTGCTCACTTCCTTTGTTTGGCTCTCCTCAGCAGCAGCTCTGCTTAAGAGCACATGCAGAGTCAAAATGGCTGACTCTGAAAGAGCTCAGAGCTTTTAAAGGCTAGTGTGGCTCCGCCCCTATGAGTCACAGTTCAGGGAAGGGCCTGGTGTGGCCCTGCCCCCCTGCTTCTGGAAGCTTCAAACTGCTTCCTCTGTTTGAACAGAGGTGGCTCTCAGCAGTTTCAATTATCAATTTAAATTAGTAGAGGCCTCTAAAGCAGCTCTACTCCAACTGCAAAACTTACCAGTGCTCACTTCCTTTGTTTGGCTCTCCTCAGCAGCAGCTCTGCTTAAGAGCACATGCAGAGTCAAAATGGCTGACTCTGAAAGAGCTCAGAGCTTTTAAAGGCTAGTGTGGCTCCGCCCCTATGAGTCACAGTTCAGGGAAGGGCCTGGTGTGGCCCTGCCCCCCTGCTTCTGGAAGCTTCAAACTGCTTCCTCTGTTTGAACAGAGGTGGCTCTCAGCAGTTTCAATTATCAATTTAAATTAGTAGAGGCCTCTAAAGCAGCTCTACTCCAACTGCAAAACTTACCAGTGCTCACTTCCTTTGTTTGGCTCTCCTCAGCAGCAGCTCTGCTTAAGAGCACATGCAGAGTCAAAATGGCTGACTCTGAAAGAGCTCAGAGCTTTTAAAGGCTAGTGTGGCTCCGCCCCTATGAGTCACAGTTCAGGGAAGGGCCTGGTGTGGCCCTGCCCCCCTGCTTCTGGAAGCTTCAAACTGCTTCCTCTGTTTGAACAGAGGTGGCTCTCAGCAGTTTCAATTATCAATTTAAATTAGTAGAGGCCTCTAAAGCAGCTCTACTCCAACTGCAAAACTTACCAGTGCTCACTTCCTTTGTTTGGCTCTCCTCAGCAGCAGCTCTGCTTAAGAGCACATGCAGAGTCAAAATGGCTGACTCTGAAAGAGCTCAGAGCTTTTAAAGGCTAGTGTGGCTCCGCCCCTATGAGTCACAGTTCAGGGAAGGGCCTGGTGTGGCCCTGCCCCCCTGCTTCTGGAAGCTTCAAACTGCTTCCTCTGTTTGAACAGAGGTGGCTCTCAGCAGTTTCAATTATCAATTTAAATTAGTAGAGGCCTCTAAAGCAGCTCTACTCCAACTGCAAAACTTACCAGTGCTCACTTCCTTTGTTTGGCTCTCCTCAGCAGCAGCTCTGCTTAAGAGCACATGCAGAGTCAAAATGGCTGACTCTGAAAGAGCTCAGAGCTTTTAAAGGCTAGTGTGGCTCCGCCCCTATGAGTCACAGTTCAGGGAAGGGCCTGGTGTGGCCCTGCCCCCCTGCTTCTGGAAGCTTCAAACTGCTTCCTCTGTTTGAACAGAGGTGGCTCTCAGCAGTTTCAATTATCAATTTAAATTAGTAGAGGCCTCTAAAGCAGCTCTACTCCAACTGCAAAACTTACCAGTGCTCACTTCCTTTGTTTGGCTCTCCTCAGCAGCAGCTCTGCTTAAGAGCACATGCAGAGTCAAAATGGCTGACTCTGAAAGAGCTCAGAGCTTTTAAAGGCTAGTGTGGCTCCGCCCCTATGAGTCACAGTTCAGGGAAGGGCCTGGTGTGGCCCTGCCCCCCTGCTTCTGGAAGCTTCAAACTGCTTCCTCTGTTTGAACAGAGGTGGCTCTCAGCAGTTTCAATTATCAATTTAAATTAGTAGAGGCCTCTAAAGCAGCTCTACTCCAACTGCAAAACTTACCAGTGCTCACTTCCTTTGTTTGGCTCTCCTCAGCAGCAGCTCTGCTTAAGAGCACATGCAGAGTCAAAATGGCTGACTCTGAAAGAGCTCAGAGCTTTTAAAGGCTAGTGTGGCTCCGCCCCTATGAGTCACAGTTCAGGGAAGGGCCTGGTGTGGCCCTGCCCCCTGCTTCTGGAAGCTTCAAACTGCTTCCTCTGTTTGAACAGAGGTGGCTCTCAGCAGTTTCAATTATCAATTTAAATTAGTAGAGGCCTCTAAAGCAGCTCTACTCCAACTGCAAAACTTACCAGTGCTCACTTCCTTTGTTTGGCTCTCCTCAGCAGCAGCTCTGCTTAAGAGCACATGCAGAGTCAAAATGGCTGACTCTGAAAGAGCTCAGAGCTTTTAAAGGCTAGTGTGGCTCCGCCCCTATGAGTCACAGTTCAGGGAAGGGCCTGGTGTGGCCCTGCCCCCCTGCTTCTGGAAGCTTCAAACTGCTTCCTCTGTTTGAACAGAGGTGGCTCTCAGCAGTTTCAATTATCAATTTAAATTAGTAGAGGCCTCTAAAGCAGCTCTACTCCAACTGCAAAACTTACCAGTGCTCACTTCCTTTGTTTGGCTCTCCTCAGCAGCAGCTCTGCTTAAGAGCACATGCAGAGTCAAAATGGCTGACTCTGAAAGAGCTCAGAGCTTTTAAAGGCTAGTGTGGCTCCGCCCCTATGAGTCACAGTTCAGGGAAGGGCCTGGTGTGGCCCTGCCCCCCTGCTTCTGGAAGCTTCAAACTGCTTCCTCTGTTTGAACAGAGGTGGCTCTCAGCAGTTTCAATTATCAATTTAAATTAGTAGAGGCCTCTAAAGCAGCTCTACTCCAACTGCAAAACTTACCAGTGCTCACTTCCTTTGTTTGGCTCTCCTCAGCAGCAGCTCTGCTTAAGAGCACATGCAGAGTCAAAATGGCTGACTCTGAAAGAGCTCAGAGCTTTTAAAGGCTAGTGTGGCTCCGCCCCTATGAGTCACAGTTCAGGGAAGGGCCTGGTGTGGCCCTGCCCCCCTGCTTCTGGAAGCTTCAAACTGCTTCCTCTGTTTGAACAGAGGTGGCTCTCAGCAGTTTCAATTATCAATTTAAATTAGTAGAGGCCTCTAAAGCAGCTCTACTCCAACTGCAAAACTTACCAGTGCTCACTTCCTTTGTTTGGCTCTCCTCAGCAGCAGCTCTGCTTAAGAGCACATGCAGAGTCAAAATGGCTGACTCTGAAAGAGCTCAGAGCTTTTAAAGGCTAGTGTGGCTCCGCCCCTATGAGTCACAGTTCAGGGAAGGGCCTGGTGTGGCCCTGCCCCCCTGCTTCTGGAAGCTTCAAACTGCTTCCTCTGTTTGAACAGAGGTGGCTCTCAGCAGTTTCAATTATCAATTTAAATTAGTAGAGGCCTCTAAAGCAGCTCTACTCCAACTGCAAAACTTACCAGTGCTCACTTCCTTTGTTTGGCTCTCCTCAGCAGCAGCTCTGCTTAAGAGCACATGCAGAGTCAAAATGGCTGACTCTGAAAGAGCTCAGAGCTTTTAAAGGCTAGTGTGGCTCCGCCCCTATGAGTCACAGTTCAGGGAAGGGCCTGGTGTGGCCCTGCCCCCCTGCTTCTGGAAGCTTCAAACTGCTTCCTCTGTTTGAACAGAGGTGGCTCTCAGCAGTTTCAATTATCAATTTAAATTAGTAGAGGCCTCTAAAGCAGCTCTACTCCAACTGCAAAACTTACCAGTGCTCACTTCCTTTGTTTGGCTCTCCTCAGCAGCAGCTCTGCTTAAGAGCACATGCAGAGTCAAAATGGCTGACTCTGAAAGAGCTCAGAGCTTTTAAAGGCTAGTGTGGCTCCGCCCCTATGAGTCACAGTTCAGGGAAGGGCCTGGTGTGGCCCTGCCCCCCTGCTTCTGGAAGCTTCAAACTGCTTCCTCTGTTTGAACAGAGGTGGCTCTCAGCAGTTTCAATTATCAATTTAAATTAGTAGAGGCCTCTAAAGCAGCTCTACTCCAACTGCAAAACTTACCAGTGCTCACTTCCTTTGTTTGGCTCTCCTCAGCAGCAGCTCTGCTTAAGAGCACATGCAGAGTCAAAATGGCTGACTCTGAAAGAGCTCAGAGCTTTTAAAGGCTAGTGTGGCTCCGCCCCTATGAGTCACAGTTCAGGGAAGGGCCTGGTGTGGCCCTGCCCCCCTGCTTCTGGAAGCTTCAAACTGCTTCCTCTGTTTGAACAGAGGTGGCTCTCAGCAGTTTCAATTATCAATTTAAATTAGTAGAGGCCTCTAAAGCAGCTCTACTCCAACTGCAAAACTTACCAGTGCTCACTTCCTTTGTTTGGCTCTCCTCAGCAGCAGCTCTGCTTAAGAGCACATGCAGAGTCAAAATGGCTGACTCTGAAAGAGCTCAGAGCTTTTAAAGGCTAGTGTGGCTCCGCCCCTATGAGTCACAGTTCAGGGAAGGGCCTGGTGTGGCCCTGCCCCCCTGCTTCTGGAAGCTTCAAACTGCTTCCTCTGTTTGCAAGCGCTGATGGATCTGGTGGCACCACGAGAGGTGGACCAGGTTTCGGTGACGGAAATTCTGGGGGTTCTGCGGAATCATTTCAAGCCCAAGGTATCCTTCTTCTCTGCCAGGGCCACTTTCGCGAGGAGGGACCAAAAGCCGGGTGAGTCAATATCCGAGTATGCAGCGGCCCTCCGTGTTTTGGCAACCCCATGCGAATGGCGGGAAATTCTAGACGTGGCCCTAAGGGACAGGATGCTCTGCGGGATGAGAGACGGGGAGACCCAGAGGAAACTCATGAACCGAGGCCACGACCTCACTTTTAAAGAGGTACTACAAGAGGCTCTAGCAGCTGAATCCACGTGGGCCGGGTACAAGCTTCTCAAGGCAAAGCCCCCACCAGTCGAGGCAGCTGCATCCACCGTCCAGGCGGCCTGGAGGGCGACCCCTGCCCCACGCTCGCCCACATCCTCAGAGGCTTCTGCCACCCCAGGCTCCAGCAAAGATGAGGGGGTCCGGAAGGTCAGGAAAGGGCTGAGCGAGAAGAAGGGGAAGGGGGGGCGGCGCTGCAATGGGTGCGGAGCGTCCCACGAGAGGAGTAAATGTCCATTCCGGAAAGCTGAGTGCCACAACTGTGGGCAGAAGGGCCACATCGGCAGGGTCTGCAAGCAACACCGGGCAGAGAGTAAGCGCGCCTCGAGCAGCCGGGATGGCGTCGGCAGAGTCGGCGATGGCGGCGACGACCCAGAGGGGAACCACGTGTGCCTGCGAGTGCACGCAGAAGACGACGTGGCCGTTCACAGCGTGCCTCTAGGGCAACCACGTTTTTATGCTGAGGTACTGTTGCAAGGGGTCCCTGTTAAGATGGAGATAGACTCGGGGTCTGTTTACTCCCTCATTTCCCATAAGGAATTTTTGCGGATTCCCCCCAAGGAGCGACCCAAACTCAAGGAGATGGGGGCGAACTTAAAAGATGTGCAGGGAAATGCGATTCCAGTATTGGGGATTGGGGACTTCGAGACACGGTACAAGGGACTCCGAAGGAAACTCCCCCTGGTAGTTCTAAAAAATGGGGGGTGTAATCTCTTGGGGACACAATGGTTCAAACCCCTGGACATCTTCATAGGCGGCGTCCATGCCATCGGGGGGAATGAGATTCAGGCAGTGTGCGACGCACACGCAGAGGTATTCAAGAAGGGACTCGGGAAGTACAAGGGGCCCCCAGTTTCCTTCGACCTGGACCCGGAGGTCCGCCCAATGAGACTAAAACCACGTCGGGTTCCATTCGCCCTCAAGGACAAAATTGAGGCGGAACTGGACAAATTAGTGGGGCAAGGGATTTTAGTGCCGGTGGACTCTGCAGAGTGGGAGACTCCTATTGTTACAGTATTGAAAGCAAATGGGGAAGTGCGAATTTGCGCTGACTACAAGTGTACAATTAACAAGGCGATCCGCCCTAATGCCTATCCGGTGCCGGTAGTTAGCCATCTACTGGCCACTTTACATGGGGGAAAAGTTTTTGCTAAACTAGATCTGGTGCAGGCGTACCAACAGCTTCCAGTAACCACAGCCACAGCTGCTGCGCAGACCATTGTAACTCACAAGGGGGCATTCAAGGTGACGCGCCTACAGTTTGGCGTGAACTCGGCGCCGGGGTTATTTCAGTCTCTTGTGGAACGTTTGTTAAAGAAATTACCGGGGGTCTTGCCATTTTTCGATGACATATTGATATCTGGGGAGAGCGAAGCAGAACTGGCCCAGAGACTAGATAAGGTCCTCACAGCCTTTGAATCCGCGGGGTTGAGGTTGCGGAGGGACAAATGTGTGTTTCTGGCCAGGGAGGTGGAGTTTCTGGGGTTCCACATAACTTCTGAGGGGGTGAAACCCGCTGAGTCCAAAGTATCAGCCATTCGAAACGCTCCTCGCCCCACCGCGAAACCGGAGCTGCAGTCTTTCCTGGGGCTGCTGAATTTTTACCATTCCTTCCTGCCCAGGAAAGCGACGATTGCAGAGCCCCTGCATGGGCTCCTGAAGAAGGATGCGGTTTGGCGGTGGGGGGAGAAGCAGGAGCGGGCTTTCAGGGAACTCAAGCAACTCCTCTCCTCGGAGGCTATTCTAACCCATTTCGACCCAAAGAAGCCGGTAGTCTTGGTCTGCGACGCCTCACCAGTGGGGGTGGGGGCGGTCCTGTGCCACGTGCTAGAGGGGGGGCGAGAAGCCCCAGTTGCATTCTACTCGAGATCATTGTCCAAGGCAGAACGAAATTACGCCCAAACAGATAGGGAGGCTCTTGCCATTGTTGCGGGCACAAAGAAGTTCCATGATTTTCTGTATGGTTGCCCATTCACCATTGTCACCGATCACAAGCCGCTGTTGGGTATCTTCACCTCAGACAAGCCCACTCCACAGATCCTCTCCCCCAGGATGCTTAGGTGGGCGATTTTTCTGAATGCATACAGGGGGGCGTTAGAGTACCGTCCCGGGAAAGAGATAAGCCACGCGGACGCCCTCTCAAGGTCTCCTCTTCCCCACCTGGGGGACCCAAAGTGTGAGGTAGAACAGGATAGCCAAGTCCTCCTCATTGAAGCCCTAGATGCACCCCCCATTTTGCCCAAGGAAATTGCTGCCGAAACGGCCAAGGATAAAACGTTAGCCCTTGTGAGATCCTGGGTACAGAAGGGGTGGCCCGCAGCTCCCCCCGCAGACGAGTTTGCGGCATTTTTCAGGAAGAGGGTTGAGTTGTCCGCAGAAAGGGGGTGTCTGTTGTGGGGGGAGAGGGTGGTGGTCCCACAGGCATTAAGAGCAAGGGTGCTACGGCTTTTACATGTCAGCCACCCAGGGATTGTGCGCTCTAAGGCGCTGGCCAGAAGCTACTTCTGGTGGCCTCAGCTAGACGCAGACATTGAACACATGGTGAACACCTGCGAAAGTTGGCAGGGCTCTCGGCCTGAGGAGTCCCGCCTTCCACACAGAGAATGGGACACGGCTAGGGGACCGTGGTCCCGCCTCCACATAGACTTCGCAGGGCCATTCAGGGGTTCATTTTTTCTACTTGTGGTGGACGCATACTCCAAGTGGTTGGAGGTAATTCCAATGCGCAACACCTCATCAGCGGGGACTATAAAACAGCTGCGCAAACTGATATGCACGTTCGGGATACCTGACATCATAATTAGTGACAATGCGAGTTGTTTCACGTCAGCCGAATTCCAGGCGTTCTTAGAGTCCAACGCCATTCGGCACATTACCTCAGCCCCTTTTCACCCTGCAACAAATGGCCAGGTGGAACGTCTGGTGCGCACAATGAAGGAAGGGCTGCGGCGCATGGGTCCCGGGGATCTGGACCGGCAGCTCTGCCAGTTTCTGTTGGCATATCGAGTGACGCCATTGGCGTCGGGATACTCTCCCGCGGAACTCCTCATGAAGAGGAAGCTACACTCATTATTAACTAGATTGGATCCCACCCGGGTCGAGGATAGAGGAAGAAATATTGAGCACAGCCCCACCAAAAATTTCCAGATAGGAGAGCCTGTTCATTTCAGAAACTACGCCACCACTGGGCCAGCATGGGTGCCGGGGGTAGTCATTAATCAAACAGGACCAGTCTCATTCTGTGTCGAGACCAACACGGGTCTCCTCTGGAGAAGGCACGCTGACCAACTTAGGCACCGAGTGATTGGGGGGCCGGACAGGGGGGATCATCAGCAACGCTCAGCGTTAGGGTTCTCCTCCACCCGTTTAGACCAAGGGGGAGAAAACGTAGGGCAACAGTCCCAAACAGGGGGGGGGAGCTTAGGGTCAAACTCATATCCTTTTCATACGCCAGCTCTATCCAGTCCCTTGAAAGAGAGGAACGAGTTTGCCCCTGTAGTTCTACCCAGCCCCTCGAAGGAGGGAAATGAGTTTGCCACTGTTGCCCCTGAATTAGATTTTGAGTTATCAAACCAGGGGGGCTTTTCGGAGTGTTCCCCCACCCGTCCAAACGAAGAGTGGGGTTTTTCTTTAGCCCCTAGTGCCCCCGGTTTGTCCACATCCACGTCGGGAACCCTTCCTCCCCCTGCTCCTGGCCATCCCAAGGCGGCAAGCCCGCGGTGAGTCACTAACGAGTCATCCTCTCCAATTGCAGGACAAGAACCAGGAGGACACAGATGAGGGGGCATGGCCGAGTCAAGCATAACGGCCGCACGGCCAAAACGCACATGCAGGAAACCAGTTTGGTTAAGGGACTTTGTCCCATCTTAGGGGGGAGGGATGTTGTGTACTGAATGTAGTGTGTTGAATGTATTTGTAACCACATGAATGGGTACAGGTAACACTGTAACCTTCTGTATGAGGACGCGAGCTAGTGGCCACCGGGGGCAATAGCGAGCGCCCAGCTCACATGGTTCACATTACTCAAATGCCTTCAGCCGCGCGGGAAAGATTCCCGCGCTCACCTCACCTGGACAAGAAAGGCGTGACCAAGGATGACGTCACTTGGACAGCAGCCAATGCCTGTCGAAGAGCCAGATTCAATTAGAGAGCCACCGTATAAAAAGAGCTGTTTGTCCGCCATTACCACATGTTCGTACTGTACTCTATGCAATAAAGATGTGTTAGGCTAGCTTACAGCCGTTTCCATTGTCTTGATTCCCAAACACTAAACTGTAATATTGCATTCCCCTGAGAAACACCATCTGTCGATGAACATATCCTCAATCTCTCTGTCCTTCTATTCCTGCTGCTGTCCTTGAGCAGCTGGAACATTGTCCATTCGACTGTGATAAGAACATAAGAACATAAGAACAGCCTTGCTGGAACAGGCCACAGCCCATCCAGTCCAGCATTCTGTCTTACACAGTGGCTCACCATTTCAGGGTATTCCCAAGCAGATGCCTTCACCTGCTTAGGATTCCCTGGAAATGATATTGAGAGATATCCTGCCTATCTCTCCAACCCGGAGGTTGTCCTTAAGTATCCATAATTATAGCCATTGATACTCTTGTCCTCCATGAACTTGTCTAATCCTTTCTTAAAGCTGTCAAGACTGACAGCTGTCACCACTTCTTCTGGCAGGGAGTTCCATAGACCAGTAATCCTCTGGGTGAAAAAGTACTTTCTCTTATTTGTTTGAGAACTAGTACCCAAAAGTTTCATGGAGTGTCCCCTAGTTCTAGTGTTATGCGATAGGGAAAACAGTTTTTCCTTATCTACTTTGTCCACACCGTGCATGATTTTATAAACTTCAATCAGTTCACCTCTTAGACGTCGTCGTTCAAGAGTGAAGAGGCCCAACCGTTGCAGCCTCAGATGGTAAGGAAGGTGTTCCAGTCCCCTAATCATTCTGGTTGCCCTCCTCTGCACTTTTTCCAGCTCCATAATATCCTTCTGGAGGTATGGCGACCAGAACTGTACACAGTATTCCAGATGGGGCCTCACCATAGATTTATAAAGAGGCAAAATGACACTTGCTGACTTATTTTCTATACCCTTCCTAATGATCCCTAGCATTGAGTTTGCTTTTTTCACTGCTGAGGCACACTGGGTTGACACCTTCATTGAGTTGTCCACCAGGACACCAAGGTCCCTTTCCTGGTTTGTCGCAGAGAGTTCAGACCCCATCAGTTTATAAGTGTAATTGGGGCTCTTTGCCCCAACATGCATCACTCTGCACTTACTAATGTTGAAACTCATTTGCCACTGTTTTGCCCACTCCCCCAGTGTCGAGAGATCCCTCTGGAGCTCCTCACAATCTCTCACAGTTTTCACTACCCTGTATAATTTAGTGTCGTCAGCAAATTTGGCTACCTTGCTTTTTACTCCTACTTCTAGATCATTTATGAAGAGGTTGAAAAGCAGGGGTCCCAGTACTGAACCTTGGGGGACCCCACTCTTTACTTCCCTCCACTTGGAGAAGTGTCCATTTAGTGCTACCCTCTGTTTCCTGTCCCTTAGCCAGTTGCTGATCCAGGACAAGACCTGTCCCTTTATTCCATGACTGGTAAGTTTATTCAAGAGCCTTTGGTGTGGGACCTTGTCAAAAGCCTTCTGAAAGTCCAGATAAACAATGTCAACTGGATCCCCCTTATCCATATGCTTGTTGACACTCTCAAAAAATTCCAGCAGATTAGTGAGGCATGATTTGCCCTTGCAAAAGCCATGTTGGCTCTCCTTTAGCAGCGCCTTCTCTTCTATGTGCCTATTAATTCTATCTTTTAGGATGGTTTCCATCACTTTACCTGGGACACATGTCAAACTGACAGGTCGGTAATTTCCTGGATCGCCCCTGGATCCTTTTTTGAAAATTGGTGTTACATTCGCTACCTTCCAGTCATCAGGCACAAAGCCTGATTTGAGGGAAAGATTATATATTTTGGCTAGGAGATCAGCAATTTCATCTTTAAGTTCCCTGAGAACTCGTGGATGGATGCCATCTGGTCCTGGTGATTTGTTAGTGTTTAGTTTAACAAGACATGCAAGGACCTCCTCCCTGGTTATTTCTATCTGACTTAATTCTTCGGTTTCCCTCCCTACGAAGATAGGCTCTGTTTTGGGCATGTGGCCTCTGTCTTCTTCAGTGAATACTGAAGCAAAGAATTCATTGAGTCTCTCTGCAATCTCTGTTTCCTCTTTAATAACCCCTTGCCTTCCATTGTCATCTAATGGTCCAATGGCCTTTCTAGTTGGGTTCTTACTTCTAATGTACTTAAAGAAGTCTTTGTTATTTCTCTGAGTATTTTTAGCTATACGCTCCTCAAAGTCTTGCTTTGCTTTCCTGATTGTTGCCTTGCATTTGTTCTGCCAGAATTTATGTTTCTGCCTGCTGTCCTCATTCGGACAAGCCTTCCATCTTCTAAATGAGCTTTTCTTGCTCTTGATCACTTCCCGAACAGCTCCTGTAAGCCACATTGGAGTCCTCTTGGACCTGGCAGTGCCCTTTTTCCTTTTGGGTATGCATTCCAATTGAGCCTCTGTTATTGTTTTTGTAAACAGCCTCCATGCCTCTTGGAGTGTATGGACTCTCTCAATTTTCCCTTTCAGCTTCTTTTTTACTAGTTTCCTCAACTTTGGGAAATTTCCTTTTTGAAAATTTAAGGTCTCTGTGTTAGATTTTATCAGTGACTTGCGGTCTATGATCAAGTTAAACATAATTGAGTTGTGGTCACTGTTCCCTATTGGATCAGTCACGTTAACATCTTGCACCAGATCCTGAGTATTACTCAGGATCAAGTCAAGGATTCTTGTACCTCTAGTTGGGTCTTCAACCATCTGTCCCAGGGAACAATCATTTAGCATATCTAGGAACTTTATCTCTTTACTGTAATGTTCAATGCATTACTGTATTTTATGTCTGGTTTTAAAACGTAATAAGAGTAATATGGATACAACCCTAGTCAGACCAGGTAAAACTCTCTAGGGCAGTGCTTCCCAACTGTGGGGATCCAGATGTTCTTGGGCTACAGTTCCCAGAAATCTTGGCCAGCACAGCCAATGGAGAAGGCTTCTGAGAACTACAGTCCAAGAACATCTGGAGCCATACAGTTAGGAACCACTGTTGCAGCATCAATACTGTACTTTTATTGGGGGGGGGGGGACACCAATGACTATGAGGTCTCTTTTTCATACTGCCAGGTGTAACCTAACATGGCAACAACAACAACTGCTAAAATGTACACACTTCTGGCCTATCCCTCTTTACACTTTTCTAAGTGAAGAAGTCAACTATTGCAACCTTTTCTCATTGTATTCCTATCCGAAATAATAAACAAATAAAATCAAGTTGTCTCTTTTCTCAGCAGCAGTTTTCTGACAAAGGTAGCGGCTGGCTTGTTTGTTTTTAATGATGCCCATTTAATGATGCCCATCATTAAGAACAGTTAATACAAAGTTAAGTGGAGTAGACTTCAATCGATGGAGGCTTAGTTTTTTATTTATTTATTTATTTATTTATTTATTTATTTATTTATTTATTTATTTATTTATTTATTTATTTATTTATTTATTTATTTATTTATTTATTTATTTATATAGTTAGCAAAAAGCTACAAATTAACCAGGTATGGTGTGTACATGAATCAAGCAATGCCCTCTTCCTAAAACTTGCAAGTATAATAAAATAAAAATAAGGAAGATATTTGTTTAATTATTTTTGCTTTGCTTAGTGAAAAATTTCTTTCCTGCTCTGATTTCTCTGATTTTATTAACTGATATTCTAAGCTAGGTACTGATAGCAAAGCAATTTTAGAAGAGCAAAAATCAGTGTACATTATGTCAGAACTTCACAGTCTATGCTGCCCATGACCTCCAAGTTGCAAACTGTTTGGTTATGAAGCATCCTGTAACTTGGTACTGAAATGAGGTCAGTATTAGTACCAGTCTGGCATCCAAGAGGAGAAGTCATTCCACAAGCAGAGAAGTCTCTCCCTCAGGTCTCCAGATAATGTATTTCTCCACTAGTAATAAGCAGAAGAGGTCCTTTCCAGCTGCTATGAAATGTAACGAGCATGTTCATTACAGGCATGGCGATGTGGATAGTGTGAGACTATAAATACAGTAAAAGCCCTACTTGCGAAAAAAAAGTCCATTCCATAGGCTTTTGCTTAAATCGGTCTTTTATGTAAGTCGAAGCATACCCATAGGAAAATATTTTTTAATGTAAATCGAAGCAAACCCATAGGGAAATGAATTTTTACGTAACTTGAAGCAAACCCACAGGAAAAATAATCTTTATGTAACTCGAAGCAAACCCATAGGAAATCATGTAAACCGTGACATGGTTTTAGCACAAAATCATTATGTAAGTCAGATTTTATGTAACTCCAGGTATATGTAAGTCGGAGTTTTACTGTATACAGAACAAAGCTAATAGTGCCATGGAATTTTTTGCTGAAATCCAGTACAGTAGTAAGTCACAATTAGAGTGGGCTCATTGAATCAGTGGAACTGATGAAAGAGTTGGCTCACCCAATCCCTCACTGTTTCAGTGGCTCTATTCTAATTACACTCTGGATTTCAGCCTCTATTTTCTGGCTTCAGAGTTTATGTGGTGTGGATTTTGTTGACTTAGGTTGGGGTTAGTCTGTTTTTATTATTGTTGTATTCTACCACCTAGAGTAGTGTTTTCTCTATGTCAGGTGGAATATGAATAAATAAATAAATGAATAAATAATTCTATTGTAAAGATATACCTGGGAGGGTTCAGTCCTTGCCTGCTAAAATTTCAATGGCCAGTTAGTAGTTTTAAGGGGGAAAGAGTGTTTTTGTGTGCTTGCTAAAATTGGGAAAGTCGTGTATGAGACTTATGGACTCCATTAGGATTTCTGCCACTCCCATCCCAGTTTGACCATTGGGGTTAAACAGATTTGCCCATCTGTCTTCTTTTCCATCCTATTTATTGATCTCTAGTTGAAAATGGGAGAATTCATTGTATAAAAGAGTAAAATAAAAATGATAAGGAGATGTTAAAGAATAGAAGTTTTGCCCGTTTCCTCAATTCACATAGTCTATAGAGGCCCTAGACTTAAATTTCACAGATTTGTATTTTACTTTGTCAAAACAGAAGGCACAGGGCTACTTGTGATAAACACATAAGCTTTGAATGGAATTTGCTGTATTTTATCTGTTACATTTCTCAACATTCTTTTTAAATATATGGTTTCAGAGCCTCTCATTTGGCATGAAAGCGGCTGCTGAAAGAGGACTGGCAGCCATCTTCCTTACATTCTGTCGCAAGACATCTGTCTCCAGCCTTATCTCTACAGATGAAGCTGGTTATGGTCTTATCCACCATGCTGCTATCCATAACCGTGTGGCAATTATTTGTCAGGTGCTGAAATCACCCATGACTATGAATCAGAGGCGCACCATGCCATTTTCACAAGGTATGGAACAAAGGCAGCAAAACATCTCTGAACAGATAGGTAATGAAACTCTAGCTCTAGGAAGCTATGGAAAGAGGAACGAAGTATCCATGAACCAGAAGAACTATGGCTTGATAAATGTAAAAAGATAATTTTAATTGTCAAAAGAAAAGAAAAACCTAGATGGGTGATTAATGAAAAATTGTTAATGACAAACATGGAGCAAAAGTAAAGGGAGACAGAAATACATTTATAATCCCAAATGCAACTTTTCAGCAACTATCATACAAAGGGAGTTATTATAGTAATCAGTGCAAAGAAATAGAAGGGAGGAAAAGAGGAAAAACATGAGGTCTCATCCATAAAATCCAAGAAATCGAAGGTAAAATTTTAAACCTAGAATAAGGTTGACAACAGAGAAGCATATTACCTGCCAAAAATAAAATACAGATGGAAGCAATATTGTGAAGGACTATACAGAACAGGCACATGGATGGCAGATTCCTTTGAAGAAGTCTGTGGTGAAGAACTTGACATTTTAGAAAGCCAAGTGAAAGCTTTTGTATGAAGTTCCACTGTACATGGAAATGTCTGCAAATGCAAACAGTGCTGGCTCTTTGGCTATAAGCAGAGATGCGCACTGAACCCTAGAGTCAGATACAAATGGATTTTGAGCAAGGGCGACCTTTACCTATATGAAGACAGCCCATACCTCTTTTCTGGTCAAGGGAAAGCCCCTCCAATCCGGATGAGTGACAGCAAGCTCAGAAATCCAAATGGAGCACTGTCAATGGAAGATTAAGCAACATAATTGATTTACTGAACAGATTCCAAACTAAGATGGCAAGCCCAAACATGCAAGCCCTTTTGCTTGGGGCCGATTTTGTTTTGAATTACAGAAACATGATCATAGCAACATGAAACCTCACAGAAAAACCTGAGGAACAATAGAAGATAATATTTCTGTGATTCAAACGAATCTATCCATTCATAGCATATTTTCTGAGTAATAAAGCGGTGGGTGGAAGGAGCATCATTTGGACAAGCAGCACAGCCGAGAATTTTGCAAGGAAAAAGAGATGTGACCGCCAAATCATAATGACTATGTTCTGTTTTAGGGAAACATTTCCTGAAACCTGAGACAAAATGTAAGTTATGAACAATTTGTTGTCCTCATATTACCATTTAAATATATTTAAAATGTGCTTTAATTAAGACCATGTGATAAATAAAAGGATTAGAGGTAATGAAGACTGTAACTTTAAGGACATAATATTATCAATATTAGTAATGTCTGGATGGAGATCTTGCTATGGTAATGGAGTAGAACAAACAGCCAACAACTTGACTCCTTAAAGGGGCCAATGGCCAGGGGTGTGCTGGGCACCTTGGGAGGGCGGTGGACAGGAAGTGATGAGGGTGCCTATGGGGGGGAAGAGATCCCATACATTCCCATTATCTCTGCCTGCCTCTGTGGGGGCGCCAGTTGCTGGGGCGCACTGGGATGAGTCCCTGTATCCCTGTGGACCAGCACACCACTGCCAATGGCTATGGGCGGATGAGCCCCTTTAGGTGGTGTGATGGTTCCCCTCAGTGGAGGAAATGCCACTGGAAACCATAATATTGGGCCCAACAGCAAAATGAGCAGAGGAGGATCCACTTCCCTATTCTGAGTCCCAACAATCATGGAGTCAGAAGAGGCCATGCCAGATGGACAGGCTGTGAAGGCGCACCTGGTTAATATCAGGAAAAAATATATACATGAACACGAGTAGCTGCTGACAATTATCTGTTTTATCAACTGCATTTCAAAGTGGGTTGAGTTTACTGTAAATTATAGCATTAGTGGGAAGTTTTATCCTTTACCACTTGAGTGGGTGTAAAACTGAGTATCATGGGGAGAGAAGAATAATGTTAATCTCATTATGTTGCACAAACAGCAGTCAATGGGACAAGTTTCACACTAAAGAAAGTTGTCTGTTTTGTAATAATAGTTAAAATTAGACACTGTATAGTGAAAATCATTATGTGTTTAGACAATTGAATGTTATTTATTTATTTAAATAAAGATCATTGGATGCTTTTTATTATAGCAAGAGTTTATGTATATGATTATACAGTATTATACTGTATATCATGCTGGCATGTAAGGATTTCACCTGTTAAAATTTTAGTTTCCACTCATTAGGTCCAACGCAATCTCCTAAGGGTGTGTACCCTTAAACGTACCTAAACGTTTAATCCCTACTACCCTATATATAAAAAAGAAAAAGAAAAATTCTCCACTACCCCCCTCCCTACTCTTCTTCCCAAAAAGTCGCCTTTGTAAATCAAAGTGGGGGATGGATGTGGAAGATGTACAGACTGTTCATAATATACACTCCAATCGTTAATTTCTTATATTTAAACTATTATTTTCTAATCCCTGTCTGCTGCCTCTCATCCCATTCCTACTTGACTCTCAACCACCATCTGATTCCAACACCTCAACCACACCAGCAAGAGTCCCACCCTCTGCCCCCCCCAGCACCAATTTCTTCTCCCCTTTCCTCTTCCTTCTCTATACCTCCTGAATCCATCAACTCCTGTCTCAGTTTAGACCATTCTTGAGAACCTCCTTTAATCAAACCTATCAAATGCAGATATTCCAGTGGGTCCATTTTTTTGAATCAATTGTATGCATTTTCTTTGCATAAAAAAACTCAGTTGTTGAGGAAATCTCCAATTGTAAGCAATCACTTGACCCTTTAATATCTTAGTCACAGGTTTCATTTTATATCTCCACAGTCGTTCCTCAATGGCTATATCAATTCACTTAAGCCTAGTTCTAGTGATGTCAATTTTACACACATATACACAGACAAATACTGTATATACTGTACTGCAACAGCTATCTTTGCTCATTGAACAAATGGACTGAAAATCAGTATAGCTCATACCTGTCAAGCGTGGCTCCAGAAAATATGGGAAATTACTGTGCATGAGCAGTCACACATGCTCAGTAACCCATTTGTGCATGCTCAGTAACCCATTTGTGCATGTGCAGAACCCTTTGCACATGCGCAGAACCCCTTTGCAATGAGCGCGCATGCACAGTAACCCCTTACCAGTCATTCAAAATATAGGATGGCGGCAGGAAAGGGGAAGAACAAGCGCTAAAATACAGGAAATCCCAGCCAATACGGGATACTTGACAGGTATGGTGTAGATCAGAGAGATGAGGTGTGTAATTTTAGTTGGAAACAATGTGCTCCGAAAATGGCTTTTGGAAATAGGTTGACCCAAACAAGATAGTCAACCATGCTAGTTCCCTTGGAAACAGATACAATTGATTTATGCCAATGATTCTAATATTTTAAAAATTGTTCAGGGAGATATCAGGAACTCTTTAGATACCATTTGATTGTACTGTAATTTCCTTTCCAGTTAACTATAAATGGATACCTGGATAAATCCACAATCAAATCCCTATGAAAAATATATTATTTATTTATTTAATTATTTATTATTCAAATTTATATATTGCTGCCCAAATTGAATGAGCAGATCTGGATCTGCAGAGAGATCAACTTTTCTGAAAGCAGCTGCCCAAAACGTTTCTATTCTCATTTTCTTACCAATTGTAGATAACACCCGGGATGATCAATGGAAACAATTAAACAGTTTAGAGCAGGGTTTCTCAACCTTGGGCCCCTAGATGTTCTTTGATTTCAATTCCCAGAAGCCCTAATCAGAGGTATGCTGACTTAGGCTTCTGGTAATTGAAATCCATTGTTTCATTTCATTAAATCTGTGGTTCTCAACCTTTTCAAGCCGCAGGCTGGGTCACGCTCCCTCAAACAATTGAGCAGCCCAGACTAGTGGTTCCTCCCCACCATAAATGCTGCCGTAAAATGTGTCTGCAGCTGTTGTAAACATGTTTATGACAGCCACTCACTCGTTTATGGCTGTCGTAAACATGTCCGCATCTGCTTCCGGCAGCAGTGATAGTGGCAATGCGGGCTGGATGATTTGGCACCATGCCTCCGGTCCTGCCCTCAGGCCACAGGTTGCCCACCCCTGGATTAAATCCTAGAACACGGGTACTTTTCAATATTTAAAACAGCAAATCTTGAAAAGTGCCCCTGTTCTAAAATCTAATCACTGAAATGAGATGAAAATTTTATTTTCATGATATATTCACATACTACCTTTCTAAAGACAAAAGCAAAAATAAAAAATGAAATGAAAATGAAAGCAGAAGCAAAAACAAAAAGTTGAAAAATGATGGGCAACACTGCCTAGTTAGACTGTTCAAGCCCCCGTGCTTCGACCAGGCTCTCACCTAGTGGGGGGAGAATGATCATATTGGAGAAAAATTAATAATTATTATTACAGTTTCCCTGCCCTTCTCAATGGACTGGGAAAGTGTTTAATTTGCCCATATTATGAAGAGGCTGTTCAATGACCCTATCCTCTGTCAGTCTTGTAAACCTTGATCCCAGATTATCCTACAAGGGGCAGTCTGGACAGACTCTAACACAACTACCATTTTGAAGAATAAATTGTTCACTTTGGGAAAAATAACATTTCCTCTGTGAAAATAATGGTATATAAAAAGCACTGAGAAAACTAATAATCATTAAAACTTATAGACATTTTGAAGAAAGTATATCGAGAGATGTAGCTAATTCCTCAGCATCTTGTTGTCAATCAGCTTTTGGCCTGACTGCTCTGCATCTGGCAGCAAAGTGTGGTTCCCTTGAAGCCCTGAATTTCCTCCTAAGTTACAAAGCAGACTACCGAATACCCAATGAACGAGGATGGATGCCTATACATGTGGCTGCTTTTTATGATAATGTTGCCTGTATCAGAGTTCTTTGCCAAAAAAACTCTGAGCTGCTGGAGGCTGAAACTCGTGCTGAGTAAGTAAAGAGAAACCCTTCTCAGTCGTAGCCCCAACACTATGGAACCTCCTCCCAGTAGAACTACGCCTTCAGACCCAGTTGCTACCATTTAGGAAAGAATTGAAGACGTGGTTGGCAAAATGGGTCTGGGGGCCGGGATTGTCATCAAACTCCCCTTTTTGGCTCATCTGAGGTTTTCCCCCTCCTCCTGTAATTAATTTTTTAAAAGGTTTTTAAGATTTTATATTTGTTTTTAGATAATAGATGTCACGGCGGGGGTGGGTGGGTAATATTGTTATGTTTTATGGTTTTTTTTAGTTGTTTTACCTGTATATTGGTCTTAGTGTACACCGCCCAGAATCCTTTGGATAGGGCGGTATATAAATCTATTTAATTAAATTAAGTAAATCTACGTCACATTAAAGCAAGCAGCACTATGTCCTCCCAACATATGAGTCTTCATCACATGCTGACCATGTGAAAAGGAAATTCCCATATTGCATGGAAGGAACATAGAAAGAGACTGTTTCGGTCTCTTTCCCTTAGAACTGTAGGCAGCCATATCTGAGTCTAAAACTGATCAAAATTTGATGTGACATTAAATGCGTAGAGTGCTTGTTCAGAATGTTCTTTCCTTTCAAATAAGTGTGCAGGGACCAGATCTCTTTTGTATCGAGTGTATCCAAATGTTCCATGTTCAGTTGCAGCATTTCCAGGGTGCGTTGGGAGAGATCCCTCTTTAAAACCCTAAAGAGATGCTGCTAGTCAGCATATACCATTCCTCCAAGGTCAGTAAAATGAGTACACAGCATGTTGGGGGCAACATGCTAGTTACCCTGTGAACCTCCCAGAGAGTGTACTAAGCACTAGTCTGGTATATTGCTATTGCTGATATAAGGCAGTGCCATGCATTCAGAAGGTTCTTGTACCATGATGGTGAACCTTATTTAGTGTCTTGCACGGAAGACAAAGAAGGAGCCGCAGTGAGGGCTAAAACACAGCTTTATTGCATGATGGTCAGGATGGACATGTGGTAATGGCGGAGGTACAGCTCATTTTATACTGCAACAATACATTTGAAAAGGGTTGCACGATAGCTCATTGGCTGCTACCTGCGTGACGTCATTCTGAGTCACGCCCTTCTTCTCCAGGTGTTCCTTGCGCGGGAAGGTTCCCGCGGCTGCCGGTGATTGGGGGAATTTGAACCATGTGAGCTGAACGCTCGCAGCTGCCCTCTATGGGCAGCTGGCTCACGTTCCTTTAAACAGCTGGGTTACATTGTAATCATTGTCAGGTTACATTCATACATTCTTAAAGTGATACTGTTACATACACAACACCTTGGCACTCCAGATGTTCCCTGGGAACTGAAGTCCAAAAACATCTGGAGTGCCAAGGTTCGCCATCACGGATCTAGTACAGTAGTTACGTATTCCATTCTCTTCTGATCCAGAGAAAGCTTGTGGTGCAGACCCAAGTCTAGTATCTGATCTCAAGCAAAGCAACTTACAGAGGACTGAATCAGAATGAATTCAGTGGAGCTTACTTATGACTGGGAGGCTGTTCACAGGATTGCATGCTAATTTTCATTTCTTCATTTTGTTTTTGGCTAACTTGTCCATTGTGCTTGTTGCATTCCAGCACAAGTGAGTAGAGCTAAGGGTGACAAAGGTGAGGGCAAAGCAAGGTACAGAAGTGGGCTGTTACCCTCACTATATACACACAAGCATTCACACTGTAGGAAGTGAACACTGTTTATGGTAAAGGTAAAGATTGCCCTTGCTCGAAAGCCAGTCGTATCCAACTCTAGGGTCCAATGCTCATCTCTGTTTATAGCCAAAGAGCCAGTGCTGTCTGCATTTTCAGATATTTATGTGGACGTGTGGCAGGCATGATGAGACATTGGAGTGCACAGAACACTGTTACTTCCCACCAAAGTGGTATCTATTTACGTGCAATTTCTTGCTTTTGAACTGCTAGGTTGGCAGGAGCTGGGACAGCTTTCACTGGTTTCTTTTTTTCTTAAAGCGTTAAAGTTCTTTTCCGTTTGTACAGGTTTAATTCTACCCCACTTCTGCTTGCGGCTACATCTGGAGCATTAGACGCTATCCAGTATTTGTTTTCTCTCCACGCCAACTGGCTAAAGAAAGACAATGAAGGAAACAATATCATTCATTTGGCAGTGCTTAACTTTCATACCGAAGTTCTGAAGCATCTGATTGAGCTACACAATCCTGACCTTCCCGTTTGGAAAACTCTTGTGGGTAAGGACATGCCAAGGTGTGCAGCAGAGAGCCTGTAGTACTCCATATTTATATCCTCCCGAAGAGCTAAGGGGCAATTTTGTGTTTGAAATTGTCTCTCCAACTAGGGATAGGATCAGAGCTAGGAATGTTAGCAGCAAAGAGTAGGGTTCATGAACTTGTTAACAAGTCTTGATTGAGACAGACAAACTTTGAATTGTCACCTACTAACATTCCCATCTCTGTGCAAGAATGGTAAAGGTATTACTGAGCCAGTTGAAAGGAACACCTTCTCAACATTGGAAAGAGTGATGCTTCAACTGCTCCTATTGCAGGAGCGTCATCATGTCATTTAGAAATAACCTATCATTGCCACTTCAGGGTAGCACAAGACTGTATTTAGGTTAAGGCAGTGTTTCTTTGGTGTATGCAAACCAAGACACAGGACACAGCCTCGGGCTGGGTTAACTCAGGTTTATTGCATCGTGGACAGAGGGAACATGAGGTAATGGCGGATCGATAGCTCTTTATATACAGCAGTAATACATTTGAACGTGGTGCCATGGTAGCCCATTGGCTACTGTCTGCGTGACGTCATTGCAGGTCACGCCCTTCTTGTCCAGGTGTAGGTGGTGGCGGGAAAACTTCCCGCGCTGTTGCCTTTGATGAGTTCGGACCAAGAGAGCTTGGACGCTCGCTGCTGCCAGCTGGTGGTCATTAGCTCGCGTCCTATTACAGGGTTTATATGATACAGCTGAAGGTTACATTGTTGCTATAGGCAAGGTTACATTGGCTCAGATACATTGTGATCCATGTGTACAATAAAACCATCAGAACACAACACCCCTCCCCCCTAGGACGAGACAAAGTCTCGAGCCCACACTTAAACACACTCCCCCCCCCTTAGGAGACAAAGTCTCTCAGCCAAGATGGCTTATTTCGAACACGCTGGGGTCTCGATGCGGGCTGCCTCTCCCCGGGTTTGCTACCTTCTCTTTGTCCCCTGGTTTCCTGTCCTGTAATATGAGAGGGAGACTCGTTAGTGACTTGCCGCGGCTCCGCGGCGTTGTTGGGAGGTGTGCTCTTTCTTAGGGAGGAACCGGGGGCACTGGGGGCTAACGAAAAACCCCTCTTCTCGCTTGGATGGGTGGGGGAACACTCCTGAAAACCCCCCCGGCTCGCAAAATCAAAATCAAAATCACAATCGGGGGCAGCGGCCGCGAACTCCTCTCCCCCTTCCCCGGCCCCTGATAGGACTGGCGTATCAAAAGGATATGAGTCGGGGCCGCTGCTACTGCTTCCTTCCCCCCTTGCTTGGGACTGTTGTCCACTGCTGTCTCCCCCTTGGGTTAAGCGGGTGGGGGAGAACCCTAACGCTGAATCCTGTTGCTGAGCTCCACTGACTGGCCCACTCACTCGGTGCCTCAGTTGGTCTGCGTGCCTCCTCCAAAAGAGGCCGGTGTTAGTCTCGACCCGGTACGATACTGGCCCCGTCTGTTCTACAACCGTCCCTGGCACCCAGGCTGGCCCTGCGCTGGAATAGTTCCTGCAGTGAACAGGGTCCCCGGCGGCGAAACCTTTCGAGACTGCCAACCCTATGTTTTTCCCTTTATCCTCGACTCTCGTCGGGTCTAGCCTGGACAGGATCGTGGTCAGTTTTCGCCGCATCAAGAGCTCCGCCGGCGAGTAGCCTGACGCTAAGGGGGTTACCCTATACGCTAAGAGGAACTGGCATACTTGGTGATTCAGGTCCCCCGGGCCCATGCGCCGCAGCGCCTCCTTCGTTGTCCGCACCAGCCGTTCCACTTGGCCATTCGTGGCCGGGTGAAACGGTGCGGACGTGACATGCCGAATGGCGTTTGCCTCCATGAACGCCCCGAACTCGGCGGAGGTGAAACAACTAGCGTTATCGCTGACCAAAGTGTCGGGTAAACCGAATGTGGAAAAGACTCTCCTTAGCTGGCTAATTGTCGTGGCGGAGGACGTGCTCTTTACTGGGATAACCTCCAGCCACTTGGAGAACGAATCCACCACCAGGAGAAACATGGTTCCTCGGAATGGGCCAGCGAAATCCACGTGCACTCTGGACCACGGCCCCCTCGCTGTGTCCCACTCCCTATGCGGGAGACGGGCCGCCTCAGGTCGGGATCCCTGGCAAGCCTCGCAAGTGCCGACCATGTGCTCAATGTCCGCGTCCAGCTGTGGCCACCAGAAGTAACTCCGGGCCAGCGCCTTTGAACGAACTATGCCCGGGTGGCTGACGTGCAGCAGTTCGAGCACCCTCGTCCGCAGGGGCGCAGGGACCACCACCCGTTGGCCCCACAGAAGGCATCCCCTCTCTAGGGACAACTCTAGCTTTTTCCTAAAGAATGGGTCGAACTCTGTACTCGGGGACGAAGCCGGCCACCCCTTCTGCACCCATGAACTAACTTTCTCCAGCGTCCTGTCCTTGCCTGTCGCCCTAGCAATGTCGGCTGGTACTAGTGGGGGTGCGTCTAAAACCTCAATCAGCAACACCTGGCGGTCTCTTTCTGCTCTCGCCTTTTGGTCGTCCAACAAGGGCAGAGGGGATCGCGAAAGCGCATCAGCATGGCTGATCTCCTTTCCGGGCCTGTACTCCAACTCATGTTGGTACGCGTTGAGGAAAATAGCCCATCGCAGCATTCTCGGGGACAGGATCTGCGGCGTGGGCTTGCTTGCCGTGAAAATCCCTAACAGCGGTTTGTGATCGGTCACGATTTTGAACGGGCGGCCATACAAAAAAATCGTGAAATTTTTTGGTCCCCGCTACTATTGCTAACGCTTCCCTGTCGGTTTGCGCGTAATTTCGCTCCGCTTGGGACAGGGACCTTGAGTAAAACGCTACCGGGGCCTCCCTTCCGTCCTCCAACACGTGGCAAAGCACCGCCCCCACCCCCACCGGGGATGCATCACAAACTAGGACCACAGGCCGTTTGGGGTCGAAGTGCGTCAGGATTGCCTCAGATGTTAGGAGTTGCTTTAGCTCTTTGAACGCCCTCTCGTGCTCGTCACCCCACATCCATGGCTCCTCCTTTTTAAGTAACCGATGGAGCGGTTCGGCCACGGACGCCTTCCGCGGGAGGAATGTATGGTAAAAATTGAGGAGCCCCAGGAAAGACTGCAGCTCGGTTTTGGATGTGGGGCGAGGGGCCTTTTTAATGGCTGCTACCTTGGATTTAGACGGCTTAATCCCCTCGGGTGTGATCCGGAACCCTAAAAACTCGACCTCGGTTTCGAAAAAGACACATTTATCCTTCCTCAATCTCAGCCCCGCTTTCTCGAACACGGTCAGTACCTTGTCCAACCTTTTTGCCAGTTCAGCCTCACTCCCCCCTGTTATCAACACGTCATCAAAATAAGGCAACACCCCCTCCAGGCCCTTTAGGAGGCATTCCACGAGCGATTGAAAAAGGCCGGGTGCCGAGTTCACGCCGAACTGTAACCGCGACACCTGGAACGCTCCCTTATGTGTAACTATTGTTTGTGCCGCGGCCGTGGCGGGGGTCACAGGAAGTTGCTGATAGGCTTGTGCCAAATCGAGTTTAGCGAAACACTTTCCCCCATTTAGCCTGGCCAAAAGGTGGCTGATCACTGGCACCGGGTATGCATTAGGGCGGATCGCCTTGTTAATTGTACACTTATAATCAGCGCAAATGCGCACCTCCCCGTTAGCCTTTAGAGCCGTTACAATTGGAGTTTCCCACTCCGCGGAATCAACAGGAATAAGAATCCCCTGGCCCACCAGTTTGTCCAGTTCCGCCTCTATCTTGTCCTTGAGTGCGAACGGCACCCTGCGTGGTTTGAGTCTTATCGGGCGGACCTCCGGGTCTATGTCGAAAGCTACAGGGGGTCCCTTGAACTTTCCGAGTCCTTTCTTAAAAACGGCGGGATGCGCATCGCAAACCGCTTGTATTGGGTCCCCCCCCCACGGTATGCACCCCCCCTATGAACAAACCTAAGGGCTGAAACCACTGTGTCCCTAGGAGGCTACAGCTTCCCCCTTTGAGGACAACTAGGGGCAGTTCCGCAGAATGTCTCTTAAAATTGACCCGAAATTTCCCGACCCCCAACACCGGAATGCTGTTTCCCTGTACGTCCCGTAGTGTGGACCTCAACGCTTTAAGCTTGGGCCGCACGTGGGGGTCGATTTTCAGGAACTCTTTCTGGGGAATTATGGAATAGGAGGACCCCGAGTCAATTTCCATCTTAATAGGGGCCCCTTGTACTAATACCTCAACGAAGTAATGGGACTGTCCCGCGGACACGCTGAACACTGAGGCGTCATCCTCGCTGCCGTCCGAGACGCGGCCCACGCCGTCCTGCTTCCTCGTGGTCTGGGCGCCATCTTTGGGCCTCGCTGGACGGTCCGGTCTGGCCGCGCGGTCTTGTGACTGCCTCCGGCCCTCTTTCCGCTTTCTGCACGCCTTGGCGATGTGCCCCCGACGGCCGCAGGTGTAACACTCGGCCTTCCTGAACGGGCATCTCGCGCGCTCGTGGGCCGCTCCGCAACCCTCGCAGCGTCGACCACCCTTCCGGACCTTCTGGACCTCCTCGCCGTCGCTGCCTTCCGTAGACGACTTTGAGGCCCGTCGAGTCGCGTGCACCGACTGTCCGGTCTTCCCGTGCACCGAATTTTCCGCCTTGCCGGCTCTAGGACGCCACTCACGCCACTGGTGCATCTCGTCCACTCCGGCATTCGTGGACTCTGCGGCTTCCGCAGCCTCTATGACCTCTGCCAGCGTGGGTGGCGGCTCCTTATTCATCAAGCTGCGCTGTACCTCCTTGTCTTTCAGGCCACACAACACGCCGTCCCTGAGGACCAACTCCAGGATATCGCCCCATTTACAGGGGGCGGCGGCTATCCTCATGGCGGCCACGAATGCCTCAACCGACTCATCCGGCGCTTGGACTCACCTCCAAAACGCGCTCCGAGCGGGAAACATTGCCCTCGAGGGGCAGAACCGCTCTCGCAGCAGTTTCATGATGTCGCTCGCCTTAAAGTCGCTCACCTTCTTCGGAGCGATTATGCCCACCAGCGTCCGCTTGGTTTCCATCCCGAGCATTCTGGTGAGGATGGCCCTCTTCCTCTCCTCGTCTTCTCCTTTGACTCTGAGTTCCACCAGGGCCGCCTGGAAATCCATCTCAAGCAGCTCCCAGTCTTGCGGTTTGGTGATGTTGAAACCGCTCTGTGCCCTGGCTGTTCCGTGGGGATCCATCATCCCACCTTCGTCGCCAATTTGGTGTATGCAAACCAAGACACAGGACACAGCCTCGGGCTGGGTTAACTCAGGTTTATTGCATCGTGGACAGAGGGAACATGAGGTAATGGCGGATCGATAGCTCTTTATATACAGCAGTAATACATTTGAACGTGGTGCCATGGTAGCCCATTGGCTACTGTCTGCGTGACGTCATTGCAGGTCACGCCCTTCTTGTCCAGGTGTAGGTGGTGGCGGGAAAACTTCCCGCGCTGTTGCCTTTGATGAGTTCGGACCAAGAGAGCTTGGACGCTCGCTGCTGCCAGCTGGTGGTCATTAGCTCGCGTCCTATTACAGGGTTTATATGATACAGCTGAAGGTTACATTGTTGCTATAGGCAAGGTTACATTGGCTCAGATACATTGTGATCCATGTGTACAATAAAACCATCAGAACACAACAGTTTCCCAACCTTTGGTTTTTGGACTTCAATTCCCAGAAGCCTAAATTCCCAAAAGCATTGATCAGCCAATGTGACCTAGGCTTCTGGGAATTGAGGTCCAAAAACCAAAGGTTGGGAAATACTGGGCTAAGGGAACTTTCAAGACAGGCCATATTGCAAACTACCTACTAATTAGTGACCTAGGGCTGCCTTAGGGGATATTACCTTTGAGTTAAACCGGGAATTCTCGTGAAATTTATTATTCTGGAGATTGCAGCTACCATACCACTGGCAATAACTTTAGTCATCTTGTTGAAATTAAAGGGTTGTGGATAATACAGTACCTAATGCCAGTATTAGATTGTGGCCCAGTTCTTCACTAGATCCATGTGGCCCAGCATGGCTAATAATCAGGGGTGGCGATAGATGCCATCCAGAATATTGGGCAAGCAGTAGAAGGCTTTTGGTGGTTCTTCTGGAATGTAGAAGCAGTGACAGATTTTACTTTCCTAGGATCTAAGATCACTGCAGATGGGGATTGCAGCCATGAAATAAAAAGGCGACTGATTCTTGGGAGGCAAGCTATGAGAAACCTGAGGAACATAGTGAAAAGTAGAGACATCTCACTGCAAAAAAAAGTCCGAATAGTCAAAGCAATGGTATTCCTGGTGGTAATGTACAGTTGTGAGAGCTGGACCATTAGAAAGGCTGAACGCAGAAGAATAGATGCCTTCGAGATGTGGTGTTGGAGGAGAGTGTTGAGAGTCCCCTGGACAGCGAGGAGAACGAATAGGTCAATCTTAGAAGAAATCAACCCTGACTGCTCATTAGAAGGTCAAATAGTAAAGATGAAGTTGAAGTATTTTGGACATCAAATGAGAAGGGAGGATTCACTTGAGAAGGCCTTGATGCTGGGAAAAGTGGAGGGCAAAAGAAAAAGTGGATGGCCAAAGATGACATGGCTAGATGGTATTGTAGACACAATGGGCAAAGAGCTGGGCGGGCTGAGGAGGATGGTGGAGGACAGAGGTGCCTGGAGGACAATGGTCCATGGGGTCTCAAAGAGTCGGAGTCGACTGTGTGACTGAACAACAACAACTGGAATGACAAACAAACATCGACTCTTGGCTGTCCAGAAATATTGTCTTTGGCAAACATGTAAAGCAAGACATGATGGGGGTTTGATTATGTTTTTCACTTGAATTGGAGTGTATGAGATATATCTCCAATTGATTTGGGCATTTCTGTGCCATCTTGGAAGCTAAAAAAAAAATCTAATCCGATTACTAAAAAAAGAAAAAAAATCTGCTATTTTAAAAATGCCTTGTAGAGAAACCTCAGGTACAGATTATATCTTTTAATAACAGAGGTTGTCATTCCCAATATGGAGAAAGAAGTCACACAAAAGGGATGTGGAAGTCCCATCCCTTTGTTATATTTCTGCTGTAAGAAGGCAGGCGCTTCTGTCCACTCAAAATCACATGTTAACTATCCAGAACCCAGGTTTATTTCCTAGAAGCTAATTAAAAGCATTGGAGATCACTGGTGCATAGGATTGGTTTAAGATGGAGTCCAGTTGATGGCACACAACAATAACAACAATGAGAATCATATGCATTCACAGTAAAAAAAAACATCATTTATCTGCCAGTCATTTTGCAATGCCTTGTGATGTGGAGTTGTTGCATATTGTTAAACTAGTACATAATCTTTTGGTATGAGCAATGAATGTCTTTTAAAATTATCAATAGGTATGTTGAACTGTGAAGCCTACAAGAGGAAAAAAATGGCAATACGGTGTTTGGAAGTACTTTGCCTAGCTAAGGATAACTACTGGCAGTGTATTTTGGATGCAGGTGAGATAAGCTGATCATATGTATACGTACTATATTTCATATGTCAATGTCTTTATGTAGCCCAATATGTACTGTATAGGTACAGACTTTAATTTTATACACATAAGCAAAGTCATCAGCACTTATACTGACAGGGAGAATGTTCACACCCCTTGCCTTGTGAACTAATCCTCAAAGTCCATTAGCTAAAGTCAAAGGTCTGTACTGACATCATAGGGCTGTGCTGCTTTGCTAAGGGTCATTTGCCTAGAGATGAAAAAGAATGAAGGCTAAAGGCCTGCCTCCAAATCTGTGGCTCAATAAGCTGCTGGCCCTATAAACCTCATGCTGTGATAAAACAGACTGGGGTAGCAAAGGAAAGAAGGGCATGGATGGGTATTGGTGGACATCCTGGCTTTTCTCAGATATCCAGGTAAGGTAAAGGTAAAGGTTTCCCTTGCTCGAAAGCCAGTTGCAGCCGACTCTAGGGTGCAGTGCTCATCTCTGTTTCAAAGCCGAAGAGCTAGCATTGTCTGCTTCTGCAGACGTTTCTGTGGTCATGTGGCAGGCATGACTAGACACCGGAGCGCACGAAACGCTGTTATCACCTTCCCCCCGAAGTGGTCCCTATTTATCTACTTGCAATTTCTTGCTTTCGAACTGCTATGTTGGCAGGAGCTGGGACAAAAGACGGGAGCTCCTGTAGTACTCGGGAATCGAACTGCTGACCTTCCGCCTCCCAGTCAGCGTCTTAACCACTTGAGCCACTGCAGTCCAGGAACTTTTATCAAATTGCCTCACCGTCTAGGACAGGGGTGCCCAAACTATGGCCATGGGTCGAATCTGGCCTGCAACGCCAATTGATCAGGCCCACGGTCCCGTTGCCGGACCCGGAAATGGACAGGGACGCCCCCGCCAATGTGCATGCGCATCCAAAACCACTCCCGGGAGTGGTTCTGGATGCCCCTGTGCATGCACAAATGTGTCTGTGCCACTTCCAGAAGTAGATGGAGACGCCCCCACACATATGCACATGCACCCACACCACTTGCGCATGTCCGGGAGTGTCCGAAACCACTTCTGGGAGTGGTGCGGGCACGTTTGTCAGGCCCACTCAGCTGTTCCAGAGGCATGGTCAGGCCCCTGGTGCACAAAGTTGGGGGGGGGCTGGTCTAGGACATCTTCTACCACCCCCACAGCCCAACACATACACGGCCACTTCCTGTAGGAGTATTCTGAACAAATACCAAAGGTCTGAAGGGTCTCTCAGAATGCCGGAGGTGATGCACCAAAAACCGTAACACCAAAAAATGCTTTTCTTCTCTGTGCAGGTACCATACCATCTTTAATTGGTTTGTTAGAAAGTGGTATCATTAAGCTAGAGTGCCTCACTGTGGGAGTGGTGAGTAACATCTCAACCCATGACTCAATTGTGAGAGCCTTTGTGGAAGCAAGAGGCCTTTCAGTGTTAAATCAGCTGTTGGCTTCTAAGGAACCCGAACTGCTCTCTCGTTGTGCTGTGATTTTATATGACGCGGCCTTGTTGGATGACAATCAGGTCACTATTGCTGAACTGGTGAGTTTTTTTAAATAATTTCTTATTAATTTTTTCAAACAATTACAATACAATACATAATACAAAAAAGTAACTAAGGTACATAATATACAAAACAATAAAGAAAATAAAGAAAAGAGAGAAAAAAGAAGAAAAACAAACTCTGCCTATCCTGATACCATTTTATATCTCTCCTTATAATTCAAATACACTAAAACCTTTAAACATAAGTTCACTTAATTATAATTTTATGATTATTCTTTAACATTAACTAATATCTTCCCAATAAAACATTCACTACTATTTTGGATAGGAAACAACAACAAAAATAACATTACACATAATATTACACCCGGTGCTTATTTACATTGCCCTGGAGGACTCAGAATGTCTCATTGTTTTACTTCCAAAAACCACTTTGATCGGGTACAGGTCTATTTCTTTCAACTCCCATAAGGGAGTGATCCACAAAAGGCTTCCAAATGTTCCAAACTGGTGAGTTTTAATCCAGAAAAAAGCCTCTTTTTCTGTCCCACTCCTTTAAAAATGGGCTAGAATAAAATCAGAAGGTGCAGCTACATTAGTGCTCTAACCTGGGGTACACAGAAAGACCCTCCTAGAAGATTGTGGTATTTTGAACCACAATCGGGCATACCCTGGTAACAGCAGCCGTGTGTTGTCGGCTAATCTTTCTCACACTTGGTCAGGTGAGGGGGAACTGCAGAATGAACTCACCAAAAGGTGCCTTCATTTTGGTAGATTCACATTTGGCTTAGACACGGAAGAAGAAGCGATCTAACCTGTGTCACTGTGGAATGGTTAGGGTTGCCATACATCACGGAAACCTGGGAATTTCCTGGGTTGTAACTGTCCTGCCCGGTTCCATAAAAAACATTGAAAATTCCTGGTTTTCAAACCAAGGGGTGTGCTTGGTTTGAAGAAGAAAAATCATGCCTTTTTCTTGCCGCCTTAGAGCGGTGCCTCTATTTAAGCACCAGCAGCAAGTGTCATTAGCAGCAGCCGCGCAGTCACAACAGCAGCAGCTTGGTGACCAAAGAAGAAAGAGATCGGGCAAACTTTTATGCAAATAGAAAGTTAATGTCAAAACAGGAGTTAGTCTTTAAGGTGCCACAACACTTTGGTGTCTTGAAATGCCGGTTGCCACATGTCCACGCAAATGTCTGCAGACGCAGACATCACTGGCTCTTCGGCTTCGAAACAGAGATGAGCACTGAGCCCTAGAGTCGGTGTTGTGTTCTCAATACTATGCCTTTAAACAATCACCAGCTGTATCAATGTAACCCGTTGTAATAGGATGCGAGCTAATGACCACCTGGTGGTAATAGCGAGCGTCCAGCTCACTCGGTTCCAATTCCCCAAAGAACTACAGCGCAGGAAGATTCCCGCCACTACCTCACCTGGACAAGAAGGGCGTGACCTGAAATGACGTCACGCCAACAGTAGCCAATGGGCTACCGTGGAGCCACATTCAAATGTATAGCCACTGTATATATTGAGCTGTTCGTCCGCCATTACCACATGTTCCCCCGGACCACCGTGCAATAAAGATGTGTTAAGCCAATCCTTCGGCTGTTCCTGTGTCTTGGTTCTCATACACTAAATTGGCGACGAGGATGGGATAATGGATCCCCACGAGATCAAGACACACGCTAGTCATGCCGGTTTTGACATCAACAAGCCAGAAGATTGGGAGCTCTTCGAAATGGACTTCCAAGATGCGCTGGTGGTGTCCGACATTACGGACGAGGGAAAGAAGAGGGCCATCCTCACCAGGATGCTCGGAAACGCCGCCAAAAGGGAATTGGTGGACCTGGTATCACCAAAGAAGGTGAGCGAGCTGACGGTCAAACAGCTCCTGAAAGCGATGCGCGACCATTTCCAGCCCTCGGTTTCGATGTTTTCGGCTCGAGACGCGTTCTGGAAGAGAGTTCAAGCGCCTGGTGAGTCCATCGCCGCTTTTGCAGCGGCCCTGGGGTTGGCCGCCGGCCCATGCAAGTGGGAGAATCTGGAAATCGCCCTCAGGGACCGCATGCTGTGCGGCCTGTGGGACGAGGAGGTTCAGCGAAAGTTGATGAACCAAGAGCCACCCCCGACGCTGTGCGAGGTCGTGAAGGCGGCGCAGGCCGCAGAAGCCACGAGGGCCGGCGTCAAGGGGTTTAGAGAAAGGCCCCCACAGTCCGACACGGCAGCGGGCTCGGTGCATGCGGCCAGACGAACGCCGATGACGAGGACGTCCGGAGGGTTTGGAAGGAAGACCGATGCTGCGACGGTTGTGGGGCGGCCCACGACCGCATCAAGTGCCCGTTCCGGAAGGCCGAGTGCCACAACTGCGGACGCCGGGGGCACATCGCCAAGGTCTGCAGACGGCGGCGCAAGGAACGGAAAGGCTCGTCAGACCGCTCGCCGAGGACCAAGGAGGGCGCCCGGCCCGCGAGGAAACAAGATGGCATGGGACGCATCTCCGACAACAGTAGTGATGACGCCCCAGTGTACAGCGTGTCCTTGGGACACCCCCGTTACTTTGTTGAGGTACTGGTGCAAGGGCCCCCTGTTAGGATGGAGATAGACTCGGGTTCCTCCTACTCGATCATGTCCCAGCGGGAGTTCTTGGGAATTTCCCCCCACGTGCTCCCTAAGCTCAAAGCGTTGAGGTCCACGCTGCAGGATGTACAGGGAAATAGCATCCCGGTGTTGGGGGTTGGAAAATTCAAGGTCCAATACAAGCAACACGCCACGGAACTTCCCCTGGTTGTTCTCAAGGGGGGAAGTTGTAGCCTCCTGGGGACCCAATGGTTTAAGCCCCTGGGTTTGTTCATTGGGGGGGTGCATGCCGTTGGGACTGACCCGATACAGGAGGTGTGTGACGCGCACCCCGATGTTTTCAAGAAAGGACTCGGAAAATACAAAGGACCCCCAGTAGCGTTCGACCTGGACCCAGAGGTCCGCCCTATAAGACTCAAGCCGCGCAGAGTGCCTTTCGCACTAAAGGACAAGATAGAGGCAGAACTGGACAAATTGGTGGGCCAGGGGATTCTTGTTCCTGTTGATTCCGCGGAGTGGGAAACTCCGATTGTAACTGCGCTAAAGGCCAACGGGGAGGTTCACATATGCGCTGATTATAAGTGCACCATTAATAAGGCGATCCGCCCAAATGCATATCCGGTGCCGGTAGTCAGCCACCTGTTGGCCAGGTTACATGGGGGAAAGTGTTTCACAAAACTTGACCTGGCGCAGGCCTATCAGCAACTCTCAGTAACCCCAGCTGCGGCTGCCGCACAAACAATAGTCACTCATAAGGGGGCGTTCCAGGTGACGCGCCTACAGTTTGGCGTGAACTCGGCGCCGGGCATTTTCCAGTCGCTCGTGGAACGCCTCTTAAAGGGGTTAGAGGGGGTCTTGCCATACTTCGATGACGTATTGATAACAGGGGGAAGCGAGGAGGAGTTGGCTGAAAGGCTAGACAAAGTACTGGCAGTGTTTGAAAAGGCGGGGTTGAGGTTGCGAAAAGACAAATGCGTCTTCTTCGCAAAAGAGGTTGAGTTCTTGGGTTTCCGGGTAACCCCTGCGGGAATCAAGCCCTCCAAATCAAAGGTAGCCGCGATTCAAAATGCCCCTCGCCCCACCTCCAAGCCCGAATTGCAGTCGTTCCTAGGGCTCTTAAATTTCTACCACTCCTTCCTGCCTCGGAAGGCTTCGGTAGCGGAGCCGCTGCATAAGCTGCTTAAGAAGGATGAGGCGTGGAAGTGGGGCGAGAGCCAGGAGGGGGCATTCGTGGCACTGAAACGACTCCTAACGTCTGATGCAATTCTCACCCATTTTGACCCCAAGAAGCCGGTGGTTCTGATATGTGATGCATCCCCAGTGGGGGTGGGGTCGGTGCTGTGCCATGTGCTGGAAAACGGGAGAGAGGCCCCGGTAGGTTTCTACTCTAGATCCCTGTCCCAGGCTGAGCGAAACTACGCCCAAACAGACAGGGAGGCGCTAGCAATAATAGCGGGGACTAAGAAGTTCCACGATTTCCTCTACGGCCGCCCCTTCACCATAGTAACCGACCACAAGCCCCTACTAGGCATTTTCACGGTGGACAAGCCCACAACTCAGATCATGTCCCCTAGGATGTTACGGTGGGCCATCTTCTTAAACGTGTATCAGCACGCGTTGGTATACCGCCCAGGAAAGGAAATAAGCCACGCGGACGCCCTGTCGAGGTCTCCCCTTCCCCGCGGCAGTGGCCTTGTGGGCGAGGAAGAACAAGACCGCCAGGTGCTCCTGATAGAGGTCTTAGATTCGCCCCCCATTGTACCCGCAGACATCGCTAAGGCGACCGGAAAGGACAAAACATTAGCCCTAGTCAGCTCCTGGGTGCAGAAGGGGTGGCTGGCGTCCTCCCCAGCGGCGGAGTTCACCCTGTTTTTCAGGAAGAGGCTAGAGTTGTCCATAGAGAGGGGGTGCCTTCTGTGGGGCCAGCGGGTGGTAGTTCCCGAATCCCTGAGACCTAGGGTGCTTAAACTGCTGCACGTCAGCCACCCGGGAATTGTTCGCTCCAAGGCTCTGGCCAGGAGCTACTTTTGGTGGCCCCAACTGGACGCTGACATCAAGCACATGGTGGGCACTTGCGAGGGCTGCCAATGCTCCCGACCCGAAGAAGCGCGTCTGCCTCACAGGGAATGGGACGCGGCAAAGGGGCCGTGGTCCCGTGTGCACATTGATTTTGCGGGCCCATTTAGAGGGACACTTTTTCTCCTCGTAGTGGATGCTTACTCCAAGTGGTTGGAGGTCATTCCTGTTACGAACACCTCCTCAGCAACGACAGTAAAACATTTGCATAGGGTCTTTAGCACGTTTGGTATACCCGACACCCTAATTAGCGATAACACTAGTTGTTTCACGTCCGCTGAGTTCAGGGCATTCACCGAGATCAACGCCATTCGGCACATCACCTCCGCCCCTTTCCACCCGGCAACAAATGGCCAGGTTGAGCGCCTCGTGCACACCACCAAGGACGCGCTGAGGCGCATGTGTCCCGGGGACCTTAACCTGCAAGTGTGCCAGTTCCTGCTGGGCTACAGGGTGACCCCCCTAGCTTCGGGGTACTCGCCCGCAGAGCTCCTAATGCGTAGGAAGCTGACCACGATTCTGACCAGGCTAGACCCAACGAGGGTGGAGGACACAGGGAGGAACATCGGGTTAGCGGACACGAAGAGTTTCGAAGTAGGTGCCCCGGTGCATTGCAGGAATTACGCTAGCGCAGGGCCAGCCTGGGTCCCGGGCGTCGTCGTTGGGCAGACGGGTCCCGTGTCGTATTGCGTAGAGACCAGTGCGGGTCTTCTCTGGAGACGGCACGCTGACCAACTACGGCGCCGGGTCCCGGTCAACCAACGCGCGGACGGCGCGGAAAAGGATTCAATGTTAGGGTTCTCACCCACCCATTCAGCCCAAGGGGGAGGAGAGGGGGGGCCAGTGGTCCCCACCTAGGGGGGAGGAGAAGTAGAATGTTCTCATAGATACCCTGTGGGATGCCCCCAATGACCCAGCAGAAGATTTAGAGTTTCAGTTACAAAACCGGGGTGTGTGTGTGTGTGTTTTCGGAGTGGTCCCCCACCCATCCAAGCGAGAAGCGGGGGTTTTCGTTAGTCCCCAGTGCCCCCGGTTTTTCCACAATGGAGTTTGTCCCTTCCCCAAAAGCCGCAGAACCGCGGCAAGTCACTAACGAGTCTCCCTCTCCCGTTGCAGGACAAGAGACCAGGGGACAGAGAAGCAGTAGCACTCCCGGGACAAGCCAGCCAGCATCACGCCCAAAGCGCGTTTGCAATAAGCCATCTTGGATGAGAGACTTCGTCTCATCCTAGGGGGGAGGGATGTTGTGTTCTCAATACTATGCCTTTAAACAATCACCAGCTGTATCAATGTAACCCGTTGTAATAGGACGCGAGCTAATGACCACCTGGTGGTAATAGCGAGCGTCCAGCTCACTCGGTTCCAATTCCCCAAAGAACTACAGCGCGGGAAGATTCCCGCCACTACCTCACCTGGACAAGAAGGGCGTGACCTGAAATGACGTCACGCCGACAGTAGCCAATGGGCTACCGTGGAGCCACATTCAAATGTATAGCCACTGTATATATTGAGCTGTTCGTCCGCCATTACCACATGTTCCCCCGGACCACCATGCAATAAAGATGTGTTAAGCCAATCCTTCGGCTGTTCCTGTGTCTTGGTTCTCATACACTAAAGTCGGATATGACTGGATTTTGAGCAAGGGAAACCTTTACTTCTGTCCTGGTTTTGTGGGAGAGAATTATGGAAACCCTAGGAATGGTGGGGCTTGATTAGCTCATTCTGATTAAGCTGCACTGTTCCATAGCTAATACTGGGAAGTGGCTTAAAAAGTGTGCCACTTCCAGATATTGGTTAATTAATCACTTCCCCTGCTTGACAGAGGGAAGGGAAACTGAGGTGTGTGTTTGTGGAATCTGTTTAAGATTATTGCTGCTGCAATATCTCAGATATAAAAAGAAAATCTGTTCTTTACCTCACTGGTCAAGAAACCTCTTACAATCAAATCCATAATGGCAACTTCAGCTGTGGCCGGTTTCTGAGTCAGTGAATAACAAACTGGAGATAGCTGTGTGAATGCACAGTCTTTCTCGCTCCCTTTTCTCTGGAAAGAATTCATTCTCCCTGTTCAACTTCTTCTTCTGTGTCTAGGCCAGACCTAAATCTGCCAAAATGAAGCTACCTTTTGATGAATTCATTTCCAAAGTTCCTTTCACCTGACCTAGTGTGAGAAAGATTAGGCAGCACAAGGTGGATGTTGCCTGGGGGGGTATGCCCAATTGTGTTAAAAAATACCACAATCTTCAAGGAGGCTCTTTCTGTGTCTCCTCTAGCTAATCTAGGGAATGTTAAACCACTTCTGCATTTTCTCTACCTAGAAAACCCTGGAAAGCATTGCAATAAGGTAAAATTGACTTTGACAGCATGCAATTATATTATTATTTTTAATCTTACTTGTGTTGCAGTTAATATTAATATCATTACTATTAATACCCACAGTTGTTCTTAATCTGGATCCCTATTCAAGACTCAGTTTCATATCTGAGCCAAAATGAAACACTGGTTGACCTTAACACTGTGGTTATAAGTGGCGCTGATGTTCTTCTGTTACATTTTTCATCTCAAGAATAGACAGAGCTCTCACTGTGACATATTTACAAAACATATTGCAGAGAAAATGGCCCCCAGTGATCCATGCCTTAATTTACTCCCAGTTACTACTCTCTCTGTGGCATTGCTTGGTGAAGGTGTGCAAAGCCACAGTACAGTGTCCTGACCTTTCTGATGTACACTGTGCAGTCTATGTCCCACTGAATCAATTGCCTTGGCTTCCAGGTTGCTTCCAAACTCAATTCAATGTTAGATTATTATTTTTATCTACAAAGCAGTAAACATCTTGCACCTAAGATACTCGAAGGACCACCTCCCCATGCCTGGAATTTGAGATCCTCAAAGGGAGTCCTTTTCACATTCCACTGTCCCAAGGAACTAGGTGGGATTCTGGGGGCAACACCTGGATTACAGAGTTTCCTCCCAACCGCTGCTTTGTGGTTAGTGATGGCTGTCCTTTTTTGTTGTTGTTACTCACAGTCGCATGCATTCTCTCTCTATAGGGCACCATTTCAGCTCTTGTTAATCTGTTGCAGTACAACATAGAAGATCTGCTAGTGAATGTAATAAATTGTCTTCGAGTATTATGCACTAACAACAAAGACAATCAACTTAGAGTGAAAGAAGCTAATGGCATAAAACCACTTGTTCAGTTCTTAGATTCAGATTCAGGTAAAAAGAAAGAAAAATTAAAAACAGAATAGTATCACTTGTATTGAATACCACTGGTTTCTAACAAAGTTAGAACTAAACCTAGTGGCTGAAATCCTGTTGCACAGCTCTGCTTGCACAACAGAAAATATGTCATCCACTGCAGCAAAAGGCCAGTGATTAAAGGTTTCCTCTGCAATTTTGGGGATTATGCAACTTCTGATATTCATTGCATACGTGTATGAGATCACTTCTTTTTGCCCAATTCTTTGAAGGAGAAATGAGGCCAAAGCAACAGACATTGACCAGATTTCTGTTGTGGGTTCATACTGTCATAAGTGTAACTGCACAAATCATTGCAGCAAATTGCCAGTAATTAATGAGTTGCTACTTTCATTCGTAGCCATTTTCCAGTAACATACCTTGGTCTGCAACGAGGAATGTGAATGGTAACTTGTTAATCAGTTGTAATTCACTAGCATGGTTGAAACAATTACACTTAACCTGACATAAATTTACAACAGATCTCTGGCTTTTGATGCACTAATATTGAGGCTGTATTGGAGAACTAAAATTGATTTAACATAATCACTGGCTTTGACCCTAATTTTTGGCTGTTTTGAAGCCAAATTCCATTCCTGAGAGAAGATCTGTGGTCATGAAAGAGGCCCTTCTGTGAGCATGTCAAGAACTGCTTCTGTCAGAAAGACTCTTCTTCTGGGAAAGGAAGGCCGTTCTGTTCATGAAACAAAAGTTGGAATACAGGCCATAGAGTTGGAGGAGATCTTGTAGGAGGTCATGCTGTTCATTTATGTGTGCATGCACATGCACATTCACACACACACACCATTTGATGCAGGAAATTCAAAACTTGAACAAGTATACTATCATTGATACTGTTCTGGTGTACAAGACATAGCTTCTCCCCTTCTTTCATTCCCTTCTCCAACATTTTCTACTAGCTTGGGCATAAGAACTTTGGAAGCTATTCCTGATTCTTGCAGTTTACCAACATGTGAAAAACTAGGGGATGCAGTTAACTGAGTTCTCATTAGCTGAGGCAAAGAAGCTTCAAACCACAGTATTTGAAGTTGACTTATTTCAGCCAGTGGGGGTTAAGAGATACCATGGTTTGTTAGACAACATGTTAAACTATAGTCGGACTAAAAATAGATGCTTCTGATCTCTTCAAAGCAGCTCCAGAGACAAAAGGAGGGAGATGGCACAAGTCTGGGATTTGCTGAATCTGCCCAGAGCTAAATCAAGGGGCAAAACAGGCCATGTTTGTACACTGGCTGTAAGAGGTCCACAGTGAGGAAATCATTGCTTCCTAAGAAATGCTGGCTAGCGCTTGCCCAGGACAGGAGGTGTGAGGGGGTCTGTGTATTCTCAGACACTCTAAAAATCTCACCCAATTATTTGCCCCCATCACCAAATTATACTGTTGGGGGACATAGTACCAAACCCAAAATTCCCCCTTGTAGAGAACATTGCACTGAACCCAAAATCAGAGGTATTGTAAATCTGTAGACCTTTAGAATTTGTTCTTTTTCCATCTATGGATTGAATGACATTTTAAAAATGGGTACTGCGAAGAAAGACCTTGCAGTTGTCACACTGCCAAATGTCAATGCAAATGATTAGTGCTCAAGGATACACTCTGCTGCATAGTAAATATATATGGGGTTTGAAGATTTCCTTCATTACAGAATGAGAAAATGAAGTGATGGACTTAAATGTGGCTATTATAGAATATTTTTAGGGTTATAAGGAAACCAATGATCACATTCAGCATCCTGCAAATACAAGATACTCAGAGAAGCAAGGAAATTGCTTTTGAAAGAAATCTCTGATTTAGAGAGGAAAGCTAAAATATTGTTGCCATTGAATTAGTACAGTAAAACTCAGGTTATGATGGAGGTCCGTTCCAACAGCCTCCATCGTAACCCAAAAAAATCGTAACACGAAGCACGTTTTCCCAAGGGGATACATTGAAAATAAAAAATGGTCCCGGCCAGACAACTACTACTACTACTACTACTACTACTACTACTACTACTACTACTACTACTACTACTACTAATAATAATAATAATAATAATAATAATAATAACAACAACAACAACAACAACAACAACAACAATAATAATGCAAAAAAATCCCAATAGTACCAGATGTGACCCTCTCCCACCCTCACAAAAGGGATGAAGCGATTTCCCTACCTTTTCCATGCCGTTTGAAGATCTTATCCGATGAAGACGGCACCTCCACAGCAGTAAGCACTGCATTGTGACTTGGGGTGAAGAGGTGGCCATTTTGAATTCTGAAATGGTTGTGTCTGCCATTTTGAAATTCAAAATGCCCAACGCAACCATTTCAGAATTCAAAATGGCCACCTCTTCACCCTAAGTCACAATGCAGTGCTTACTGGTGTGTAGGTGCCATCGTCGTCATCGGATAAGGTCCTCAAATGGCATGGAAAAGGTAGGGAGATTGCTTCCATTTACTGTGGCACAATCTTCAGTCATAAACTGAAAAGTGGTCGTAACCCAGGGAATTTTTAAAATTAAATGTACCATCAGAACCCACAGCAAACGTAACCCAGGGCAGTTGTATGCCAGGGTTTTACTGTACTCTTCTTTTGTGTGTGTGTGGTTGGTTTTGATTCTTATATCACACTTTTTCTGCCTGAAGATGTACTCCTGGCAGTGGCTTCGGCAGCAATTGCAGAGCTTGCTCGTGGCAATGCGACGATGCAAAATGCCTTTGCCAAGGCACAGGTCATCTATCCACTAGTTGAGCTTCTCAGAGGAAGGAAAATCAGCGTCCAGGTGAAAGGAGCGATGGCCATTGAGGCACTCTGTGAGAGAAACACTTACATCCAGGCGTGCTTTTTAGCCAAGTCCGTGACAAAGTTCCTTCTAAAGCTCCTGCAGGCAAGCAATTCAGTTTTTTTCCTCCCCTCTCTAAAATGGTTTGGATTATCCTGGAAAATACCTGAGTAGGCTGTTCCTTTATGTCACAATCTGGCCCTTAGCATGTTTCCAAAGAAAGAGTGGCCAACATATTTAACGGAAATGAATCATATTTTTTATCATGTAAGAAGCACACAAAGGTGCTTTCTGGATTGAAAGATTTTTTTCTGAAGGAATTCTGCTAATGGGATGCCCGAATGAGGTTCCTTTCATGTCTCTAAGGTCTTTTCCCTCTAAAGTGGTCCCTATTTATCTACTTGCAATTTCTTGCTTTTGAACTGTGAGGTTGGCAGGAGCTGGGAGCTCAGTCCATTGTGTAGGACTTGGGTCTTGAACTGCTGAATTGCTGACCTTCCCGATAACAAGGCAAGCTTCTTAACCACTGAGCCATCGCAGTGCTAAATGAACCAACTAGTTGGTCTGCTTAGGACTGCAGCCTCACTCTCACTGCTTTGACCTGTAAGACTTTCACTATAGCCAGGAAACAAGGGGTTTTCTCCCCCAATCCACAGGCTTTTCACCTGAAAATTAAAGAACAAGGGGCTGCAACACTCTGGGCATTGGCAGGGCAAACTTTAAAACAGCAGAAATTTATGGCAGAACAGATCGGATACAACCTGATTATTGATATGCTCCTATCACCCTCTGCCCGAATGCAGTGTGTTGGTAAGTTACCGTTTCTTCCTTTAAAAAAAGAAAAAGAATCTACGCGTTTGTGCATGCTGACATAGATGCACATGCGCACACCTTGATCAAGGTGCTTTAAAGATCTTACGCCTCTCATTTCACTCTGGTTATTTTGGAAGGAGGTGAAGCCGTCATAGCTATCAGCAAGGACAGTGAACTCCACCAGAATCAAATATGTGAAAGGAACGGCATTGCCCCTTTGGTCCGGCTGTTGAGGAGTGGAAAGATAGCAGCAGAAGGCACACTGCTTAGTGTCATCAGGGCCTTGGGGACCTTATGTGTCGGTTTGTAGTCTTTCACTCTGTCATCCTGTAGTTATAAATGATGTTTGTGCTAGAGCAGTGATGGGGAAACTTGGGGCCCCAAAGGTTCTTGGACTTCAATTACCAGAAGCCCCAATCAGCAGGAGTGCTAACGTGGGCTTCTGGGAATTGGAAGTCCAAGAACACCTGGAGTGTCAAGGTTCGCCATCACTGCGCTAGATGATCATTCTTGCTAATGCAGCCTTTCCAAATCTGCCCTCCACATGTTTGGGATTGCAACTCTCATAAACCCCAGAATTAGCTAATGGTTAAGGATGGGAGAATTTGTGCAGCACATGACCTTTGTATAGCGGCGGATGGCATATATGTGAGCATTTGAGGGTTCACTTTGTCACACAATCCACGTAAGCTCACATTAAAACTTAATAGTTGCTACATTTTTTGTTTTGTTTTGTTTATTCTCTGATGTGTTTGAAACACAGACTAACACAGACACTATTCCAAAAAAATCAACTTTTATACCTGTTTCACTTCATGCAGAGCGAAAACAATGGCCTTGCTCCACCATTAATAGAAGTTTGGAGGGTATACTTGCCTGAAAGTAAAGAACACAGAATAGTTTCTGTTATGCATTTCCCTTGTGGTAATTTTACATTTCTGGTTTTGCCCGCTAATTTATTTTTGTTACTTATATCTGTTTTCCTACCTGAATTGTGTAATCTTACAGGTGAAGCTAATATAAGCAATCCAGTCAGTCAAGGGAATGTGGTGGATGAAGGAGCTTTGCCAATACTGGTTGGTTTACTTAAAACTCATCATTCTCTTCCCATAAAAGTAAGTTTGAAGTGTAGGCATCATAGACTTAACCAGTGATGCACTGCAAATTTTTTAATACCCCCACCCTGGGCATGGCTAACTCTGTGGGAGTGGCTATCTCTGTGGGCCACGCCCACTTGGCCGGCCACACCATGGCCTGGGGCAGGGAGTTGGGTGTGGCCAGCCAAGTGGGCATGGCCTGGGGGAATTTCCGCTACCGGTTCCCGGGATCCGGTGGAAACCTGGAGCAGTACACCACTGGACTTAACTTACTTCTTGTGCAAGCTTTCAGCAATTCTTTGACTCCAGCACGTAGGGAAATGACAATGTCCAAAAATAAAGCAACTAGCTGCCGATGGATAGTCAGCCAAAACTGAAAACTGACAGAATGTGGACGTTGATGAAATTAAAGTGCTATAATAATTTTATTTTCCCAGTTTTCAGAAACAGCATCTAGCTCTATTCAGAAATACATGTTTTATGTTTATGTTCATTTACAAATATTCTGTCCACATGGTATAAATCAAATGAAATTACTATGTGCTACAAACATTATTTGTTTGGATGGCAACACCAGAAATCCCTCAGCCGACATGGACATGGACATGGAACCAGGGTCCAAGGTCTCCTAGTAAATCCACTTACATTCCTTCCATGCAGTGGTGTGCTCCAATTTTTTTTACTACCTACTCTGTGGGTGTGGTATGGTGGCTGTGGCCAGGGGGAAAACCCTGAGTTGCACCCGAATTAGGACTATTTTATTTCAAAACTTGGAAGGGCGGGGCCAGCCAGAATTTCTGCTACTGGCTGTGGCGAACTGGTGCGAACCTGCTGATGCCCACCACTGCTTGCATGTGCCTGGCTTCAGTCAATTGTTTTTTGCTGTTTATTTGCAGAGTTCAATGAATGCAAGCAATTCCCCATTTATTTATTGTTCATTGTTGTGGTTTCCCCATGCCCCAGTGGCATGGAACGGCCCGCACAGAGACCACTTCGGGGGAACGCTCCTTGAGCCGTGGGCTCTGCGGGCAGAGAAATTTAGGGGGGTGGATAAATGATAGGGTTTGATTCACCCAATTTCCTGACCTGACCAGCAGATCTGCTGAGAGAGCGAATAGCTAACCCAGTTACCCATTAGAATAATCACTCATCTCCAAGCTCAACTTTACCCCGGGTGTAAACAGAGGCCATGTTTACCCCTGCCTAATCCCCAAACAATGGTGTTTTCCCCAGTCTGTGTTTGGCCAAGTTAACTAACTTCCCTCTGAGAGATTCCCAATTAACCCGAGCAAACAGGTGATATGATTTCTGTCAGATGACTGTTTTTGCCACCGTTGCGCTTTTACTCCTATATATGATGATGCCTTTTTCCCAATAAACCACTGATCTTATCCTCCTCCATACTGCCTCGTATCGTTTCTTGATCAGTCTCCTCCGGGACCTCCGGCCCTCTGCGGCCCCAATTCCTACATCTGGTGACCCCAAGACGTGATCTACTCGTGAGTAAGAGCGGTCTTCCTCAGAGTAGCGATCACACGGTCCGGTTCTGCGCTTGAACCGTGTCCGAATCATCCCGGAGGACAGCGCGGCACTCCGTCCGGCAGCCAGCCAAGCGGAGGGACGGCCTGCGGTGAGGCAGTCCAAAGAGGCATCCTACAGCGTGCTCCCGGCTTTCGCGGCGGCTTGCAGGTTACGGAAAAACGCGTTCCGCAGGGACAGCTGTGAATCCCTGACAGCGCAGAGGCCACCGAGGGCCCGTGGTAGGGGACCACGCTCCGAGCTCTACCCAGAGAATCGTCGCCAGAACCTATTACTTGCCCAAGACGCGTCGACCCGTCCCGAGGAGGAAACTTCGGAGGACCCACCGAAGGTAATATGGGGACCTGTCCTCAGCGACAGCGTCCGTCCGCTAGCCAAAGAACTCGTGAGGAAGAGTTCAGATTCCTGGCCAGGATATATCAGTTAAAGTTTCACAGCGGGGAGCTAGCGAGACTTTTGGTGTACCTAGGGGAACACTGCCTGCTTTACCCAGAAGTAGGTACGTTAACCCTCGAGCTCTGGGATCAGATAGGAGACTGCATTCAGCAACCCCCGAAAGCTCCAGGAGACGTAATTCGCACATGGAGAAAGTGTAGGAAGCTCTTAGCGGAGATAGAGCCAGTCCGGGTAGAGGCCAAAGAACCCCCAAATCTGCCAGAAGCGCCAGCCGAGCCAACGGCGCCTACGGCGCTCTATCCGTCACTCCAATTTAGGCAGGGTAGCGTAGGGAGCTTTCCCCCGGTGACAGCTGCAGACGTCACCGGTGGAATGCAAGGAATGAGGAGCGCAGGCGCTTCTCTGACAGCAACGGGTTCCCGAGTTACCAAAAGTCCCCTTCAGCATACAATTGAAGAGGAGATTAGGAAGGGGGAGTTGCCAGCAGAAGAACTAGCTGAGCTTAGTCAGATATGTCCCATCCGCATGGAAATAGACGCGCTCACAGGCGCCCAACAGATAATTCATTCTCCAGTTCCGTATAAGCTTCTCATGGCCATACAGAAAGCCATCTCAGAAACAGGGCTCCAAAGTCGTTTTACAAGGGGCACGCTTCAGCAAGTGTGCGAGAACACCATGTGGATTCCCCATGACTGGAAAGCCGTCATGCGGATGATGCTCAACCCTAGCCAGTATTTAATTTGGGACAGCGAGTTTCGCCTAGAGGCGCAGACGAGGGCTGCCAGGATGGGAGGCGCAGTACTTCCTGACCAGTTATATCGATGCCCAAATCAACTTGCCTCTTGCCACTCTCCAGATGTCGGCCGAGGCCGCCTTTAGGGCGTTTTTCAAAGTCCCAGCAACTGGCAAAGTGGCTAAAAATTACACCGCTATTAAGCAAGGAGCCCAAGAGCCCTATATGGACTTCATCAATCGCCTGGAGGAAGCAATTAGCAGGCAGATTGACAATGAGCAGGCCCAGCAAGAGCTCATGATGAAGTTAGCCAAGGACAATGCCAATCTAGACTGCCGTAAAATCCTGCAGTCACTAGGCAATCGTCCTGACTTGACACTCACGGACATGATTAGAGCTTGTGCCGACGTTGGCACAGAATCCTACAAGATGGGATTGCTAGCGGCAGCGGTGCAAGGGGGTAGAAGACCTAAAGGAAAGACCCAAGGAGCATGTCACAATTGTGGCAAGATCGGTCACTTCGCTAGGGAGTGCCGATCCAAGGGAGGCGGACAAAAGTCCGGCCGTTCCAAGGCTCCGAAAACCCAGTGTCCGAAGTGCAAAAGAGGCTACCATTGGGCCCGAGACTGTCCGGATTCAGGAAACCGGAGCGCGGGCATGTCTCTGGCCCCGGTCCAAACAGAGGCTTCCCTCAGCTCACCAGAGCTAGACTAGATCCCAGTCCCACTCCAGGCATCGCGAGGGCACAGGCCAGCCCCAAGGGTAGTACAGGGTTAGACTTGACTTGTCAGGCGGACGTTACATGCGACCTGCCAGGCACGGTCTATCTGGTGGATTCCCAGTACATGGGTCCACTGCCCAAGGGCTTTATAGGTTTAGTTTTGCCCCGTAGTGTAGCTGGAGCACGCGGAATTCTCGTAATTCCAGGAGTCATTGACTCGAATTTTTCAGGCGTTCTCCAGGTTCAGTTGTGGACTCACCTGCCCCAGACAATTCACAAAGGAGACACCTTAGCGCAACTGATCATGGTTCCTTGTCACTCGCCAGCAGATAGCCAGGGAAGGCTCAGTGACAGCTCCGAGTCCCGGTCAGAGGACCGCTCGAGCGCCAGTGAGGCAGTACAAGGATACCAGGTCTTAGCGACAGTGGAGACCAACATTGAGTGGAAACAGCGCCCAGTTATCGAGGTATTTCTGAATAATAGAATATTCTGAGGCTTATTAGATACCGGAGCAGATGTGAGCGTGATGAGCAGGGGCCAGTGGCCAAGGGAGTGGGCCATTGAGCCGGTCTCCGATGTGTGGGGGGGTAGGCGGCATTCAGGAAGCGTTCAGAAGCCGAGAGTGGGTGACAGTCACGATTCCAAAGGCTGACGGCACGGCGGTAATTCGGCCGCACATTCTTGACGTGCACATCAACCTTTGGGGGCGAGACATTTTACAGCAGTACGGTGCTACGCTTACCTTTGGGTAATGGCGTTGCCACTTAAGTGGCTCACCGACACGCCGGTCTGGGTAGAACAATGGCCGGTAGTGGGGGAGAAATTAGTCGCCCTTAAGCAGCTGGTTAAAGAACAGCTAGACGCAGGACACATAGAGCAGTCCATGAGTCCATGGAATTCGCCAATTTTTGTGATCAAGAAGAAGTCGGGGAAGTGGCAACTCCTCCACGATCTCAGAGAGATCAATAAATGCATTCAGCCAATGGGTCCGCTCCAATGCGGCATCCCGAATCCGAACATGATTCCCGAGGGGTGGGAGATCCTGGTCGTAGATCTCAAGGATTGCTTTTATACAATTCCCTTAGACCCCCGGGACCGGGAAAGGTTCGCCTTTACGGTGCCAGTTGTGAACCACCGTGAGCCTACGCAGCATTACGCGTGGAAATTTTTGCCACAGGGCATGCTCAATTCGCCCACCCTGTGCCAAATTTATGTTCACAACGCACTGGCAAAGTTCCGAAGCCTTTACCCTAAAGCCATAGTTTGCCATTTCATGGACGACATCTTGGTCGCGATGCCGCAACTTGGCAGCGAAATATTTTCTGACCTCCAGGCCAGCCTGGGGGACAAAGGTTTACTCATTGCCCCAGAGAAAGTGCAGAGAACCGAGCCCTTCTCATACTTGGGTCATCGGCTTCTCCGCTCTTTCGCCGCACCAGTTTTGCCTCAAATCAATTTACAGGACTCAGTCACCTTGGTAGAATTGCAGCAGGTTTTAGGGAACATCAATTGGGCCAGACCGTATTTTCGTTTGGATACGGATCTTTTGAAGCCGCTCTTCTCGCTGCTAACATTAGGTAAGTAGCCAGCAGACCGGATAAAAATTTCTCGAGAAGCGCGCTTAGCTCTCGAGAAAGTTAACCAAGTTCTCAGCCAGCGATGGGTAGATAGGATCACCCCAGGGCCATATGCTCCGATCTTGAATTTGTACATCGTACGGTCAGGATCCATGTTCACTGGAGCGCTCGGCGTAGATGCCGAGAAAGGGGCGAGTATCGTGGAGTGGGTGTACCTTCCGAACACCTCTTCACGAAACATTGTTCCTCCCCAAGAACTGGTCTCCGCGGTGGTTTACCACGGACGGTTGAGAGCTAGGGACATTTCAGGGCATGATTTGGCCAAAATCGTAGTCCCGTTCACCAAGGAACAAGTTCAGCAATTAATGCAGCTCGGTGACTCGCTTCCAATTGCTTTGGAAGGATTCACCGGATGCTTGGCATACCACTTGCCAAAGGACCCCAGACTTGTCTCACTTCAGACGCAGACAGTTAGCTTATTTGAGTTGCTTTCGCTGGTTCCACTTCAGGGAGCCAGGACAGTTTTTACGGATGGTGGTCGCACATATGGTGTCTTGACCTGGCAGGAGGGCCAAGCTTGGCGCACGCTGTTAACTCTTCCACAAAAGTCCGCGCAGTGGGCAGAGTTGGCAGCGGTGAACCTTGCCTTGCGCACCTTTGCCAAGGAACGCTTAAACATCATTACGGACAGCATGTACGTTAGGAATTTGCTTCACAGTCTACCGGGAGCATACATCACTCCCGCAATAGACAAGAATTTGCTTAGTTTGTTTCTCACTGCTCAATTTCATTTGCGTAACCGCACGGAGCCGCTCTATATTGCCCACATCCGCAGTCATCAGGACCTCCCGGGTCCGATTTCCGCGGGCAATAGCAGAGCGGACGCGGCGGCAAAGGAAGTTCAGCAACGTTCAGTTTTGGGTGTTTTTACTACGCCAATCCAGAGCCATGCTTTCTTTCACCAAAATGCCAAAGCACTCGCCAGACAGTTCAATTTGCCACTTTCTCAAGCCCAAGGCATAGTTCGCTCTTGCCAGCATTGTGCAGGGGCACCGGGGGGGCCCTCGTGGGGGGTCAACCCACGAGGGAAGGAGGCCAATCAGGTGTGGCAAATGGACGTCACGCATGTCCCACAGTTTGGCAGATGGCAGTACATGCACGTTTTCATAGACACTTTTTCACAATTCGTTTGGGCAACGGCGCAGAAAGGGGAGACTGCTTCCCACGTGGAGCAGCACCTCCTTTCCTGCATTGCAGCCATGGGCAAACCTCGGCACGTTAAAACCGATAACGCCCCGTCCTACAGCTCTAGGCAGCTGGCCACCTTCATGGCCACTTGGGACATTAAGCATACATTTGGCGTTCCTTACAATCCGCAGGGGCAAGCGATTGTGGAACGGGTCAATCGGACGCTCAAGTCCTATATTGACAAACAAACAGAAAGGGGGGAGCCACCAGCCCTCCCCAAGTCACAGGCTCAGGCACAGCATTGTCTGAATAAGGTATTGTTCACGTACAATCACCTTAATGTTTTTTCGGATTGTACGCCGCAGGAGAAGCACTTCCGCCGTTCGGAAGCTCTCCCGCGACCGATGGTCCGATACCGAGTGCCACCGGACCCTTCCTGGAGGGGCCCGGCGCCGCTCATAACCTGGGGGAGAGGGTATGCTGCAGTTATGTCTCCTACAGGTGTCGTTTGGATTCCAGCTCGGTGTGTCAAGCCTCACTTGGAACCACATGGCGTGGACCCAGGCCGACCCGAGTCCGGTCCCGGAGATGGAGGACCTCACCCTGACCGACAAGACCCGTCGGAGGAGACGGCCACCGACAGCGCCGAAGATCACCTGGGGGATGATCAAGGCCCTTTGCAGTGAGGCCGAGGACGCCCTCCAACGCGAGGAGAAGGAGCCGACACCGGAGAACCTCACGGCTGCAATCTTCGCCCGAATTCACACCAACACCATGGCAGCCATCATCATCCTGACCCTCTCCCTACTTGTGGGGGGAGGCTTCAGGCCACCCCACTTGGGGCCAGCGGCTTGATGCCAGACGGAGACCTTTCCGCCCGGATGCATTATAACCTATGGGAAAGGTTGGCGGGTCTCGTCAACCAGTCCGATTTTTGCCTGAAGCAGGACATTGATTCTGCCTCAATTCTGAGCACCTGTCTCATCCCAGTGTGCCACACTCTAGATGCGCACGCCAGGGATGGCGACTGGCTGCTGAAGAGGATTTTCGGACCGCACCTCCCTGCGAGTTTCGCAGCCTACGCTCGCTGGGGGGGATTGCGGTTCACCATGACTTTGCCGGCTGACGCAGCCACTCTTCACACTCCGCGAGTGGCGGCCAGCCCGAACTCTACCTGTGCTCGAATGGTCGGCTGCGCTGCAGTCGGCCGAACTCAGCGCCGTTGCTTCGATACCGGCAGCAGCAACTGGACTTGTGATAAACCAGAGACACTTGGTTCAATGTATGCCCATGTTACGTTACCATCTGGTTGGTTCTTTACATGTAATCAGTATACTTTTAACTACATTCCCGCAAATGTATCAGACTCCACATGTTGCCTAAGTCGTTTGACCCTGTTACTCCCTACTAAGGATATTATCACCCCAAGCACAATTGTTTCAAATGTTTCAGCACCCATAAGGCACACTCGTACCACCCAGTTAGACAGCTCATGTGATAGCAACTTTAGAGTTTTGAGTCCAGCCGAATATGTCTCGCTGGCAGTCAGCATAGTTGGCGTGCCAGCCTTAGCCGTCGGCAACGCTCGGAGGATTAGTCGATTGGCTTGCGGATTAGCCAAAGCCATCAACCACACCTCCTCGGCTATCGCGCTGCTCAACCAGGAGCAGGCGGAGCTTCGCCATGCCATACTTGACAATAGAGCTGCTATAGACTACCTCTTAATGCTACATCATTTGGGTTGCGAATCTTTCCATGGTATGTGTTGTTTCAACCTTACTGACAATTCCCGCAGAGTGCAGAATCAGCTCACAAACCTCCACACCATAGTCCAGGGCATCAGGGAAGGCTCTGCATGGGGAGACTGGTGGAGCTCATTGTGGAGCTGGATGTGGTCATGGATTCCATGGGGGTGGCTTCAGACGGTACTTAAGGTGGTCGTGGGGGTGGTCCTGCTAGGCATAGCAGTCTGCTGCTTGGCGCAATGTATCCCCTCACTGGTATTGAGGTGCCGCCCCAAGAAGGAGCCCCGAAGCGTCATTCCCGCTCAGCAGCTGATGCCTCTCCTACGCAGAGTCGCCAGTCAGGTCCTTAAATGAAATTAAAAGGGGAGATGTGGTTTCCCCATGCCCCAGTGGCATGGAACGGCCCGCGCAGAGGCCACTTCGGGGGAACGCTCCTTGAGCCGTGGGCTCTGCGGGCAGAGAAATTTAGGGGGGTGGATAAATGATAGGGTTTGATTCACCCAATTTCCTGACCTGACCAGCGGATCTGCTGAGAGAGCGAATAGCTAACCCAGTTACCCATTAGAATAATCACTCATCTCCAAGCTCAACTTTACCCCGGGTGTAAACAGAGGCCATGTTTACCCCTGCCTAATCCCCAAACAATGGTGTTTTCCCCAGTCTGTGTTTGGCCAAGTTAACTAACTTCCCTCTGAGAGATTCCCAATTAACCCGAGCAAACAGGTGATGTGATTTCTGTCAGATGACTGTTTTTGCCACCGTTGCGCTTTTACTCCTATATATGATGATGCCTTTTTCCCAATAAACCACTGATCTTATCCTCCTCCATACTGCCTCGTATCGTTTCTTGATCAGTCTCCTCCGGGACCTCCGGCCCTCTGCGGCCCCGATTCCTACACATTGTGCTTATTTTCACACTAATCCTAAAAAAGTTGTGGACAATGTGTAGAAACGGTTGACCTCAAATCATACCCCTGATCCTTCCAGACCCACACTTTTGCCCATGCTTTCCAGCATTTCAGGCAAAGGTCTTTCCTAGCCTTGCCTGATGATGCTGGCAATGCAACCTTGGAGCCTTTGGGATGTAAAATAGGTGCTCTAATGCTCATCTACAGTCTTTCTCCAAGAACATGTTGAAGAAGTCGGCGGCAAATGACAGAGTTCACCCAAGCCGATCCAAATTTGCACGGGCTGTTTTCTAAGCAGCAGAGCACTGCCTTCCTGAAATCTCATACAACTAGCTGCAACTTCTTTCCTTTTCAAACCATGTTTTGACATTATTCATACATATTTATAAACATTCTTTTCATGCAGTATGTACTGTGAGTCCCATTTTGAGGTCTTGGGGATGATAGTATTCTTTTAGTCTAGATCCAAATTTACTGACACAAAAGACCAGAAAAACAGTTGCTTATCAGCTTATTTCTGGGTAAAAAGTGTGTATTTTGCAGTAATCTAGGTACCAGCCTTAGCTTTCTTAAATTTAGGACAAGCTGGGCTCTGTTATGTATGTTAACCTTGTTTTCTGACAGGAGCGGAATGTATCTTTTCTCATGTATCTATTCTTATGCAAATAAGTGGATCGAAAGATGTGCACACTCAGTTAGCCAATGGGCTTGTTGTATTATTGTTACTGTTACTGTTTATGGTGTATATAAGTCTGGGTTTTGCCCCATCCAAACTGTGTTCAAACCCCACTCATAAAGAGCTGAATTTCACTACTTCACTCGTCTGCTTCTTCATTCCCTGAACACGAAACTGGCAATGAAGGTGGGATGGCGTGCCCACGTGGCAGCAACATCGGCCCATTTGACCCAGCGCATCCAGAGAAATGGGCAACATACGAACGCTGATTTCGCCACGCAATGGCCTCGCAGAAGATCACCGACGAAGACCAGAAGCGCTCCTGTTTCCTCGCTCAGTGCGGTTCTGAGACACTTGGGCTGGCAACCCACCTCGTTCTCCCAAGGGACGTGGATGTGGTGCCGCTCGCAGAAATCATGTCCGCACTGAGGAAACACCTGCAGCCAGAGGTCTCGATCTTCCCAGCCAGGGTGGCCTTCCACAGAAGGGAGCAGTGACCTGGGGAGACCATTGCAGACTACGCCACCACTCTGCGCATTGCTGCCGCCCAGTGCAAGTGGGACAATAACAAAGAAGCACTCAGAGACCGTCTGCTGGCCGGCATGAGGGACAAAGATGCTCAATGTCACCTCATGATCAGGAAGATGCTAACTTTCAAGGCTGTTCTAGAAGAGGCGGTAGTGTCTGAGGCCAGACGGTCCAGCAGAAAGCTTTCCTGGCATCGCCACTCCACCACCAGTGCCACCGACTCAGCTGTGCAAACTCAGCAAAATCCATCTTCATCCTCCTCAGCATTGCCTGGTTCCATCTCTTCATCGGAGTCCAGCAACGCAGAGGGAGAAATCCGAGCGGTCCGACGAAAGCACCTAGAGCACCGTGATGATCGGGAGAAGAAATTCCTTCGCAAGTGTGATGGCTGCGGAGCCCGGCATGACTGCAGAAAGTGCCCCTTCTGCACTGCAGAATGCCACAACTGCAGGTGACGAGGGCACATTGCTAAAGTATGCCGAGAGCGAAAGCAAAGAACTCCAGCACCTGAGTCCAAGACGAGCCATCACCACAACACGTCCATCGCCAAAGTGTCACCAGAGCCTGAGCCGTGCCAAGTGGGCATCATCAGCGAGCATTTCTTCGCAGACCTGAGCCTGCAGGACATCCCCTACAAGATGGAGGTGGATTCAGGTACTATCTTTTCCATAATCCAACAGCGGGAATTTTTGAGAATTCCCCCTGCCTCTTGGCCCAAGCTCAAATCTTTTAAAACTTCCCTCCAGGATGTGCAAGTTTGCCAGATTCCGGTCCTGGGGGTGGGAAATTTCTTGGTCAAATTCAAAAACATTCACACCTCCTTGCCATTGGTTGTAGTTAAGCAGGGCACTCACTGTCTTATTGGGACCCAATAGTTTAGGCCCCTGGGAATCCGGCTTACTGGCATTCACACAATAGAAGCTGACCCAATCTGGGACGTTTGTGCTGCACATCCTGAGGTGTTCAAAAAGGGTTTAGGTTATACAAAGGATCCCCTGTGGATTTTGAGCTTGACCCAACCATCTGGCCCATCCGGATGAAGCCATGCCGGGTACCCTTTGCTTTAAAAAAGATAGAAGCCGAGCTGGACAAACTGGTGGGGCAGGGCATCCTAGTGCCAGTGGACTCCGCAGAGTGGGAGACACCAATAGTGACTGCTTTGAAAAGTAACGGGGAGGTCAGGATATGCGCTGACTACGAGTGTACCATCAATATAGCTATTTGCCTGAATGCATATCCTGTGCCCATGGTAAGCCACCTTCTTGCCTCCTTGCATGGAGGAAATTGCTTCACAAAACTTGACCTTGCCCAGGCTTGTCTCCTGCTGCTGCCATAGCCCAGACCATAGTAATGCGTAAGGGGGGGCATTTAAGGTAAGTGGACTACAATTCGGGGTGAATGCAGCCCCCTGGAATATTTCAATCTCTTGTAGAATGTAGTTTAAAAGGTTTGCCCAGTGTCCTGCCATATTTTGACGATGTCCTGATCACTGCTAAGGACACCATCGAACTAGCGGCCAGGCTCGATCGAGTCCTCTCACGTTTAGAGAGGGCCAGTCTACATCTCAGAAGAGACAAATGTGTGTTTTTGGCACAGAAAGTGGAGTTCCTGGGGTACCGAATTACACCCCAAGGTATCATGCCCTCTGAATCCAAGGTGACGGCCATGCGAAATGCACCCAGGCCAAAATGTAAAGCCGAATTGCAATCATTTCTAGGATTGTTAAACTTCTATCATGCTTTTCTCCATCGCAAAGCCTCAGTCGCTGAACCATTACATCGGCTTCTTAAGAAAGATACTGTTTGGCACTGGGGCCATTGCCAGGAGAAAGTGTTCCTAGAACTTAAAAGGCTGCTATCTTCGTATGCTGTATTAACTCACTTTGATCCTAACAAAGAAGTTGTACTTGTGTATGATGCATCCCCTGTGGGGGTGGGAGCTGTGTTATGTCATGTACTAAATGACGGGAGGGAAGCCCCCGTAGCATTCTATTCCTGTTCACTCTCTAAGCCTGAGAAAAATTACGCTCAGACAGACAGGAAGGCCTTGGCAATCGTGGGTGACACTAAGAAATTCCACGATTATCTTTACGGAAGACCTTTTACCATAGTAACTGACCACAAGCCCCTCCTTGGAATCTTTGTGAATTGGAAGCCCATGCCTCAAATTCTGTCCCCAAGGATGTTGCGCTGGGCAATTTTCCTAAATGCATACGGTTTTACTTTGGTGCACAGGCCCAGCAAGAACATCAGCCATGCTGATGCCCTGTCATGTTCTCCACTGCCAGGGGTCGGGGAAGCCGATTGCGAGATCAAAAGCCACCACCAGGTCCTTATGATTGAGGCTTTCGACTCACTCCCAGTCGTCCCCTCAGATATAGCCAAGGCTACGGCTAAGGATGTAACATTGACTAAAGTAATGTCTTGGGTACAAAAAGGCTGGCCTGTCTTTCCTCTAGCCGAGGAATTCAGAACGTTCCACCGCAAGCGTTTGGAACTGTCAGTGGAGCGAGGTTGCCTTCTATGGGGCCAGCGGGTGGTCATTCCTGTCACTCTCAGGAAAAAGGTTTTACATCTACTTCGCACAAGTCACCCAGGAATTGTCTGTTCCAATCCCCTTGCCCGTAGCTTCTTTTGGTGGCCTCAACTGGACCAAGACATAGAACAAATGGTCGGGACTTGTGCCAGTTGTCAATCCTCTCGCCCAGAGCAATCCCACCTTCCCTCTCGGGAATGGGATTCTGCTAGGGGCCCGTGGTCCAGGTTGCACATAGATTTTGCAGGTCCATTTAGGGGTGCCCTATTTTTGTTGGTTGTGGATTCATTCTCTAAGTGGCTGGAAGTGATTAGGGTGCCTAATACCACTTCAGCCACCACGATAATGCCCCTAAGAAGGCTGTTTGCAGCATTTGGACTTCCAGATGTGCTGGTGTCCGACAACGCGTCCACGTTCACATCTGCAGAATTCCAATCCTTCATGGAAAGGAATGCAATTAGGTACATCACTGCTGCCCCATTCCACCCAGCTACCAATGGCCAGGTGGAGCGGCAGATGCGCACAACTAAAGACGCGCTTTGACGTATGGATGAAGGGGATTTGGAGCCCCAGTTATGCCAGTTTCTTTTAACATATAGGCTCACCCCCCTTGCCTCAAGGCTGTCCCCTGCTGAATTGCTCCAGCGAAGGAAACTGTCATCCTTGCTGGACAGATTCGATCCCTCTAGGGTCGAGGACAAAGTCACAAATATAGCAATCCAACACCAGAAGGGTTTCTCATCCAGAGATCCTGTACATTGCCGCAATTAGGCAGCTGGTGGTCCTATGTGGGTGCCCGGGTTTGTGATTGATCAGACTGATCCTGTTTCTTACAGAATCGAAACAGTCACTGGTCTGATCTGGAGGAGGCATGCAGATCAATTGAGACCCAGAGTACAGGACCCCAAAAGACGAATACAGACACTCAACGCTAGGGTTGGCCCCTACCCATTTAAACCCAGGGGGCAAAGGTAATAGTCAGCAGCCAGCCAACATTGACCCAGAAGTGTCTTCTAGGAACCGATTTCAAGGGGAATTTGTGGAATACTCCCCTACACTGTCCCAGCCTAACACTCTGGATTCCTTTATTGATGATGACCAATTTTGTTTGGAGTCACCCTCCACTCTTAGTACACACAGGAGTTGTCTTATTCATCCACAGAATTAGATTTTGGTTTTGAGCGATCCCCTGCTCCTCCATCTGACAAATGGGGCTTTAATTCGGGTTTACAATCCTCCCCCTCTAGTCAATCCCTCACTCCAGTCGGGTCACCCATCCTATGAGCCCCTGAGCCAGCTCAGCCAAGTGTCCGACTCAGAAGGGAAATTAGACCGCCATCCTGGTTAAAGGATTTTGTTTTTACCTAGGGGGGAAGAATGTTATGTATGTTAACTGTTTTTTCTGACAGGAGCGGAATGTATCTTTTCTCATGTATCTATTCTTATGCAAATAAGTGGATCAAAAAATGTGCACACTCTGTTAGCCAATGGGCTTGTTGTAGGAACGGAATGTATCTTTTCTCATGTATCTATTCTTATGCAAATAAGTGGATTGAAAATGTGCACACTCTGTTAGCCAATGGGCTTGTTGTATTATTGTTACTGTTACTGTTTATAGTGTATATAAGTCCGAGTTTTGCCCCATTCAAACTGTGTTCAAACCCCACTCATAAAGAGCTGAATTTCACTACTTCACTCGTCTGCTTCTTCATTCCCTGAACACGAAAAGCTCTGAGGCTTTTTGACCCCCTTTAAGATGTATATTATTTCAAACAACTTTTCCCTTGTCTTGTCTTCCAATCCCAATGAATACCAAATGTCTAGGTTGAAGTTGCTTTTTCTTTGGCTTGCATTGTGTTAAAGAACAGTAACCTGCAGAAAGTGCTACAAGAGAAGGAAGGTTTTGCTTACTCTGATGTCCTTGGACTTCTTTATGCACCTGATAAGGTACTGGCCTCATTGGAGTACTTAATATGTCTAACATTAAAAGAATGTATAATCTATACCAATAAAGCAAAGAAGTACGTTTGATAGTCTTCAGTGTGTCCCCCCCCGCCGCCACCACCCCCCCTGAAAATTTGCCCATACCTGCCTTCCGGGTGGAGGAGGTCAAAGACGGAGACCTGGAGGCCGCAGGTGGGGTGCCTGCCCCACAAACAAGCAAAATGTCACACAACTACCACCCCCAGTGGCCACTGCAACTCCCAGCGGCCACTACGGGCCAGAGCAGCCAATCACGGAGGCCAGGCTGAGAGAGGGAGAGGCGGGGCAAACACTGATCGCCTGGCACAGGAATGGCCACCGCCCATCTGAAGCCTGCTACGAAACAGCAATGCAAGGAGGGAAGGTGCCAGACAGGCTGCTTTCTGCCCGGGAACGCACCTCCCCGCACAGATAGCAGCCTGTCAGCTTTCCTCTCCACCTCGCTGTTTCGAAAACGGCTTCAAAACAGCGAACCGGAGAGGAAAGCTGACAGGCAGCCTGCTTTCCGCCCGAGGATGTGCCTCCCCGCATGGATATCAGCCTGTCAGCTTTCCTCTCTGCCTCGCTGTTTTGAAGCTGGCTTTGAAACAGTGAGGCGAAGAGGGAAGGTGACAGACAGGCTGCTCTCCACCTGGGGACATGCCTCTCCGCGTGAATAGCAGCCTGTCAGCTTCCCTCTCCACCTCACTGTTTCGAAGCTGACTTTGAAACAGCAAGGCGAAGAGGGAAGTTGCCAGGCAGGCTGCACGGCCACCACACATCCCCGGAGCGAAGCCCTGGCAGAAATGCTAGTAATGTTTAAAAGGAATACCAATTCTCTGGGAGGAAGGTCATGCTCTTTGTTTTACTGGAGGCACCTCAATGCTTGGTATGCCATTTCCCCCTATTAATCTACTCTCTCTCTTAGCAAGGAAAGACTAAATACACATGAATTATAGCTTTAAGACTCAGCAGCTGTCTGTGCACAAGAGTCCTCCGTGTGTTGCATATTGTATTAACTCCTGAAGAATGTATCTCTTAATTCAAGTCTGGCCAGGTTATCCTGCTATGGTATTAGAGTAGACCATACTGCCAGTGACTCAATGCCGAGTCAGGTGGCGGTTAACTAACCTGACATCCCTGAGGACTAGTGGCCTTGGATGCCAAAGTCCACAGGGAAGGGTGATGATCCTCAAGTGGATTAAATCCCATTTGAAATCCATCTTGATGGAGGGCAGCAGCTTCATCAATACTGGCCTGGGGTTGATGAGGACTTTGTGTGCCAAAAAGGTTCAGGACCAGAAAGTGACTTGTGGAACTGGATCATTGGTACAGGGGTCATGCTGTGATGTGGAAGGCAAATGAAAGGCCACTACATTATATTCTCAGGACAGTCTTCATGGCTGATTGCCATGAGGATCGCCAATATTCAGATTCAGATACGACGGAAGAAGAAGAATGCATGAATAACATGGGATGAGAATGTTGGTTCAGAGCAGTTGTTTACAACAAAGCATAAGAAAAAGCCTACAGAGGATTTAGTCATAGGGTGTACTTCCATTGTTAAAAATCCTTACATTTCCCCTGAAGTTAATACTGGTGAAATTGATTCAAAGATCGAAGTTCATACAATGCACATGTAGAAATCAGGTTCCTTTGTTTCTCTGTTCAAGGATGTCCGTTTACGAGCAGGATATGCTATATCTCTTTTTGCATATAACAATCCCACTCAACAGTTACGGATTTTAGAGACTGGACCAATATCACTGTCTACATTTGAACCTTTTCTTCTATCAAATGTGGAGGTAGAGAGAGCATTGGCTGCTTTTCAGGTACAAAATAAAAAGGGATGGGGATGGGGTAATTATACCGAAAGCCTATCTCTGTTTAAGTGCTGATAGACCACTTTTAGAGATGGAATTTGTCACTGAGGGTGATTACATCTCTGTCATCTTTCTGAAGTAAAAGATCCTGCTTAGTCTAGCATGTGAATGTTTGAATTCTCAAGCAGCAGCTTCCAGCATTCTGTGAAAGTGCATGGATATAGCAAAATGTCACTCAGTGAGACAGAAGCGGCTGCCACCCAGAGAAAACTCCAGTACTTATGCACTCACTCTTTGCATATGCACATGGACCAAGGGACGTAGCTAGAGGGGGAGTGGGTGATGACTCTTCCTGGGCACTGGGCATCACTCCCCCACCCCACCCCGGGATGCCAATGTTATATATGTATTTGTAGTCCAAGATATGGCAAAAACGGTGGATAAACAGCAAGAACGAAGACAACGGTTTTGGTGAAAAAATATGTATTTATGTATGTTAACTGTGTTTTCTGACAGGAGCGGAATGTATCTTTTCTCATGTATCTATTCTTATGCAAATAAGTGGATTGAAAAATGTGTACACTCTGTTAGCCAATGGGCTTGTTGTATTATTGTTACTGTTACTGTTTATAGTGTATATAAGTCCGAGTTTTGCCCCATCCAAACTGTGTTCAAACTCCACTAATAAAGAGCTGAATTTCACTACTTCATTCGTCTGCTTCTTCATTCCTTGAACACTAAATTGGCGACGAAGGTGGGCTGGCGTCCCCACACGGCAGCAACATCGGCCCATTCGACCCAGTGCATCCAGAGAAATAGGCAACATATGAACGCCGGTTCCGCCACGCAATGGCCACGCAGAAGATCACCAATGGAAACCAGAAGTGCTCCTATTTCCTCGCTCAGTGCGGTTTTGAGACGCTTGAGCTGGCAACCCACCTCGTTCTCCCAAGGGACATGGATGTGGTGCCGCTTGCAGAAATCATATCCGCACTGAGGACGCACCTGCAGCCAGAGGTCTCGATCTTCCCAGCCTGGTTGGCCTTCCACAGAAGAGAGCAGCGACCCAGTGAATCCATTGCAGACTACGCCGCCACGCTACACATTGCTGCCGCCCCATGCAGAAGCACTCCGGGACCATCTGCTGGCCGGCATGAGGGACGAAGATGCTCAATGTTGCCTCATGATCAGAAAGACGCTAACCTTCACAGATGTCCTAGAAGAGGCAGTAGCGTCTGAGGCCGCACGGTCCAGCTTTTCCGGCATCGCCACTCCACCACCAGTGCCACCGACTCAGCTGTGCAAGCTCAGCAAAGTTCACCTTCATCCTCCTCAGCATCACCTAGTTCCACCTCTTCATCAGAGTCCAGCGATGCAGAGGGAAAAGTTTGAGCAGTCCGACGAAAGCACCGAGAGCACCGTGACAATCGGGAGAAAAAATTCCTTCACAAGTGTGATAGCTGCAGAGACTGGCTTGACCGCAAGAAGTGCCTCTTCTGCACCGCAGAATGCCACAACTGCGGGCAAAGAGGGCACATTGCTAAGGTATGCCGACAGCGAAAGCAAAGACCTCCAGCGCCAGTGCCCAGGAAGAGTCATCACCACAACACGTCCATCGCCAAAGTGTCACCCGAGCTTGAGCCGTGCCAAGTGGGCATTGTGAGAGAGCGTTTCTTCACAGACCTGAGCCTGCAGGATGTCCCCTTCAAGATGGAGGTGGATTCAGATACTACCTTTTCCATAATCCAACAGCGGGAGTTTTTGAGAATTCCCCCTGCCTCTCGGCCGGAGATTAAATCCTTTAAAACTTCCCTCCGGGATGTGCAAGGTTGCCAGATTCTGGTCCTGGGGGTGGGTAATTTCTTGGTTAAATTCAAAAACATTCGCACCTCCTTGCCATTGGTTGTAGTTAAGCAGGGCACTCACTGTCTTATTGGGACCCAATGGGTTAGGCCCCTGGGAATCCGGCTTTCTGGCATCAATGCAATAGACTCTGACCCAATCCGGTTTGTTTGTGCTGCAAATCCTGAGGAATTCGAAAAGGGTTTAGGTTTATACAAAGGACCCTCTGTTGACTTTGAGCTTGACCCAACCATCCAGCCCATCCGGATGAAGCCACGCCGGGTACCCTTTGCTTTAAAGGAGAAGATATAAGCCAAGCTGGACAAACTGGTGGGGCAGGGCATCCTAGTGCTGGTGGACTCCGCAGTGTGGGAGACACCAATTGTGATTGCTTTGAAAAGTAACAGGGAGGTCAGGATATGCGCTGACTACAAGTGTACCATCAATATAGCTATTTGCCTGAACGCATATCCTGTGCCCATGGTAAGCCACCTTCTTGCCTCCTTGCATGGAGGAAATTGCTTCACAAAACTTGACCTTGCCCAGGCTTGTCTCCTGCGGCTGCCATAGCCCAGACCATAATAATGCATGGGGGGGGCATTTAAGGTAAGTGGACTACAATTCGGGGTGAATGCAGCCCCCCGGAATATTTCAATCTCTTGTAGAACGTAGTTTAAAAGGGTTGCATGGTGTCCTGCCATATTTTGACGATGTCCTGATCACTGCTAAGGACACCATCAAACTAGCGGCCAGGCTCGATTGAGTCCTCTCACGTTTCGAGAGGGCCGGTCTACATCTCAGAAGAGACAAATGTGTATTTTTGGCATGGGTGGTGGAGTTCCTGGGGTACAGCATTACACCCCAAGGTATCATGCCCTCTGACTCCAAGGTGACGGCCATGCGGAATGCACCCAGGCCGAAATGTAAAGCCGAATTGCAATCATTTCTAGGATTGTTAAACTTCTATCATGCTTTTCTCCATCGCAAAGCCTCAGTTGCCAAACCATTACATCGGCTTCTTAAGAAAGATACTGTTTGGCACTGGGGCCATTGCCAGGAGAAAGTGTTCCTAGAACACAAAAGCATCTTTGGATGCTGTATTAACTCATTTTGATCCTAACAAAGAAGTTGTACTTGTGTATGATGCATCCCCTGTGGGGGTGGGAGCTGTGTTATGCCATGTACTAAGTGATGGGAGGGAAGCCCCCATAGCATTCTATTCCCGTTCGCTCTCAAAGCCTGAGAAAAATTACTCTCAGACAGACAGGGAGGCATTGGCAATCATGGCAGGCACTAAGAAATTCCACGATTACCTTTACAGAAGGCCTTTTACCATTGTAACTGACCACAAGCCCCTCCTTAGAATCTTTGTGAATGGGAAGCCCACGCCTCAAATTCTGTCCCCAAGGATGTTGCGTTGGGCAATTTTCCTAAATGCATACGATTTTACTTTGGTGCACAGGCCCAGCAAAGACATCAGCCACGTTGATGCCCTGTCACGTTCTCCACTGCGAGATCAAAAGCCACCACCAGGTCCTTATGATTGAGGCATTCGACTCGCCCCCGGTCGTCCACTCAGATATAGCCAAAGCTACGGCTAAGGATGTAACATTGACTAAAGTAATGTCTTGGGTACAAAAAGGCTGGCCTGTCTCTCCTCTAGCCGAAGAATTCAGAACATTCCACCACAAGTGTTTAGAATTGTCAGTGGAGCGAGGTTGCCTTCTATGGGGCCAGTGGGTGGTCATTCCTGTCACTTTCAGGAAAAAGGTTTTACATTTACTTCACACAAGTCATCCGGGAATTGTATGTTCCAAAGCCCTTGCCTGTAGCTACTTTTGGTGGCCTCAACAGGATCAAGAAATAGAGCAGATGGTTGGCACTTGTGCCAGCTGTCAATCCTCTCACCCAGAGCAATCCCACCTTCCCTCTCGGGAATGGGATTCTGCTCGGGGCCCGTGGTCCAGGTTGCACATAGATTTTGCAGGTCCATTTAGGGGTGCCCTATTTTTGTTGGTTGTGGATTTATTCTCTAAGTGGCTGGAAGTGATTAGGGTGCCTAATACCACTTCAGCCACCACGATAATGCACCTAAGAAGGCTGTTTGCAGCATTTGGACTTCCAGATGTGCTGGTGTCCGACAACGCATCCACGTTCACATCTGCAGAATTCCAATCCTTCATGGAAAGGAATGCAACTAGGCACATCACTGCTGCCCCATTCCACCCAGCCACCAATGGCCAGGTGGAGCAGCAGGTGCGCACAACTAAAGACACACTTCGGCGTATGGGTGAAGGGGATTTGGAGCTCCAGTTATGCCAATTTCTTTTCACATATAGGCTCACCCCCCTTGCCTCAGGGCTGTCCCCTGCTGAATTGCTCCAGTGAAGGAAGCTGTCATCCTTGCTGGACAGATTGGATCCCTCTAGGGTGGAGGACAAAGGCACAAATATAGCAATCCAACACCAGAAGGGTTTTTCTCCATTGCCACAATTATTCAGCTGGTGGTCCTAAGTGGGTGCCTGGGTTTGTGATTGATCAGACTGGTCCTGTTTCTTACAGAATCGAAACAGCCACTGGTCTGATCTGGAGGAGGCACGCAGATCAATTGAGACCCAGAATATTGGACCCCAAAAGATGAATACAGACACTCAACTCTAGGGTTGGCCCCCACCTGTTTAAACCCAGGGGGCAGGGGCGTGGCTAAAATGGTGAAGGATTAACACACACTTTACTTGCTCACGCCACTTAATGAGGATTTGAAAGAGATCTAATACTGAAAAAACTGGGGAGGAAACCCACCAGAAAGTGTTGGTTGTGTCCGTCTAATTAAGGAGATTTGCTTTTGGTCACCGTGTTCCAGGAGTTGTAGCCCGTGGGGCAGTGGCGGCGGATAAGGCAAGCGGCGAAAGCCGAGGCTAAGCCAGCCAGGTCGTGGACCGGCAGGACATCCGAGGAGGGAGGCCATTAAAGTTGGAAAAAAACTAAAAAAAGTGAAGACAGACAGACCTGAAATGGATGAGGCGGATTGTGGGATCTCCGAGGAGTGAGGCGGAGAGAACCCGGTGAAGGAAAGGCAAGTGTGGAAGGAGGGAGGAAGTCGAGAGAGAGAGAGAGAAAGTAAAGGATGGGTAATGGCGGCGGAGAAGAAATCGAAACTTAAGTGAAAGTTGTGGATGAGAAGGAAGTAATGGAGAGAAGACAGAGATGGAGGTGGCTGTTGGTGGAAGCGGTCTGGGAGCATGGAGAGAAGGTGGTTGAGGAGGGAAGAAGGTGAAAGGAGAAAGAAGGAAAAGGAAAGTATAAAGATCCGAAGACAGACAGACGGCTTTTGTGAGTTTGGGCTGAGGAGGGGGGGAGGAGATCACCTTTGGATTCAGAGGCCTCCGGAGGCCGCACCAATAGTGTGGATTTTTTTTCATTAGCTTTTTGGTTTGAGCAAAGTTTAGTTTTTGTTATTCTGTAGTGGATACAGGGTTTTTCCTTTTTCATATAGCCAATTTTTTAATTTCTCTTTCCTCTAGCAAGCAGTGTTTTTCTGCTTCACTTTTTATTACTGTGGATTATTATCTTTTTACCATGCTTGGAGTTAGTAATGTGTCTTTGAATTTTATTCTCATCAGTTCTTCTCCGTTCAACCTTTAAGAAGCTAACTGTTTGTATGGGCGAAAGTACTGAGTCATTTTCATGAAATTTTTCCCTCTCCTCTCCTCTCATTGGGATATACAGTTGCTGGGAATCTTTAACTGAGTCTGTGCTTTTTTGATACAATATTGCAATTGGATTGTAACAGAAAAGCTTCTGTACTTGGTTGGATTACAACGTGAGCAGAGGAATCCCGGAGCTGTATTTAGATTATAATTGTTGAAAGTGTTTGGTTATATTTAGCTAAATTTTTGTTTTGGATTTTGAAGAAATAAATTTAGAATTTGCTTGGGAGGAAGAATTTACAGAATACAATACTTCAGTGTTTTATAAGTTCATTAAACTTAATTGAATCTGGAATTTGATCAGGAGGAAGGGTTTGGAGGAAGTAAAGGGGTAGCTGCATTGAGATTACTATTTGAAGCTAAAATGGAAAACTTGGGAAAAGGAAAGGGGAAGGATGAAGAGTTGGTGAAGCCCTAGAAGATGAATGCGAAGAAGGATGAGAAGAAAGACAAATCAGCAACTGAAGAAGCACCCCCATCAACAGTAGCACCCAGAACCTGCACCAATGGATCAAACACAAATTATGGTAGAGTTGGGGAAACTGTTTAAAAAATTTGAGAGGATGGAGGAGACAAATGTGAAGGGTTTTCGTGAGATTAAGGAAACAAGGGTAAAAGATAATGATGAAATTATGGAAACACAAGATAAGCTGGTTGCAATGTTCACTGATTTTTCTAAGAAGGTTGATTTTAATTTTCAGAGGATGGATATAAGCATAAAGTCGATGCAAAAAGATATGAAATTGATGCAGGATGATATGAAAGGGTTATATGAGGAAGAAAAAGAAATTAAAATGAAAGTAGAAGTGCAGGATAAAAGGATAGATATAATGGAAGAGATGATGAGAAAGCAGAACATAGTAATTCGTAATCTTATCGAAAAAACGCCAGACCAGCTGAAGGAAAGAATAGTTAATTGGCTAAATAGTTTGAAAATGGGGAAAGATTTTGAGAATGAAGATATCGCAAATGTCTATAGATTGGGTGCAAGGAAAGGGAAAAGTGTTCAAAGAAATGTTTTGGTTAAATTTGCAAATTGGGGGGATAAATTAAAGGTGATGGCCTTTATAAAATAAGCTGAGTCTGGTGTTTTAAAAATTGATGGGAATGATGTTGAGGTTTACAACAATATATCAGTTGATGAACGTGGTTGGCGCTATAAGATGAAACCAGTGACAAAAATTTTGATGGAACATGGGATAAAATATAATTGGAGATTTCAACAACAATTGAGATTCTTTAATGACAAGAAAATGCATACAATTGATGCAGGAATGGATGCTTTGGAATATTTGTGTTTAATTGGTCTGGTCAAGGTGGCTTCACAAGAATGGCTTGGGTTAAGGAAAGCTTTAATAGAATCATGAGGAATAAAAAGTGACTATGGAAATGTAGAAGAGAGGGGTGATACAGGAGGATTTTATTTGGATTCTAAAGTACTGACAGTGGTTGATGAAGGGTGAAACAGGGTTTAGTGGATGGAGAAGAAGATAGAGTGATGCAGGGAAGAGAAATAATTTTTATAAATGTTGCTTGTTTTTTTTTAAAATAGATTGTGCGCTAGAGCGTTAGATAGTATGCACATCTTCCACATTCCCCCTTCCTCTCTTTGATTGTCAAGGACCACTTTTTGGAGAAAGAAGTGGGGAGGATAGGTATGAATGTTTATTGTTTTTGTTATTGTTATTGTTTATGTGTGGTGGAGGGAAGCACGCCCGTAGGAGGAAGCGGTGGTCATAGAAGATGGTTATTTAGATTAAGATATGAGAAATATTAAAGTATTATTATGGAATGTGAAAGGTACTGGTTGTCAAGTGAAGAGAAGAAGATTAGAATCAGCCCTGAGAAAAGATAAGCCAGATATAGTCTTTTTACAGGAAACTCATCAAAAATCGGGAGACACAAACAAGATTTTTTTAGGATGGATGCAAATTTATGAAAAGTCCTATGGTATTTCAAAGGTAGGAGGTGTTGCGATTTTGATTTCAAGTAGACTAGGTTTCGAGAGAAATAGAGGATATCAAAAAAATTCAATAAAAATGGACAAAAGGATGAAAGAAGTTCTTTCTAGAAATGATGTTTTCCTGTTGAGAGACTGGATATGGGCTTGTAAAGAAAGAGAGAGAAAAGCAGACATATATGCACAGTTGAGGCTGAACTGGCTCCAGATAGTGTTGGTAAATAAGTGGAATAGTAAGACTGATTTTGAAGAATTGTTATTAAAGATAAGAAAGGGAGAAAGGGGAATTAAGGGCATAGTAAGCAAAATATATATAATGTTAAATAAAGATGATAATCCACAAGAAGCATTAAAAACAAATTGGGAACAAGATTTGGAAAAAAAAGATTGCAGATGAGGTTTGGAAAAATAAATGGAAGAAAAGGATTATGAGAACTATGTCTGTTAGAGTGTAAGAACATAACTACAAAATGTTGTGGAAATGGTACTTGACCCCAGTGAGGTTACATCAGATAGATAACAATAAAGATAAAATGTGTTGGAGATGTAAGGATACTCTGGGAATGTATGAACATATGTGGTGGGGTTGTAATGTGGTAAAAGATTTTCTGGGAAAAATTGAGAGAGAGATTTGTGCTATTAGGGGCATGAGACTTAAATTGGGGCCGAGTAGTGTTTTGTTGACAGATGTGGAAAATATGAATTTAAATAAGGATAAAAAAGAGTTACTGTTGATAATTTAATTTAATTTAATTTAATTTTCGCGCTTATATACCGCCCACTCGGGTGCAACCCAACTCAGGGCGATTTACATGGCGGACAATAAATACAATATAATAATACAATGACACATAATAATACAGTTCAATTACATCAAAGAAATTCAGGGGAAAAACACAATATCAATACATCACATAATACATAAGTACAAAGCATCAAAAGTAATCAATATTAACAAAATCCCCAAGAGATGAAGCACAGCTCACATCCCATATAGTGCCCAGCCCAACTTCCCCAGCTGCGGCAACATCAGCCTCAGTCCCTCTGTCTCCCTCCCTGCCCCCCCCTCACCACAGCCAGGGGAGAGAGCCGAGGTGGTGTTTCGGCTTCAGCGTCTCGGTGGCAGCAGCTTCCAAAGTCCCCGTCGAGAACAAGGCACAGCTGCGCCAACGCTCCCATCTTCCCTGACCGACTTGGCCCGGGGAGAGAGCCGCGGGTGGCTCGCAACCTGGGCTGAAGGCGGGGGCCCAGGAGAGCTTCGGCGCGGCGTCCCCGGCTGCGGCGCGGCATCCTTTTATCCCTCCGGTCAAGACAGGGCCGGAGGGAGGCGGGGCCGGTGACCGCAGGTGGCTCCCATCCTGGGCCGATGGCGGGGGCCCAGGAGAGCTTCGGCGCGGCCTTTTGAGTCCGAATGTTGACAATGGGTAGAAAGTGCATTGCTAGGAATTGGAAAAATGAAGCAATTTTGAAAATAGAAGAATGGTACAAGGAGATGTGGAATCTTGTGTTAAATGATAAGCTAACATGGGAGATGAATAAGAAAAAGGGTATAGTTAAAGAAAATAGATTTTTGAAAATGTGGCAATTATTTGTGGATTGCTCATTGAAGGGGATGAAGGTAATAGACCAGTACCAGATCAAATGAGTTTTTGGGAATAGAAAAACAACTGTGACACTCCGCATCCTCCAGGGCATTGTATAAAACACTGGGTGTATATTGTGAAAACTGTTTATTGTATTTTAATTATTGTATTTTTATTTTGACTTAGTAGTTGTATTAAATTGAGGAGTATTAGAAGTTAGTTTGAATATGTATATTAGGATAATTGCAAGAGTGTTATAATGTACTAAAAATTTTGGAAATATAATCAAAGATTTATAGAAGAAAGTGGAAGGTGTTATATTACTAAGTTGTAATTTAATTGTATTTTTGTTTTTCTTCTTTTTTAATTTATATATTGTATTTGTAAGTTTGTTGTTTGTATTTTTATTCATAATTGGTTTTTTTAAGTTGTATTATTGTTGAAAATTTAATAAAAAAATAAAAAATAAACCCAGGGGGCAGAGGTAATAATCAGCAGCAAGCTAACCTAGACCCAGAGGTGTGTTCTAGGGACTGATTTCAAGGGGAAATTGTGGAATTCTCCCCTACTCTGGCCATGTGTACCCTTACACTGTCCTAGCCTAGCACTCTCGATTCCTTTATTGATGATGACCAATTTTGTTTGAAGTCGCCCTCCACTCTTAGTACACACAGGAGGGACCCTGAGTTGTCTTATTCATTGATAGAATTACATTTTGGTTTTGAGCGATCCCCTGCTCCTCCATCTGACAAACGGGGCTTTAATTTGGGTTTACAATCCTCCCCCTCTAGTCAATCCCTCACTCCAGTCTGGTCGCCCATCGTACGAACCCCTGAGCATTCTCAGCCAAGCGTCCGACCCAGAAGGGAAACTAGACCGCCATCCTGGTTAAAGGATTTTTTTTTACCTAGGGGGGAAGAATGTTATGTATGTTAACTGTGTTTTCTGACAGGATCGGAATGTATCTTTTCTCATGTATCTATTCTTATGCAAATAAGTGGATCGAAAAATGTGCACACTCTGTTAGCCAATGGGCTTGTTGTATTATTGTTACTGTTACTGTTTATAGTATATATAAGTCCGAGTTTTGCCCTATCCAAACTGTGTTCAAACCCCACTAATAAAGAGCTGAATTCTTCTTTCAAATAATTTCAATGCAATGTCAAATTGTTAATTAATGTAATCAAAAAATACAGTCAAATAACCTAAATGACGTCATTTAGGCACTTAAGAATTCACCAAGAGGTCAGTAGACGCAACTAAGAAGATTGGTTATGACTGTCTCCGGGAGAAGTATAACGAAAAACTGAGTTTACCAGAATGGTTTTGGGACTACGTCATAACTTTAAGGACACAAGCAATCAACAAGGATTTTTGTTCATATTCAACTTTATTTTATAAGGCATAATAAGACCTTCGGTTATTTTGACTGAATTTTTTGATTACATTCTTTAACTATTTGACATTGCACTGAAATTATTTGAAAGAAGAAATACAATACATATTTTTTCACTAAAACGGTTGTCTTTGTTCTTGCTATATATGCATTTGTGACATTGTTGCTCCTCCTGAAAATTTTTACCCCTCCTGACCACAACCACCACCACCACCCAAATCTAGAATCCTGGCTACGGCCCTGCATGGACCTCTTTTATTCTGTCTCTTTTTATGACAGAGGTTCTCATTGTGTGGGGCCTTTGCCACCTTTTCAGCCCTCACTTTGATTTTGTCAAGGGTGTTGTATTTTTCAGTGTCTCTTTCAAAAAACAACATCAATGAAGCAATTGAGTCTGAATGGAGTGTTGTGCTTCTATTTGGAGGCAAAGCAGGGTCTGTATAGAACTGAAGGTGGCTCAGTACAATAAAACTGGTAATTTGAACTCTAGGATACAGTGCACATCTCCGTTTAAAGCCAACATCTGCGTCTGCAGAAATTTCCATGATCGTGTGGCAGGCATGACTAGACACCAGAGTGCACAGAACACTGTTTACCTTCCCCCAAAAGTGCTACCTACTTATCTACTTGCAATTTCTTGCTTTCGAACTGCTAGATTGACAGGAACAGGGCCAGATGATGGGAACTCACTCTGTTGTACAGCACTTAGGTCTCAAACTGCTGACCTACTGACCTTCTAGTTGTCAAGTTCAGCGTCTTAACCACTAAACCACCACAGAACCTTGTAATGGAGCCTATTCCTAAGGAAAATCTGTCTTTGGTTGCAATATTAATGAATGCTTCAACGAGCTCATATTAACAACTATACCTCTATCTTGCAAAATAATAATAAATAAATGAGGCAAATGCCAAATACTGTACAGGAAACCTTATTAAAAATTTGTTCTGTCAAAATGTTCCTTCTCATTACAGATTATAGTGTTAGGCAGAATCATAGTTGATATGGACCAAGTGACTTTGTCTTCTAGAGGAGTTTCTATTTTGGTTGAATTGCTGTGTTCAGAAGACGCAGCCACTCTTGTGTTGACAGGTAATAAGTGGTGCCATGGAGAAAGCGCAGTCTTTTCCAGTACAACTATGTATATAAAATATTAAACTTCTGAACAATCTTCATACTATGTGATATAAATTATATGCTTTGTGTGGGAAGTACCTCTTTTATTTTCCAAGTAAAAAGAGAGAAATTGTAAAACAAGAAAAGTCATTTGGCTCTGGGGACAAACCCATACAGTGACTAGGTTCTCATCTGGCTAATGTTGGGTGTGACATAATCCATTGAAATACTAGATTTTTAATTTTTAAAAAAATAAGTCCTGAATTTCTCACCTTCTCACTTTTAAATAGCAGCCCCAGAGATGTCTAAAATGGATGGGCAGTTCATATCCTCTATCTGTCCCATTTCCCTTCAACTATTCCTCCTCTCTTGACCGATTTGAGGGCTACCTTGGGAGCTATAGTATGGCTTTGGAGGGGGGGGAAAGTGATATTTTAGCAGGGACATAATGGTTGAGCAAAGACTCAACCTCGTTCCCTACATTGCTGTCTCAATACTCCTTCACATCTGCTTTTTAGAAAACTGGGGGGGGGAGGGGGAGGTAGGTTGGTTGGTTGGTTGGTTGTGTGTGTGTGTGTGTGTGTGTGTGTGTGTGTGTGTGTGTGTGTGTGTGTGTGAGAGAGAGAGAGAGAGAGAGAGAGAGAGAATATATTTCAACATGTTTGGCTCTGCAGCAAATGGCCTTAAACAAAAGTTTAGCTGTGCAGTTAATTTACTAATGAACAGTAACAGTTTTATATCATTATAGTAGCTTCATCACAGCCCTTTATGACCAATGGAGCTGCTTGTACAAAATTATTGCACACCATTGCACACCAATGTATGCAACAATTCTGTACAGGCAACTCAGCTAGCAACATTACATTTTTATTTCTAGATCTCCATTTTCCGGGAGGTTGGTGAATATATTGGTTCCCTGATTAAATTCTAACCTTAGGTGATAGTGTCTGTAAGTAACCAGGAATCTGCACGATTCCAGTGGAGAGAATGGCTACGAGCATGGGAACTTTATAAAGTGCTCCTGATCCCAAATGATTCCCAATTTACTTTTTATGGAGGAGAGCAACTTTCGCAAAGGGCAAGCATCCTAAGTCTTGAAATGAATGGGAAACTTGTCTGCATACTGATTCAATACATTGGCCTTGTATGTCAAGCTGTATGTCAGATTGTCTCACAAGCAGAGAAGCTTCAATGACAAGAAATGGCTTGGTAAATGTAAAGGTCTCAAACTGCTGACCTGTCAACCTTCCATTCGTCAAGTTCAGCGTCTTAACCACTTGAGACACCACAGTCCCAAGAAATGGCTTAAATGGCTTTAAAAAGTTTTCAAAAGCAACAACAGTCCGATGAAACAAGTATGAATGTTGGTGGTCCCGAAAATTTGTTTACATAATTTTTATAATACATGTTAGTATTTATATTGTAACCTTTTTTTGGGTAGGGAAATTATTGGCTAGCGTGGCTCACACAAGAGCAGGCATCGCAGAAGCAATTACGAGTTTGGGAACTGTCCGGCGTCTTTGTTACCATTTATATGCAAGGGATGAAGAGGTAAAGAATATTTTCTGTGGTTCCCCCCTCCCCCCCTTTTTTGGTCAATTCTTAATTTTGCATTCAGTTAGCTGGGAGTGTTTTATACAGCTTCTGTTAAACACATAAGTAGCTGTGAATGCAATGTTCAAACGTGGATGTCAATGATCCACGGTCTCCTTCTGTCGGAGATGAGGAGGGCAACAGCCAAGAAGACTGCACTGTTGGCCACATTCATAAACTCCCTTCCCAGGGAAACGTGGCCTTGGTTTGCATTCCCCTCCCCCCGGATTCTTCTTCTTCTTCAGGGACCATACCATTCTGTATATTGGCTATCATCAGGGAGATAGTCTTCCTGTTCTTAACGCCTCAGAACCGTTCTTCGAAGGGCACACCACACCAGTCTCTCGGGTTCTTCAGCCATGAGGTCCATCTCATATCTGTCAAGTTGCCGGTGTCCAAATATGGGAAGGTTTCCAGCTGCCAGCAACACGCACGCACAGTAACCCCTGCATGCATATGCAGTAACCCCTGCGTGCATACACAGTAACCTCTTCGACCAGGAGAGAGGTTACTGTGCATGCGTGCCCATCAGTGGCAGCGGCGCGCATGCGCAGTAAGCCCTTTCCTGGCCATTCAAATACGGGATGACGGCGGGAAAGAGCGTGACAGAGCGGTGAATTACAGGAAATCCCGGACAAAATGGGATACTTGGCAGGTATGGTCCATCTACGTCCAGGGTCTCTCTTCCCAGGGATCTTTTCTTACAGAGCGAGTTGAAGAACTCTATACTTTATGTTGTTTCACAGGATACCAAGAAAAAAAGTTCTTATTTTTCCAGGTTTTAAAATTTGTTTTGTTTTCTACTTCTTTGATTGGTAATTCACGAAAATAATATTGAGGGGAGAGAAAGTGTGTGCAATAAAGGGAGAGAGAGACTCTAATAAACTAAATGTTAAAATTCATGACTAAATGCCCCTTTCTCCTCAGCTTGTGCTCCTTCCTTTCTTAGGTTCGTTCTGCTATGTCCTCAGCACTGGGATATTTAACCTTCAACCGGACAGCTTACCGCCACCTGCTGGTTCAGTGTAGGAACAGGCCCGAGTTGTTCAAGAGGCTAATGGTGAATCTGAGCAAAGATGCAAGAATAAACTCAGAGTTTGTGAAAGAATTTAGAAGGCAAAAGAAAATTGGCCTCCCATCTCTCAGGTAACAATAAAAATATGGGATACTATGCCCTTCATATTAGTTACCCTGAAAATCCTGCAGGAAGGACACCTTTTGCAAATAAAAAGTTCACAATCCCTTTCTTTAAAGCCTCTTCAAATACAACTAGCTTTCTTGAGCTCTTGGTCCAAAAGCAATTTAAATCCCTGGACCCCAAATTTAGGAAGGGCTTATCACTAATTTTTTAAAAGTCACTTTTGAGATTCATTTTCATTATATTCTTCCCAATGGCTCTCTTGAGAAGTTTGGTTAAAGTCTGTGGAAGGAGAACTTTTTTCAAACATGGATTGGAGGGAGCTTATTCTGCATTATTTACAGTGAATAAACTGTAGATGTGTCCACTATCGCTTGGATTTTAGGCCAGAGGCAACTGTCATTATCCATGCAGTTAACAATGTTAATGGACAACAATTACCAGAACATCCCAGGGATATTCTAGCAATTGCTTATAAATACAATCTATACCTATAAACATACCTGTCAAGTTTTTGATTTGAAAATAAGGGAAACACTGTGGGCGGGGCTACCTTGGTGGGTGTTTGCCAAATCTATGGGTATGGCCAAATCTGACCATGTGACTTGCTGGGCTCTAGTCATGCCTGCCACATGACCATGACAACGTCTGCAAACAGACAGCACTGGCTCTTTGGCTGTAAATAGAGATGAGTACTACATCCTAGAGTCGGATACGACTGGCTTTTGAGCAAGGAAGACCTTTACTAAGCACTTGCATAAACAGGGCCAAACTTCACAGCAAATTTGAATACCATTCAGGGATTTTCTGTTATTAGGTAAAGGTAAAGGTTGCCCTTGCTCGAAAGCCAGTCATAGCCAACTCTAGGGTTCTGTGCTCATTTCTTTTTATTATTATTATTAAATATTTTTATTAAGTTTTTCAAACAAATACAAAACAATATCTAATACAATAAATGACTAAAATACAAAGTAAACAAACAATATACAAAAATAGTATAATTAAAAAGAAGAAGAAAAACAAGAACTAAACACCACCTATCCTAATACACCTTTATATCTATCTTTATACTTCATCTTAACCTATAAAACCAAGTGTTCACCGTTGGAATTGGCTATGGGCTGCTGTGCGTCGCCCTACTTACCCGTTCCCTCCCTTCGAGAGCATGGGCGAAGTGGCTACGCAGGTCAACGAATGGTTTAAAAAATCGCGATTGGGGCATCAGCCCCACCATTGGCAAGAAAGGGAAACAACTTCATTTCCCAAAAAGCATTGCATTTCGCCGTGTTTCTCCCAGTGTCAGCCAATCAAGATGATAAAAACAACGGACTCAGTCTTTGTTTTACGAGCCGCAACCAATCAAAAGTAGCGTTTCAAAACCTTGCCAAGCGATGGACGTCAGAAACTACAAGTCCCAGCGTCCTCCGTGCTGTGACCCCTCAGCCAATCAGGCTAAGGGACATGAGCATGGAGGAGGCTGGGAAAGCCAATGCGCCAACAACTTCCCTCCAGGAGGCACTTCGTCTCCCGGAGGGAAGCCATCCCCAGCTCATCGCGGTGGGCGGCTAGCCATGTCGGATCCTGGACTGCCTGCTTTTGGCGGCCCCCACCCAACCGGCGAGGACCTCGGCACCAGCGGAGAGGGAGAAAAGGCTGCACCACAGAGGCATGGAAGGTGAGGGCCGGCACAGAAGGCTGCACTGGGGAAACGTAGAGTACGAAAGGCCCAACTGGCAACGGGTAAGTGGGGCGGGGGAGAGGAATTGAGGAGGGGAACGGGCCTGGGGAGCACGCCACCCACACAGGTCAAAGAGAAGAAAGGGGGAGAACGAACCAACCTCCTTCCCCCCAGTCTCAGTCCCCTGCCCCACTTACCTGTTGGCAGCTGGGCAATACGTACTCTGCGCCTCCCCAGAGCGGCCTTCTGTGCTGGACCACTCACCTTCCATGCCTCCATGGTGTGGCCTTTCCTCCCTCAATGCCGGCGCCAAGGCCTTCATCGGTGGGGTGTGGGCCACCAAAATCAAGCAGCCCAGCCGGCAAACGATGCTCCCGCCCGCCCAGCAAAGGCCTCCTGGGTGTCCTCACCAAGGCTTGGGGGGAGGAGGAAGAGCTCCTCCTCCCCCTGCAAAGCTTCAGCATGTGTGTGTGTGTGTGTGTGTGTGTGTGTGTGTGTGTGTGTGTGTGTGTGTGTGTGTGTGTGTGTGTGTGTGTGTGTGTGTGTGTGTGTGTGTGTGTGTCCTCACCGAGGCTTCAGGGGGGAGGAGGAAGAGGCCTTCCTCTTCCTGCAAAGCTTTGGCATGTGTGTGTGTGTCCTCACTGAGACGTCAGGGGGGGAGGAGGAAGAGTCCCTCCTCCCCCTGCAAGGCTTCGGCGTGTGTGTGTGTGTGTGTGTGTGTGTGTGTGTGTGTGTGTGTGTGTGTGTGTGTGTGTGTGTGTGTGTGTGTGTGTGTGTGTGTGTGTGTGTGTGTGTGTGTGTGTGTGTGCTCACCAAGGCTTCGGGGGGGGATGAAGAGCCCATCCTCTCCCCATGGAGCTATGGCATGTGTGTGTGTATTGTGTGTGGGTGTGTTTGTGTTGTGGGTGTGGGTGTGTTGTGTGGGTGGTTGTGTTGTTTGTGTGGATGTGTTGTGTGTAGTTCTGTTGTTTGTGTTGTTTGTGTGGTTGTGTTGTGTGTGTATTGAGTGTGTGTGTGTGGTTATGTTGTGTGTGCTGTGTGTATTGTGTGTGTTGTTGTGTGTGTATTGAGTGAGTGTGTGGTTGTGTTGTGTGTGTGTTGTGTGTGTGTGGGGTTGTGTGTGTGATTGTTTTGTATTTGTGTATTGAATGAGTGTGTGGTGATATTGTGTGTGCTGTATGTGTGTATTGAATGAGTGTGGTTGTGTTGTGTGTGCTGTGTGTGTATTTTGTGTGTGTGTGTATGTGTTGTGTGTGTGTGTATTGTGTGCGCGTGTGTGGTTGTGTTGCATGTATGCTTATATTGTGTGTATGTCTCAAAACCACCCCAACCACAAGCACACATGTTATACCTGCCCGGCAGCACAAAAAATGCTGATCTTAACCTATAAAACCAACCTATAAAACTTTACAAAGTTAAAAAAATAAAAAATTTACAAAAAACAACAAAGAATTCATTGTTTTATATAAAGCACAGGGGGAAAAAAGCCCGGCAACGCCGGGCAAACTATGCTAGTATGCAATAAAACTTCCTATTAAAAGTAATTCGCTTAATTTTAACTTGGCGGTTATTCTCTAACATTAACTAGTATTACTAACACAATTTCCCAGTAAACCGTTCCATAGTATTTTGGATAAGAGACAACAGCAAAAACATAATTACACATACTATTACACCCAGTGTTTATTTACATTGCCCTGGAGAACTCAGAGTATCTCATTATTTTACTTCCAGAAACCACTTTGATCAGGTACAGGTCTGTTCCTTTCATCTCCCATAAGAGAGTGGTCCACAAAAGGCTTCCAAATGTTCCAAAATCTATTCTCTTTCAAATTACCCCTTTCCCCCCCTTATCTCCCAAGTTTATCGTTCAGTGCTAAATTCCACATTTCTTTATACCATTCTTCGGTTTGTATATTTACATCATTTTTACAATTTCTAGCTTTACATTGTCTAGCCGTTGTAAGCATTATTTCTAATAACTCTTTCTCATCCTTGTTTAAATTAATATATTCCACATTTGTTAACATAGTAGTACCCAACCCCAGTTTGATTATCTTTCCCAATATTTCACCAATCTCTTTTTCAATTCTTTTCCAAAAATCCTTTACCACCATGCAACTCCACCACATGTGTTATATGTTCCAATTGTATCCTTACATCTCCAACACATTTTATCCTTATTATTATCAATTTGATGTAACCTCACTGTGGTCAAATACCACCTCCATAGCATTTTTTAATTATGTTCCTTAATTCTAACCAACATGGTTCTCATCCTCTTTTTCCATTTATTTCTCCAGGTATCTTTTTTTATCTTTATATTCAAATCTTGTTCCCAACTTAATTTCAAATCCTCCTGTGGGTCATCATCCCTATTTAATAGTGCATACAATTCACTAACTAAGCCCTTAATGTTTCTATCTCCTTTTCTAACTTTTAGAATCAGTTCTTCAAATTCCGCCTTTTCTCTATCCATATCATATTCTCTCAGATATTTACTATTCCGTTTATTAACCTTCAATGTCTGAAACCAATTCATTTTTAATTGTTCGAACAAGTTTTTCTTGCTACCATTATCTCTACAGACCCGTAACCAGTCCTTCACCAGAAAAACTTCATTCTTATCCAATATTTCCTTTTCCCTCTTTATCTATTTTCAACGGGAAACTCGCCATATCTGACAATTCCAAAATTGGAGAGATATTTGGGACCAAATCCTTCTTTACTTTTTTCCATACCTTCATTAATCCTTTCATCATGGTGCTGTTAGTTACTATCTTTCCCACATTACCTCCCCAAAAAATCATTTTGCTATATTTCTATACTCTTTCATCTCAATCTCTTCCCAAATTACTTTTTCCCTTGCCAAGATCTTCACAACATTCTTAATTTGAAAAGCACGGTAATATAACACCAAATTCGGCATTCCTAAACCACCTTCTTTCTGAGGTAGGTACCATAGTTTTTTTGGTAATCTAGATTTCTTTCCCCCGTGACAAAAATTATTAATCAGTTTTTGAAACTCGTTAATTTCCTTATCCTTTAATTGAATTGCTAATGCATCAAATAAAAAATTAATTCTAGGTAACAACATCATTTTACTAAGTGCAATTCTCCCAAACCATGACAGTTTCAGCTTTTGAAAACTTTGTATTCTAGTCTTAATTTCCATTTTCAAACTGTCATAATTCAATCTTTTGAGGTCTTCTAATTTAATTGATATAATTGTACCCAAATATTTCAACTTATCTTTAATTTGAATATTGCTCATTCCCTTTATCTTCTTCCACTCCTCTTCTCCCATATTACACAACATCATTTCCAATTTATCCCAATTTACCTTCAAACCCGTAATATCCTCAAAATCCTTTAACTGTATTCTAATTCTATTCATTACCTTCTCAGGATGTTTTGCAATTATCAATGTATCATCTGCATACATACTTATTTTATTCCCCATAATCCCCTCTATTTTTGCATCCTCTCTTATAGCTTTTGCCAAAATCTCCATTGCCATAATAAACAGTATAGGGGATAAAGGACAACCCTGCCTCGTACCTGCCTCTAACTTTACCTCATCAGTAACCTCATCATTTACCCTAACACTGACTATTCCTTGCTGATATAATTGGTCAATTACCCTTCTAAATTTATCACCAAATCCATAGCTTTTAATTATTTCCTTAATCGAAATCCGTTGTAGAGAGTCAAATGCCTTAAAAATATCCAAAGATATTAATCCCATTTTTTCTTTCGTTTGACTAACAATATCTATTAAATCTAGGACTCTTCTAGTCAAATCTGCCATATGCCTCCCTTTTAAAAAAACCCACTTGATCTATATTTATATAATTAGCCATGAAATTGTTTAAGCAATTGGCCAATATTGCTGTGAAGTTCTTGGCATCTTGGTTTATAAGCAAGATTGGTCTATGAGATTCCACTTTTTTGGCAACAGTACAATTGTAGTCCTATACCATGAAATCGGGATTTACTCACCATCCAGAATATAATTATATAATTTTACCAACTTTGGTACTACTGCATCTTTAAATTCCTTGTAAAAGTTAGCAGGTAGTCGATCTTCCCCCGGAGCTTTCCCCAACTTCAAACCTGCAATTACCTCTTTTACTTCCTTTTCTGACACTTGTTCTTCCATTTTATCCCTATGCTCCTATTTTACTCCACTAACTATTTTCCTCTCTAATTGCTTTTTCAGCTTCTCCACATCTATTTCTTTTCTTGACTACAAATTATGATAAAATTCTTTCACAATTTTACATTTATCTCTAATCTTATTACATCTTATACCTTGATTATTAATCAAAACTCCAATTTCCCTTTTTCCTTTTTATCTTTTGCTGCTTTTGCCAATAATTTTGAATTTTTGTTGCTATATTCAAAATATTCTCTTTTTAAATAAATCAAATCTCTATTCACCTTTTCTATATCTTTACCAACCAATTCAGCCTTCAACCTTTGTAATTTAGCAAATAGCTTCTTATCCTGGTTCTTTGAATGCTCCTTCTGTAGCTGCTTTATTTCATTTTCACTTTTATCCTGTGCCAACTTATATTTTTTATATCTATTACTTGCCAACTTAATACATTTCCCTCTAAAAACCAACTTCATGGCATCCCAGACCATATTAAAATTTACCTCATCATTATCATTCCAATGCCAATTTTCCTTCCAACTCTCCATAATTTGTTCTTTACACTTTTGATCTTTAAATAGATTAGCATCATATCTCCATTTCCTCCTCCTCCTACTTTCACTCTGTAAACTCAATTCTAAAACCACTTTAGCATTGTCTGACTCCTTGAAAATACCAATTTCAATCTCCATATTTTTGACCATGCTTTCAGTTACAAATATATAATCTATTCTAGAATATGAGTTATGAACATGTGAGAAGTAAGAATAGGCCCTTTCTAACCCCTTAACCTCTCTCCAAGAATCTTTCAGACCTAAGGCAACCATCCAATTATCCAAAATCTTTCCTTTAATACCTTTTCCACACCTTGTTATATTTGTACAATCCAAATTTGATTTTACTAAATTAAAGTCACCAGCTACTGTCCTCTTTACCACTTTTTCTATTACCAAAATTTTACGCATTTTTTCTAAAAAATCAGCATGGTGTTCATTTGGAGCATATATATTCACCAAAGTTATTTCGTCATCATCTATTTTCCCTTTTACTATCAAGTATCTGCCCTCTGAGTCTGAAATGCTTTTTGTAATCTCAAACCCCAATCTAGCCGAAATCAAAATTGCGACTCCTCTTGTTTTTGATGTACCAAATGACTTTTCATAATGTTGCATCCAACCTAGAAATTTTTTGTTTGTATCTTGTGATTTTTGATGAGTTTCCGGTAGAAAGACTATGTCCAGTCTGTCCTTCCTCAGAGATGATTCTATCCTCCTCCTCTTAAGGACAGATCCTGTACCTTTTACATTCCATGTTAAAACTTTGATACTTCCCATATTTTAATTTGACACCATCTTCTACCACTTCCGAGCTCTCCATTGGGCATGCTACCTACTACCCCACAATAATTAAAACAAAACTTAAACCAAAAAACACTCAATACCAACAACCCCACTTTCTTCTTCCGAAAAAGCTGCCTTTGGCTTCCAAAGAGGGGAGGGGGGGAACATGTAAAATGTACGTGGTAATTAGCGCTCAAGCGCACCATCCACATTATAAAAACAAGTTTATGAAGACATCATCCAGTATAAATTTTTTTACATTCAGTCCTTTTACCTTCTAACCTTTACTTGACTCCTCCTCCACCACAATCAGTGATAAGTCATCCTCTGCCCCACCTGGTTGTTCTCCTCCTGCAGCAGCACCACCGTAATCCCTTCTTATCCCTCCCGATCCCAACAGATCTTTCCTTAATTCCAGCCATTCGTTTGAACCTGCCTTGACTAAATCAAGTAAGTGCAGATACTCCAATGCATCGGTCCCTGTATCAATCACCTGCATTTTCCTATCGTAGAAAAATCTTAGCTGTTGTGGGAATTGCCAATTGTATTTTATCCCTTTTTTCATCAAAAAATTTGTTACAGGTTTCATCTTATACCTCCAACCATGTTCCTTGATGGAAATGTCATTGTAAACCTCAACATCACTTCCATCAATTTTCAGAGTGCCAGATCCAGCTTATTTTTAAAAAAGCCATTACCTTCAATTTATCCCCCCAATTTGCAAATTTAACCAAAACATTCCTTTGTACAAATGTAATCCTTGTACAAATTTCCCCCCTTCTCAGACCCACTCTATAAGCACTTACAATGTCCTCATTGACAAAGTCTTTCCCCATTTTCAAATTGTTTAACCAATCAACAATTCTGTCTCTTAGCTGATCTGGCATTCTTTCCATCATATGGTGAATCACAATATTTTTTCCCTCAACATTTCTTCCATCACATCTATCCTTTTTTCATATTCATCCGCTTTCATCTTATTGTCCTTCACCTCTTCTTGTACCCCTTTCATTTCCCCTTTCACCTCTTTTATCTCATTTTGCATCAGCTTGACATTACCCTCTATCTTATGAAGCTTTAAATCAACTTTTTAAGAAAAATCAATAAACATAGTAGCCAATTTATCCTGTTTCCCCAAAATTTCATTTTTATCCTTCACCACTTGCTTCTTCCATCTTCTCAAATTTCTGAAACAATTTACCAAATACCACCATTATTTGAGTCTGGTCATATGCCGATGGTTCAGGGGATGATGATGCTTCTTTATTATTGTATTGTATTCTGACGTATTATTTGTATCATATTTTATATTGTTTGGCATTATTGTTGTAAACCGCTTCGAGTTCCCTTTATGGGAAGGAAAGCGGTATAGAAGTCTAAACAATAATAATAATAATAATAATAATAATAATAATAATAATAATAATAATAATAATAATAATAATAATAATAATAATAATAATAATAATAATAATAATAATAATAATAATAATAATAATAATAATAATAATAATAATAATAATAATAATAATAATAATAATAATAATAATAATAATAATAATAATAGTGGCACCTCCGCAGCTGCTGGTTTATCCTTCTTCTTTGGTTTCACCACCACCACCTCCTCTTTCTCTTTTCCCCTTGTGATCTTATCTATTGTGACGTCAAACAATAACTTCAAAGCCGTAACGCTTTTGGCTCAGGAAGGTCCCTCTCCTTGAAACTGTTCCAGCACTCCAATGCAGTAAGGTTAAAAAAAAAACAGCTATACACTCCCAGCTTCTTCAAACATGTAGTGCCACAATCAAATGCAAAATCCAGCCCCTTATATTCCAATTCATTAAGCCTGCTGCTTTGATAAACTCCTTGCCCAGGCAAAAACAGCAATGATGTATCCAGGTATGGGAGGAGGAGAGAAAATGAAACTTTCTCAAAGGGAAAAAGGAGGGGAAAAAACAACTTCAGATCAATGGCAGAGGAGCTGATGGACACAAGATTCAAAGTAGCGATTCCACATTCCACAGTCACAATCGGAACCCTGGTACTCCACAGAGATGAACTATAAAAAAATTTACGTATCTAAAAAGAAAAAAGGTAAAGACTCAATCCCGTTGAAATGTCCAATAAAAAACCCAAAAACCACTGTAGCACTAAGAGCTCCCAAATCCTCCGGAGCCGAAGCCGAACTCTCCCCCTCCTTCTCCTCCTCCGCCCGATCTCACAAACACCAACCGGTATCCTCCAAACTTTATTCCTTCTGCTCCCTTCTTCTCTTTTCTCTCCTCTCCTCTCCCAACTTCTCAACTCCTTAACGCCCCTCGCTAGCTTCCCGGCAACCTGGAGCCTCCTTCTCCCTCTTCTTCTCCGTCCTCAGTTAGGTTTCACTGTCTGCTCCGCCGCCATTACACCACCTTGTCCTTCCTTCTCATAACTCTTCACTTTCCCACACTAACCACACTTGCCTTTCCATCATGGGCTCTCCCCGCATTCGTACTTCGGAGGTCCCATTTTCCTCTGCTTCTTTGTCCAACTGCCTTTGTTCTCTTTTAAAACTTTTTCTAGCCCCCATTTCTCAGAAGTCTCGCCCGCCTGTGGCACGTCTGGCTTGGCCCCCGGCTTCTGCCGCTTACCTTGCCAAACACCGCCGCTCTGCGAGCTTAGACCCTTTGAAATGGTGAGCAATCTACTCTCCTTAATTCAGGCTGGTACGGACCACAGTTTTAATGGGTTTCAGCAATTTTTAAAATAAAAAGTCTCTTTCAAAGCCTCATTAAGTGGTGCGAGCTAATAAGGTTGATGTTACATCATCGCCATCTTGGCCACGCCCCTCTGTGCTCATCTCTGTTTATAACCAAAGAGCCAGTGCTGTTTTCTGTGGTTATGTGGCAGGCATGACTAGACACCAGAGTGCACGGAACACTGTTTACCTTCCCTCCAAAGTGGTTCCTATTTATCTACTTGCAATTTCTTGCTTTTGAACTGCTAGGTTGGCAAGAGTTGGGACTGAGATGGGAGCTCATCACACACACACACACACCTGATTTGTGCAGCCATGTAAGCAAAACCCCTTCCTGCTCCTTCTCTCTCTGTGCCGTCCAGGTCCAGCTTTCCCCCCCAGCACTGCAGGCCAGTCCCTCGATCTCTCTCTCTCTGTCTGGAAGAGGACTGAATTATGGGGAAATCCCAGCCAATATGGGTTACTTGACAGGTGTGCCTATAAATCCAAGGGTTAACCATTGGAACTTGCTATACGTTTCTGCACACATCCATCCTATCACGTACCGAGCCTCCTGCACTTGCCCGAACCCAGCCCGGAGGTTACTGCAGGGTTGCAAAAGGCGCCAGTGGGGAAAGAGCCCCATGAACGCGAAAAAAGAAAAGAACTTCACTCCCAACATTCTCTGCACCGCACCACAGTCAATCAGGCTGAGAGGCGCGAGCAAAAAAAAATTGGGAAATGCAGCGCGGCCAATTAAAATCGAGCCACAGGGAAAAAACCGCCGCATGAACACAAACCAAAAATGAAAAACTCAGTCACAGCGTCCTACGTGCCATGAGCATGCAGAATGCTGAGAAAGCCGGCGCGTGAAAAATAAAATTAAAAAATGCAACGAGAGCGCAAGTCCCCAGCAGGCAGACACAGCGCTTCACAGCCTTGCAAAACAAACACCCACAAAAATCCACTGCGAGACACTCGCCGACCTTCTTTCATGGAGCAATGGGGAGAAGAGGGACTCCCTCTCCTCCATGCTACCCCACCAAGACCACCACCGGCCTCAAGGAAAGTTGAGCTGGGGTGGGGAAAAACCAACAGCAGGCAGCAGTTAGTCAGGGGAAGCACCTTCCCTGGCAGATGACTGGCTGCTGCTTTTGTACTTCCGATGGAGGTAATACAAAACAGCAGCCAGCAATCTGCAAGGAAGAGCACCACCCCTTATGGATTGCTGCCTGTCGATCTCCGGTTAGGTAAGCCAGGAGAGAAAGGAGACAGAGAGGAGAGAACCATCGTCAGGCAGATAGCTCTTCTTTGCCTCCTTCTCCCCCAACCTACCTAATGAACCTTCCCGGGAAAAGAGCCAGCTGACTGCCGTCTCCTCCTTTCCCCCATTGCTGCATCGAAACCAAAATTCGAAGCAGCAATGGGGAAAAGAGGAACCGACAGGCAGCCCATTCTTCACGCAAAAGTATACACTAACAACAAACACCAACATTAATAAAAATTAATAAAACACAAATAAATCAATAATTAAAAAACCCATTAATACACAAAAAAGAAAACAACAAAATCCACAAACAAAAACATCCACAATTCCAGAAAAGCACAGACAGAACGCCTAACTGCAACATGAGAATACCTAACTCTAACAACACAACTACCACAAATTACACAAATAAACAACAACAAAATCACAAAAATAAACAAACCAGAAATAAACAAAACAATTAAACAAACCTAAAACCCAACAAAACCACAAAAGAACAAACAGAAACACCTCCCAGCCCACCACCACAAAAAACAAAACAAAGAAAAACCACAGAAGAAAGAAAGCCAGAGAACTCACCAGCATGTCCTCCCTCCACGAGAGCGGAACAGAAATGAAGAAACAAAGACTACTTACCGGAAGAAGCCCCACCTAGAGGCCAGGAGAGAAAAAACACATGAAACGAAAACAAAACCACTAACAGCCCCACCTGCAGAGCGGAATAGTAACAACTCACAAACAATAAAGCCCCACCTAGAGGCCACAAGAGTAACAACAAGTAAAAAACATAACATTAAATCAAAAGTTTACACAAATAACAAACATGTTAAATAAATAAGATAAAAAGATTTATACCCTCTATTGAGTTTTAACTCAAATAAAAACCCAAAACATCTAAACACAGTTTAAAAACATTGAATGTAAAAAACATGTACTTTCACATTTTTAAAAATATTACCTATGGTAGAAATATTAACAAAAAAAAGTCACATACTAAAACGTTATTTGGTTAAATAAAACAATTGGAAATAATTCTATCATCCTTTTTTTAATCCACAAAAAAACCCAAAAAAAGCTGATCACAGTTTATAACAGCCCGGCAATGCTGGGCAACCTATGCTAGTAATGAAATAAAAAGGTGACTGATTCTTGAGAGACAAGCTATGAGAAATCTGGGGAACATAGTTAAAAGTAGAAACATCACCTTGCAAACAAAAGTCCTCATAGTCAAAGCAATGGTATTCCCGGTGGTAATGTATGGTTGTGAGAGCTGGACCATTAGGAAAGCTGAGCGTAGAAGAATAGATGCCTTTGAAATGTGGTGTTGGAAGAGAGTTTTGGGAGTCCCCTGGACAGCAAGGAGAACAAGTAGGTGGATCTTAGAAGAAATCAACCCTTACTGCTCATTAGAAGGTCAAATAGTAAAGATAAAGCTAAAATACTTTGGACATCAAATGAGAAAAGATAACTTACTTGAGAAAGCCTTGATGCTGAGAAAGGTGGAGGGCAAAAAGAAGAAGGGGGTGGCCAAGGATGAGATGGCTGGATGGTATAGTGGATGCAGTGGGCACGAAGCGGGGCGGGTTGAGGAGGATGGTGGAGGACGGGTGCCTGGCAGGCAATCGTCCATGGGGTTGCAAAGGGTCGGATTCGACCGTGCGACTGAACAACAACAAAACAATCATTACATCGTGGCCTAAATCCTGTTGCACAACTCTGCTGGGTAAAATGGTGATGGCATGGAAATATAAATTTTTATTTTATATTAATTTTAAATTCCCTATCCCTATACTTTCAAGGTTCTGAGGATTCCTAGGGGTCCCCTTTGCCCTGGAAAAAGTCTCTGGGAACCTCAGGATGTGGTTGGGGGGATCCTTTAATATCAGAAGAATACTGCCGGATTGCAGGTAATAATTCTAACCTGGCAGCATGGCCACAAGTTGGTGACTTTCTGATATCAAATGTTTCCCCTGCCACTTACCAAAGCTCTGGGGCAAAAGGGAACCCTAGCCTAGGAAGACTCAGAACCAGTAAGGAGCGGGGGAGGGGGGGATGTATGTTTAATGTAATAGCACTGATAATGCATAGCACTGCTCTAGACAATTCACAATTCAAAATAAAATAACAACATACCTCAAACAACTCTATAAACTTAATAAAACCCTCATTAGCACTACTACCAACAGCAGTTAATCTCAAAAATAATATTAAAAATGAACACATTCAAACTTTCAAAATAGCTCTCCAGTGATTATATTAATAAACCTAAATTTGACTTGTGGGAATGTCTTGGTGAACAAAAAGGTTTTCAGCAGTTTCCAAACACCCAACAGGGGCTATCCTAATTTCTGATGATAAGGAATTCCAAACAGTATGTATATTAGATGAAATTCCTTAGTAAAGGCAACAAACCAGAAAGCCTAAAATCTTCAGTTATGATCGATGATGAGTAGTGACACAAACTGTGTTCAAATATGATCTTATCGGTATGGCTTTGCAGTCAAATGAAATGAGAATTCAGTTCTTCAAATCAGTCATCTGTTATGGGAAAAACAAAATCTTCTGGTATCTAAAAGATCAGAAAATTGATTCAAACATCTTCATCAGATGCACAATGCAGTGGGAAGTGAAGATGTTTAGTTAAAAAAATGAGCTGTCAGTTCAGAAACATTTGGGAAACAAAGGAAAATACAGTGTTTTCAATGGGTAAATTGAAAATAAGCAGCTACCAAAACCCTCCTCCCATTTTCTTCTAGAATAGGTCAATGAATTGTAGTGGAAATGCTCCCAGACTAGTGTCTCTTAACATTTCTGAGTAGTGCAACCTAGTTTTTAAATATTTACTTCTTCTTTTCAGTTTGGAGATAAACGGAGGACCACCTGCAGTTCCACCACACATACGAGGTAATTGATGTTGACTATGATTTCTACTGCTCTCATGTTTTCATCAACTCAGTCCTTCAAGCTACTCCACTGTATGACCCCAATACTGTATAGGTATATATATGCAGTACAGACAACACAGGGTATCTTAAGAAACAGCAGTGACACTTTTATAGCATCCCATAGTACTTAGAGCACTTTCTACATGGTTCACAGAGCTGTTAGCATGTTGCCCCCCCCAACATGCTGGGTCCTCATTTAACATCCTCAGAAGGATGGAAGGCATAATCAACACTGAACCCATCAGGATCAAACTCAGATTGTGAGCAGAATTTTGATCAGGCAGACAAAACGTAGTTTTAATCCTTTGTTGGGAAATGGACAGACTGTAGGTGTGGCCAATTTGGTTATCAAGAGACAAAAATGGAGGTGGAACAGTGGAAACAAAGCAACAGAAAAATCAAGTTCTTGAAACTGGTATATTTATTGAGAAAAATCTCCAAAAATGTCCTGAAAGGTCTACAATATTTCATGAGACAGAGTGCACATTAATAAAGAGCTTGTGTACTCTGAACAAGTGTGAGAACCCTGAGTTCAATAAACAAATATAGGAACATTGTGAACTTGCTCTTGGCTTTACACACTCAGTTTTATTAGCAGCAGCTGTGATTCTGCAGTTTCTTTGGCCTTTGGGAAGCTGTGAATGCGCCCTCTGGACCCCCAAGCGATTGTGAATCCAGCGCACAGTCCCCAATCCAGTAGAGAATCTCTCTTAAAATTCTAATTTGTTTTGCCATGGAAATGTCTGAAATATTCTGCAGAAGATACTTTCACTAAATAAAAATGCTTTTTTTTAAATTTTGCAGAAAAACCAGAGCGTACCAGTGTCAAATTATACAAGTCCAAATTTCACCCAAAGGATTCCCTCTTTCTGGTACCGACAACAGCTCATCTAGCCGGGAGACGAAAACCTCCAGAAAAACCTCGGATTCCAGCCTCTGGGCACTATCCATTACCACATGCTACAACATCAGACCTCATTCAAGTGTCAAGACCAAGAATTGTTAATGTCTCTAATCTCAAAACGCATTTGTCACCAAAGAAAAGTGGTGCAGTAGCAAAGAAACACAGCAACTGATGCTAACATTTAGCATAGTTTAATCTACCCTAAATATCACTACTGCTGTCTCCATCACAGTTTTGCATGAAGGTGGAATAAAAAAACCTGCCTTGTTAATAATGTAAGTATTTTCTGAAGAGAATAAAAGCACTGGCAATTGAGTGTAACAGTTTGTGTCCAAAAAACAACATGCTGTATCAGAAACAATTGAACAAAGCTATTCTCCCACAGCATGGCACACTACTTATAGCAGTGGTGGCGAACCTATGGCATGCATGTCAGAGGTAGCACTCAGAGCTCTCTCTGTGAGTACCCGTGCATTCGCCCCAGCACAGAGTTCATCCCGCTCCTGTGTCCAGCAGCCCAATGGGAATGCTTCCTCCCTTCCCCCTCAGCACAGAGTTCACTCTGTCCCTCTGCCCAATGGGAGCACTTCATCATTCCCCAGCACAGAGTTTGCCCCACCCCTCTGCCCAGCAGCCCAATGGGAGTGCTCCCTCTCTCACCCAGCACAGCATTCACCCCACTTCTCTGCCCACCAGCCCAATGGGAGTGTTTCCTTCTTCCCCTGTTGTCATGTTTGCACTTTGCGATAAATAAGTGGGTTTTGGGGTTGCAGTTGGAGCACTCTGTCTTTAAAAGGTTCACCATCACTGACATAGAAATAGTTACTGCATCTTGTAATGCTGAATGAAGTGGAGTGCTAGGAGATTAGACCTAACTCAGTTAGTGTGCTGTGCCTGTGATATTATTTGAGATTACACAGTTCACACCCTTGCCCTGAAAATCAACATAGCCAATACAGGAAAACTGTCAAACTAATTTTACATTCTTCTGAGTTGTGTTTCAATACTAAATTGTACCATTTATCTGTTAGAAGGGGCTGCAGTGGCTCAGTGGTTAAGAAGATCGCCTTGTTAGCTGGAAGGCCGGCAAGTTGGTAGTTCGAGACCCGGGTACTGCACGATGGTTTGAACCCCCTGTGGCTTTCTCTGGTTCAGCATTCTGGCCAGACACTCATGGCCGAATTTGGTCAGCATACCTCCTCCACACTGTGCCATTGTCCATTTGTACCCTGTATGATACTGGACCTGTTTGCTCTAAGACCTCCCCCCACCCCCAACCACAGAGATCCTGGTGCATAATTCCAGCAATGGACCAGTTGCCCTACTGTGAAACCCTTCACATTTGCAATGTCAATATTGAGACTCCTGTCCTCTAGACGGTGGGGATCCAGGTGGTCCAAGACCGTGGATAACTGCCTCTTCATTAAGAGGTCGACTGGTGAAATACCTGATGCCAGGGGGGTGATTCTATGGGACAGTAAGAACTGGAATAGTTGCAATTCTAGTTCTCTAACCCCCATGCGCTTTAGCGCGTCTTTGACAGTTCCGACCTGTCTCTCGATCTGTCTGTTAGTTACGGGGTGGAACGGGGTGGCAGTAATGTGCCGGATACCATTTCAGCAAAGAAAATCTTGAAACTCTGCTGACATGAAGGTCGATGCGTTATCGGACACAATAATGTCAGGTAAACCAAAAGTACAAAACACTCTCCTTAGCTTGCAGATTGTGACTGCAAAGGAAGTTCCAGACATGGGAATGACTTTCAACCACTTGAAATAGGAGTCTACGACAAGCAGAAATGTGGCTCCCCTGAAGGGACCAGCAAAGTCAATGGACTTGCAACCAGGGACCTTTGGCAGTGTCCCACTCTCTATTGGGAAGATGTGTTTCCTCCAGCCTGGAGGCTTGACATTCCCTACATTGCCCGACCCATGCCTCAATGTCGAGGTCTAATCTGGGCCACCAGAAGTAACTACGTACTTGCACCTTTGACCGGACAATTCCCGGGTGGCTAACATGTCGTGTATGAAGCACCTTGTTTCTTAGACTTGATGGAACGACCACTCTGTACCCCCATACCAAACACTCTCATTCAATTGACAGCTTGTTACGTTTGCTGTGAAATACCTTGAACTCTTCAGAGACTGGTGGTGACGGCCACCCTTTCTGAACCCACATGGAGACCTTTGACAGGAGGGGATCCTTCCTTGTCTCAGCCACGATGTCCGCAGCGGACACTGGCAGGGATTGTAACACCTCAAACATGAGGACCTGGTGGTCTGTTTCAATTTTGCCCATGATCGCAACTGGAGATCTGGACAGTGCATCTGCTGGCACCTGGGCAATGCTGTAGGTCGAACTGGTATGCCTGTAGGAACATGGCCCAGCGCAGCATGCATTGTGACAAGATTTGGGGTGTAGGTTTTGTGACATGAAAATGCTTAGCAATGGCTTGTGATCTGTGACGATTGTGAAAGCCCTTCTGTAGATGAAATCGTGGAATTTCTTGGTCCCAGCGATTTGCCAGTGCCTCTCTATCGATCTGAGCATAATTCTTCTCAGCTGCAGACAAGTACCTGGAATAATAGGCAATAGGCACTTCTTTCCCTCCCCCCAGGTCATGGCAAAGCACAGCTCCCACCCCCACAGGGGAGGCATCACATATCAGGATAAGGGGCTTTTGGGGATCGTAATGCGTGAGGACAGCATCAGAAGTTAGGAGTTTCTTGACCTTGCGAAATGCTCTGTCCTGAGAAGGACCCCACCTCCACACAATTTGTTTCCTTAGTAACTGGTGCAGAGGCTCGGCTATGGTGGCCTTGCGAGGAAGAAATGAATGCCAGAAATTCAGGAGCCCTAAAAAGGCTTGAATTTCAGTTTTAGAAGTCAGACGGGGAGAGTCTCACACAGTCTTGACCTTGGTGTCAGAGGGCTTGACACCTTCAGGGATGATTTTGAACCCTAAGAATTCTACCTCCCACGCAAAAAAACAACATTTGTCCTTTTTTACGCATAACCCAGCATTTTGAAATCGTTCTAACACTTTACTGAGTTTGGATGCTAGGTCCACCTTGTCCTCCTCGGCAATCAATACATTGTCAAAATAAGGCAGCACCCTGGTAGACCATTAAGCAACCATTCAACCAGAGCCTGGAAAATGCCAGGCACAGCATTGACACCGAATCGTAGACGCTTTACATGAAATGCACCCCTATGGGTGGTGATAGTTTGACACAGTGCAGACTTGGGGGTGACCGCCAACTGTTGGTATGCCTGAGCCAAGTCCAACTTGGCAAAACACTTCCCCCCATGGCTGACTACTAGAACAGGATGAGAGTTAGTGTGTATAGCTTTATTGATTGTGCATTTATAGTCTGCACAGATGTGGATGTCTCCATTGGCTTTGAGTGCGGTGACAATGGGGGTCTCCCATGGAGTGCAGTCCACCAGCTCCAAAATGCCCTGGGCAACCAGGTTATCAAGTTCTGCATCAATGCGGTCCTTGAGTGCAAAAGGCACCCGACAAGACTTCAGGGGATATGTCTCCAAAAGAGTAAGATGTCCTATTGTTCAGAAACAATCTAATTGGTATTTAAAACAGTATCTTCACCAATAATAAAATCTACTTACTTTAAATGAACTGCAAATTGAGAATGCAGCGCTTCTCCTAAAATGTTGCTCGTTTCATCCACCACAGCAGCCCCAGTGTCATCGCAGCTAGTTTGTATGCACAGAACAATTTTAATAGAGAAATGTTTCCCCTTGGGAACCAAGATCCTTTTAAAACAATTACTCCAGCAACATCTCGGAGACACTGACATGACATGCCCTCCAAATCTTCCCAGTGTTAAAGGTGTTTGTAGACAAGCAGTCCCATGTCATCTGGGCAGCTCCAGCAATTTCATTAGCAGAAACCAGCAGAGAGGCCATTGGAAAAACAACAGATTCATGTGCCCTTCCCCTCTCGAGTAGTTGCACCCAGAAACAATCTATAGAATGGGGGTGAGGGGAAAAATACATAATGAAGATAATGCCCAAAACCCACCTGATATTCTCAGGTACAGAAGACTCATTGAATAAGTGGAAACTTGGTAGGTCAACACTTTACATAAATTCCATGGACTCCATGGATTTAATCTATATGGGACTACCAGCTGTACTGAGGATGTTGTTCAGCCACACAGTCAAGTCCAACCGTTTGTGACCCCATGGACCACCGCACGCCAGGCTCCTCTGTCATCTGCCATCCTCCATAGTCCACCCAGATCTACACCTACCACATCAATGATGCCATCTAGCCATCTCATCCCCTGCCACCCCCTTCTCCTTCTGCCTTTGATATTTCCAAGCACCAGGGCCTTCTCTAGCGAGTCCTCTCTTCTCATTTGGAGGTCAAAGTACTTGAGCTTCAGCTTCAGTATTTGTCCTTCCAAGGAACAGCGAGGATTGATTTCCTTTAGGATGGACTGATTTGGTCTCTTTGCAATCCAGGGGACTCTCAAGAGCCTCCTCCAGCACCACAGTTCAAAGGCGTCTATTATTCTGCGCTCAGCCTTCCTTATGGTCCAGCTCTCACAGCCATACATTACTACTGGGAATTTATTTATTTATTTATTTAGAAGATTTTTACCCTGCCTTCCTCATCTAAAGATGACCCAAGGTGGCTAACAAAGAGTTTAAAAACATACATGGCTAAAAAACAACAAAACCCCACCAATACCCTCCCTAACCCCTTAAGAAACACATAGAGAACACAGTTTAAAAAATGTACAAAAGTAAAAAAAAAAAATTTAAATTTAAAAAAAAAAGATTTAAAAGATGAGGGATGAGGGAGGGGGGAAGGGGGAAAAGGAGGGGGGAAAATACAGACAGGAGCGCTACTGAATGACCATCAAATCAGCCAGCGGGGCTAGGCTGTCACAACTGTTGGGCCCCATACCAGCTGGCACATCCATGTCTTAAGCGCCCTCCGAAAGGGGAGTATCTCCATCTGGAGGCGTGGTTCAGGTGGTAAGAGGTTCCACAGGGCCGGGGTGGACACTGAAAAGACTCTTCTTCTCGTCCCCGCCATATGTGCCCCTTTAATAGGCGGGACCACCAGTGAGCCACTCCTGTCCGCCCTCGTAGGACGGGCAGAATATCTTGGGGTGATGCAGTCCCTTAAGTAGCCCGATCCACTGCCATGTAGGGCTTTAAAGGTCAAAACCAGCACCTTGAATTGCACCCGGAGGCACACCAGTAATCAGTGCAGCTCCTGGAGTAGTGGTGAAGCATGAGCATAGTGCCCACGTCCCAACACCACCCAGGCAGCTGCATTCTGGACCACTGCAGCCTCTGAATGGTCGTCAAGGGCAGCCCCATGCAGAGCGCGTTACAGTAATCCAATCTGGAGGTGATCAGAGCGTGAGTGACCGTGAGCAAAGAGTCCCGATCTAGGAGCAGGTGTGATTGGTAACACGAAGTTGTGCAAAGGCCCTCCTGGCCACGGCTGCCACCTGCTCTTCGAGCAGTAGACATGAGTCCAAAAGGACCCCCAAATTACGCACCGGTTCTGTCTGAGGCAAAAATGCCCCACCCAGAACCAAAAATGATATAAATGGTATAGATGGAATACCATTTCTTTTATTATGCATTCTTTTATTGGCAGGGTGATGTCTTTAGATTTTATTATGCTGCCTAGGTTTGCCATAGCTTGCCTCCCCAGAAGTAAGCATATTTTTATTTCATGGCTGCAGTCACCATCTGCAGTGATCTTAGATCCCAAAAAAGTAAAGTCTGTCACTACCTCCATTTCTTTCCCTTCTGTTTGCCAGGGAGTGATGGGGCCATGTCAGGATCTTGGTTTTTTTGATGTTGAGTTTCAAACCAGCTTTTGCACGTTCCTCTTTCAACCCCATCAAAAGGCTCTTTAGGGCTTCCTCACTTTCTGTCTTCTTCTGAGGATAGGTCTCCCTTGCTTGAAAGCCAGTTGTGTCTGACTCTAGGATCCGGTGCTAATCTCCGTTTACAGCCAAAGAGGCAGCGCTGTCTGTGTTTGCAGACATTTCTATGGTCATGTGACAGGCATGACTAGATGACAGAATGCACAGAACGTTCCTGCTTTTGAACTGCTAGGTTGGCATGAGCTGGGACAAACAATTGGAGCTCACTCTGTCATGCAGTACTCCGGCCTCGAACTGCTGACTTGCCAACCTTCCATTCATCAAGTTCAGTGTCTTAACCACTAAGCCACCACAGTCCTGTACTGATGATACCTATTGCTTTTCTCCTCTTCTACCAAGCATACCGCATGCAAGACAGCCAACAAACACCAAGGACTGAGCATATTTTTTCAATGCAGAATCTCTACATACAGGTCACTCAATGTATAGATACATCTTTTCTTTTGTTCTTAAACAAATATTATGATGCTCAGCAGCATTTGCTTCGTCGTGTCAGCTTTGTCACACAGATGCCATAATAAAGATGGCTCTCTCTAGTCCAGCAATGCTTTGCCGGACCCACTCCCCCAATAAAGAGACGGACAACAGTGCTGGGATTAAAACTGGGCCACTTTATTATTTATACTTCAACAATGCAAGCGGGCCGCCATAGCACTGGCAAGGAGGAATGGCTATAACCAATCATATCAACCCCAAACAGAAGCGCAAATGACCGAACCTCTGCTTCTGACGTGTGTCTGGTGAACCGGAAGGATTTGCAAGCTGTATCTAGCATAGCATCACCTTGGTCCTGAGCACACACGATTGGCCAGCCACTGTACCTCTATCTTATCCTTCCTGTGGCCAACCGAGTGTGCTCCTGCTGGACTCGTAGGGGTCACCCAGTGCCTCCTTACCAGTGCTAGCCACCAGGTGACCAAGAAAAAAGGACCAAAACTACCCCGCAACCAGCCCAAGAGTGACAGCGTGGGATGGGTGAAAACGCCAAGAACCAAACAGCCAATCTAGGTTCAAGCAAAAATTCCCATCCGGCCCCGAAGCTACCAAAATAATCCCACTGCGACCCGGGGTGGGAGTGGAGGGCAAACGCTGCTGGCCCAGTCAGAAGAATGCGGAAGGGCAGCCAGGCCCCTCCTTTAAGGAGGCCGGCCCTGCCTCTTCCAGCTCACGCCGGCTCCCATGGGGGAGGCGCCGGCAAAGCGCGCGGCAGCTGATTCGTGCTGCTGCGCGTCCCTTTGTAGCAGTCTCCAATGTTCTGACTAGGTGGGTCTTCCCTGCATACTTGCCAGAACGGCAGAACTGTAATATGGCTTCAGAGAAGGTTAAACCTGCTTACTAAATACTAAGCATTTTCAGCGTCTGCCTACTATTCTGATCTCATATACGCTTTGCCAACAGGAAAGGTCAACTCAGTTTAAGGGACGCTGGCTTATTTCCATGCAAAAGACAAAGAGGCTGCGGAAAATATTGTCCTCCAGACACAATATGAGTCAGGGAAATCTGAGATTCTCTGTTTGAGCAGAGGTCTAATCAGAACAGAGCCTCATCTCAGAATGAAATCAGTTGCAATGGGATTTTAATATACTGTATATGCATATGAGCTTTTCAAATATTTCATTGAATAATGGAACTATAATAACACATGGAACTATAATAACAGGCTGGTGTTACTCCACTTTAGTCCAGGCATGTTCCCACCATCAGACAGGCGAATATTATTGCCTCAGGTGGCAGAAACTCAGAAGTGGCAGCAAGATCTTTAAGGAAAGAGAGAGATGCTAAGCAATCTGCCCAGCAAAACCTAAGCGAACCTCTTACCCTTCAGGTATGGTGAAGATGCTGCCCCTTTGCTAGTGCTGAAGAAAGATTCAGGTGCCAGGCTAGTTTATTTTTCAATAGGATGGTATACTATCTTATTGTGTTTCTGATATGCTATTGTTGTTATTGCCACTAGGTTTTTGTATTTTGTATTGTATGAATTTATATTTTGTATATATTGTATTTCTCACTATGTAAACCGCTTTGAGGAAAGTGGTATAGAAATATAATAAATTATTATTATTATTATTATTTGCCTCAGGAAGCAAAATATCTCACTATTACTTTGTTTTAATGAGTTGGAGGAGAGTTTTGAGAGTACCCTGGACAGTGAAGAGAACAAATAGGTTGTTCTTAGAAGGTCAAATAGTGAAGATGAAGCCAAAGTACTTTGGACATCAAATGAGAAGAGAGGATTCACTTGAGAAAGCCTTGATGCTGGGAAAGGTAGAGGGCAAAAGAAGAAGGGGGCGGCAGAGAATGAGATGGATAAATGGTATTGTAGATGCAATGAGCACAGAGCTGGGCGGGTTGAGGAGGATGGTGGAGGACAGAGGTGCCTGGAGGGCAATGGTCCATGGGGTCACAAAGGATCGGAATTGATGGTGTGACTGAACAACAACAAAATGAGTCAGAATATACTGTGACCCCCCCGCCCCCCAGCTTGGCCTATAGAGATTCAGCTATCAGTAACCTCCACTCAAACTTTCTTTATTAAAAATGAAGACTAAATTAATATCTGAATTTCATTCCTTTCATATTTGCTCAACAACATCTCACTACTTATCTTTTTGAGGACATTTATCTTTGCAAATGTTCTAAAAACAGAAAAAAGAGATGTGTGTTGGCAGGTGAACTACAGTGTAATGGCTTCACATAAGCCTATCACAAGCAGAAGGATTAGTGGAATTTTATTGCCTTAAAATCTATGACATTTACTCATGACTAACATGAATTGATTTGTGCACTGAGATCTTACATTTTGGGCATAAATAAATGATGACAACAGCTATGTTGTTTTTTTTTTTTTTTGGTTGGAATCCTAAGATCCCTTAAACTAGAGTTTCTGTTTCCTTGACCTTCTGTGTGATGCTGTGGGAGACACTGTGGAGCAGTGTTGGATGGCATTGGAGACTGCAGGACAGAAGGAAAGCTTACACATACTTAAGACTCACAAAGCTACTATGGAGCAAAAGACTTTTCATGAATGGAATAAACACTTAAGGTGTAAGCCACTGTTGTTCAACAAGTATTAAGAAAAATAGCCCCAATGAAGAATAGGTCCCTTTTTTAAAATGAAATTTGAAATTTCATGTGCCTTGGTGATAAAAATTTCTATTTTGTCTTGGAAGGCTGTCTCAGAAGGCACTGCAAACCAGCTAAAGTATTTACACCTACTGAGTTATGAACCTGATTCAATTCTCAGAAGACACTTTCTGGTTTCCAAGAAATAGCCTTAATAAATGTCTGCCTGATTGCTCTGATCAAATGACCCAAGGAAAATCTTCATCCAACCTTTGGCTGGAAAACAACTCTCTCCTCAAAGCTCCACTGGTAAACCCCTTCACCGCCATTAGCAGCCATTTAGAATAGAGCCATGGTGACGCAATAGTTAAACTGCTGTACTGAAACCAAAAGGGTGTGAGTTTGATCCTGACCAGGGGTCAAGGTCGACTCAGCCTGCCACTTGTATAACCGAAGTTGGGGACAATGTTCTGTTAAACAGAAGGAATTTATTTCAAATTGACCAAGGAAATGTCCTGTTTTGTTTTGTTTTGTTTAAGATGAGACATTTTGTTTCAAAAGCATAATTTACTCCAGAGATGGTTGAAACCCAAATTTGCCATCGTGTTTGGATAATGCACTGACTAAACCCAGGGATTTTTGTTGTTGTTGTTGTTGTATGCTGCTACTCGTATCCTAGTACATATTTTTTCCTGAAAATAAATTTTCAGGAAAAATGCCATTGGCATGAATTAGGCAGGGCATGCATGTAATACAATTTCCGCAACAATTATAAAAATGCTTATGCCCATTTATATATGCCATTTTCCAAGCAACCCAGTGCATGTACTGAAGCTGAGAGCAATAGACAGTGGATGTTTACTGGTGGCTTTTATATGGGTTGTATACCATAATAAATTCTTGATGGACTGATTGAACAGGAATCAACCAAAAATGAGTGCCCCTTCATGTTCATCCCACCCCCGCTCACATAAGTATCAAATCTTTCTACCTTAATTAATTCAACTTAGTTTATAATCTTTGTATATCAGGTTGTGTGACTGGCACACAACCAAGAATGTGAGCAACAACATACTCATTAGCAGTAATTTGCTGCTATCATTTACACAAGCAGCAAAGGCCTGGTTCAAATAAACTTTCACATCAGGTGATAATTTTTTTAAGCAAATTCATCCATTTTACACCTACAGCAAATCTAGCAGTATTTTACTGTGAGGTCGTGTTGTAATTCGAACGCCGGTGTTGTAGGGTGAACACCAGCGTTGTAATGCGAGACCCTGCTGCGCTGGAATAAAGACACGTCGAGACCGTGATGTAGTGGTCCAGCCCCAAAATGAGGTGGGCAAATAGCTTTTATTACCCTGCCTGTGGGCATAATGACCCTGAGGTGGTCGCCACCCCTGGTTACAGAGGGGCCCTGCATGCTAAGCCTTTCTACATATTCAGTTACCCCTGGAGTCTGGAACAGTTGCATGTAGGCAAGGGTCTCTAATTGTTTACACTAAACTAAAGGAGCAAGAGCATCTTTTTCCATGGGCACTATCAGCATCTGTGGCTATTAATCTCTATTGTTTACCTTAACTCAGGGAAACATCTGTGGCTATTGATATGTTAAGCCAGGATGTTGCCTGTCAATTGGGAGGCAGCTCAGGAATGTACACCCAATCCTTTTCTACCTTCTCCTGCAAAGCTCATGCTTCCAGATAGGAAGTCTTGCCCTGAATTATGGCTCGGCTGTGGCCGGCGAATGAACTTCTAGGGAGAAGTATATTAATAAGACTCCCCGCTACGCAGCAGTCTATATCTCTCCCTTTTTATTCCTTTAATGCCGCCTGATTGAGGGCTCGCTGAATGTGAGGTAGGAGCTGCTTTGGGGTAAGGTTCCCTCCTGGCCTCTGGCGCGAGGCACATATGGACAGATGTGAGGGGACACACTGCACAAAACAGCAAAGTGTGGTGCCAATGATCACCATGCCAATTATGGCTTGAGCCGCTGTTTGTACCCATCCCCATGGAATCCACCCCCACAATGCATCCCACCAAGCCCATGGGGCGTCTTGCTTGATATTTTTAACCAAGGTGTCCAGTTGGGAAATCTGGTTCTGGACAATACGGGAATTGTCCGTCAGATTGAAACAGCACATGTTCCGGACGGACTTGCAACCTAAGTGGTGTAGAAGCAGTAAGTAATCGATTGCTACACAGTTATCCAAGACTGCACGACGGAGCTCAGCTTGCTCCTGGTTCAATTTGGTGATGGCTATGGAAGTGTGGCTGATGGCTTTGGCTAGTGCACATGCTAGCTGATTGATCCTAGCTGCATTACCTACGGTCAACCCAGGCACCCGCACCAAACTAACTGCAAGGGAAACATACTTGGCCTTGCTGAGAATACTGATGTCGCTGTCACAAATGTGATCTAATGGGGTCCCACTGAGTTTGCGTCACCCCCCCTCCCCATGTCACCGCTTCCCTCCCTGGGAGTGCAAGGGTTAAACGACTCACACAACAGGTAGAGTCCATGACATTAACGGGTATATAGTTCCAAGTTCGCTGGTTGCAGGTCCAAAACCAACCTAGGGGCAAAATGATGTGCGAGTGCACATGGCTGAAGGGTTCTGGCCAGTTGCAAGTCCAAGTCTCTTTTCCCATGTCCAGGCAAGGCAAGTGGGAGCCCCGACCTGAGGAGCATCCTAGCATCCTGGCACAGGAGGTGTTTCTGTCAATGGCTACCCTGGGTGTTTTTAGGGTAACTGCATCGGTGGGCAAAACCTTTGTGGCCCTAATACCCCAAAGGGGATAGGACCTATAAGTCATGTCTTGGTGTGGACCGAGAGAGTTCGGCCGTTTGTCACCTCTGGCCTGCTCACCCGGCGCGTGGCACACCAGAATCAAGCAGGTACTTAGAAGTAAGGAAGCATCGGTGGTCTGCTGAAGGCAGAAGTCTGTTTGGTTGACAAGTCCGGCCAACTTCTTCCAAATGTTATATTGAAACCTAGCTGTCAAGTCCTCCTCCCCTGCTGCTGGAGTGGCCTGAACCCCTCCCCTGGCCAGCAGCAGGAAAATCATAACTATCATCAAGGAATTGTAGGTGATCTGAGCCAACACCGCGGCTACCATATTGTGCGGAGTGGGCTCAGAGTGGTTCTCTTGCAAAACAATCATGGCATCGTCACACAGGGTTTTGATCATTCCCCATGTCACTCTCTGCTCCTCCATCCTGGGTCGCCTCAGCCGAGGCCAGCTGCCCCGCCTCCACCCCATCATCAAGTTCATCTCCTCCATCTCGGGCAGGGGATCCCTCATCGCGTTTGTCCACACCATGCCTTTCAAAATGCAGTTTCACACAGTGGGCCGGAATCCAGATGGTTCTTGTAGGAGACATAATCGCTGCATACCCTCTCCCCCATGTTATCAGGGGCGCCGGACCTCTCCTGGAGGGGTCTGGTGGCACTCTGAAGCGAACCATGGGATGCAGGAGGATTTCCTGCCTTTGGAAATGCTTCTCCTGTGGAGTGCAGTCAGCAAAAATGTTAAGATGGTTATATGTGAACAAAACTTTGTGCAGGCATTGCTGTGCCTGACTCTGGCTTTTCGGGGGGACTAGCTCCTCCCTTTCTGTTTGTTTTTTGATGTTGGACTTTAGCGTCTGGTTCATCCATTCGACAATGGCTTGTCCCTGGGGATTGTATGGAATGCCAAATGTGTGCTTTACATCCCAAGTTTCTAGGAATGTCGCTAGCTGTCTGGAACTATAAGCCGGTGCATTATCTGTTTTAATAAGGTCCAGTCTACCCATGATTGCAAAGCAGGCTAACAGGTGGGTAGCTGTCTACAGGTGGGTAGCTGTCTACGTGGGTAGCTGTCTCCCCTTTCTGGGCCATGGGCCATGTTAAATGAGAATAGGTGTCAATTGAGACATGAACAAACTGCCATCTTCCTATCTCCTGGGTGTGGGTCACGTCCATTTGCCAGATCTGATTAGATCCTGTCCCCCATGGGTTGACACCCCACGAAGGCCCTCCCGAAGCTCCTGCACACTGTGGGCAAGAGTGAACTATGCCTTGCGCTTGCGATAGTGGCAGATTGAACTGCCGTGCCAATGCTTTGGTGTTTTGATGAAAGAATGCATGGCTCTGGATTGGAGTCGTGAAGACTCCCGCTGCTAACTTCTGCTGACTTTCCCTTGCGGCCGCGTCTGCCCTGCGATTTCCCTCAGAAATGGGTCCTGACAAGTCCTGGTGACTGCGAATACAGGGGCTCTGAGCGCTGCCACAAGTGAAATTGCATGGTCAGAAACAGGCTCAATAGATTCTTATCTATGGAAGGCGTGATGTACGCCCCTGACAAAATGTGGATCAAATTCCTAACATACTGACTATCAGTGATCACATTAAGTGGTTCGTTGGCAAACGTTTTCAGGGCTAGATTTGCTGCTGTCAATTCCGCCCTTTGAGCTGATTTTTGTTGAAGTGTAAGCAGCATTTTCCATGCCTCTTCTTTGTGCATTGTGAGAACTCTGTAAGTTTTCCCCCCGTCAGTGAATGCTGTCTTGGCACCCCAGATTGGGGCCATAGAAAGCATGCCCTGCAGCTATATGGACTGATTCTGGAGGGAAACCAATCTGGGGTCTTTTGTCAAGTGGTATGCTAAGCTTCCTGTGAAGCCTTCCAATGCAATGGGCAAAAAGTCTCCCATCTGCATTAACTGCTGGATCTGATCCTTGCTGAAAGGGACAACTATTTTGGCTAAGTCGTAACCTGAAATGTCTCGGGCTCTAAATCTTTCTCTGTGAATATTGTGGCAACTAATTCCTGTGGTGGCACAATGTTTCTGGAGGGGGTGTTTGATAAATACACCCACTGCATGATCCTCGCCCTGCCATTTGAATTGGTCCCCAATGCTCCTGCAAAAAGGCTTCCTGTTCTGGCTATGTACAGATTCAGGAGCGGGGCCAGCGGCCCCTCCTCAATCCTGTCCACCCATCAACTGCTAAGGATCCTATGTACAGCTGCTAATGCTAGTCTCGCTTCTCTGTTAATTTGTATCCGGTCGGTGGGCTGTTTCCCTTGGGTTAACAGCGCAAAGAGCGGCTTTAAGAGGTCAGTGTCTATTTTAAAGTATGGCCTCACCCAATTAATGTTCCCCAGAATTTGCTGAAGCTCTATAAGCATGACTGTGTCCTTAATGTTGATCTGTGGTAGCACTGGTGCTGCAAAAGATCGCAAAAGTCTGTGCCCTAAGTATGAATAAGGTTTTGACTTTTGCACTTTCTTGGGCGCTATGACTAAACCCTTTCCCCCCAATGTGTCTTGGAGGTGCTGGAACATGCTATTGTCCAGTTTTGGCCCTGTCACCAAAATGTCATCCATGAAATGGCATGTAATGATTCTGGGGTACAGTTCCCTAAATTTGGCGAGTGCTTGGTGTACATATATTTGGCACAGGGTCGGTGAGTTGAGCATCCCCTGTGGCAAATACTTCCAGGTGAACCTCTGGGTAGGTTCCCTGTAATTGGTGGCTGGCACCGTGAAAGCAAACCTTTCCCTGTCCCTTGGGTCTAAGGGAATCGTGTAAAAGCAGTCTTTAAGGTCTACAATTAAGATCTCATATTTGGATTGGGCACGCCGCACTGGAGCTGCCCCATTGGCTGATTGCATTTATTGATTTCTCTTAAATCGTGGAGAAGTCGCCACTTTCCGGACTTCTTTTTTATGACAAATATCGGTGAGTTCCAAGGACTTGTAGATGGCTCAATGTACCCTGAAACTAGCTGCTCTTTAACAAGCTGCTTTAATGCCTCTGATTTTCCCCCCACAATTTCCCCCCACTGCTCGACCCATACCGGCTCATCGGTTAACCATGTGAGTGGAAGGGCCATGCTTTACCCGAAAGTAGGGGTCGCTTGATATTGCTGTAAGATGTCTCTTCTCCAGAGGTTGACTGGCACATCTAGCATGTGCGGGCGAATTACCGCTGTCCTGTCTGCCCCAGGGATAGAGACCTCTACCCAGTCTCAGCTTCTGCTGGCTTCCTGGCTTCCTCCTACTCCCCACACATCTGAAACTGCCTCTATGGCCCACTTCTTGGGCCAGAACTTCTTGCCTAATACGCTCACGTCAGCCCCCATATTGAGGAGTCCATCGAAAGGCACCCCGTTCAAAAATACCTTAATCACAGGGTGCTGCTTCCACTTTATGTTCTGTTCCACTGCTGCTAGGATTTGGTATCCTTCTACTGCCCTCTCCTCTTTCTGGTGGTCTGTAGACCCGAATCCTGCATTTCCTCTGACTACCTCTTTACCCCCACCTGGCAGATGATAAGGAACCATGATCAATTGCGCTACTGAATCCCCTTTGCTAATTGTCTGGGGCAGCTGTGTCCACAGCTGGATTTTGATGATGCCAGTGTAATTGGCGTCTATGACTCCTGGGATCATGAAGATCCCTTTCTTCCCTGTGCTACTTCGAGGCAAGACAAGTCCCACTGTGCCTTTTGGCAGCGGTCCTTTGTACTGGGTGTCAACTAAGGTGACCACGCCTGGCAGGTCGCATGTAACGTCTGCCTGGCACTCAAGGTCCAACCCTGCACTGCCTTTGGTCTCTGCCTGTGCCTCGGAGATGCTTGGGGTAATTATTGCTGGGATGTTTCCTCTGGCGCTGCCAGAGCGGAGACTGCATCTATTTAGACTGGGGCTAGAGACACGCCCGTGGGCCGGTTTCCCGAATTCAGACATTGCCTGGCCCAATGAAAGCCGTTGTGGCATCGTGGGCATTGGGTGGTGGGCTTATCTGGGCGGCCCTTTGAAGAGCTGCCTCCCCCCCTGTGGGGGGCACCTCCCCCTTTGCCGCCCGGCCTTGATCTGCATTCCCTTTTGAAGTGTCCCACCTTCCCGCACTGATAGCAAGCGCCTTTGGGTCTATCCCCTTTTTGCACGCCTGCCACCAACAGACCCATTTTATAGGAATCTGTTCCAACATCAGCACAAGCCCTGATCATATCTGTCAAAGTCAAATCCGTCCTGTGTCCCATGGCCTGAAGGATCTTGCGGCAATCAAGATTGCCGTTGTCCTTTGCCAGTTTCATCATGAGCTTCTCCTGAGCGTCCTGATTATCTATTTGCCTGCTGATGTCCTCCTCTAGGCGGTTAATGATATCCATGTAGGATTCCTGTGCTCCCTGCTTTACTGTCGTGTAATTCTTTGCTCCCTTGCCAGTGGCGAGCACCTTGAGGAATGCCTTAAAGGTGACCTCAGAAGCCAGTTGGAGCGTGGCAGCTGGCAGTACGGACTGCGCTTGGATGGATTTGAACTGCCCTGAGCTATAGAGCTGCTCTGGAATTACTGCTCCTCCCATCCTGGCGGCCCTAGCTTGCGCTTCTAGCTTGTACTCACTGTCCCATAGGAGGTACTGGCTGGGATTGAGCATCATCCTCATTGTGACTTTCCAGTCATGAGGGATGAGCGTGGTGGACTCCCATAATTGCTGCAAAGTGCCTCTGGTAAAGCGACTTTGTAGCCCTGTGTCAGTAATTGCTTTGCGAATCTCCGCTAGCAACTTGTACAGAATTGGTGAGTAAATTGCTACCTGATTGCCCAAAATTGCATCCATCTCTATGTGGACAGGGTACAGCATCTGAAGTTTGGCCAGTTCTGCAGCTGGCAATTCTCCCTTGCGAAGCTCTTCTTCAACCATGAGCTGAAATGGACTCTTGGGAACTCGGGGGCGCCTGGTCCCCCTGAGCCCCCACCCACTTCCACAGCCGCTGCAGTGGCTGTAGAAGGGGAGTCCTCTATGCCCCCATGCCTGAATTGGATGGTTAGGTAGAGACGCTGGTACGCTGGTGGCTCTTCATACGCTGGCGGTTTCTGCGTTTCAACCCGGGCTGGACATACTGCTGAAATTATTTGCCGACATTTACTCCAAGCCCCGATGATTTTGGCAGGTGCTTGGGGTTTCTCTTGCAGACATTTCCCTACTTTCTCCCAAACCCCTGGGTCCATCGTCCCTGATTCTGGGTAGAACAAGCAGTTCTCTCCCAGATACACAATCAAATCTGCTAACTCTCCTCTCCCTAGCTCTATCTTGAGCTGCCTGGCCAGGCCTTTGAGCTCACGTGCGTGCACCCACTGCCTAACAGATGAATTAGCCCCCATTCCTGCCCCTTGAAATCCCTGAAGTTACCTTCTGTGGGACAAGTTGGCGCGCTGACTGGCAGGATGGCCCTAGGCGAGTGTACTGGACGATGGATTAGCGATTGTTGCGGCGGTATGCCGTTGCTGTCGTCTGCTGCTGTGGAGGATCGGGCCCTGACTTGCCCTGGCTATGGAACATGTCCATCCCGGTTGCCAGTGGCTTGCCTGAGAGTGCGATTGTCTGCGGCTCGGTGTCTGCACTGGGTCTGATCAGCTTGAGCGTCCGACCAGATCACGCTGTGTCTCGGCTTGCCCACGCTCACTCCTCGCTCACCCACGGTCTCGACGTCTGCTGCACGCTTACGCTGATTGCACTAGTTGCAATGGAATATCACGTCGGGGTCACCACTGTGTTGTAATTCGAACACCAGTGTTGTAGGGTGAACACCAGCGTTGTAATGTGAGACCCTGCTGCGCTGGAATAAAGACACGTCGAGACCGTGATGTAGTGGTCCAGCCCCAAAATGAGGTGGGCAAAAAGCTTTTATTACCCTGCCTGTGGGCATAACAATCCTGAGGTGGTTGCCGCCCCTGGTTACAGAGGGGCCCTGCATGCTAAGCCTTTCTACGTATTCGGTTGCCCCTGGAGCCTGGAACAACTGCATGTAGGCAAGGGTCTCTAATTGTTTACACTAAACTAAAGGAGCAGGAGCATCTGTTTCCCTGGGCACTATCAGTATCTGTGGCTATTAATCTCTATTGTTTACCTTAACACACGAAGGAGGGCCTTTTCTGTGTCCGCACCAGCTTGTGGAACCTCCTGCCAGTAGAGTTGCGGGAGCAGATGGAGCTGCTGCCTTTCAGAAGAGAATTAAAAACCTGGTTGGCAGGGCAGGTGTGGGGCTCAGATGAAATAGTGGTCTCCGCCTGTTGGCTTATAAAATGAAGCCCCCCACCCATCTTTTTAATGCGGGCAGTTTTAATGTTAGTTTTAATAGGTGGGTGGGTATGTTGGGGTTTTTAATTGTTTTTAATATGTATGTTTTAATCTTGTTGTGAGCCGCCCTGAGTCGGGTTCTCCTGATTGGGCAGCCTAGAAATTTGAACCATAAATAAATAAACAAATAAACAAACAAATAAATAAATAAATATTGATATGTTAAGTCAGGATGTTACGTGTCAATCGGGAGGCAGCTCAGGAATGTACGCCCAATCCTTATCTACCTTCTCCAGCAAAGCTCATGCTTCCAGATAGGAAGTCTTGCCCTGAATTATGGCTCGGCTATGGCCGGCGAACGGACTTCTAGGGAGAAGTATATTAATAAGACTCCCCGCTATGCGGGCAGTCCACAAAGTCACAGCCTTACTCATGCTTTCTAACATGCAGAAACAAGATAAGCATGCAACAAGGGGAAGGGTACCAAGGGTAGAGGAGGCAGGGAATTTATGCTTGGTTGAGCAACTTTCATAATCTCTTAACTGTCTTGTTTGAACATAGAACAGATCTAAGAAGCTGGTGCACACCTTCAGTTGCAAATATGGAGAAAACCTGGTAAAAGATGGATTCTTCTTGTGAAACAGAGTTACCAACTGGAACAACTTGAAATTCCAGATCTTATAATTAGCTGTTGGCAGTATAATTATAAAAGAATGATTGCTTGCTTCATAGTAGAAAATATGCTCCATATACAGTACCAGGATTTATCAATTGAAGCCATATGATACTTGCAACAACTACCAAATTTGTTGTTGTTCAGTCGCTGTTGTGTATGTAACTTTAATTATTGCTGTAACATTGTGTAATTGTTATTATGGGATCGGGGTGATCCTCCATTTTGTCTTCTTTTTGGTACTGAACAATCGCAGGACTTGCGTTCCCACCCTTTCTAACAAGACACATGAAGTCTTCACTCAGGTCCAGTAACCCCACAATCACCCCACTCCTCTCCTAACCAATCATATTGTTTCCCGCCCAAATGTATCCATTGTACAGTGTATATAAGGAGCTGTTGCTCCATTGCTTTTCATGTTCGGTTTGCTTACAATAAAGCTGTGTTTGGCCCTTTCATGCTGGCTGCTTCTTTTCAATTCCCGAACAACAAAGTTGCTTAGTCGAGTCCGACCCTTTGCAACCCCATGGTCCACTGCATGTCAGGTTGGTACCCCTATCCTCCATCATCCTCTGCAGCCCACTCAGCTCTACGTCCATTGCGTCAATAATGCCATCAATTCAAATTGTCCTCTGCCGCCCCCTTCTTCTTTTGCCTTCGATCTTTCCCAGCATCAAGGCCTTCTTGAGTGAGTCCTCTCTTCTCATTTGGTGTCCAAAGTACTTTAGCTTCATCTTCAATATTTATTAGTATAATATATATTTATATAATACTAGCACTTTTGTGCCCGGCAAGCCAGGCAGTTTTTATTTGTGTTTTTTAGTTTGGGGGGTGATTTTGGGGGGTACACAACGCAAACACACACAACACAACTACACACACACACACACACACACACACACACACACAAACCCCTACGCACGCACAATCACACACACACACACACACATGCACAACCACACACCACACAACCACACACAGAGCACAATCACATACACAACCCCACTCACACACAATGTACACACACAAAAAAACCATGCACACACACAATACACACACTGCACACAACACAACACAACACACTCAATACACACACACATACACAACACAACTACACACACAACACAAACACACACACAACTCATTACACACCCATACAACACAATCACACACACACGCCGTAGCTCCGCGGGGAGAGGAGGGGCTCCCCCTCCCCCCCAAAGCCTTGACGACACACTCACACACACACACTCTTGATGAAGCTGTGAGGGGGAGGGGCTCTCCCTCTCTCCCTTGCACAGCCTCGGTGAGGACTCCCAGGAGCAGAAGGGAAGGCGTTGCTGGGAGGCCAGGCAACGGAAGGGCCAGCCAGCATCAGGTAAGTGGGGTGAGGGACAAGGACTGGGGGGGGGGAGAGAGGCTGGTGGGCGGTGTGGTTCCTGGGCCCTTCCCCCCAGTCCCTCTCCCCCATCCAACTTACCTTTTGCGTACGGTGGGGGGGTGTTTTCTTCCCGCGGCCTGGCCTCACTGGCCTGGTCGTGGGAACCCCAGTGGCGCTTCGGGCAGCAGCGGCGGGGCTTTCCCTTCCTGTGGTCTGGCCTCACTGGCCGGGTGGCGGGAACCCGTGGCACTTTGGGTGGTGGCGGAGGCTTTTCTTTCCCGTGGCCTGGCCTCGCTGGCCGGGTTGCAGGAACCCCAGTGGCACTTCAGGTGGAGGCAGTGGGGCTTTTCCTTTCTGTGGCCTGACCTCGCTGCCCGGGTCATGGGAACCCCAATGGCGCTTCAGGCAGCGGCGAGGGGGTGGTTTCCTTCCCACGGCCTGGCCCATTCCGCTCCCCTGCCCCACTTAGCTTCCCTTCAGGTGAACAGAGAAGTTGTTGGCGTGTTGGCTTTTTTTGACCGTGAACGCCGGCTGCCTGGCCTCCTCCGCGCTTGCTTTTCAGCCTCATTGGCTGAGGGGTGGCGTGGCGTGGAGGATGCTGGGGCTTGTGGTTTTTGTTGTTGTCCGCGTTAGTGGGATAGCTGCCTCACTCTCGGTGACCGGACCCTTGCGGCAGTGGTCGGTTGGTATTAAGGTAAGTGCGGGTGGCTCGGTACGGGACAGGAGGGACGGGTGCGGGAGCCTTTGTTACATTCCAATGGTTAACGTCCTTCCTTATAGGTAAAGATATATTAGGGTGAGGAAGGCAGTATATAAATAAATAAATAAATAAATATTTTTCCTTCCAAGGAGCAGTCAGAGTTGATTTCCTTCAGGATCAACTTACAGTATTTGATCTCTTTGCTGTCCAGGGTACTCTCAAAATTCTCCTCCAGCACCACATTTCAAAGGCGTCTATTCTTCTGCTCTCAGCCTTCCTTATGGTCCAGCTCTTGCAACCATACATTACTACTGGGAATACCATTACGTTGACTATGTGGACTTTTGTTGACAGGATGATGTCTTTACTTTTTATTATGTTCCCTAGGTTTCTCATAGCTTGCCTCCCAAGAATTAATCGTCTTTTTATTTCATGGCTGCAGTCACCATCTGCAGTGATCTTGGATCCTAAGAAGGTAAAGTCTGTCACTACTTCCATTTCTTCCCCTTCTATTTGCCAGGGAGTGATAGGGCCAGTTGCCATATAAGTAACTATAAATCTAAAGTGTTGCCTAGTCTCTTCTCATTGACAATTAGTTATATGCAACTACTATTATTCAGTTAATTAGATATCTTTTTAAGATATCTAATAGGGTCTGTATAGTTTAAATGTTGGGGATTTTACGTATGCTGCCCAGAATTGCACGTCAATTGGGATGCCTCTACAAATTGAATAAATAAATAAATAAATAAAAATAGAACCAGTATCCTATTGCTAGTCTCAACATTAATAATGAGCAATGCAACAAATTACTTTCTGGAATGTCAGTACTACTAATGGTTTAATGCTCAAGCACAATAATGAGCCATGAGCAATACAACAGGGAGCTTTGTAAAAACCCAACCTTGTTTCAATGAGCCAGAATATGCTGTGATTCCCCTACCCCAGCTTGGCCTATAGAGACTCAGCTATCAGTAACCTCCACTCAAACTTTTGTTGTGTACCTAAAAAGATCACCTTTTTTCAAACCTTTATCTCTATATATAAAACAGAGGTGTGGGCTTGTATGTGCTCCAAAGCCCTGGAACAATCTCACTGAAAGTTTGCACATACAGTGGAAACTCATACAACAATCGCCCCATATAGCAACGAAATCGCATAACAATTAGGTTTTTGGGGGAAATGGTGTCCCACATAACATTTTTCCCTATGAAAAAAATCATACAACAATTTGGTAATGGGAAAAACCACTTAGCAAAAAACCTGTTGTACTAAGCATTCCATAGGGGAAATCGCTATATGATGCATGTATTGTATAGCAATTTTTTTTGTACAACAATGAGCCCTGTGGAACAGATTAAAATAGTTGTATGCGGTACCACTGTACTTACCTTGGGCTTGCGAGATCAGCACTGTGAGGGTCTCAAAATCCATTTGGGGGTTTATGCCCCCCATACTAGGACACAAAGGGGAAACCCCCACTGGCCGGAGAAGCAGCAACGAACCAGCAGTACTGCACACATGCAGCACAGCCAAGCCAGCAGCTTGAATTTTCCGCCAGGAGATGCCGCCCCTAAAGAAAGTTGTGGCCATGATTAGCGTCACAGCTTTCTTCAGCGGTGGGGTCTCCTGCCTATCAACGTACAGTTCTGACCAAAGGAGGCCGTGGCTTGACAGAACTTAATGTTTAAGGGCCGGGGACGCCCCTGGGTGGAAAAGTGAAACTGCAGTTAAGTCGCATCATCCTTGCTTTAAAGGACAAAAACAACCCGGGCAAGTCCGGGTAATTAGCTAGTAACCAATAAGTTTGAATATGGAAAATTTAGTTTCTAGACACTTATACCCAATTATGCCTAGATGAATTATTTAGATATCCAAAAGTTTATTCCAATACTGTTAGATAAAGTTTTAGATGTTGGTGAGTTCTGTTTAACTCACATTGCTCGCCACTTATGAGGCAATCGTGGAGAGCTTCTTCACCGCTTTTTCAAACTCTCATGATCCAATTGAGTTATAAAGCAATCAAGGAGAAAAGTTATTTCAAATTTTATTCTTTTATTATCGATAGATATTAAAGGAGCCCTTGGCATACATCTTTACAAGCCGGTGTACCGGTGTACTGTACTTGTCAAGAATGCAGCCCCATACAAAGAAAGCATAGTTTTTATACACTTTTCCCTCCTCTTTCCCCTCTCCCAGGCTTTCTTTCCAAATCCAAAAGATATCAGAATAACAAATAATTGGGTCGTTTTGACCTGAAAAGGTTACAAAAGTGCTGATAACTATTCTCCTTCCTGATTGCTCCCTTCGAATCTCACGGGAGTCACTAAGCGGGAACTTGAGAGTAGGGTTCATGATTTAATGCTACTTTATCTTGTTATCTTGGATGAAAAGTCAGATAGGCCAGGCTTGAAAGAAACTCCTTTCCCCATCTTCCATTGCCTTCCTTAAGATCCCAGCCATGAAGCTGTATAGGGTGTGTGATGAATCAGTGAAGTTGTTACAAAGTTAATGAGCAAATACATTCCTACCAGACGCCTATTCTTTTATGTGTTTATCTAATCTGTACCTGGCCCAGGACATGGTGTGCATGTGAATATACTGTATTAAACAAAGCATAAGAATAAAGACTAGTGTTAAGGAGATTACATACAAGAATAATATAACTTCTGTGTACATAAATGTATAGGCTAACATATGTAAGCTAACATGCATATAAACTTGCTATTATATAAGGCTATTGTTATATTTATAGTATATCTAAGAATACTGTAAGTTATTGTCTCTAAGGATATATTTAATTTAATAGATTTATATACCGCCCTATCCAATGGACTCTGGGTGGTGTACACAAGTTAAAACCAATATAAAACTATTTTAAAACCCTTAAAGACATAGCAATATTACCCACCGCTGTGCCATTTACTATTTAAAAACAAATATAAAATCTGCATACCATAACATTAAAAATTAATTACAGGAGGGGGGAGCCTCAGATGAGCCAGAAAGGGAAGCTTGTTGACAATCCTGGCCCCCAGACCCATTTTGCCAACCATATCTTTAGTTCTTTCATAAATGGTAGCAACTGGGCCTGGAGGCTTAGTTCTACCGGGAGGAGGCTCCATAGTGTGGGGGCTATGACTGAGAAGGCCTTTTTCCTTGTGCTGGAGAGGCAAGCCTCTCCAACAATGGTACCTGAAGAGTGCCCTATTGGTTTGCTCTCATGCTAGTAAGGCATCTTTAAAGGTAAATGCAATAAGGATAGACACAATATATGTGTTAGATGCAGTATTTTGCTGTGTAACTTAGATATGTTTATATCTAATAAAAATATGATCACATCACTTTCTTTATCAAAAAGGAAGGCTAAATTAATATCTGAATTTCATTCCTTTCATATCTGTTCACCAACATCTCACTACTTATCTTTTTGAGGACATTTATCTTTGCAAATGTCCTAAAAACAGAAAAAAGTTATGTGTGTTGGCAGGTGAACTGCAGTGTAATGGCTTCACATAAGCCTGTCACAAGCAGAAGGATTAGTAGAATTTTATTGCCTTAAAATCTATGACATTTACTCATGACTAGAATGAATTGTTTTGTGCACTGAGATCTTACATTTTGGGCATAAGTAGATGATGACGACAACAACAGCTATGGCTTGTTTTTTTTTTTTTGCTGGAATCTTAAGTTCCCATAAACTAGACTTTCTGTTTCCTTGACTTTCTATGTGATGCTGTGGGAGACCCTGTGGAGCAGTGACATGAAAGTACACAATAAACACAATTTCTGAGAACAATCTAGAAAATACAGGTATAGGATTAAATACACTATCATTACTTTGTAAAAAGATTAGTTCTCATTTTTATCAAATAAGCAGAACTGACTTTTAAATTTTAAATTAAATTCTAGGATATGTTGTTTTAAAATATGGGTGTATTTTCTATTCCAGAAGATTGAGCAATACAGTGTAATTGGCTGGCATTTGCTGTTTTCTTGGGTAGTAATCTATACCTATAAAGAAGGGGTGTGGCCGTGTGTGTGCGGAATGCATTTCCACACCCGTTGAGCCTATCCCGTCATGCGCCATGCACACCTACCTTACTTCACGGAGATCAGCGCCACAAAGGTCCAGGGGCCGACAGTGGGGCTTATGCCCCACGACCATGAAAAAAATCATAAACTACAAGTGCCAGTGTCCTCCATGGTACGCCTCAGCCAATCAGGCAGGAGGACTCGAGTGAACGCGGAGGAGGCGGGACAGCCAGCATGCACAGGCATGAACCAATGCCAACCGCCCTGTACATGCGCTCGAGTAATGGTAAGGGGCCGCACACCCAGCACGCACATCCCAACATGCACGCGCCCCTCACTGTTTGCGCGAACCACCACCACTTCCGAGCCTGAAGGACGGAACAACACCCTGGGCGGAGGTGGCGACAGCGTGAGTAACCTTCTTTCTTTTACTTTCCTACTTCCCCTCCCTCTTTCCCATCCTCCTCCCTTCCCCCTTGCCTCTTTCCTTCCCTCCCTCTTTTGTTCCCACCCTTCCTCTGTCCCCCCTTCATTCCTGCCTTCCCTCCTGCCTTCTTTCCCTCCCTTCTCCCCATCCTGCCTCCCTTCTCTCCATCCCCCTTCCATCCTTCCTTCCTGTCTCTCACTCCTTCCAACCCTCCCTCCCTCCCTTACCTCCTTCACTTCCTTCTCTGCGGCACAAGGCTAAAGAGCCCTGGCAAGACAGGCCAGCAGCGCCTCTGCCAACGCGCCGGGGACGGGCCCACACCATCACCGGAGGAGGAGGAGAAGGAACAGGAACAGCGTGACAGAGAGGTAAGTTGACAGACAGGCTGCTTTCCACCTGGGGACAGGCCACCCCGGACGAACAGCAGCCTGTCAGCTTCCCCCTCCCCCTCGCTGTTTTGAGCTCGGCTTCAAAACAGCTCAGCTTCAAAACAGCGAGGCAAAGATGGAAGTTGACAGACAGGCTGCTTCCTGCCCGGGAACGCTCCACCCTGGATGGAAAACGGCCTGTCAGCTTCCCCCTCTGCCTCAATGTTTCGAGCCTGACTTCGAAACAGCGTGGCGGACAGGGAAGTTGGCAGGCAGCTGCAGGCTGCTTCCCGCCCAGGGACTCACCACTGTCCTTCAACATCCTCCTCAGCCCGTCCAGGTCCAGCCCTGTGCCCATTGTGTCCACAATACCATCTAACCTTTTCATCTTTGGCCGTCCCCTTCTTCCTTTGCCCTCAACCTTCCCCAACATCATGGCTTTCTCAATTGAATCCTCTCTTCCCATTAAAGCCACCTCCCGAAACCACCCCACCACCAACACAGTCATGCCAGCCCCCGGTTTTCCCTCCTCTGCAGCACAAAAACCGCCCCGGTCAAGGCCGGGCAATTAGCTAGCTTTGTAAAAGAGAACTTGGAAGTGAAAGATTATGGGAAACTCTCTAGATGAAGGATACCCTCCTTCCTCTAACTGGTTACCCCAGGATTACTATAATATTTCATGGCAGAAATTATTCTGGGTTGAAAGGATTTTTGCGGGAGAAACTCTGCTCAGGAAACACCCAAATGAGGCTCCTTTCATGTTCCCAAGAGCTGGGACAGAGACAGGCATTCAATCTGTCATGCAGTACTTGGGTTTCGAACTGCCAACTTGCTGGCCTTCTAGCTAACAAGGCAAGCTTCTTAACCACTGAGTCACCGCAGCCCCTCCCAGGGTTACTGAGGAACTTGTTAGCTAAAGAGACAAAATACATGGTGATGGGCCAGAGGGGGCACCAAAGAACTGGCTACTCCAGCTGATCCCAAATCCTTGGGGGAAACAGCTGAAGAAGCCTCATCCAAAGAGAGGTGGCAGCTCTTCCCCAAGTTACAAGATGAGCCAGGCTTCATTCTAAGCCTAGTAGAAGTAACAGCAATAAAAAACAAAAACAAGGCTGGTGTTCATCTGGAGAAGCTCCCATCTACAAGAGATTTCCTGGGTGTAAATGACTGCTTGGGAGCAGGTGTTGGATCGGGGCCCGATGTGGGCTGGAGGGTCCCGAAGGAGACTGGTCAAGCAAGACAGGTGAGACAAGATGGAGCAAAGACCAGTGTTTAATGAAAACCAATCAGAAGCTTTTATGCTTGCCTAATCTGGCTGCGTGCATATGTTGTGCGTAGCGATACAGAGGAATCCCTGAGTCCGCACATCATGTTTACACAAGTTAATTGGGGAAGTCTTCACCAGGGGAAGTTTCTTATCTAACTTAATTAACTACTGGGGACAAGCATTGTTCCTCGTTATCAGGGGCAAACAACTGGCTGAAGTTTACTCTTAGACTTTAGGGCATCTGCAGATACAAGATTACCCATTACATGCCTATCGAGTTAACCATCTGTAATCTTTAGCTCTCCATTGTCCTAGCTGCCTGTCAGGTCAGCAATAGGTGAATCAAGCTATATCTAATATTCTGCTCCCCAATTTCTGTCCCCTTGAAACCATACAGCTCGAAGGAGTGATCTCCCAAACCGGGGTTCTGTCAGGGACAGTATGCCAATTGTGTGCGCGGATCCCACAAGCAGGGTTCACTTGAACCCAATCTCTCTGCAGAAAATTTTTCAACCATACCTTAGTTTCATCAGCCTCAGATATGAGCAAGCAAGAGTGCTGTAAGAGATAGTTTTTACTGGCTGTAGCCACTCTGGCCTTGACTCCTGCTTTGGCAGGCCCTCTGCCTGCTTGGACCTGGACTCTGGTTTTGCATAGCTCTTGCCTGACTTACTTGTTGTCTAGCTGAAACTTTCACAGTTAAACCATGGACTTGTCTTTGACCTTGTTTTTTAGATATCCCTTACCTACATTATTCCTCTTTATGCTTGGACCACAGGCACTGATGGTGAGAGCTATCTGGACTTTGCCTTGAAGTTTGAGCCCCCTTGATCTAAGATCAGTTTTGCTTTTGATTCTTCAAACCAATATTACCAGTCACATAAGAAACTGTTTAATTTAATTTAATTGTCCTGTAATTCTTATCACAATCACATTTTTATTCCTTGGAATTCATGAACTTAAATAAGTGGCTATGGCAATGACCGACAAACATGTGCTTGCTGTCTGGTTTTACAAGTCTGGAAAAACAAGTAACCCCACTCATACAAAACTGAAAACTTGGCTCCTGCAGAGCAGAGCATTTATATAACAAGACAGGATTTCCAAACATTTTCAGGGAAAATACCTATTCTTGTTATACAGTGGTGGAATTCAAAACTTTTTACTACCTATTCTGTGGGTGTGGCATGGTGGGCATGGCCATGTGGCCATGTGACTGGGTGGGCATGGCCATGTGACTTGATGGGCGTGGCCATGTGACTGGGTGACCATGGCCAACTCAACATCATTTCTTTGTCCTAATTACTGTTTTTAGATCTGAGTCTCCAGCAACCGGATGGGCGTGGCCAGCTGGAATTTCTACTACTAGTATTGGCGTACCGGTGTGTTCCAGCTGAATTCCACCACTGTTGTTATAGTTCAATTACCTTTGGCTTCTAAAACACCTGCTGGAATCTAAACATTCATTTCTGACAAACTTTGTCTAATAGTACTGTTCTGCAGAACTAAGAATCCTATTAGTCTCAGGGTTGAACTTGATCAAGAGCAAGCTTAGTGCGCTTCCCTCAGCATAAACAGTTCACTCACCCATGTGTGCAAGCAGGACACATGAACACTAATCATTCGCTTTGAAAATGTGCTCCATTCCCAAACTCTATTAACTTGTGCATGCACACACATTCATGGATCTTGGGATAGAGGAGAGCACAGCACCTCTCTAAGACTAGACATGAATCATTAAGTCCCAGCCCCAAAATGATAAAGCAAAATTGGACCAGACACTTGTGTAAAGGAGTCCTCTTTAGAATGCTCAATAAAACCGGCAGGAAGAAAGTTTCTTCTTCTGTGCACAATAGCTCCAGACAGGATAAAGATTTGCAGGCTTATCTGGAAGCAAAGAGAGAATCAGTTACATGTTGCGTATATAATACTAGATGTAATTTTGCACTCATGTGCATTTATTGGCCACCTAGTGTTCCAGGAAGGGTTACTTTGGCTACTTCCACTAGCCTTCAACAATGACACAATTTGTTTGTTCTTTCAAATATCATGACATTCCTCCTAACTGTTGCCTTCTCTCTCTCTCTCTCTCTTGCTATTTTTCTGATTTCTTCTCTACATCTTTAATTTAAAATCAGCTAGAAACTCTTAGATGTGACACAGTGTGATTGTGTCACATGGTGCAGATGAATGATTGGTAAAAGTTTAGATTTGTGCCATTTTGCATTACCTTTTCCCCTCTTCCATTATATTACATGTTTCTCAATCTGTGCAAGTTCTTCTATTAATGCTGTTGAGTTCTTGGAGAATATCTTTTGCTAGAATGTGGGCAGCAAGAAGAACAAACAGGTTGATCTTAGAAGAAATCAACCCTGACTGCTCCTTAGAAGGTCAAATAGTAAAGATGAAGCTAAAGTACTTTGGACATCAAATGAGATGATTCACTTGAGAAAGCCTTGGTGCTGGGAAATGTGGAGGGCAAAGGAGAAGGGGGTGGCCAAAAGTGAGATGGTTAGATAGTATTGTAGACACAATGGGCACAGAGCTGGGCAGGCTGAGGAGAATGGTGGAGGACAGAGGTGCCTGGAGAACAATGGTCCATAGGGTCGCAAAGGGTCGCAATTGACTGCGACTGAATAACAACAAATATAACTTTGGCATATATTGTGTATAGATGGTTCCAGGCTTCCTTGTCAAATCCTTTATGGGGAACTTAGCTCCGGTAAAAGACCTTGTGTTGGAGGAGAGTTTTGAGAGTACTCTGGACAGTGAGGAGAATAAATAGGTTGATCTTAGATCTTAGAAGGTCAAATAGTAAAGATGAAGCTGAAGTACTTTGCACATCAAATGAGAAGGGAGGATTCACTTGAGAAAGCCTTGATGTTGGGAAAGGTGGAGGGCAAAAGAAGAAGGGGGCGGCCAAAGATGAGATGGCTAGATGGTATTGTAGATGCAATGGGCACAGAGCTGGGCGGGCTGAGGAGGATGGTGGAGGTGCCTGGTGGGCAATGGTCCATGGGGTCGCAAAGGGTTGGAATCGACTGTACAACACAAAAAGGGTCGACAGAAGTCAGATACCACTTGACAGCGAAGAAAAAGGAGGAGGAAACGGAGGAGAAGGAGGCGACAACACACTCTGAACTTGCAGTGTTTCTCAACCTTTGGTTTTTGGACTTCAATTCCCAGAAGCCAGAGTGTTGTGTCCTAAAGCCTGTGCCTTTAAACAATGTACCTATCCATGTGTATCCAATGTAACCTTTTCTATGTGCAACATTGTAACCTCCAGCTGCATCACTGTAACCTTAATAGGACGCGAGCTAGTGACCACTAGATGGCAATAGCGAGCGTCCAAGCTCATTGGTCCAAGACTCACCTAGAACAACAGCGCGGGAAGATTCCCGCCACTACCTTCACCTGGACAAGAAGGGCGTGACCTGCAATGACGTCACGCAGCCTGTAGCCAATAGGCTATCAAGGAGCCACATTCAAATGTATAGCCACTGTATATATTGAGCTGTTCGTCCGCCATTACCTCATGTTCCCTCTGACCAGCATGTAATAAAGTTGTGTTAAGCCAGCTCTTCGGCTGTCCTGGTGTCTTTGGTCCCATACACTAAATTGGCGACGAAGGTGGGATCATGGCTGCCCACGGGACCAAGACATACGCCGGTTTCGACATCAAGAAACCGCAAGATTGGGAACTCTTCGAAATGGACTTCCAAGGTGCGCTGGTGGAGTTCGAGGTGACGGACGAGGCAAAGAAGAGAGCCATCCTCACCAGAATGCTCGGGCACGACGGAAAGAGGGTACTGATTGACCTCATCGCACCCAGAAAGGCGGCCGAATTCAAGGCCAAAGAGCTCCTGACGGTGCCGAGAGACCATTTCCGGCCCTCAGTAGCGATGTTTCCCGCTCGGAGCGCGTTTTGGAGGCGAGTCCAAGCGCCTGATGAGTCGGTCGCCGCTTTCGTAGCGGCCCTGCGCCTGGCTGCCGGCCCGTGCAAATGGGAAAATTTGGAAGTCACCCTTAGGGACTGCGTGCTATGCGGCCTGAAGGACGCCGAGATTCAGCGCACGCTAATGAATCAGGAGCCGCCCCCCACGTTGCAGGTCCTGAAAGCGGCACAGGCCGCGGAAGCCACGAAGGCAGGGGTGCAAGAGCTCCAGGACTGGCGGCCGAAGGCCAACAAAGCAGAGAGTTCGGTGCACGCAGCCCGGCGAATTTCGAAATCGTCCGCCGAAAGCAGCGACGACGAGGACGTCCGGAGGGTCCGAAAGGAGGGCCGGCGTTGCGACGGCTGCGGGGCGGCTCACGACCGTGCCAGGTGCCCGTTCAGAAAGGCCGAGTGCCACAACTGCGGGCGACGCGGGCACATAGCCAAAGTCTGCAGACAACGGCGCAAGGACCGGAGGAGCTCGCCCGACCGCCCAGCGAGGGACTGGAGGAGCTCGCCCGACCGCCCAACGAGGCCAGACCGCTCGACAAGACTAAAGGATGGCGCCCGGCCCACGAGGAAGCAGGACGGCGTGGGCCGCATCTCCGACGACAGCGACGACGACGCCCCGGTTTTCAGCGTGTCCATGGGACACCCCCGTTACTTTGTTGAGGTACTGGTGCAAGGGGCCCCTGTTAGGATGGAGATTGACTCTGGCTCCTCTTACTCCATTATTTCCCAGAGGGAGTTTTTGAGAATTGCCCCCCGCGTACGGCCCAAGCTCAAAGCGTTGAGGTCCACGCTTCGGGACGTGCAAGGGAACAGTATTCCGGTGTTGGGGGTTGGGAATTTCCAGGTTCAGTACAAGCGGCACGCCGCGGAACTCCCCCTAGTCGTTCTGAAGGGAGGTAATTGCAGCCTCCTCGGGACTCAATGGTTTCAGCCCCTGGGTCTGTTCATTGGGGGGGTGCACACCGTTGGGTCTGACCCGATACAGGAGGTGTGCGACGCGCACCCCGAAGTCTTCAAGAAGGGACTTGGGAAATTCAATGGACCCCCAGTAACGTTCGACCTGGACCCGGAGGTCCGCCCAATCAGACTTAAACCGCGCAGGGTGCCCTTTGCACTCAAGGACAAAATAGAGGCGGAACTGGACAAACTAGCGGCCCAGGGGATTCTTGTTCCTGTTGATTCCGCGGAGTGGGAAACTCCATTTGTCACAGCATTGAAGGCCAATGGGGAGGTTCGCATCTGCGCCGATTATAAGTGCACCATTAATAAGGCAATCCGCCCTAATGCGTACCCGGTGCCGGTGGTCAGCCATTTGCTAGCCAGGTTACATGGGGGGAAGTGTTTCGCTAAGCTCGACCTGGCACAGGCCTATCAGCAACTCATGGTAACCCCTGCCGCAGCTGCTGCACAGACCATAATCACGCATAAGGGGGCGTTCCAGGTGACGCGCCTCCAATTTGGCGTGAACTCGGCGCCTGGGATTTTCCAGTCGCTCGTGGAACGCCTCCTCAAAGGGCTGGATGGCGTTTTACCATATTTTGATGACGTATTGATAACGGGGGGAGTGAGGTGGAGTTGGCTAAAAGGCTAAACAAGGTCCTGGCGGCGTTCGAACGGGCGGGGTTGAGGTTGCGAAAAGACAAATGCGTCTTCTTCGCGAAGGAGGTTGAGTTCTTAGGGTTCCGAGTAACCCCCGAGGGGATCAAACCGTCCAAATCCAAGGTGGCCGCCATCAAGAAAGCCCCTCGCCCCACATCCAAGCCCGAGTTGCAGTCGTTCCTAGGGCTCTTAAATTTCTACCACTCCTTCCTTCCACGGAAGGCTGCGGTGGCTGAGCCGCTTCATAAGTTGCTCAAGAAGGATGCGGCATGGATGTGGGGCGATGACCAGGAGAGGTCATTCACGGAACTGAAACAACTCCTGGCGTCTGACGCCATTCTGACCCATTTCGACCCCAAACGGCCGGTGGTACTGGTCTGTGATGCATCCCCGGTGGGGGTGGGGGCAGTGTTATGCCATGTGTTGGAAAATGGGAGGGAGGCCCCAATAGCTTTTTACTCCAGGTCCCTGTCCCAAGCAGAGAGAAACTACGCCCAGACAGACAGGGAGGCGCTGGCGATAGTTGCGGGGGACCAAAAAATTTCACGATTTTCTGTATGGCCGCCCCTTCACCATCGTGACTGACCACAAGCCCCTACTAGGCATTTTTACCACAGACAAGCCCACGCCACAGATCCTGTCCCCGTGAATGCTTAGGTGGGCCATTTTTCTCAACGCCTACCAGCACGCGTTGGTGTACCGGCCCGGGAAAGAGATCAGCCATGCGTACGCTCTGTCGAGGTCCCCCCTCCCCCTGACGCCCAGCCAGGTGAGCAAGGGGGAGCGAGACCATCAGGTTCTCATGATAGAGGTACTGGATTCGCCCCCCGTGGTGCCCGCCGACATTGCCACAGCAACAAGGAAGGACAAGACGTTGGCGGCCGTTTGCTCCTGGGTACAGAAGGGGTGGCCGGCGTCTTCCCCAGCAGAGGAATTCGCCCCATTTTTTAGGAAGAAGCTGGAACTGTCCCTAGAGAGGGGGTGCCTCTTGTGGGGACAGCGGGTGGTGGTCCCCACTTCCCTTCGGCCGCGGGTGCTTAAACTGCTGCACGTCAGCCACCCCGGAATTGTGCGCTCCAAAGCGCTGGCCCGAAGTTACTTCTGGTGGCCCCAGTTAGACGCCGACATCGAGCACATGGTCGGCACTTGCGAGAGCTGCCAATCCTCCAGACCGGAGGAGGCCCGCCTTCCCCACAGGGAATGGGACGCGGCTAAGGGGCCGTGGTCCCGGGTGCACATAGATTTCGCGGGCCCGTTCCAAGGAACCCTGTTTCTCCTTGCTGAAGACGCTTTCTCCAAGTGGTTGGAGGTCATCCCAGTCACAAGCACCTCCTCGGCCGCGACAATTAAGCATTTGCGGAGAATTTTTTCCACGTTCGGCATACCCGACACTCTAATTAGCGATAACGCTAGTTGCTTCACGTCCGCTGAGTTCAGGGCATTCACAGAGATTAACGCCATCCGGCACATCACCTCCGCCCCTTTCCATTCGGCCACCAATGGCCAAGTGGAGCGCCTCGTACGCACCACGAAGGACGCGCTGCGGCGCATGGGCCCCGGGGACCTCAACCTGCAAGTGTGTCAGTTTCTGCTAGGGTACAGGGTGACCCTGCTAGCGTCAGGCTACTCCCCTGCGGAGCTTTTAATGCGCAGGAAGCTAACCACCATACTCACTAGACTAGATCCCACGAGAGTTGAGGACAAGGGGAGGAACATAGGGTTAGAAGCCACCAAGAGCTTCAGCGTGGGCGCCCCGGTACATTGCAGGAACTACGCCAGCGCGGGGCCAACCTGGGTGCCGGGGGTGGTTGTGGAACAGACCGGTCCCGTGTCGTACCGCGTGGAGACCAACACGGGTCTACTGTGGCGGCGGCACGCGGACCAGCTACGGAGCCAGGTCCCAGGGAATCAGGGCGCCGGAAACACGGATACTAATTCAGCGTTAGGGTTCTCCCCCACCCGTTTAGCCCAAGGGGGAGGAGAGGGGGGTCGAGAGTCCCCACCAAGGGGGGGGGGGGAGAAGGAATTTGTCCTCGTAGATATCCCGCGGGATCCCCCAACAGAGTTTGAGTTTGATTTTCAGAACCGGGGGGGGGGGTTTCGGAGTGGTCCCCCACCCATCCAAGCGAGAAGAGGGGTTTTACGTTAGCCCCTGGTGCCCCCGGTTCAACCACAACGGAATCTACCTTTTCCCCTAAAGCTGCAAAACCGCAGCAAGCCTCTAACAAGTCTCCCTCTCCCAATTACAGGACAAGGGTCCAGGGAACAAGGAAGCGGGAGCGGCCCCCGGGTGGGCCAACCCACATCGCGGCCCAAACGCGAGTGCAATAAACCATCTTGGCTAAGAGACTTCGTCTCATCCTAGGGGGGAGGGGTGTTGTGTCCTAAAGCCTGTGCCTCTAAACAATGTACCTATCCATGTGTATCCAATGTAACCTTTTCTATGTGTAACATTGTAACCTCCAGCTGCATCACTGTAACCTTAATAGGACGCGAGCTAGTGACCACTAGATGGCAATAGCGAGCGTCCAAGCTCATTGGTCCAAGACTCACCTAGAACAACAGCGCGGGAAGATTCCCGCCACTACCTTCACCTGGACAAGAAGGGCGTGACCTGCAATGACGTCACGCAGCCTGTAGCCAATAGGCTATCAAGGAGCCACATTCAAATGTATAGCCACTGTATATATTGAGCTGTTCGTCCGCCATTACCTCATGTTCCCTCTGACCAGCATGTAATAAAGTTGTGTTAAGCCAGCTCTTCGGCTGTCCTGGTGTCTTTGGTCCCATACACTAAACAGAGTCAGTCCATCGGCTGATCAGTGCTTTGGGAAATTGACTTTGGCTTCTGAAGTCTGAAAGCCAAAGGCTGAGAAACACTGCGAAGGCTTCCCAACTGGCGTCTGAGGGGAGACGCGGCGGGGCGGGGGTGAGTGGGTGGGTGAGTGAGTGGGTTTTGAGGCGGGCGGTTGGGCAGGCGGGAGCGCGCGCGCGCGCGCAGAATCTGCCTCTCTCTCGAGCCAGCCGTCAGGCGTGACGTGTGTGCCATCCCGTCAGCTGATAAGCGTGGCAGCCAATCAGGAAGTGGGGCCTGAGGTTCGCGAGTGACAGACCAAAGGGCGGCCGCCCCTTTTTCTTTCGCCCCGCGCTGGGCATTGCTTTAAAAGCCTCCAGCAGGGAAGGGTTCGGGGCGGGGCTTATATAGCTTGGCTCGGGGTTCTGTCGCGGGGCAACTCGAGAGGTAGGAGGGAGGGAGCGTCCTTGCGCTAGGAGGAGGCACGTTCAGTAAAAGGCAGCCCGGGGGCAGGCGGGGGCGCGCGCGGGCGGGCGCGCACACGCAGCACTACGGTTGGGACTGGGTTGAGACTCTGAGCATCTTCCTCAGGAAGGGAGGGAGGGGGAGAGAGAGAGAGAGAGAGAAGAGAAGGAGAGTCCGAGGAGGCAGACAAAGGGGAAAGATGGCAGGGATCCTGGCTTGGTTCTGGAACGAGAGGTTCTGGCTGCCCCCCAATGTCACCTGGGCGGATCTGAAGAACACGGAGGAGGCCGCCTTCCCTCAGGTGGAGGACCTCTACCTCGCCTTCCCGTTGGCCTTCGGCATCTTCATGATCCGCATGGTCTTCGAAAGGTGAGAGAGAGAGCCTATACCTGCTCTGTGTGTGTGTGTGTGTGGCATCCTTCCCTCACTCAGTCTCTCTGCTCCGTGTCTGTGTGTGTGTGTGTGAGGGGGGCATCCTTCCCTCACTCAGTCTCCCCACCCCACCCCACATCCCTTCTGCTCCCCCCATGGAAACAACAGGGTGTTTGGTCTTTCCCTGACAAGCCGCTGCTACCTCGTTGGGGTCTGTGTGTGGATCTGGATTTGGTGGGGGGTTTTTTTTTCCCCCAGTCGCTTTTTTAAATTTAAATTTATTTTTTAGAGAGCCTGAGGGAGGAGGAGGAAGGCTTCCTGCTTCTCATACACTCCCATGCAAGTCTCACAGGGAGCAGTGGGCTTTGTGTGGGATGTACAGCTCAAAACTTCTCGGAAGCCTAGGAAGGAGGAGGAAGGCGCTTTCTCTTTTCATCATATTTTACCTCAGAGGGTGTCCAGACGAGAAGGCTTTCTAATTTTTATTTGTGTATATATATTTTTTATTTATTATTTGCATTCACATCCTGCTCGTCTGGGATATAGATAAATAGGGACCACTTTGGTGGGAAGGTAACGGCGTTCAGTGAGCTTCTGGTGTCTAGTCATGCCTGTCACATGACCACGGAAACGTCTGCAGAAGCAGACAGCGCTGGCTTTTCGGCTTTGAAACAGAGATGAGCACTGAACCCTAGAGTCGCATACGACTGGCTTTCGAGCAAGGGAAACCCTTACCTTTACCTATACACACGCAGCTTAAAACACATTAAAATATATATCTTTACAAAAAACAATAAGGAAATTAAACAAAAGAATAAACAAACTGAGTAAAGCCATAAGATCCTAGCAGTTCAAAAGCAAGAAATTGCAAGTAGATAAATAGGGACCACTTTGGTGGGAAGGTAACGGCGTTCAGTGAGCTTCTGGTGTCTAGTCATGCCTGTCAAATGACCACGGAAACGTCTGCAGAAGCAGACAGCGCTGGCTTTTCGGCTTTGAAACAGAGATGAGCACTGAACCCTAGAGTCGCATACGACTGGCTTTCGAGCAAAGGAAACCCTTACCTTTACCTGTGCAGCAGTGGTGAGTGGCTGAAGTGGCAATGGGTGTATTGGAAAACGTGAGAGATCAAATAAGCTTAAGATGGGGAAATTGAGTTTTTTTTTAAAAAATGGCGCAAGTGGACTCCTAGGTGCTCTGGAGCACAGCCGAAGGATGTTTGGCGCAACATATCTGTAGAGGATGGGGGGAGCTAGATTGACTTTGGCTAACCCCCTCCCTACCACATGACACCTCTACTGAAGGATGAAATACTCCTCTATACCTAGCAGTTCGAAAGCAAGACATTGCAGTTAGATAAATAGGGACCACTTCAGTGGGAAGGTAACAGTGTTCCGTGCGCTGCGGTGTCTAGTCATGCCTGCCACGTGACCACGGAAACGTCTGCAGAAGCAGACAGCACTGGCTTTTCGGCTTTGAAACAGAGATGAGCACTGAACCCTAGAGTCGGATATGACTGGCTTTTGAGCAAGGGAAACCTTTACCGTTAACTTATAACTATAAGTACTGTAATCAGAATTTTTTTATGGCTATCATTCTTTTGATGCTTTCTATTCATTTCCTTAGCTGACACTCTGGAAGCAGGCGTTTTTTGATCCCTGTATGGATGGAGCGCGGGGGGGGGGGGGGAGGCTGCTGTCTAATAGCACAGTTGTGAGCAGTTAGGCTGTAGATGTCTAGTGGTGGACTCTAGGCACTCTCCACATGTCCAGAGATATTTTATCTCACTCTCATTTTCTAGGTTTGATCTCTGGTATGTGGAAGAAGCAACACAAAGCCTATAATATCTACTGAAGGGGAAAGCCTGTTGGTTGAGTGGGCAGGGCTCCTTTTTCTGCTTTGCCTGTTAATTTTTTGGGCCAAGAATTCGTATCGGACAGTGGCTCAGAAAAGGAAGATAATAACATTTGCTAATAACGATTATAATTGTCTAAAGATGTGTTTGATGTTTTTGTTAGGCCTACATAGTATGTATCCTAAAGTAACCCGAACAGGTCACAATTAATAAACATCAATAAAATCATGTTTCTTGGGAATGTGAGCTCTTCTGAGGTCACTTTTGATTGCTTCTCTGTTAGTGAAAGTAGTGATGATTGTACTTGCATTAAATTCTGAATGCCATAGTGGATTGGCACTGTTGTAAGCTCACATAAATGTATAAAAAGTGTATATAGTACACTTGGGATGTTAAAAGAAAACAGTGTAGAGAGGAGAGGGAGAAAAAGAGGAGCTGACCTTACACTTATTTTTTCTCTGTGATGGAGGAGTGATATGGTAGACAAAGGAATAGGTTTGATCAGGTGAAGCTGTACTCTGAGGTTTCACCTAGGGCTGCCATAGACTTGCCAAAGATTTACAAGTTAAGAATATTGTTTAAAGTTTCCATCAGCCTACTCAATGTTGTCTCTATCCAGTTTGACCATATAGTATCCTTGAGTGATGGAAAACAGAGTTCTTAGGCAGTCTTTAAGATGTCTATAATGGGCTTAATTCTAAGAGGTGGCTTAGGCCAGGGGGTGGCAACCTTTTTTAAGTTGGGGGCCTGGTCATGCTCCCTCAGACTGGTGATCCACCCGCTGTAACCGCTGCCATAAAACGTGTCCATGGCTGTCGTAAATGCATTTGCAACAACTGTGTACGCATTTATGGCTGTTTCCGCCACTTCTGGCATCGGCAGCGGAATTGAGGACAGCAGGCCAGATGGTTTGGTGTCATGGGCCGGATACAGCCCACAGGCCGTAGGTTGCCGATCCCTGACTTAGGTAAAAAAAAAGTCATTATGGTCAAATTACTGTATGTAGCTTAACCAATTTGGTTCGATGAGGTTCAATCTTTGATAGTATAAACTCCTCCTGTAGATTCCATTGCTAAACAGCTAAATTAAATATCCAGTAAGTCACGTACAAAAAGCAATGATGCACAAAATAAATTCCAAACAATATTCACCTATAATCTTATGGGACGATAAAAATGTACATTAAATGTAAACATCTGTGATTGTTTTTTCTTCAGCATTTTGTTGTTATTCAGTTGCACAGTCAATTCTGACCCTTCACGGCCCCATGGACCACCACACGCCAGGCACCCCTATCCTCCACCATCATCCTCAGCCCGCCCAGCTTTGTGCCCATTGCGTCAACAATTCGATCTAGTCATCTCATTTTCTGCCACCTGCTTCTTCTTTTGCCCTTGACCTTTCCCAGCATCAAGGCTTTCTCAAGTGAATCCTCTCTTCTCATTTGATGTCCAAAGTACTTTAACTTCATCTTCAATATTTGATCTTCTAAGGAGCAGTCAGGGTTGAGTTCTTTTAAGATCGACCTATTTGTCCAGGGTACTCTCAAAATTCTCCTCCTGCACCACACCTCAAAGGCGTATATTCTTCTGCGCTCAGCCTTCCTTATGCTTCAGCTCTCTCAATCATACATCACTACTGGAAATACCATTGCTTTGTCTATGCGGACTTTTGTTTGCAAGGTGATGTCTCTACTTTTAACTATGTTGCCCAAATTTCTCATAGCTTGTCTCCCAATAATTAGTTGCCTTTTTATTTTGTGGCTGCACTCCCCATTTGCAGTGCTCTTGGATCCTAAGAATGTAAAGTCTGTCACTGCTTCTACTTCTTCCCCATCTATTTTCCAGGGAGTGATAGGGCCTGTTGCCATTATCTTGGTTTTCTTGATGTTAAGTCTCAATCCAGCTTTTGCACTCTCCTCCTTCAAGCTAAGCAAGAGTTTCTTAAGGTCTTCATGTTTTGCTATTAGGGTAGTATCATATGCATATTTTAAATTGTTGATGTTTCTCCCAGCAATTTTAATTATAACTTGTGATTCGTCCATCCCTGCATTGTGCATTATGTGTTCTGTGTAAAAGTTGAATAAGCAGGGTGACAAAATGCAGCCTTGTCTTACTCCTTTTCCTATTCCAAACCACTCCGACATTCCATATCCGTGTTTGCTATTTCTAGTGCGTTTTCTTGGCAAAACTTAATATGGCTTAATCATTTGTATACTCCTTAGAATATCGGTGATTTTCTTGCACCCCACATCTGCTAGATGTGACAATGTTAGTGTCTCACCTAGTTCCTAGAACTGTAGGGGATGGTGTGTAGCCCTGCCCTCACTTGTTTACATGCTCCCTTGTCACCCTTTCCTCGTTCCACTACCTTCTAATCCATTTTTCCTTGTGCTGTAAATATGAGGATGGAAGAAGCCTTCTTATTGAATATTTATGTACATGTACCTTTTGAGAATGGAAAAGTAGAATGGAATAGAATCCTTTATTGGCCAGGTGTGCTAACACACCAGGAATTTGTCTTTGGTACATATGCTCTCTATATACATGAAAAATTAAATTACATTTGCTAGATCGTCTACTACACTTAATAATAGGTGCTAATCATAATACTAACAACAATCTCACATATCCCTAGAGAAACAATAACGATACAATAAAATCACACAATTTAATTATTCAGCAGATTGATGGTATTTGGAAAGAAACTATCCTTGTATCTGGTTGTTTTAGTATGTAATACTCTAAAGCGTCATTTTGACAGTAAAAGCTGGAGCAAGTTATTGCCAGGATGTGTGGGGTTTTTGTATATTTTCTCTGCTCTCTTTTTAGCTCGTGGAAGGTAGATTAACAGCAATAATTTTTTCTGCAGTCCTAATTACTTGTTGGAGTCTATGTTTATCTTGTTGAGATGCAGAACCAAACCAGACAATTATAGAGGTGCAGATGATGGATTCTATGATCCCTCTGTAGAACTGGATCAACAACTCTTTAGGCAACATGAGCTTTGTGAGTTGGCGCAGAAAGAACACTGCTGTGCTTTCTTAATGATGTTCCTAATATTAGATGGCCACTTTAAATTTTGAGATATGGCAATACCTAAGAACTTGAAGGACTCCACTATTAATACTGGATTATTTAGTATTGTAAGCAATGAATATGGGGATCGAATCCTCCTAAAGTCCACTATCATTTCTACGGTTTTGCCTGCATTTAATTCAAGATTATTTCGACTACACCACAAGCCTAGTTGTCCCATCCATTGCAGCCTAGCAGTTGCTGGAAAGAGTGAGTGGGTATTCTCTCATACCTATGCCATAGGATTTTTCATATAATGTAGTATTGTCAACAGGAAGAAGAGGAAACACAATCTTTCAATCTTCTTCTGGAAGGCTGCAGAGAAGTCTGCAGCTGGTTCTGATCTGTTGTTGGAGTAAAATAGATGTTCAAAGGTTTTACTTAGAGATGTGGCTCCATATGTGTCTGCCCGTCCAACTAGAGTGGATCGGAGGGGCTCTCTAATGGTGCCATCAGTTAGGGGTGCACATCTGTCTAGCACCCGAAGGAGGGCCTTCTCCGTGGCCGCACCAACTCTCTGGAACCTCCTGCCAACAGATCTAAGACTTCAAAGAGAATTGCTGCCCTTCAGGAAAGGATTGAAGACCTGGCTGGCAGGGCAGGTGTGGGGCCCGAATGGGATCACGGTCCCCGCCTGCTGGCTTACGTAAAGAATTAAGAACTCTCTCTTCCTTTTTTAGAGTGGGTGGGATGGATGGGTGGGATAAGGGGTTTTTATATGTTTTTAGAATTTGTTGTAATGCCGCCCTGAGTCGGGTTCTGCCTGAGTGGGCGGCATATATAAATACGACTAAATAAATAAATAAATAAATAAAATCCTTTCTGTGCCTCTAAAATAGAGAAAGACATGTGTCAGCCCTAGAATAAGAAAAGTCTAAATAAGGCAAAAATTGGCGATTATCCAAAGCAATGGGCACTTGCTCACTGTCTTGTCAGTACAAGCTTACAGAGATTTGGAAATGGTGGATTCTCTGCCTTGTGTCAGCCCTACTCCTGCCCAGTAGGATGACTATGTTTGAGAAAGAGGTACAGTATAAAGAGAAAGCTCCAGCCTGTTACCTGTCTAAAAAAATCTGATGTTGTAACCTCATTTGGAAACATGACTTTTTGCCTGCAAAATGCTAGTGAATAGAACGGGTATCCAGGGCAAGTCTGCTTAGCACAGCAAAGGTGAGCACAGCTGCTGGCACCGACCCTACAGACTCTTCTCTTTTTTCAGATTCTTTGAGAAGTGGTCCTGCAGCAATGTTTTCTTTCAATGCAAAGTGGAATGCAATAATCACTCATTGCCATCTAGAACAACAAAGAATTTTGGCACTCCCTAAAAGCTGAAAGGTTTTGTTTGGCATTAATTTTCACTGACTGCAGCCTGATTTTCAGCTTGGCCTTTAAGGGACTGTAGCTATAGCTATGTCCTTTCTCAACATTTCTTGTAATCCATTATCATAACACACATCTTCTCAATAGGATTCAGTGAAAAGCTTCTGTTCTTATGGATCCTCCCATGCTTTGGAACGACAACAGTAAAATGACATTTAATATGTGGGAATATATAATATTCAGTTATAAGATTGGGCCAATACGAGTATGATGTTAATTCAAAAAAGAATGAATTCATGTGAGCATGACAAAAGACAAGCAGTTGTGTTTTCCATTCTTTCTAAAGAACTATTTGATCTTTATTGCTACTACTATTCCCCAGGTCTGTAGTAATGTGACGCCCTGCTGCGCTAGAATAAAGACACACTGAGACCGTGATGTAGTGGTCCAGCCCCAAAATGAGGTGGGCAAAAAGCTTTTATTACCCTGCCTGTGAGTGTAACGACCCTGAGGTGGTCGCCACCCTTGATTACAGAGGGGAGCTGCTTGCTAAGCATTTCTAAGTCATCGCTATACTATAGGCAAGGGTTTCTAATGTTCTACTCTAATCTAAAGGAGCATCTGTTTCCCTGGGCCCTATCTCATTTGTGTCTATTAATCTCTATTGTTTACCTTAACTCAGGGAAACATCTGTGGCTATTGTTATGTTAAACCAGGATGTTGCCTGTCAATTGGGGAGCAGCTTCAGGAATGTTGCCCAATCTTATCTTCTCCAGCAAAGCCCGTGCTCCCAAAATAGGAAGTCTTTATTCTGAATAATGGCAGCGGCTGTGGCCGGCAAACGAACTTTTGGGGAGAACCATATTAATCATAAGATTCCCACTACGCGGGCAGTCCACACAGGTCAAATGGAGCAAGGCATCTATTCTTCTGTTGCAAATTTGAACTTTCAATAATCTTTCTTTTGTTCCTCACTGATAAAGAGCAAATGCTTCATTGAACTTCCATAGTTAAGAGTCTAGGATACTGAGCAACTTTAGGACCTGTTGGTTTACATACAGTCACAAGATAACTGTTCCATTATGGATCCCAAACTATACTGAGGTGATGCAAATGTCTGTGGGGCTAAGCTTGGGGTGGTTTTGATGTACTCCCATGTGTCTTTGTCTTGTGTCATAGCTCATTTTAAAAATAAATTAAACTGTTCCTGGTCTAGTTGGTGTCTTGTTGGTGTCTAGAGCATGTGAGTTGGTTTTTTCAGCAAAACAGATTTGATAACAATATTTCTTAATAGGAGATGTGGGAATGGCTACAATTGTCCAGGGGTGGACATGTGCTGTCCCTACACCACTGAAAATTGTCCAGTCCAGAAAAGAAAATATATTGTCAATAAATAAACATTAGAGTGGCCTTGGTGCTTTCTTTACCCACCTTTAGAGAGGCAGGATAATTACTAAGTAGAGAAACAATGGCAGATAGTCTGTGCAATTCAGGGTCGGACAGCATGTGGTCCTCCAAAGGTTTGATTTGTAGCATCTGTTTTCCTTACCCACTAGCAATGCTGGCCCGAGGTAAGTTTTAGAATGGAGTGAGATCCAACTATGGCACCCCCTTGGTCACCCCTAATATATGGGGTTAAATTAAGTTACTTGGCAAAACTTTACAGGGACTTTACCACGGTGGCGCCCCCTGGGAGTGGGTGCCTGGAGCGACCGCTCCACTCGCCTTTTGGTAGGGCCGGCCTTGCCCACTAGCCATGTGGATAGTGGCTGATGAAAGCTACAGTCCAACAACATCTGGAGGGCCACAGGTTGCTGATTCCTGGCACAACTCTTTTGTTTCCTGGAGTTTCTTCTCTCCAAAGTTTTGGTCACTTCTGTATTTTGTGTATGGCTAAGGACTTCAGCTGCATATTTATCCTCAAAGTATACATTTTGGCAAGATGAGAAACTGCTTTGGGAAGCATGCAGTATATGATGTGGTCTAGGGGGGAAATGGAGAGCTTGCATGGGATCAGAATTTGGTTCTCTGCTTAGATAAGGGATTCTCAACCTGCGGCACCATTTCATTTCATGTGCTCCCCCCTCCACCACACCAGGAAGTGCCATGTGGTGGAGGAAGGGCAAAATGGCCATCTGCCCCCCAAAGCTGTCTGAGGGAACATGACCCGGCCCCCGGCTTAAAAAGGTTGAGAACTCCTGGTTTAGATATACTGTTCTCTTGGTTCCGTGGAACTTTTCTAATGGACACTTCAAATATAGTAAGAGTATGTGAAATTTTAAAATAACAACAGTAATACAAACTCAGCCCTGATTGAATGCTGCACAAAACTCAAAATAAATATGAGTTTCATGCATGAACAGCCACCACGGAAAGAGTCATGTACAGCAAATAACACCCCTCCCTCAAAGTCTCTAATCTAGAGGTGTCAGGAACCAAATATTGAGATAATTGGGTATTTCAGAGTCTTCCTCTTGAGCCAAGACCAAAAGCTTAAGCAAAGTAGTTCCAAAGATAACACCTTCAAGACCCTAAAATGAAATACAAGAACAAGTATGAATACAGAAGCCCTATAAGGATTTGACCTTCCATTTCCTTCCACACATTTGTATTAAGATTCTATAAACAATCAAAGAGAAAAAGCTTGATTCCTCCACCAAGAGTAAAGAAACTTGTCCGGGTCTCTGTAAACTGGAACTTTACAATCTCAATTCCTTCCTTAGGATTTCCCCATCCACTGATTTAAACAAACAAACAAACAAACAAACACCCCCCCCCCCTTGAAATTACACAGGGAACACAAAATGTCATAGTCTTCTGTTCTGGATCTTCTACTCCAATTGTTCTTGGGCTTCAGTACTCTTTTATATCATTCCTGTAATCACAAAGTGAGAAGTTTAGAGGTTTGATTACAATTTTGTGGAAATTGCCGGTCTAGGGTTTGTGTGAGCACAACTTGCTCTCTTGATATGTTTGCAACATGAGTTAAGGGTTTCATTTTATAGTTTACAGAAATTATGTTTTGCTTATGGTAAACAAAATGGCAAATAATAATCTCAAATATAGAATGGAAATAGATATCCCACTGCAGAAGGAAAGGGGAAGGAGACAGTATGCAGTTTAAGTATTTTTGTATGCATTCTGCAGCTCACTTATTAAAAAAATTATGATGAGATGTTGTTATGAGCCTTTCCAGTGGAGAGAAATGACTGGCAGACTTCATGGGTAAAGGGTTACAGCTCCAGAAGTTTATTTGCTACAACATTTTATAAGCAAAAATAGCATAGGCTAACCAAAATAGCTAACTGCTGAATGACAGCAGAATTACCCTGCGGACGTGCTTAATAGGCAACAGAAGTAAATTAGTTTGGCTGTTGTTGACTGAAGGGATTTCCTTGGCCAAAGTTCCAGGAAAACAAACAAATAGGACTAGTTGTTTACGTGCCTTAGTAACTAACAGGCTATAATTGCCTAACCAGTGTTGACAGGAAGGTTTCTTGACCAAATGGTTCCCAGAAAAGTCACGGAACCAGTTGGTTAATCTTTAGAGCATACACGTGAAACAATGGGGATTAGTCTGAACCCAAGTCAGAGGTTCATACCTCAGCCAAACAAGAAAACACTTACCCTGCTTAATTAGTTAAGAATTCTAGCACACTGTGATTCCCCCACCTGGAGAACAGTTTTTGAGTTAATGGCATACCATTAAAACTCCTCAGAGAAAATTTCTCTCTGCCCCAGTGGGCTGGGATCCTTTATATTAAATAATATAATATATGATTTTAGGGTGATCTTGGGTACACACTAATTATCATTACTACAATGAGAGAGGATGTTTAATGTGGTGACTTGCAAACAGCAGTAAATAAATGAAAAGTTTTAGTGCAGGATAGAACAGCAGTAGTCAGTGAAAAAACTCTGCCATGAACATGTTTATGTTAAATTGACTTTAAGTGTCCTTCCTCAATCAGCTTTCAATTTAAACTGCATTTTTTAAGGAGTGCGGAAAATAGCTCTCCAGTCACATTATTTATTTATTTTACAGAAAAGAAACGTGTGAAATGTTTCCATTAAAGTAAGTGGACAAGGCATTGCATTCATGTTAAGTCATTGAATTTGAAAAAGTGCCCGGGTCTCACAATACAAATTTCAAAAAAATGAAAAGCTAGGAGCATGTTGGTAGTTTGTATGAGACAAAGAGGACCTTGAATCAACAATATGTCACTTATGGATAGTAATGTGATACAAATTAGAAGATCAATTGTATTAATAATGACTTTGTCTCATGATCTACAAATGCAAGAATACATTTCTGAAAAATTAAGATGTGTGAAAATGGCTGGTGTTTTTTAAAGTGAGTAACATACCTGATGACTTTCCAAAGAACTCCACTGTGCTGTTGATGTAGTATAACAAGGATGGATATAATATAATACACTAGCATGGGTGCTCGGCTCCACCCGGGTGATGACATCCCGGCGCAGTCTGTTGCCAATGGCCAACTTACCTGGCCTGGGTGTTTCCCTTGTCCTCCACCTCCTCCAGGCACCCATGCTAGTACAATATAAAACTTAATGGAGTCATGGTGCCACGGTGAGGCCTCCTGGGCCCAGTCCATGGTCTTGTACACTGGTTCCAGCGGCCTTTCATTGGCCACGCCTCCTGCCGGCTGCCGACCACGCCGCCCCCGTTTGTGCCCGCCGCTGGCTCATCCGTCCCCTTTGCTCCGCCCATGAGGCCCTTCTGTTTTTTTGAGGTTTTTTTGGGGGGGAAGCTGGGTGCGTGAATGGCCAGCAACTGCTTCCCCCTGCCTTCTGTGCGTGGCCATTGTCCACACACACCCATGCCCGTGCCCGCCTTGCCGATTGGCTGAGGTGTGCTGCAGTGGTTGCTGGGGCATGTAGGTTTCTCTGTTTTCATGGGTTTGTGGAGCGCAGGGACCCCTGCCGCCCCCAGATTCCAGCTATGCAATCTGTGATGCCAAAGGTAGGTGTTTGCCAACATTCAGGGGGCTCAGTTGAGGGGCGTGGAAACTCATTCGGGACACATGGACGTGCACTTTCGTTTTATTTATATACAGTAGATTATTTTAGTCAAACTTTATAGAAGCTTCTACAGAAATCAATTTGATGAAATCTTACTGCACCAAAAAGTGGAGGGAATAACAGGCAAATTTGGCCTTGGAACACAGAATGAAGCAGGGCAAAGATTGATAGAGTTCTGCCAAGAGAACGCACTGGTCATAGCAAACACCCTCTTCCAGCAACACAAGAGGCGACTTTACACATGGACATCACCAGATGGCCAACACCGAAACCAGATTGACTACATACTCTGCAGCCAAAGATGGAGAACATCCATACAGTCAGCAAAAACAAGACCTGGAGCAGATTGTGGCTCAGATCACAACCTACTGATTGCAAAATTCAGGCTTAGACTAAAGAAAATAGGGAAAGCAAAGAGACCAGACAGATATCATCTAGACAGCATTCCTAAAGAATATACGGTGGAGGTGATGAACAGATTCAATGGCTTAGACTCAATAGATAGAGTGCCAGAAGAATTATGGACAGAGATAAGGGACATCATGCAGGAAGCAGCAAAGAAAACCATACCAAAAGAAAAGAAGAGTAAGAAAGCAAAGTGGTTGTCTGATGAGGCTCTTAAAATAGCAGAGGAAAGAAGGAACGCAAAAGTCAAAGGAGAAAGGAAAAAATACAATCATTTGAACACAGAATTTCAAAGAAAAGCAAGGAGAGATAAGGAAAACTATCTAAAAGAACAGTGCAAAGAAATGGAAGAAAACAACAAAAGAGGCAGAACCAGAGATCTTTTCAAAAAAATCCGGGAAATCAAGGGAACATTTAAAGCAAAAATGACCATGATAAGGGACAAAGACGGAAAGGAGCTAGCTGATGCAGAAGAGATTAAGAAAAGATGGAAAGAGTACACAGAGGAACTCTACAAAAAGGAACTCAACACTCCTGATAGTCACAATGATGGAGAAATTGAACCTGAGCCAGACATCCTGGAGAGTGAAGTCAGAAAGGCCCTAAAGAGCACTGCAAACAACAAAGCTAGTGGAGATGATGGTATCCCAGTTGAATTTTTCAAAGCTCTAAAAGATGATGGCATCAAATTACTGCATTCAATATGCCAGCAGATTTGGAAAACAAAACAGTGGCCACAGGACTGGAAAAGATCAGTATATGTTCCAATCCCAAAAAAGGGCAATGCCAAAGAATGTTCAAATTATCGAACAATTGCGCTCATCCCACACGCTAGCAAGGTGATGCTCAAGATAATACAGGATAGACTTCAGCAGCATGTGGAAAGAGAATTACCAGAGGTGCAGGCTGGTTTCAGAAGAGGCAGGGGGACTAGAGACCACATTGCCAACATACGTTGGATCATGGAGAAAACAAAGGAATACCAGAAACAAGTTTACTTTTGCTTTATTGACTACACTAAGGCATTTGATTGTGTGGATCACAACAAGATGTGGCAAGTGATTAAAGAGATGGGAATACCAGAGCACCTCATATGCCTCCTGAGAAATCTGTACATGAACCAAGAAGCAACAGTTAGGACAGAACACGGAATGACAGAGTGGTTTGGAATAGGAAAAGGAGTAAGACAAGGCTGCATTCTGTCACCCTGCTTATTCAACTTATACACAGAGCACATAATGCGCAATGCAGGGATGGAGGAATCACAATATGGGATCAAAATTGCTGGGAGAAACATCAACAATCTGAGATATGCAGACGACACCACCCTAATGGCAGAAAATGAGGAAGACCTAAAGAATCTCTTGATCGGTTTGAAGGAAGAGAGTGCAAAAGCTGGCTTGAGACTCAATATCAAGAAAACCAAGATAATGGCAACAGGCCCGATCAGTTCCTGGAAAATAGACGGGGAAGAAGTAGAAGCAGTGACAGATTTTACTTTCTTAGGATCTAAGATCACTGCAGATGGGGAGTGCAGCCATGAAATAAAGAGGCGGCTGATTCTAGGGAGACAAGCCATGAGAAACCTGGGGAACATAGTGAAAAGCAGAGACATCACCTTGAAAACAAAAATTAGAATAGTCAAAGCAATGGTATTCCCAGTGGTAATGTACGGATGTGAGAGCTGGACAATTAGGAAAGCTGAACGCAGAAGAATAGATGCCTTTGAAATGTGGTGTTGGAGGAGAGTTTTGAGGGTACCTTGGACAGCGAGGAGAACAAATAGGTCAATCTTAGAAGAAATCAACACTGACTGCTCATTGGAAGGTCAAATAGTAAAGATGAGGCTAAAGTACTTTGGGCATCAAATGAGAAGGGAGGATTCACTTGAGAAGGCCGTGATGTTGGGAAAGGTGGAGGGCAAAAGAAGAAGGGGGAGGCCAAGGATGAGATGGATAGATGGTATTATAGACACAACGGGCACAGAACTGGGAGGACTGAGGGGGATGGTGGAGGACAGGGGTGCCTGGAGAAAGATGGTCCATAGGGTCGCAAAGGGTCGGAATCGACTGTGCGACTGAACAACAACAAAAATACTGCACCACTTACACAGTGTATGGAGCCACTACCCAACATTACCCAAGGATATAAAAAGATGAAGTTTGTTTGTTTGTTGCATTTTATGTCCTTTTTCTCTTGGTGAAGGGGCTCAAGGCAGCTCACAACATGAAGGAGAATACATAAGCCATAAAAAGCTAATAATATTAAAACAAATGGAACAATAAATTATAAACGTGACAACATTAAAAAAGGTATGCAGGCAAGAATGGTAAAGCATCTAATTTTGTTAAAATTAGATAGTCAAAGATAATAGGCTGAAGGTATGGAAGAAGTTTCCTCAGTCATGTTTTCTTCACATCTAGGAAGGAAGGGTGCTGCTGAACTTGACAGTCACTTGCATATGGGAGAGTGTGCTTTAAATCAGCCATTCGTAACCCCTGGCCCATGGGCCTAATCATGGGCCTAATCCGGCTGATGCATCTCATTAAACCAGTCTACAGTGGCCACCCAGCCACCTCTAGGACCACCCCCCACTGTAAATCACGATATATCACTTACTGCGGCATTGGTAGCAATTACGCGTTTCTTCAGGGGTTTTGGGCAGCCTCCGCTTCCCAGGGTGGCAGGAGCCTTTTTGGAGTATGATTGGTCCAGTTTGAAAAATTTCTATTGCTTCCTCACTTGGTCCCAGCAGCTAATCCATGGCGCTTGGAGACTTCTGTTGGCGCACGGAGCTGACATCAGTGCCTGGTTTCCTGGCGCTGAACCAGGAAGTATCCAAGCGCTGTCGATTAGCTGTTGGGACAAAGCCGGGAAGCAATGGAAATTTTTCAAAACAGAAAGAAGAGAGGCTATGAACGTAGAGAGACTTCATGACTAAAGAACCTGAGAGACTGGTGTGGTATGTCCTTGGAAGAAGAACTGTTCCAAGAAGTTAAGAACAGGAAGTCTATTGCCATGATGATAGCCAATATCCGGAATGGATACAGCAGCTGAAGAAGAAGAAGCCACTCCGGATGTCTGATTTATGTCCATTAACTTTTTTGATTAAAGATTTTCCTGTTTGTCCTATATAGAGCGCAGAAGGGCATTTTTGGCAGGAGATGACATAGATCACATTGGCAGAAGAACAAGTAAAACTGCCATTAATAGTGTGTGTGTGGCGCCATTAGGTCCAGTGTTATCATAACAATGAATGGTTTTGCCCACAGTTGTTCTGTGCTGTCAAGTTGTTTCCTATTTATGGTGGCCATTAGAAGATGTGTGGGATGTTGAAGGCTCTTGCCCTCAGTACGTTTTCATGGCCAAGCAGAGATTTGAATGCAAATCAACTCGTAATTGGTTAATCTCATAAAACTCATGAGTCCTAACTGGGTAAGAACTGTCTATGACAGGAGTGCCCAAACTTTTTGGGTCACGGGCCGGCCACATGGTTCAGCAGGCTGGTCATGTGGTTCCTCCCATCAGAAGCAGAAGTAAAACATACCCGCACATACACAGAATGCTGTCGTCAATTTACCTGTAGCTGTTGTAAACACATTTATGACAGCTGTGGGTGCATTTATGGCAGTGTTCTGAGGCATGTTTTACTTCTGCTTCCGGGAGCAGTGAGGGTGGCACGGGCCGGATGAATTGGTGTTGGCCCATGGCCCGTAGTTTGGGCACTCCTGGTCTATGAGACTAGAACTCTACAGATGGAGGGGACCCTGAAAACAAACATCCATGTAACTGTGCTTCAGCTATTTGAAGATGACTATCATGCTTCCTGTCTACTCCAGTGGTTCCCAATGTGGGGTTCATGCCCCACAGGGGGACTCCAATTCCCAGAAGCCTGTCAGTACATTGGCTGATCAGTGCTTTGAGGAATTGACTTAAGCTTCTGGGAATTGCAATCCTACAACCAAAGGTTGGGAAACACTGGTCCACTCCATGCTAAACATACCAGGTTTTCTCAACCATTACCCACATGGCTTGGTTTTTAGGCTGTTTCAATTATTTATTTATTTAAATTCAAATTTTTATGCCGCCCAATCAGGTAAACCCGATTCTGGGCGGCTCGCAACAAGTTAAAACATACATAAAAAACAATTGAACCATTAAAAACCCAACATACCTACCCACCTATCCCATTCATCTTTAAAAGACTACCCACGTTAAAACTGCCTGCATTGGTAATTAAAAGAAATGGGGGATTATTTAATAAGCCAACAGGCGGCGACCATCCTTCCATCTGGGCCCCACACCTGTCCTGCCAACCAGGTTTTTAGATCTTTTCTGAAAGGTAGCAGCTCCATCTGCTCCTCCAGCTCTACTGGTAGGAGGTTCCACAAGGCTGGTGCAGACACGGAAAAGGCCCTCCTTGTGTACCAGAGAGACGAGCCCCTCTGGCAGATGGAACAATTAGGGAGCCCCTCCGGTCCGCTCTGGTTGGACGGGTGGACACTCTTGGGACGATGCAGTCTCTAAGGTATCCTGGCCCACTATCATGAAGGGCTTTAAAGGTCAAAAACAGCACCTTGTACTGCACCCAGAGGCAAACTGGTAACCAGTGCAGCTCCCGAAGTAATGGTGAGGCACGGGCATAACGCCCGCACCCCATCACCACCCGGGCTGCTGCATTCTGGACCAACTGCAACCTCCGAATGGTTGTCAAGGGCAGCCCCATGTAGAGCGCATTGCAATAATCTAGCCTGGAGGTGACCAGAGCATGTGTGACCCTGAGCAGGGAGTCCCGGTCCAGGAGCGAACACAACTGATGGATGACGCGAAGCTGAGCGAAAGCCCTCCTGGCCACAGCCGCCACCTGATCTACAAGTAGCAGCCCCGAATCCAGGAGGACCCCTAAGTTGGTCTGTCTGGGGCAAAATAGCCCCATCCAAGACCATAGTTGGTAGCTCCCTGGATAACACGTGACCCCCCATCCAAAGCCACTCAGTCATGGATGGATTCAATTGTAGCCCATTGTCCCCCATCCAGACCCCAAACGCTTCCAGACATCTGGATAGGACATTGACTGCATCACTGGGGTCCCCATGGGCCGAGATATATAACTGGGTATCATCAGCATACTGATGATACCTCACCCCATGGGAACGGATAACCTTACCCAACAGGATCATGTATATGTTATATAGGAGTGGGGAGAGCACCAAGCCCTGAGGCACCCCGCACTGTAGGGGCCTAGCGCTGGACCTCTCACTCGCCAACCACACCGACTGGGTACGGCCCTCCAGAAATGAGGAAAACCAGGACAACACAGTGCCCTGGATCCCCAAACCTTTGAGCCATTCCAGAAGGATACCATGATCAACGGTATCGAAAGCTGCCGAGAGATCCAGAAGAGCTAGGACGGATGGATGACCCCCGTCCCGCTTCCGCAAGAGATTATCAGCCAGTGCGACCAATGCTGTCTCTGTACCATATCCAGGCCTGAAACCCGATTGAAAGGGGTTCAGATAATCCGCTTCATCCAGGACCCCCTGCCACTGCCACATCACCACCTTCTCCAATACCTTCCCTAAGAAAGGGAGTTGGAGACCGGCCTATAATTAGCTAGAACTGCTGGGTCGAGAAATTGTTTCTTCAGGAGGGGGTTCACCAAAGCATGTTTTAATGGTGCAGGAAACACCCCCTCCCGTAGTGAAGCATTTATTATAGCCCCGACCCAGCCTCCTGTCACTCCCTTGGAGGCTTTTACCAACCAATTGGGACAGGGATCCAAAGGACAGGAGGTGGTGCGAACAGCTGCAAGAAGCCTGTCCACTTCCTCAGGGACAACTGGATCGAACCGATCCCAGATAACACAGCCAGTCTGGGCTCTGGTCCCCTCCCCATCCACGCCGGGATTAAACCCCGAGCGAATCCGAGCGATTTTCTCCACCAGATAGTCTGCAAAAACCTCAGCCGAACCCTGCCAACCGGACACCGGCCCCTCCCGGCCAAGGAGAGACCTGGTAACCAGGAACAGAGCGGCTGGGCGATTATCTGCGGAGGCAATGAGGGCAATGAAGTATTGTTGCTTCACCACCCCCATCGCCACCAAGTAGGTCTTAATAGCAGCCCTAGCTAGTGTCCAGTCGGAATCACTCTGGGTCTTCACCCAGCGGCGCTCTCGGCGTCTCTTTGCCCATTTAAGCTCCCGCAGTTCTTCTGTGAACCACGGGGACGATCAAACCCCACGGGCTCGGAGAGGCCATAGTGGAGCGATTTCATCCAAGGCAGCCATAGTCGACCTGTGCCATAGGTCAACAAGCGCCTCGGAAGAATCGTATAACCGATCCAGAGGAAAAAAAACCAGTTCCCTCTGGAATCCATCAGGATCCACCAGTCACCGGGAGCAGGCCATTTTAATAGGCCTTGCCTCCCTGCAATGAACCGCCGCCCCCTGGAAGTCCAGAGTCACCAGATAGTGATCTGACCATGGCACAGGTATATTGTCTAATCTCTGTAATTTCAGATCACTCTGCCACCCCCAGTGAAGGCAAGTTGAAGTCCCCCAGTACCAGCCCGCCCCTTGGTACCCGCCATATCGTCCCCTGCCCGTCACTACCTCAATCCTCACCTCCCGACGGAGCACCCCCCCTCTGTCCTGACTGCAAGGATGACATTTCCATCCCCTTATTAAAAACCCGCTGTTGAGAGAACTGCCCCAAACCTCTCACCGGCCACTCAAGACAAGGTGTTGTAAAGGCTCCTCCATAGTGCCTCCTTTGGAGCCCCTGCAAGGGGCAGAGGGAGGCAGGCACCAAGACACCAATGTCAAGGGTAACCCAATTCTGCCAAAGCTCAATTACTTTCCTTTGACTGTGTTTCAGATAGTTGATATCCATCTTAAACTGTGGTGCCTGAAACACAACATGCAAGGTCTGGAGAAAACAGAATAGATTGGTATTGCTAATTATAGATAATTACTGTTTAATTATATGTTTTGGAAAATTACATGGTATCATTGTCAAGTTGCATCGCTGGTTATTACCCAGATCTTTCCCCTCTATTTTGAAGACTTAGACATCATTTGCTCGCCCTACTGTTCAGTAGTGTTCACCTGAACACTGAATTTACAGAGATCAGAGATAGAGACTCCAAGATAACATCTGCAGATTCCTTCAACTCTCTTGGATGAAAATCATCTGGTACAGAAAACTTGAATTCATTTAAAGCAGGATGATGTTCCTGTGCCACTGCTTTGCCCATCTTAGGCAGCAGCTCCCTCTCTTCATCTTTATTTTACCTGCACTATGTTAAGCATTGTTTTCCTTTTGGGAGAAGACAGATGTTCAGCAGTTCTGCCTTGGTTATGTCACAATTATTTTTTCTCCATGCTTTCCATACAGCAGACCTATGCCTTCTTGTTTTTCCTTTTGTTTCAAGCATAGTTGAAAAACCACCTCCTATTGCAAATCTCCTCTACTGCACTTGCTCTGTCCGCTACACCATGCTGGCTCCCTTGTGTCCCATTACCCTCACACAAACATTTAACAAGCATTATGGCTACTTTGAATGTGTTGCTGTCAAGCTCTGGGCCCTTTGTTTGTCAGGAGTCTGTTACTTTACATTTGACCTCACTGATTAATGAGAGAGTTGTTTGCACTCTCTAGCATAATGCAATGCTGAATTGATGCCTAGATTTGTTACCAGCTTGTGAGGTCTTATAATATACAGCAGGAAAAAGTGAATGGATCTATTGTGAAGTTTCACCTGGAAAATTAGGTTTCCTCAGATTAATACACTTCAACAAGCTACACAGGAGTCAGCAGAAAGAGGGAAGGAAATTGGTTCTTGGGAGCCTTTTTTGCAGCTCTGCTCTGGCTTTCTGGATTTTCAGGAGGCGCAATTAGAGCAGAGTTACCTTGATAAACTGGAAATAAGGCAGATTGGTATCTTCTCTTCTGTCTCTTTGCTGATTCCTCTCTCTCTCTCTCTTTTCTTTCTCCCTTTGTAAGGATGGGAGTGAGTTGCCCCACCCTGCAGGAAGAGGTTTTTTCCTCCTCCGTTCCCATGAGAGCCCAGGTGGCTGTGGGACGGGGCGGGAGGTTGGAGATGCGCTCTGGTCTGCCCAAGATTATCAGGGAAGACATTCCATTGGGGAGGGGTAGGCCAGAGAGAGAGAGTGGGAAAGAGGGGCAGGGATGTGGCAGTATGAGCGAGGCAACTAATTACCCCAAAGGGGCTGGGGATTGGGTGACAACTGTCAGAGGCAGGAGGGAGGTGGAGAATGGGTTCTGGAGTGATGTAACCATATGTATTCAATGTAATGCTTTGGTGGCAAGCTTTTGCTGGTTTGGTTTTCTTTATCTTTTCTTTTCTATGGGGGGACAGAACTCGTATCCCACCACGCCTGGTGGGTACGGGGTTTCTGGGGGTTAGGGCGAAAGCCCTCTTTCTAGTTAGGTTTCTTATTTTGGCACTACAGTAATACTTTGGGTAACAAATGCATCGGGTAACGCTAAAATCGGATAACGATGCAAATTTTTGAAAAAAAATGCATCTATAATGTTAATTTAGCGTTATCTGATGCATCGTGTTTGGCCCTCCAGGAAGGGAACCGGCCAAGTGCCTGGCTGCTTCCATTTCCTGGAGGGCTGGCGGATGAGTGCAGAGACACCCACCAGCCTTCCGGAGAAAGCAAGGTGGGCCGCCCGCCGGTTTGTTTTGAGTGAGAGCAGGCATGCGCATTCTCACCCAAAACAAACAGGTGGTCCAATCGCTGGCTGCCTTTCAGGGAAGGTGAGGCCCGCAGCCCGCCTCACCTTCCACGAAAGGAAGCCAGTGATCGGGCGGCGGTGGTGCCCTTGCTGTTTTGAGCCAAGCCTCGAAACAGTGAGGACACCTTGGAGGTCTCTGCCCCAAAGCCGGCAGGCCCGTCCTGTGCCTGGGAAGGCGCTTCCCAGGCGGAGAGCAGCCGTGCCGGCTTTGGGGCTTTGATCACTCGCCTGCGTCCTTGGAAATGGAACCGGGGATTGAGTGTCCGATCCAAGCCCCAAAGCTGGTAGGGCTGCTCTCCACCTGGGAAGGCGCTTCCCAGGCAGAGACCACTTCTGCCAACTTTGGGTCTTGGCTCGATCCGCCTGCCTCTTTGGAAAGGGCAGCAGGGATTCCACACATAAAATCCCTGCTTCCCTTTCCAAAGAGGCAGGCGGATTGATCCTTGGTTCCCTTTCCTCTTCGGAAAGGGAACCGGGCTGTTTTTTTTTAACGTCATCCAATCAATGCATCGGACAACGTTAAAAATCGGATAATGCTAGGACTTGTGGAACTAGTTATCCGAGGTATTACTGTATTTGCTGATGAATGCTCTGTGTGACTTTACATCCTCAATAAAATAATCAGACTACGGAAGATGCTGACTCCTGCTTGGTTTCGTGTCTGTTAGGATCAAAAGACTAGGGGGAAGGGCAGCTGGCCCTTGGCATACTACCACCCATTAAACCCAGTCTTACACCCATTTGGTTGCTTAGCTATCATTAAAACAGGGAAAGAAAGAGATTGAAGGAGAAGGCAAGAGGAAACCATACTCAGGGATCAGGTTTGCAGAGAAAAGGATTCAGTTGGCAGCATGCCAGCCTGCCTCTCTCACTGCTGCTGTAGGCAATTAGAATGATTTTGGATGTAATTCCTACAAACCTCTCCATGACAGCTCAAGTGATCATACCACCTGAAGTAATGTGAATGAATTTGATTACAAAGAAGTAGAAGCTCCAGCACCAGTGGGGGAAAACCTGTGGATGCAGTGGGAATATTCCAAAGTAGACTTTTCCAATCCCATTTCTCACATTACTTGTCAATGTACAGTCAAACCCCGTCTAAGGATTTTAATTCGTTCTACGGATCTGTTCGCTATGCGATTTTTTTCGTTGTACGATTTCTCCTATGGAAAACATACAACAAATTTTCCTATGGAAAAAATCATACAACGAATTTTTTTGCTAAGCAGTTTTTCCCATTGAATATTCGTTGTATGATAGGAAAAATCATTATGTGGGGTGCCGTTAAAAAAAATTCATTATGTGAGGTTCCATTGTATGAAAGTATAATTGGCTGAAGTCTGAAAGTCAGGTGGTAACTCTTACCAATTCTGTTTTCTTGCTTTCTGGCTTGAAACCAGTTTTTGCATTTTTAGTCCCACACTGGGGTATTACTGTATGTGTATATCTGTTAGTAATAAATATAGAATCTTTACTGCTTAGTTTAAATGGTTAATTATTTTGCTGTCTGATGAAGTTTCCTTTCCCTTCTAAAACATTTGGAAATGCTTGCTTCCTGTTTTGAAGTCATCATAATATAGAGGTGTGGAAATTGAGGTAATACCTGTTATGCTATGTTACAAAAGAGGTGAGATAAGATGTTAAAATGGCATTTGTTTTGGTGGTGTTTCCCTCCTTTACTTACAGATCATCAGTGTGAAAAGCATTTTGGTATCTTTCACGAAAAAAGAGCAAAAATAAAAATACTCAAGATGCAAATTTTTAAACTCCCATCTATATTAATCACCCAATAAGTGCCCTCACCTGCAAGGACATAAGAAGAGAAGATCTTCATTATGCTGTTTAAAATGAAGTATGATACCCAAACTAGTACAAATTACATGTTTTCACTTTATTGGCATTATTCTGAAAAGCTTCTGAATCATATGGTAACCAGTTGAGTGTGAGATATTTAGTTTTGAATTTGCAGTACATCTACGTTTATATGTACAGTTATTTCTGCTGAGCTTTCAGCAGACAGTCCCTTCATGCTTTTTCTTTGTTTTGTAAAGTAGCTTAGAAATGGGAAAGGTCAGCATTTAACAAACATAGTCATTGGCTATTTTGGTTCAAAACAGCCCATCAGCAGGCTAAATGTTTTTTCCTTCCTAGTGTAATTGTCTTTCCACGCAAAGCTGTGCTATGTGTTGTTCTACTGCTGTCAGGGTCCTGGACATAGGTGGTCAGTTGGCACAGGACAACCAAGCTAAAGGTTAAATGCAAACATATCCAAATCCTAATCAAAGTCAAGAGCAGAAAGGGGAACAAGGCTAGTCCAGTAGAAGAGACATAGCCTAAGCATGCCAGGAGTCAAACAACCAAGGAAGCAATTAAAGCAGAATACCTTTAGAATTGGAGCAAGGCAGGAGGTTTAAACAGGCCAGGAGTTAGACAACCAAGGAAACATCCAAAGTAGGGCACCTTGAAAGTTGGAGCAAGCACAGGAAGTCCACATGAAAACCACGACAAATCTACTAGATCCAGTTCTTATACAGTGGAACCCCGTATAATGAATGCATCATATAACAAAAAAATTGTATAACGAAGAGGTTTTTTGGAAAAAATGGTGTATCATTGTACAATGCAATGCTTAACCCCCCCCCCCAGGATGCATTGCGCCTGGGAGGTTTTGTGTTCAAAGCAGCTGGGTGGTGGTGGAGAGATTCCTTTAGCTGCTTTGACTGATCAGCGGATCGGAAAGGGGCTTTGGGGGCAGTGAGGTGAAGGCTTCGCCCTACTGCCCTGAAAGCCCCATTCAGATACTCCATTCCCCCAGTGGCTTTGGGGGCAGTGAAGTGAAGGCTTTGCCTCACTGCCCCAAAAGCCCCATTCAGATCCTCCTATCCCCTGGTGGCTTTGGGGGGGAGTGAGGTGAAGGCTTCACCTCACTGTCCCAAAAGTCCCGTTCGGATCCCCCGATGGCTTTGGAGGGAGTGAGGTGAAGGCTTTGCCTCCTGCCCCAAAAGCCCCGTTTGGATCCACCGATCCCCTGGTGGCTTTGGGGGCACCGATTGGGGCTTTGGGGGCAGTGAGGCGCAACCTTTGCTTCACTGCCCTCAAAGCCCACTGCCCACAAAGCCACCGGAGGATCCAGTTGAGACTTTGGGAGCAGTGAGGCGCAGCCTTCACCTCCCCCCCCCCAAAGCCACCCGGGGATCGGAGGTTCCGATCAGGGCTTTGGGGGCAGTGAGGCACAGCCTTTGCCTCACTGCCCCCAAAGCCACCCGGGGATTGGAGGATCCAGTCGGGGCTTTTGGGGGAGGGAGGTGAAGGCTGCGCCTCCTTCCCCCCAAAGCCACTCAGGGATCAGAGGATCCAATCAGGGCTTTGGGGGCAGTGAGCTGCAGCCTTCACCTCCCCCCCCCCAGCCACCTGGGGATCAGAGGATCCGATCGGGGCAGTTGGGGCAATGAGGTGCAGCCTTGACCTCCTCCCCCAAAAAAGCCACCCCTGGATCGGAGGATCCGATCGGGGCTTTTGGGCAGTGAGATGAAACCTTCCCCTTGCCATCATGAAAGCAACTCGGCAAAAATGACCGGAATAAGGGGCAGTCCAGTGAAGGCTTTCCCTAGATGCTCTGACTGCCCCGCCCCGCCAAATCATACAACAAAGAGCCCCTTGGAACAGATTATTTTCTTTATACGGGCTTCCACCACTGTATATTGCTTCCCCCAGGGTGCCCAGGTGGAGCTCATTCAGGCTCTAACAGCTGCAGCAGGTTGTGGACCTAATCAGAACTGGAAGCCTGGAGCTGCCTCAGATTCTGACAGTTGGTACTGCTAGTTTAGTCTGCCTTGTCTGACTGGTTTAGTTGTCTTTCTGATTCAAAATGTTTTTAGTCTCAGAAAGCAACTAACTTCAGTATTCTATTGTAACCATCCTTTTGCTTTAGAGATTATTATTCCTGCTTTACTGCAACTAAACTGCTGCAATATATTTTGCCATCTACCTGACAATTTTATTTGAATACAGGATTTGTAAATAAACATTACTTTTCCTTCTGCAAAAACCATGCCTAGCAGTTGTATTTTAGAAAGTAACAAAAAACAAAAGGGGAACTGTGGGTTGCCCGCGTTATTGATTGGCTATTAACCTTTCCCATTGGGTTTGTCAGGCTACGCATGGCGGCTCGAGACCAACCTGGCTCGGCTGGAAGGGAAATTGGATCGTGGGCCAATAGCATTAGGCAGCAATAGAGAATCCATATTGCTTGGCTGGGGACGCTGAGAGAAGTAGGACAAATGTCCTAAGGTGAAACACCCAGTAGAGACTCAAGGTCTAGCAAACACTACATGGTATCCAGCTCACGTCCACGGACTGAGCTGGGTAAAGGCAAACCGCAGCTAGACCAAATAGCTATGCATAGGTGCCCAGAGCCTCAAGGACTCTGAGATAGGGTGAGAACGATGAGTCCCGCCAAATTCACTAATCAGTCCCCAAAACAGTCCCCATGTAGAAGCCCCAATCACAGGCTCTATAGTCCTGGCAGCAGTTTTACTCAAACTCGGAGGCTACGGAATAATGCGAATTTCACCAATCCTGTATCAAACCCAAATGCTACACTACCCATTTATTATTTTAGCCCTGTGAGGAATAATTATGACCAGCTTAATTTGTCTACGACAACCAGATTTAAAATCACTAATCGTCTACTCATCCGTCAGCCACATGGGACTAGTAGTTACAGCTACAATAATTCAAACCCCAGCAAGCCTCACCGGAGCCATAATACTAATAGTAGCACACGAAATTACTTCTTCTATATTATTTTGCTTAGGCAACATAATGTACGAACGAACCAACACATGAACATTAATAATAATGCAGGTAGTACAGACCACTATTCCACTAATAGCCTCATTTTGACTTATAGCCAACCTAACCAACATAGCTATCCCACCAACAATTAACCTCTTAGGAGAAATTACAATTGCTACTGCAACATTTAACTGAGCTAATCCCACCCTTATTCTAATAGGATCCGCAGCAACAATCACAGCAATCTATTCCATATTTATATTTTCAGCAATTCAACAAGGAAAAATACAAAAAGACACAATATTAGCCCCAGCACAGACCCGAGAATACCTTGTATTAACCCTTCACATTATCCCAATAGCATTACTAATAGTTAACCCACAAACTATTACATTAACTTAACAAGCTGCGATAGTTTACTAAAAACATTAGCCTGTGAAGCTAAAAACGGAACCACACCATTTGCCTCTCCCCGCAGCCGAAAGGAACACAAGAACTGCTAACTCCTACTACTGGTACTAGCCCACCAGACCTTTCCACTTTTAAAGGAAAGTAGTTATCCAGTGGCCTTAGGAGCCAAAACTCTTGGTTGAATTCCAAGTGAAAGTAGTGAATTCAACACTTATGCTAGATACAACAATAATTATAACAATAACCATCTTATCAATTCTAGTTTTACTAACTATCCTGTTACAAAAAACCACCAAGTTTAGCCTATCCCTAGAAATAGCAGTAATCCCTAGAAATAGCAGTAATCATCATTTCGATTATTCCAACAATAATCACACTAAAACACCCCCCCCCCCACAACACATCAATCAACCTCTCACTCATGCAATCTGCAACCCTAGACATTTCTTCAACCATTACTACAAATATAAACTCAAACCTATTTCTATCAACCGCACTATTTGTAACATGAGCAATTATACAATTTTCCACCTGATACATAAAAGATGCCCCAAAAATAGTTTTATTCAAAAAATATTTAATGGCATTCTTAATTGCCATAGTAATATTAATCCTTGCAGGTAGTATACTTCAACTTTTTATTGGCTGAGAAGGCGTAGGCATCCTCTCATTTTTATTAATTAATTGATGATATGCACGCGCAAACACCAACTCCTCAGCCATACAAACAATAGCCTATAATCGAATCGGAGACATTGGGATCATCCTAATCTTAGCATGACTAGCCACCAACCAATCCTCATGAAACATACAATGCATAGACCCAAAAATAAACTCAACTTTATTAGCAATAGGCCTAATTTTAGCAGCCACAGGAAAATCGGCCCAATTCCTAATGCATCTATGACTACCTAGTGCAATAGAAGGTCCAACCCCAGTATCAGCCCTACTACACTCTAGCACTATAGTTGTAGCTGGCATCTACCTATTAATTCAAATACATCCACTAATTCAAAACTCAGATATTGCCATACTTACATGCCTTTGCCTAGGAGCTACTACAGGCTTATATGCCTCCATAACTGCCCTATGCCAAAATGACCTTAAAAAAATTATCGCTCTATCAACACTTAGTCAACTTGGCCTTATAATGGTTGCTATTGGATTAAACCACCCACACCTAGCATTTATACACATTTCAACGCACGCTGCAACCAAAGCTGCACTATTTTTATGCGCTGGCTCATTTATTCACAGCCTACAAAACGAACAAGATATTCGAAAAATAGGCAACATAAAAACACTACTACCAATTACATCCTCATGTCTTATTGTCTCAAGCCTGACTCTAATGGGTATACCATTCCTATCCTGTTTTTACTCAAAAGACCCAATCATCGAAACCACATGCACATCAAAAATTAATACATGAATCTTAATCATAACAATAGTAGCAGCTGCAATAACATCAGCTTATTCTCTACGAATAATTTATTGACAATATGACAATGAAATTAACCCCAACAATAGCAATACTTGCAGGCAGCTTAATTACCATTGAAACATTAAACAAATCAACTTACAAGCCCGACCAAAAAAATACACTTCTTATTTTACTAAACCAACTCGCCTTCTTCAAAATTTCCCATCACTGGACACCAAAAAACTCCCTAAAGATCGGAGCTGTAATCGCAACCCAACTACTTGACCTACTCTGACTGGAAAAAACAGGACCTAAATCCCTAGCCCTAACTAATAAAAATTTCTCCAAACTCACCAACCCCCTAGCCGGACTTATAAAACTATATCTTTCAACTACTGCAATTACCGCTATCTTAGCCATAATTATTACAAGTTTTAACTAACAAACCGACCCAAAACGCCACCCGCACACTAAATCTAAAACCACAAAAAGTGTTAACAATAGTCCAACTACTAAAATAAAAAAAACAACCACCACCAAAAGAGTACAGTAAAACTATACACCTAAATCAACAGCCACCCCATCCATAGCGGCCCCACCAAATACGGCGCTATCAAAAAATCACCCACCTCCAACATATAGCCACAAACAAAACAAATACATCATAAAAACCCCAATGTAAAAAATAACAGATTGACTTCCTCAAGCTTCAGAATATACATCAGACGACATTGCAACTGAATAAACAAACACCACCAACATACCACCCAAATAAACCAACATCAACACCAAAGATACAAAAGTGCTATTAAGACAAGCCAAAACCCCAGCACCAAAAACAGAAGCCAAAACTAAAGCCGCAGACCCAAAATAAGGAGATGGATTGCTAGCCACACCACCTATAAAAAAAAGAAAAAAATCATAATATTAAAAATAAATACATTATTTTTATCTGGACTTAACCAGAACCCTCAACACGAAAAACTGATGTTGTTATTCAACTATAAAAACATGTCTATCGCACGAAAATCGCACCCGATCCTAAAAACAATTAATCACTCACTAATTGACCTACCCACCCCAACAAACATTTCAACCGCTTGAAACTTTGGCTCCCTACTTGGCCTCCTACTAGTAATACAAATTACAACAGGACTATTTTTAGCTATACACTATACAGCCGACATCAACCTAGCATTTTCCTCTTTATCTCACATTTGCCGAGAGGTAAACTTTGGCTGACTAATACGAAACTTACATGCAAATGGGGCCTCTATATTTTTTATCTGCATTTACCTTCACATTGGACGAGGCCTATACTACTCATCGTACCTTTACAAAAATACATGAAACGTAGGCATTATCCTCCTGTTTTTAACAATAGCCACCGCATTCCTAGGCTATATTCTACCTTGAGGACAAATATCCTTCTGAGGAGCAACTGTAATTACCAATATACTATCAGCAATTCCATACATTGGAGACAACCTAGTAAGTTGAATTTGAGGTGGATTTTCAGTAAATAACCCAACACTAATCCGATTTTTTACCCTACACTTCTTAATACCATTTTTAATTGCCGGAAACACCATACTACATCTTCTTTTTTTACATGAAACGGGATCCAACAACCCAACTGGACTATCTTCAAACCCAGACAAAGTGTCATTTCATCCATACTTCCCACTAAAAGACCTAACTGCCCTGCTAATTACAATTACCCTATTAACATTTATTGCCCTATTTCTACCAACATTTCTAACAGACCCACAAAATTTCTTACCCGCCAACCCACTAACTACCCCCCCCATTATTCCAGAATGATAATTTCTATTTGCCTACACCATCCTATGCTCAATCCCAAATAAACTAGGAGGAGTTGTAGCCTTATTTATATCTATTTTTATTTTGTTTCTTATACCAATACTACACACCTCCAAACAACGAACAATAAAATTCCGACCACTTTCACAATTTATCTTCTGAACTATAACAGCAAACATCCTAATTTTAACATGAATCGGAAGCCAACCAGTAGAACAGCCACTCACCTCCATTGGACAGGCCGCCACCGTAGTCTACTTTTTAATCATCATTACAATTATTCCAACTATTGCTACAATAGAAAATAAAACACTATAACTCACCCAGCCCCAGTAGCTTATACACCCAAAGCATTGGCCTTGTAAACCAAAAATGGGGACTACCCCCTGAGGCACCACCTACCCCCTTAGCGACCAAGCAATGCCACCAAGGACCTTTTAGTAGCAAGCACAACCACTAACTCCAAATAATCCACACACTTTAAGAACACCTAATGGAAATCCATCGCCCAAGGCTTCTTAAACTGTACAGTATTATTCAGAGTCTTTTAGCAGTAGGCTCACCACCTACCCCCTTAGCGACCAAGCATCGCCACCAAGGACCTTTTAGTAGCAAGCACAACCACTAACTCCAAATAATCCACACACCTTAAGAACACCTAATGGAAATCCATCGCCCAAGGCTTCTTAAACTGTACAGTATTATTCAGAGTCTTAGCAGTAGGCTCACCACCTACCCCCTTAGCGACCAAGCATCGCCACCAAGGACCTTTTAGTAGCATGCACAACCAGTAACTCCAAATAATCCACACACCTTAGGAACACCTAATGGAAATCCATCGCCCAAGGCTTCTTAAACTGTACAGTATTATTCAGAGTCTTTTAGCAGTAGGCTCACCACCTACCCCCTTAGCGACCAAGCATCGCCACCAGGGACCTTTTAGTAGCAAGCACAACCACTAACTTCAAATAAATTTATACATACCTGCAGCCAAAGCTATACCTAATAACCAAACATTGCCACCCCAAACCATTCTCAACATAAACCTACCACACATTAAATTAAACCCAGCCACGCCATTAAATTTAATTCTCAAAACCAGCCTACGTTAACCCAACCCAATGTAAACTTTTAGCAAATCTAACTTAACAGAAATCAGCCTATGTATTATAATACATATGTATATAGTACATTAAGATACTTTCCTCATGCATATCATATATACATATATATTATTGATAATACCTATAACATTACATGTTAATAGTACATATAACTCTCTGCCTCATGAATATTATCTACCCATAGTGGCCTCTCTTATCACGGAAGCATCTTGATCGCCCAACGGTGGTTTATATTATCTGGCAACTCACGAGAGATCAGCAACCCGCCATTTGAAGATACGTCATTACCAATCTCGTGGCTCTTGAGCTCAAGTTATCCCTATACTTGCCCTTTCCAAGGCCTCGGGTTCCTATCTCAGGCACATCCTTGTATTAACACGCATACGGTGGTTTTTCCAAGACCTCTGATTAATGAGGTGTGCTACATCTCACCCGTGACGTCGGCATACCTTGGCACTCCTGGCATCTGGTATTTTTTTTATCTATCGACTTTCACAACCTCCAATCAAGCTCCTTAACGATCACGGCTTAGCGGGACCTATTAGTCAGATCCATACGTTACTTTTATTTTTGTTCTGGCTTTCGTTTAATGCTTGTAATACATAAAATTTCAAAAAAAAACCCGCGATTTTTAACAGGGATTCAAGTACCGCGACAGCTTTTTTTTTTAAATTAAAAAATTTCACGTATCGTTTAACAAAACTTACTGATAGAAATTTCTGAAAAGTTTTGTGTACGAAAGTAAAAAAGTTGTAAAATAACAAAAATCATTTGTCTTAAGAATTCGGCTAAGAGCACTTTTTTTGAAAAAAAAATTTTTCCGAAGATTTCAAAGAAAAACAGATTTTCCCACCCAAAAATAAACTCGATCACCTACATTTTCGTTAACAGATTTTTCATTTTTAAAATATTTTTACACTTTTTTTTAAAAAAATCTTTTTTGCATTTTTAAAAACTTTTTCGCATTTTTTAATTTTTTTTTACATTTTCCAAAAACCTTTCATTTCACTGTACTCTTCTGCTAAGTAATGTATAGTATTATGTGAATAAATCACGCTTTACCAAAAAAAACTTTGGCCAATAATTACAACATTACCCGTTTTATTAGCAACACTCAGTACCTACCGAGTATGCACAGATTAAAAGAGGAAATAGCACCCATCACTGGCTCCCAAAGCCAGAATTTTAGTTTAAACTATCTTTTAAAAATTTTTAATTAACGCAAAACCACAAATTACACAGCAAGTCCTGGACCAAAATATTACTGAAATATTACTTTAACGACACCTAATACACATTACAAATATTTTATATTTATATATATATGTTAATGTATAAAAAATTATCTATTAGTGTGTGTGTGTGTGTGTGTGTATATATATATATATATATATATATATATATATATATATATATATATATATATATATATATATATATATATATATATATATATATATATATATATATATATATATATATATATATATATATATATATATATATATATATATATATAAACACACACATGTCCACACAACACACACAAATATGTGTTATTGTAGCTTAAAAATTTTAAAGCACAGTACTGAAAATACTGAAATGGGCCGACAACACCCCAAAAACATGAAGGTTTTGGTCCTGGACTTTCCGTTATTTATGAATAAGATTACACATGCAAGCATCCACACCCCAGTGAGTCTGCCCAATCACTACCGGAGCTGGCATCAGGCACAATCTATACAGCAGTGACCAATATTAGGCCATGAGCTAACGCTCGACCAAACTATAATCTAAGGAGCTGGCAAACTTTGTGCAAGTCGCCGCGGTTATACGAAGCTGACCCCAAATAACAAACAGCGGCAAAAAGCGTGAATATAATTTTCAACAATCTAATCACCAACTAAGGCCAATAAGTGAAACAAAGGCCTAAATTGAATACCACCTACAAGCTTAGACCAAAGAAATTTTAACTCACGAAAACTGGGAAATAAACTAGGATTAGATACCCTACTATGCCCAGACGTTAACACAGATATATTTATCCGCCAGAGAACAACGAGCCATGCTTAAAACTCAAAGGACTTGGCGGCGTTCCACACCACCCTAGAGGGGCCTGTCTTATAATCGATAACCCACGATAAACCTCACCACTTTTAGCCCTATCAGCCTATATACCGCTGTCACCAGCCCATCTTCGGAAAGAAACAAAATGGACACAATAGGCTTCCACACTAAAACGACAGGTCAAGGTGTAGCTTATAAAGGGGCCTTGATGGACTACATTGCTTATTCAAGCCAAACCAAAACTGCACTGAAACACACATTTTAAGGTGAATTTAACAGTAAAATAAACAAGACATTTTGTCTAAAAACTGCTCTGGAACGTGCACACACCGCCCGTCACCCTACTTTACAAAAACACCATAAACATATTACCCTCACCAAAAACAAGAGTAGGAAAGTCGTAACAAGGTAAGCGCACCGGAAGGTGCGCTTGGAAGACAAAAAGTAGCTTAATCCAAAGCATTCACCCTACAATTGAAAAACGTTGAAATGAGACCAACCTTTTTGAGCTCGTCAAAAGCCCGAATACCCACCCAAACATTACCTAACCAACCACCCAAAACATTTACCTAGCTAGTAGATGCGATCGAACTCCGCCCAATCGACGCAATATAAAAAGTACTGTGAAGGAATAATGAAAAAAGTGAAACCGTTAGCACAACAAAGCAGGGACCAACACTCGTACCTTTTGCATTATGGTCTAGCAAGAAAACCAGACAAAGCGACCCTACAGCCTCCCACCCCGAACACAAGTGATCTTCTTCATGGCAGTTGTACAGTAAAACCCCGTATAAAGATTTTAATTCTTTCTACGGATCTGTTCGCTATGCGATTTTTTTCGTTGTACGATTTTTCCTATCGAAAACATACAACGAATTTTCCTATGGAAAAAATTATACAACAGTTTTTTTTGCTAAGCAGTTTTTCCCATTGAATATTCGTTGTATGATAGGAAAAATCATTATGTGGGGTGCCATTTAAAAAAAATCATTATGTGAGGTTCCACTGTATTTGCATCATGAGTTAGGCAAGACGTTGATGGCTTAATTCTATAATGTATAGACAGATATGAGACTCAGAAGTAATCTGTGAAAGTATAATTGGCTGAAGTCTGAAAGTCAGGTGGTAACTCTTACCAATTCTGTTTTCTTGCTTTTTGGCTTGAAACCAGTTCTTGCATTTTTACTCCCACACTGGGGTATTACTGTATGTGTATATCTGTTAGTAATAAATATAGAATCTTTACTGCTTAGTTTAAATGGTGTTATTTTTGAGGCATTAACATATAGTACTCTTTAAAACATTTTAGAAATATTGGCCAACATGTTATTGGTCATGCCAACCGTCATAACCATACCTGTCAACCATCCCGATTTGGCCAGGAAAACCCCGTAATTTGACGTCGAGTGACGTCATAACCCACCCCGCGCTGCCAAAGCTCCGTAATTTGGCAGTGGGGGGAAATGCTTTCCACGCATGCGTGGAAGTGCTATGCCGCTTGCGCAGCCCCTACGCAAGCGGCGTAGTGCTTCCGCGCATGCGTGGAAGGGGTAAAACCCTTCCGCGCATGTGTGGAAGGGGTTAAACCCTTCCACGCATGCGTGGAAAGCGACCTGCGCACAAGTGATCGGCGCAGGTCCCGTTTTTCCGGAGCCGCGGGTTGACAGGTATGGTCATAACACAGTTGGTATAAATATCAGCAACTAATTGCTGCAAGTTAAGAAGTCAGTGTAAACTTTTGCTATTGCATGCTAAGTTGCTCAACTTGGTATATAACAGCAAAGGCCTGTGCTGACTTCTTAACTAACAACAATGCCACCAAGACGTATGCTTATTGTATTATGCATAAGAACAGATATCTTGGAATGTGTTCACCATTAGTGTGGGGGAGAAGACTTTGTGTTTGTGTAGAAAGAGGTGGCCAACACATAGAGAATATTTTGTAAAACTTGTGTAAGGGTTTGTAATGAACATTTTGTCAATAAAGGTACATATACCGTATTTTCCGGCGTATAAGACGACTTTTTAACCCCGAAAAATCTGTGCCAAAGTTGGGGGTCGTCTTATACACCGGGTAATCTGGAGCCAGGGGCCGCCCGGTGTGGAAAGCCATTCGCCGCCACTGCGCGAGGCCTCCGGAGCAAGGGGCCACCAGGATACCACCACCCCCAGCCTTGCGGCGGAGGTGGTGAATGGCTTTCCCCGCCGGTCAGTTGTTCCTCCTCCTCCTCCTCCTCACTTCCGGCTGGGGGTGGTGGTGCGGAGGAGAAGGAGCATCAGCTGACTGGCGGGGAAAATCAGCCGCCACTGCGAGGCCTCCGGAGCAAGAGGCCGCCCGGATACCACCACCCTCAGCCTCGCGGCTGCAGCTGGCTTCCCCCCGCCGGTCAGCTGCTGCTCCTCCTCCTCACCCCCCCAACCCCGGCTGGGGTGGTGGTATCCACGAACCACACCTCCCCGCCCCCTTCACCGGCGGGGAAGGTAAAAGGAGCCCTGTCGGGCTCAGAGACACTGTGAGCTGCGCCTCCCCGCCCCTTTCACCGGCAGGGAAGGTAAAAGGAGCCGGTGAAGGGGGCGGGGAGGTGCGGCTCGCGGTGTCTCCGAGCCCAACGGGGCTCCTTTTACTGTCCCCGCCGGTGAAGGGGGTGGGGAGGTGCGGCTCGCGGCGGCTCCGAACCCAACAGGGCTCCTTTTACCTTCCCCGCCGGTGAAGGGGGCAGGGATGCCGCGGGCTGCACCTCCCCGCCCCCTTCACCGGCAGGGAAGGTAAAAGGAGCCCTGTCGGGCTCGGAGACACCGCGAGCCGCACTCCCCGCCCCTTTGACCGGTGGGGAAGGTAAAAGGAAGGTGCGGCTCGCGGCATCTCCGAGCCTGACGGGGCTCCTTTTACCTTCCCCGCCGGTGAAGGGGGCAGGGATGCCGCGAGCTGCACCTCCCCGCCCCCTTCACCGGTGGGGAAGGTAAAAGGAGCCCTGTCGGGCTCGGAGATACTGCGAGCCGCACTCCCCGCCCCTTTCACCGGTGGGGAAGGTAAAAGGAAGGTGCGGCTCGCGGCATCTCCGAGCCTGACGGGGCTCCTTTTACCTTCCCCGCCGGTGAAGGGGGCGGAGAGGTGCGGCTCGCGGTGGCTCCGAGCCCGACAGGGCTCCTTTTACCTTCCCCGCCGCGAGCCATGCCTCCCCGCCCCCTTCACCGGTGGGTGGGGAAGGTAAAAGGAGCCCCGTTGGGCTCGGAGATGCCGCGAGCCGCACCTCCCTTTTACCTTCCCCGCTGGTGAAAGGGGCGGGGATGTGCGGCTCACGGTATCTCCGAGCCCGACACAGCTCCTTTTACCTTCCCTGCCGGTGAAGGGGGAGGGGATGACGCGAGCACATGTAACCAGCATGTTGGGGACAAAACTTAGTGGTTAAGGCGCTGAACCTGGAGACTGGAAGGTTGGGTTTCAATACCCAAAGGTATGAAAGGAGCCTCATTCGGGCATCCCCTGAGTGGAGTTTTGCCAGCAAAAATCTTTTCAACCCAGAGTAACCTCTGACATGAATTTATTATTACGTACTAATTACTTTGTGAACCACCCAGAGTGCACTAAGCACTAAGGGGTGGTACATAAGAGTGATTGCTTGCTCATTGCTATGTACACTTCCATACACCTGCTCCTCCAAGTTAAAAGTGTATCAATGCACTATGTTACAGCAGTTTGATATCATTTTAGTAGCTATGTCAGCTTCTCCTCCTCCTCCTCCGCACCCCCCCCCAAGCAGGTAAAGGGGGCCATCCCCAGCCCGGGAAGCTCCGAAGACGCCGCCGTTGGAAGAGGGGTAGTCATACGGCGAGTATATTGCAAACTCTACATTTTAACTAGAAAAGTTGGGGGTCGTCTTATACGCCCAGTCGCCTTATACGCTGGAAAATACAGTAGTTACAATTTCCCATTTTCCCTATGTATGGCAACTTTTGGTACACCCTGTAAAATTCTAATCATTATTTTGGGCAATATGAACACTGGCCCTGAATCCTAGGATGTGAAATAGAATTTCATTAAATTCTTAATTTGAACCACTATGATTCTTGTCCCGTTTTGTGAATTAGGCTAAATTGAGAGTAAAGCATCTTCAGATTGTCTCCAAAATGTCTTACTTTATCAGTGATTTTGTAAAGCGTACACTGGAATAATGGGATAAAGATTATGCTACAATTTGCATGTTTTGTTAGGTTTTTTGTTGTTCATACTAAATTATTGTTTTAGTATGTTTGGGGATTCCTTTAACTCCTTTCATGACCTAGAGCTCTGCTTCTCAACCTTTGGTTTTTGGACTTCAATTCCCAGTTGGAGTAGAGCTGCTTTAGAGGCCTCCACTAATTTAAATTGATAATTTAAACTGCTGAGAGCCACCTCTGTTCAAACAGAGAAAGCAGTTAGAAGCTTCCAGAAGCAGGGGGCAGAGCCACACCTGGCCCTTCCCTGAACTGTGACTCATAGGGGCGGAGCCACACTAGCCTTTAAAAGCTCTGAGCTCTTTCAGGGTCAGCCCTTTTGACTCTGCATGTGCTCTTAAGCAGAGCTGCTGCTGAGGAGAGCCAAACAAAGGAAGTGAGCACTGGTAAGTTTTGCAGTTGGAGTAGAGCTGCTTTAGAGGCCTCCACTAATTTAAATTGATAATTTAAACTGCTGAGAGCTACCTCTGTTCAAACAGAGAAAGCAGTTAGAAGCTTCCAGAAGCAGGGGGCAGAGCCACACCTGGCCCTTCCCTGAACTGTGACTCATAGGGGCGGAGCCACACTAGCCTTTAAAAGCTCTGAGCTCTTTCAGGGTCAGCCCTTTTGACTCTGCATGTGCTCTTAAGCAGAGCTGCTGCTGAGGAGAGCCAAACAAAGGAAGTGAGCACTGGTAAGTTTTGCAGTTGGAGTAGAGCTGCTTTAGAGATTGCAAACTAGTAACAAAGGAAGAATATAGTCTTACTAGGTAGAAAGGTAGTAAACGTGTACATTTTTGAGGCCCAGAATAAAATACTGCACTTGTTAAAATGGATTCCGAGGGAACAGTTGTAGTTACCTGCAATACTTGTGCCATGTTTGTGTTCTTGCCAAAGCATATGGAGAACTACACTTGCAGCAAGTGCAAGCTGGTTGCACTACTAGAAGAGAAGGTCCAGCAGCTAGAGGCCCGCATATCTAACCATCAACGAATTAAGGAGCTTGAGCTGTTCTTGGACAGAGCAGAGCAGACTATGCTGGACAAAGAAGAGACAGGGCACAGTTCTGAGGGAGAAGGCCCTTCACTAACTCAGGAGGGAGATGGTTGGAGGAATGTGACTCAAAGGAGGAGGAGAGTAGGGGATCACTCTGAGAGTCTGAAATTACAGAATAAATTTGAGGCTCTTTCCCTCATCACACCTGATGAGGAACACACAGAGGAACAACTGGTTCCACCTGATGATCTCTCCTTCATCACACTTGATGAGATCCAGGAAGATAAACAACAGGAACAAACTGAGGTTCTCTCCCTTAATATGGTTAATGAGGTGCATGTAGATGAACAGATTGCAGGAGAGAGGCTCCTTGTACTAGGCGATTCAATAATTAGAAATACAGAGAAATGGATTTGTGATGCACATGATAACCGTATGGTGATTTGCCTGCCAGGTGCAAAAGTTGCAGACATCACAAGAAATCTAGATAGATTGTTAGAGAGAACTGGGAACGAGCCAGTTGTCATGGTACACGTTGGTACCAATGATGTTGGGAAGGCCAAGCGGTCTGTCCTGGAAGCCAAATTCAGGTTGTTAGGAAGAAGATTGAAGTCCCGGACTTCCAAGGTAGCATTTTCAGAAGTGCTGCCTGTCCCTCGTGCAGGACCTACCAGGCAGGCAGAGCTCAGAAGCCTCAATGCGTGGATGAGGCGGTGGTGTCGAGAGGAGGGTTTCAGATTTGTCAGGAACTGGAGAACATTTTGGGACAAGCCAAATCTGTTCAGGAGGGATGGGTTGCATTTGAACCATGATGGGACCAGATTGCTGGCACTCAACATCAAAAGGGTTGCAGAGCAGCTTTTAAACTGATAACTGGGGGAAAGCCGACAGGAGCTGGGCAGCATCCGGTTCGGGAAAGTGTGTATTTGAGTAGTGAGGAGGATGCAAAAATTACTGAGCAGAGCGAGGAGCTAGTCACTAGCATTCTAGCAGAAGGATACAAGAGGCAGTCTAACAATGCAACTGGACACAAAAGACTGTGTCAGAAAAGCATATATAAATGCTTGTATACAAATGCCAGAAGCCTCCGGAACAAAATAGGGGAGCTGTAATACTTAGCAATAGATAAGAATATTGATATTATTGGTATCACTGAAACCTGGTGGACGGATGATAACCAATGGGATACAGTTATCCCAGGCTACAAACTGTACAGGAAGGATAGGAAGGGGCAAATGGGAGGTGGTGTGGCCTTGTATGTCAAAGAAGTGATAAAATCGTATGAATTGGAATATCTAGGTGATTTGGAGTCACCATTAGAAGCTCTGTGGGTAAGAGTATCAGGCCACAATGATGGTCTAACAGTAGGCATATACTATCGGCCTCCGACCCAAACTCTTGAGGGAGACTGGCAGTTGGAGAATGTTTTAAAGGAGGCATCCAAGAAGGGAAGCCTGGTTATAATGGGGGACTTCAATTACCCTCACATAGACTGGGTGAACTGTTGTTCAGCACATGATAAAGAGATAAAGTTCCTAGATATGCTAAATGATTGTTCCCTGGGACAGATGGTTGAAGACCCAACTAGAAGTACAAGAATCCTTGACTTGATCCTGAGTAATACTCAGGATCTGGTGCAAGATGTTAATGTGACTGATCCAATAGGGAACAGTGACCACAACTCAATTATGTTTAACTTGATCATAGACCGCAAGTCACTGATAAAATCTAACACAGAGACCTTAAATTTTCAAAAAGGAAATTTCCCAAAGTTGAGGAAACTAGTAAAAAAGAAGCTGAAAGGGAAAATTGAGAGAGTCCAAACACTCCAAGAGGCATGGAGGCTGTTTACAAAAACAATAACAGAGGCTCAATTGGAATGCATACCCAAAAGGAAAAAGGGCACTGCCAGGTCCAAGAGGACTCCGATGTGGTTTACAGGAGCTGTTCGGGAAGTGATCAAGAGCAAGAAAAGCTCATTTAGAAGATGGAAGGCTTGTTCGAATGAGGACAGGAGGCAGAAACATAAATTCTGGCAGAACAAATGCAAGGCAACAATCAGGAAAGCAAAGCAAGACTTTGAGGAGCGTATAGCTAAAAATACTCAGAGAAATAACAAAGACTTCTTTAAGTACATTAGAAGTAAGAACCCAACTAGGAAGGCCATTGGACCATTAGATGACAATGGAAGGCAAGGGGTTATTAAAGAGGAAACAGAGATTGCAGAGAGACTCAATGAATTCTTTGCTTCAGTATTCACTGAAGAAGACAGAGACCACATGCCCAAAACAGAGCCTATCTTCGTAGGGAGGGAAACCGAAGAATTAAGCCAGATAGAAATAACCAGGGAGGAGGTCCTTGCATGTCTTGTTAAACTAAACACTAACAAATCACCAGGACCAGATGGCATCCATCCACGAGTTCTCAGGGAACTTAAAGATGAAATTGCTGATCTCCTAGCCAAAATATATAATCTTTCCCTCAAATCAGGCTTTGTGCCTGATGACTGGAAGGTAGCGAATGTAACACCAATTTTCAAAAAAGGGTCCAGGGGTGATCCAGGAAATTACCGACCTGTCAGTTTAACATGTGTCCCAGGTAAAGTGATGGAAACCATCCTAAAAGATAGAATTAATAGTCACATAGAAGAGAAGGCGCTGCTAAAGGAGAGCCAACATGGCTTTTGCAAGGGCAAATCATGCCTCACTAATCTGTTGGAATTTTTTGAGAGTGTCAACAAGCATGTGGATAAGGGGGATCCAGTTGACATTGTTTATCTGGACTTTCAGAAGGCTTTTGACAAGGTCCCACACCAAAGGCTCTTGAATAAACTTACCAGTCATGGAATAAAGGGACAGGTCTTGTCCTGGATCAGCAACTGGCTAAGGGACAGGAAACAGAGGGTAGCAATAAATGGACACTTCTCCAAGTGGAGGGAAGTAAAGAGTGGGGTCCCCCAAGGTTCAGTACTGGGGCCCCTGCTTTTCAACCTCTTCATAAATGATCTAGAGGTAGGAGTAAAAAGCAAGGTAGCCAAATTTGCTGACGACACTAAATTATACAGGGTAGTGAAAACTGTGAGAGATTGTGAGGAGCTCCAGAGGGATCTCTTGACACTGGGGGAGTGGGCAAAACAGTGGCAAATGAGTTTCAACATTAGTAAGTGCAGAGTGATGCATGTTGGGGCAAAGAACCCCAATTACATTTATAAACTGATGGGGTCTGAACTCTCTGCGACAAACCAGGAAAGGGACCTTGGTGTCCTGGTGGACAACTCAATGAAGGTGTCAACCCAGTGTGCCTCAGCAGTGAAAAAAGCAAACTCAATGCTAGGGATCATTAGGAAGGGTATAGAAAATAAGTCAGCAAGTGTCATTTTGCCTCTTTATAAATCTATGGTGAGGCCCCATCTGGAATACTGTGTACAGTTCTGGTCGCCATACCTCCAGAAGGATATTATGGAGCTGGAAAAAGTGCAGAGGAGGGCAACCAGAATGATTAGGGGACTGGAACACCTTCCTTACCATCTGAGGCTGCAACGGTTGGGCCTCTTCACTCTTGAACGACGACATCTAAGAGGTGACCTGATTGAAGTTTATAAAATCATGCACGGTGTGGACAAAGTAGATAAGGAAAAACTGTTTTCCCTATCGCATAACACTAGAACTAGGGGACACTCCATGAAACTTTTGGGTACTAGTTCTCAAACAAATAAGAGAAAGTACTTTTTCACCCAGAGGATTACTGGCCTATGGAACTCCCTGCCAGAAGAAGTGGTGACAGCGGTCAGTCTTGACAGCTTTAAGAAAGGATTAGACAAGTTCATGGAGGACAAGAGTATCAATGGCTATAATTATGGATACTTAAGGATAACCTCTGGGTTGGAGAGATAGGCAGGATATCTCTCAATATCATTTCCAGGGAATCCTAAGCAGGTGAAGGCATCTGCTTGGGAATACCCTGAAGGAAATGGTGAGCCACTGTGTGAGACAGAATGCTGGACTGGATGGGCTGTGGCCTGTTCCAGCAAGGCTGTTCTTATGTTCTTATGTTCCCCAAAACACTGATCAGCCTAAGTACTGGCTTAGGCTTCTGGGAAGTGGAGTCCAAAAACCAAAGGTTGAGAAGCACTGACCTAGAGGAATTTATCTAAATTCATTCTGGATAGCTTGTTGCATTTTTTAAAATTCTGATTAGTTCAGAATAATCCCTAGTTACAAATCTGTAACAGAAGCTTGCTCTTTAGAGAACACAGCGTAGGTGACGTGAGAAAATCCCTCATGAAACTGTTGAAAAAGAACAGTATGTCTTTCAGAATATCAGTAGAAATACCATTTCATATGAGAAAGAGTCTTCATTATACCTTCTGTTTTTCAATCATTTTGCTCTGTAGGAAATTGTGCTAGGTTTTCAATAATAATCAAAGAATGCAATATATTACCAAACAGGGTTTGTAAAAGGTACAGAATCCATTACAGTACTTTGGATCGTCATAACCATTGCCCACTAAGTTTGCATTTTGGGCTCGGTTGGGAAATGTTCCACATGATGTTAGACTACAACTTCTATTACCCATGAATAGTGCACATGATGGCTGAGTCTCACAGAAGTTGAAGTCCAACAATTGGAAAGCCACAAGTTCCCAACCATGATTTACACACAGAGTCACTTAGTGGGCTGCCCCTTCATGCATGAAGTGCATGCTTTCCTCAGAGATGTAACATATGGTCCATGATTTTAATTCTGAGCACTTGGAATGGAATCGTGTTTGTTTTTCCTTTGGTGAATAATTCTCAGTGAGTACATATTAGTATCATGGTTATACAGTTGTATGTCTGTATATAAAATAAAGGTAAAGGTCACCCTTGCTCAAAAGCCAATCGTATCCAACTCTAGGGTTCAGTGCTTGTCTCTGTTTATAGCCAAACAGCCAGCGCTGTCTGCGTTTGCAGATCTTTCCATGGACATGTGGCAGGCATAACTAGACACATAAGTGCATAAAACACTGTTTACCTTCCCACTGAAGTGGTACGTATTTATCTATAGGTACTTGCAATTTCTTGCTTTTGAACTGCTAGATTGGCAGGAGCTGGGACAGAGACAGGAGTTCACTCCATCGTGCAGTACTCAGGTCTCAAACTACTGACCCGCCAACCTTCCAGATGTTTAGTTCAGTCTGTGTATATATGCAATGAGAAACCTTTTCCTTCTTAGGCTTCATCTCAAAACACAATATTACCTAGTTCATTGTTAAGGACTGTGAAGGTTTCATTTTCAATATGGCTGAGTGTTTGGGCTGCACCTTTTAGTTCAAGAATCTTATATTGATGGGAATAATTGGGGTCACTGATGGAAAACGGTCTGTAGTGGTCCTGATCTCTATATCTATAAAACAGAGGTGTGGGTTTGTATGTGATCTAAAGGAACCCACATCCCTGGACCAATGTCACTGAAATCTGGCACATACATACCTTGGGGTTTGTTGGATCAGCACTGTGGGGGTCACCAAACCCATTTGAGAGTTTATACCCCTCAAAGTGGGACGCAAAGGGGACACCCCCACCGACAGGAGAAAAAGCATCGAAACAGCAGTACTGCACACGCGCACCTAATCGATCCCAACACAGCCAACGCAGCTGCGCTTTTCCTTGAAGAGAACTTACTGACAGGATGGTTAACAGGCTTTCTCGCCAGTAGAACCTAAAAGTGTCAAAGGCCATAGAGGACAACGTTTACAAGTAAGGAATGAAGGAAGGAGGACGTGGCTTCTCGGCTGTTTGAATTTTCCGCCCGGTGGTTTCTCCGGCCCGTAAACTTAAATTTCTGTCAAGTGCAGCCTCCTTCCACTGAAGGCAGGAGGACATGGCTTGACAATGGTTTTAAGTTTCCGCCGGGACACACCGCCACTAAAGAAAGCTGTGGCCGCGATTAGCATACTAGAGTAGGCTAACAGTGACAAAAGTGTAGGCAATGATGGCAGAGGCAGTGATGAAGTAAGCGGAACTACAAGGCAGGACATGCTGGCAGAACTATACTTCCTTTAAAGAAAAAAACCTGAGCAAGGCCGGGTAATCAGCTAGTAATAGAATAAAAGGAAAGCACTGTTTGTGTGTTTGACTTCCATAATTAAATATTTGTGAGAACAATCAATGTTAATATTTTAATAATCCTTAGAATATTAATAAATGATGGACAGTAATATTTTGACATTTTTTGAATTGATTTCAGGGAGGATAGAAGCAAAGCTGGACGGTTGCCATTATGATCATTATTTTGGGCTGTTACTTATGTAAAGCTGTTTCCTAACTTTGGCTAGAAGAGCATGGGATTGCCATATTGGCTTGCTCTTGTCTTTTCCCAGTTCCTTTATTTTTTGTTTGAACCTTAGCTTTCTTTATCTCTATACTACCCCCTTTGCCCAGTATAATTCACTCCAAGTTGTGATGTCCTGCAGCGTTTCAAACTGCAGCTTGAACTAGCTGAAGTTCATGAAAATCTTGACACAGATGTAATGGATCTCCTTTCTTTTCCTGTGATAAAGCATGGGAGAGATTTGTTGACAAGGACAAAGGAAGTCCAGTGATACAACAATGGATTACAACTCTGAACAATAATTTATGAAGTACAGTAGACCCTCGCATAACGACGTTACTTGGTTCCCCAAGTAGCGTTGCTAAGCGATTTTTGTTATGCGGGTTTCTATGGAGTTTCCCGCGTAATGACATTTTTAGCGTCATCATCTGGATAATTACGGTTATTTTAGTGTTGTTGACACTAAACGTTATGCGGGGGAATATGTGGTGCATAACAACACTTTGTTAAGCGAAAATGATGCTATCCGAACGCGTTGTTATGTGAGAGTTGACTGTAGTCATATAGTTGTACAAGACTTTTTACAGTTAAGAATTGTAAAATTATGGTAAATTTAGGATAACTTTATTGAGAACTTCCAACATCAATTATGATGTGTGAGTGTGTGTACATTAATGCTACTAAACTGTAGTAACTGAAGAGGGTTTCCTTGTATTGTAACTGTTACCTGGTGGCCAGAACCCTATTGTGAAATATTGTATGTGTAAGATAAATTTTTTACAGACTTTTTTTAAAAAAAATCACAAACTTTAGTATGCAAAGAAGTGTGGATTCAACAAAGTGCCAGAGAGCCAAAAGAATTGCACACATCAGTTACATAATTTTGGGTTTATGTTAATTTAACATAATAGAGTCTGTCTGGTAGTTTCACTTATTTTCAAACAGAGTCATCCCTTTCCCTTATTTATGTGTCCTTGGGCTGATGGGAATTTCAGCTCAAAAACATGTTCCACCCTCTGGTTTTCACAGAAACATGGAGATGGCATTGAAGAGTTTGTGTCTCTGCAACTTTTGTTGGAAATTCTGATTGTCATGTAAGGATGACTTTTTCTACCTTATAATTTCTCCTACCACCTGCTTATTATTGCAGCATCAGTTGTACATTTTGAGCTCAATTAGTCGCTTTAGATTTGCTTTATGTCATTATCTTCAGGCCACCCTTTCTTAACCTATAAAACCAAGTGTTCACCGTTGGAATTGGCTATACGTTGCTATGCGTCGCCCTACTGACCCGCACCCTTCCTTCGTGCGCATGGCCGAATTGCCTACGCAGGTCAACGAAGGATTTAAAAATCCGGCACGGGGGCCTCAGCCCCACAAACGGCAAAAAAGGGAAAGAACTTCACGTCCCAACAGTCACTGCGCCGCGGCGCGCCAGAGCCAATCAGGCTGAGAGGCTCTGGCACGGCGCAGCGTTCGGACACGCGCCGCAGCCAATCAAAAGAAAAGCATTTAAAAAAAACGCATCACAAACACAAAGCACCAACCTATTACTACAAGCCCCAGCGTCATGCGCGCCATGAGCGCGCAGAATGAGGAGGCAGCCGGCGCGCGAAAACAAAACTTAAAGAAAGCCGGCTCCGCCGCCATTCATCCCCACGGGCGAGCCAGCATGGCCCGTGGGGGAAGAAAATGAAACAAACCCGCCACCCATGCTCTTCTGTTCGAAGAGCCAGCGGCGCGTGAAAAAAAATACAAACAAAAAAACCCCACAACTCCCCTTCTTCACCACGGGCCAGCAAGTATGGCCCACGGATGAAAAATAAACCTCGGCCGCCGCTGCCCTTCCATTCGAAGGGCCAGCCACCGCGCCAAAAATAAAAACAAACCACCCACCACCCCTCCCCTGCAACTGCCCTTCTTCCCAACGGAAAAACAAGCATGGCCCGTGGGAACGAAAGGCACCCTCCCCGCAACAACGCACCCTTCCCAAGGGCCATCCAGCATGACCCATGGGATCAAAAGGCACCCCCGGCCGCAAGTTCCCTTCCTAACCACGGGCAACCAAGCATGGCCCTTGGGAAGAAAAGGCACCCCCGCTGCAAGTACCCTACTTTCCCACGGGCCACCAAGCATGGCCCGTGAGAACAAAAGGCACCCCCCCCCTAAAAAAAGGACGCACCAAAAAACAAATCAAAACCATTCAAAAACAGAAATCTAACCTTTAAAAAATAAACACAAACAAAGACAGGAAAACATACAACAAAAAACAACAGGCCCCCCCCAACAAAAACTCAACTCCCCCCAAATAAATAAATAAATAAATCAGAGTGCTTACCATGAAGACGTCTTCACTTCATGGCGACAGGAACTCGAATGACCAAAATAAAGGAAGTAACACTTACCGGAACTGAAACCCAGAGGACAAGAGGAGAATGGAAGAGAGGAAACAAAGTTCACCACCGCCACCCAGAGGCCAAAAGAAAAACGAGTAGAGGATGCATTCATGATGTGCTAAATGAGGAGTTCTCAACCTTTTCAAGTTGAGAGCCAGGACACACTCCCTCAGACAGCTTTGGGGGCCGGATGGCCATTTTGCCCTTCCTCCACCACATGGCCCTTCCAGGTGTGGTGCAGGACTGTGGAGCACATGATAGATAAAGATAAATTCATAATTCCAAAATGCAGAAAATAAGTTTGCAAAACATTCCAAAATATACACACTACTCTCAAAAAATAAAAAATTACATAAATCACTTTAACACCAAATTAAATATAAAATTTAAAAAAAAATTTTTTTAAAATTAAATTTGTATGAACAAAAATAAAATAAAAACTCCGCCACAGCCGGACCCAGCACAAATAAGCCACAAATTCAAAAAAACTTTAAAAACCATTAAACACAGCCCAGCACCATTTGTACAGGAAAACAAAAAAAACACCTTACCTGTCCAGAACATTTAAAAAATGCACGGCATTTTTTTTATTAAAAAAACCCAAAAAAAGCCCGGCAACGCCGGGCAACCCATGCTAGTCTACTTATATTTGCATCTTAGATGCATTTTCATGTTTACAGTAGATCCCATGCCTTTCTTCTCTTCAGTTTTCAGTTTGACTTGTTAGCTCAACTCATTGGTTGCATAGTAATGTGTTACTTACAGGTAGAATCATAGAATAATAAGAGAGTTGTAGGGGGCCTATGAGTCCATTAAGTCCAAAGCCCTGCTCAATGAGGGAAGTCAAATTAAAGCAGATCTGACAGGTGATTGTCCAGTTTCCTGTTGATTGCTTCCAGTGCTAAAAGGAAAGCATTTCTGGACCTCATGTACTTTATGCTGGAAAGTGTACAGTCTTCCAGATATTTGTGTGTTTAAATGAGCTGAGATGATGAAGTTGGAGTCCATCAGCATTTAGGGGACACATGTTTCCTGCCTCTGTTATGTGAAAAGGGTTTCCAAACTTTCCTCTTCTTGCAGGTTTTCCTTACCTTGAGAACTTTTCTCAAGTCCTTGACTTTGTTGTAGGATGTGAAGAGAATTTCCTATCTGCTTGAGCTTGTCATTAAGTTTTTAAAGAGGGCACATGCATCTTGCACCCAACAACTCTGACAGAAAGTCTGTGACTCAAAACATGAAGCAAACGATAACAATCACTTTCCCTAATGTAGCCATTTCAGAATGTGAAATGACCCTATTCTATTTGTGGCACTCTCCTTGCTGTCCACTTCAGATTAATCTGTATTTTGCTTCTCTCAGCTGGGAAGGCACAATAATAAACAAAGAGAGTGAGCAGGCCCTGACAGAGAGACTGTCCAGTCAGCCAAGAGATTGCTGCTAGATGGGGAATGCCCTGATGAAATTTTGTTTACATGTCTATTTATCTATGCTGCCATATATGGATAATGCTATTCCCTGTTAAGGCTGAAATTCTTTTCTGTTTGTATATTCAACAAACTAGTGAAAAAAATGTACCTGTCTTACTTTCTGTTTCCCACCACGCCAACTCACAAGCCTTTGTTTCATTGTCTTTTTAAGTGCTGCACTGTTAAAGTACTGTATTTTCTGGCGTATAAGACTACTTTTTAACCCCGAAAAATCTGTGCCAAAGTCGGGGGTCGTCTTATAGGACAGGTACTTAACTGCAGCTTGTTTCCCCTTGCTTCATATGTCTGGCGCATATGGTGGCGGGTGCCACGGCCGAGTCCCTGCTCTGTGTGGGGAGTATGAAGCAAGGGGAAGCAAGCTGCACACATCTTCCTGTACCTCGAGGAGGAGAACGTGAGCGTGGATTGGCTCTCCACCAGAACTTGCCCATTCGACTCAGAGGGCTGCGCGTCTTCGGGTTGAGTGTGGGTTAATTTTTATTTGGTGTGCATTGGAAGAGAGGTAGTCTTATATGGCAAGTATATTACAAACTCTATATTTTAACTGGAAAAGTTGGGGGTCGTCTTATACGCCCAGTCGTCTTATACGCCCAGTCGTCTTATACGCCGGAAAATACGGTAGTTCTCTGTAAAAGTGGTTTACATTCTGGCTAGGTTTACCCCCTTTCCTTCAGCCCATTATTTGTCTGGCTCCCTTTCCATTCATTAGTTCTTCCTTAATTTTAAGTTTTTATGTTCTAATTATGTGTATATAACAGGAAAGGTTAGTATTGCTAATTTTAACATCCAAAAACACTAGGATCAAATAATGTGAAGTACAGAAGTGGACTTTCACTTACCCCTCATTTAATAATTACAACCCATCATTCAATGTAGTGACCTACTACATGGGATTCTAACCAGCAGAATGAAGACATGAGATTTGTGTGAGGCTAGCTGGTACTTCAGAATCTTCTCTCTGCTCCGCTCCTCTCCCTCCTCCTCCCAGCAGCTCTCTTTATTAACAGTTTCACACAGCATATGGCACACAATGACATGATCCATCATCCTTCACCACACTGTCACACTATCCTGCAGTAGGCCTACTCAAATAGACATTTACACAGTTGATGATAGATGAATGCAACCTATTTCTGTATACTTACAATAGCAAGAAGGAAATGCTCCTAGATCATTGGTCCAGGATGGTCCAAGAACAGGACATTTTCACCATCATAGGGAATGAACAACCTGTGTTATTGATCTGCTTATCGGAGAATTTGTTCTCACAATTAACCTGGTCAATCCAGAAGGATGCAACAATTCAATTTTTACAACTTGTCATCTTTATTTTCTCAACAAGTTGGATTAAAGTCTTGGTTCAGATGTAATGTGAAAGTCTGATCCATGTAATGTCATATGTTTTCCTGAATAAGTGATCATTTGCATCTATTTCTGTTTCTCTCTAATGTTGTAGGTTTATAGCCAAGCCATGTGCCTTGGGTCTGAAGGTCCAGGCGAATGGACCACAAAAAGCTCAGCCGAATGCAATTCTTGAAAAGGTCTTCACTGCAATTACAAAGGTACAGTGTTTGCCCAAATCTTAATTTTAATTACTTTAAAAAGTTGACAGTGAGAGGTTCTTAATCAAATATGGAATATAATTCAACAAAGTATCTTCTGGCTAATGTCCCTGGGTAGGTTTAGCAGTAGCACTCAAAGAAGCTGCCAGGCAACTTTGGTGGTTTCCACAAACCCACTGCTTGCTTTCCTAATTATGCATAATTTTCCATCTATCACTGCTGGTATTGCCAGTGTATAAGAAAGCTGAATACCTTTCAGCCCTGGCTGTGTAGCACCTTATGCAGGCTTTGATTTTACTACTGGAGTGTGCTGATGGACCGCCGACCACTGAGCCCTATCAACGTTTGGGTGGTGCCATAGTGTGGTTCATGCTGAACTGTTTGGATATTTATTGTTACTTTTATTGTTGCTATTGGATCTTTAAATTTTTAAATGAATGATTTTCTTTTTCTCTGTTGTAATGTAATGCTCTATTGTTTTTATTAGCAGTCCTGAGTCGCGCAAGCAAGTGGGCGGCATACAAATTAAACATAATTATGATGATGATGATGACAACAGTCAGATTTGAAATATAGCTATCAAGAGTATGCACCCAGGGGTAGCGAGGAGAATCCAACTCTGGCCACAACAATGCAGTTCCTGGTGCTCCAGTTTACTGCTCCGCTCACTCACTTTGGCCAAGGGAAGAGCCCTCTGCACCTCCCATAATTCCCTGGTTGGAGCATGTCCTTCAGAAGGGAAGTATCCTTGGGCAAGATGTTGCACACACCTGTCCTTCATTTTCTGTAGCTGTCCTGAGCAGTACCTGCTCTCAGTTCACTCCCACTGAGCTTCAGAGCCAAGGTCTAGACTTAGCACCTGATAAACTGCCAATTATCACATATATACTCGAGTATAAACCAATTTTTTAGCCCAAAAAATGAACTCCAAAAAGGGAACATGGCTTATACTCAGGTCAAAAGACCGTGCTGGATTGAGATGCACCAACAATTTAATTTTACCATATTTTCATGTTTTTTTATTATTGAAACTCACTAGCAGCTGCTGCATTTCCCACCCTCGGCTTATACTCAGGTCAGTCTATTTTCCTGGGTTTTCAGGTCAAAATTGGGTACCTCAGCTTATATTCGGGTCGGCTTATACTCGAGTTTATGTGGTAAGCCAAAAGTAAAACATGAAACTAACCTTTGTGGTATATCAATATTTGCCCAAACTCAAAGGAAGCAACTTGGTGGCTAATTGCAAGCAGGACTAGAGCATCAGTCTTTCTCCGCTATCTAGACCAAGGTTCTGCAAACTTAGTTCTCCAGATGTTCTTGGACTTCAATTCCCAGAAGCCCTGATCAGCAGGTGAGGGCTTCTGGGAATTGGAGTCCAAGAATATCTGGAGAGCCATGTTTGCAGAACCTTGGTCTAGACTAATAAAATAAATCTATTCTAAACTCCACAGTCACAACACTTGCATGTGGCATATCCTGTGGCATAGACCAGGGGTCGCCAACTAATGGGCCATGGACCGGTACCGGGCGAAGGACTGTCCTGAACTGGGCCGCAGGGGTGGGTGGCGCTGGGAGCCCTGATGATAGCCTTCTGCCCTCAACTTGCTCCACTGGGTATGCCTGGCGAATGGAGTGAGAGCATGTGCTTCAGACACAGCAGACAGGCAGGTCGCTGGGCCCTTCCTTCATATTGCTTAACTACAACCAGTCTGCGGAAAATTTGTTTAGCATGAAACCAGTCCATGGTGCAAAGAGGTTTGGGGGGCCCTTGTCATAGACCAATCAGCCAGAATAGATCAGGTAGCGCTCCACTTCGGACAGCCAAACTTTAATCACCATCCTAAATCTTATCAAGATCCATATTTTGTGCATGAGTGTACTCTTAAAACTACAGTATTTTGTTTCCCTTGTAAGGAAGAGGGTGTTGCGACTTATTTTTTTATTATCTATGTTATCATTAAATATTGGTCTGTGATGTGCTCACATCTTTCTACATGGGTCTTTCTCTGCTAAATGGAAAATTTATCCTCATTTTTGTCTTGATACATTTTTTCTTCAATTAATAAAATGACTATCTAGAAAGGGGTCACACTATCAGCTGTGTACATTTCTGAAGAAGGCCGGAAGATTTATTGCGTATTCAACGATTTATGAGCAATTTTCTGAAAAACCGTGACAGGATTATTTTCATAGGCAGGGGACTGTTTTCATGAAATGAAACAATTATTTGAGAGAGACTGAAGACATTATAATGTTTATTCATCATATAAAACAACAATATAATTTGTTCTGTTAATGTTAAGACTATCAAAGCTAAGGTAAATGGTTTTAAACTCTCAAAATATCTCTACATATGAGTTAATTTTCAAAATCAACTGTATTCTTAGGAACATTATCAATTATTTAAATTATTACTTAAACATTAGTTACAACAAAACCAGTGTTATAGTTGTCCTATTAGGAACATAAACTTTTCTTGTAATACTAATCAATATCACTAATAATATCATGATAAATCTTATCTTTAATCTTTGACTCTTCTCATCTCAGGCTTTTCTTTACAAGGAATCACTAAACTTAACCTACATTACTTTTCAAAAGCTGGTACAGGTAACTTAAAATTATAATATATCCTCCACCCCTTTCAACGGAGATCCGGATTTGGCAATTTTTTAATTATTTGTTCAAATGTAACATTTGTAATGTCAGATTCATCAACTCTAAAAGTGTGGCCTCTATCATCACAAATTTTCGTAATACGTAGTTAGAGTAAGTTCCCCTTTGTCTTCATCTATCTGACTTATAACACCACCGTATCGGTACTCAGTAGTCTTCACAGGAATCTTTACTAAAATGTAGTCGTCAATGTTGTAGGGCTTTGCAGATGTTGTACTCGGTCCAGAAAAGTGGTTAAGCTCATTCTTGCTCTCATCATAATGCACACGTTCCATCTCAACAGATGAGTCATATTCTAGTTTATCTTCTGTCTTAGTGCTATGACTAGATTCTAATTCAGATTCGGAGTCAGTGTAAATATCTTCAATAGCATGTTTGGCTTTTGATTTGAAATCCAATATCCCTAATTTACCATTGATAGAACAAATTTAGTGGGATTTCAAAAATGAGCCAGTGGACTCTTTCACAAAGTTAGGGACAAAGTTTGGTTTATATTTTTGAATATATGAAAATTAAAAACCCCAGGCTTTACTTTAAAAACATTTATTAAGTATTAATGTTTTACTAGTGATGATTGTTGGAAAAACCATAATTTAAATAGATTAAATATATATTTGCAGTGATATATTTCATTCTGGTTTTGGGACACGCCTGGTTTTGTGATGGTGTTTTAGAGATATTGAAAGGCTGTAAATTTTAGATTTATGTTTTATATTATCTGATATGCTATGGCACACTTAGATTAGTTTATATGCCACCTATTGTTTAAATTTGTAATTTACAATTAACTTATATTCAAGTCATATATTCTCACTGACGTTGAGCCTGGATGCAGTCTCTTAGGCTCCCTCGGATGTTCAGCCACAATGTTTAATTGTATTTCAAGTTTTATGTAATTTACCATCTTTTTTTGTCTGTAAACCGCTTTGGGTCACCAATAGGTGAGGAAAGCAGTACAAAATAAATAAATAAATGAGAGCCATTGTATAGATAATTCCTCGGGACATTGATTTTCCATTTAGTGGAGAAAGTGCCATATCAGGGGTGCCCAAACTACAGTCCATGGGACGGATCCAGCCACTGATGCCGATTCATCCTGCCCACGCTGCCCTTGTTGCTCCCGGAAGCAGAAGTAAAACACGCCTGTACTGGCACATTTTACTTCCACTTCCAGGAGCAACAAGGGTGGCGTGGGCCAGATGAATTGGCATCAGGGGCCAGATCTGGCCCACGGGCTGTAGTTTACACACCCTGTTGCAAAACTGATTGAAAGGTGTGTTTTACTTTGGCTTCTGATGGGAAGAACCACATGATCGGCCCGCAGTCTGAAAAGCTTGGGCACTCCTGTTCTATATGCCTGTTAGTCTTTGATTCAACATGCCATATTCCCCATACAAATATTTAAAGTCTAATTTAATATTTTATTGCTGTCTATCTCAGCCACCTGTTTTGGCCAAGCATTCAATTTAACCTTTTCAGTGGACATCTGGAATTACTGGAATGGTTCCATTTAAATTAGACCTTAGAAAAGTAGACAATTTAATAAAAAGATGATGTAAGGCATCTGGGTTTGAGAATTGTGAATGAGATTAAACATTTGTTTATGTTATATTTTGACTTCATGTGTAATTCCTGGGGTGCTTACCTCATGAATAGCATATATTAAGCTTGCAACTTATATTGTCAAGGTGGTCTGGGTTTGTGGAGATACATTTGAAACAGTGATTCCTAATATCACCACACATTCTAAACTGGTGTAATTACAACAGGTGTGGTGTGAATCTGGCATGGCTATTTATACCTGGTTTCTGAATATTTATCAGTAATTTGAAAATAATAATATGGAAGCTGTTTGCCAAATGTGTTTTTATAATAATGCCATTTCAGTTTATTAATATCAATCTTTACTTGGGCTTGATCCAGTTAACCGTATTTTAGTTTGTAATATGCATCATAGATTTCAACCGGATTTATATTCAAGTCATATACCTGTATTCAGTTGAGAGTTATTAAAATAAGATATTTTTAATGGTAATTTTTTAGTCTGGCTAAAGCTATCCAAGGAAATAAGAGGAACTACTAACTATTTTTTTCCTTTTTGGTAGCATCCAGATGAGAAGAGACTGGAAGGGCTATCCAAGCAGCTGGATTGGGATGTACGCAGTATTCAGCGTTGGTTTCGACAGAGACGTAATCAGGAAAAGCCAAGCACGCTTAGAAAGTTCTGCGAAAGCTCGTAAGAAACTTACCCACTCACCCATCCCCTTTATTTTTTGCCATTAGCTCTGTGCTTTCTGGAATCTTTTAATAGTTCTAGTTTAAGGACTGCAGTGGCTCAAGTGGCTAACACGTTGACTGGGAGGCGGAAGGTCAGCAGTTCGATTCCCGAGTTCTGCAGGACAGAATGAGCTCCCGTCTTTGTCCCAGCTCCTGCCAACCTAGCCGTTCGAAAGCAAGAAATTGCAAACAGATAAATAGGGACCACTTCAGTGGGAAGGTAACGGTGCTCCATGCGCTCCGGTGTCTAGTCATGCCTGCCACATGATCACGGAAACGTCTGCAGAAGCAGACAGCGCTGGCTCTTCGGCTTTGAAACAGATGAGTACTGAACCCTAGAGTCGGATATGACTGGCTTTCGAGCAAGGGAAACCTTTACCTTTACCTTAAGGTTATATAGTAGAAACAAACTAGTGTGGGCCATGATATAATACAGAATCCCATATCATATGGTATAGCATTCCGTTAAAATCTATATGGTATAGTTTCATAATAGAAATTTTTATTTAATGACTGATGAGATTTGATGTACTGTATGGGTATGTGTTGTTGATGAGGAACCACCAGTCATGGTTTTGTACCAATCCCTGCAAAAATGCCATTTGGACACTGCTGAAGGAAGGGCTTTGAAACAGAGATGAGCACTGCTCCCTAGAGTCGGATACTACTGGCTTTTGAACAAGGGAAACCTTTACCTAGTATTTGTTTGCCAAAAAGTAAAGGATAGACATTTCCCTCCTACTCCTCAAATGAAGCTCTGTAAAACATTGTTTAATAAATGGAGTGAATATGAAATTAAAAGTTGCTTTATGAAAGAACCATTACTGTATATAGTCAGACATGCTTAATGCATATTGTGTTTCTTACCTCCATAACCTAGCAGCAGCCATTGTACAAGAATAGATTGGGAGTTGACAAGTGGCCTTGTATAGAGTTTGGAACAATGTGCCTTCTAGGATAAGGACATTGTTGTGCACCAGGGAAAATCGTTTTGTTAAATGTGATAAATTTAGAAGCCTAATGGCCAGATCTAGCCCATAGATGATTGCCAGTTGGATGCCTGTTTACGTATACTGCCCCATGAGCTAAAAATAACTTGTTGGCAGGGATGTAAAATTTTCGGAAATTTTGAAGCTCAGAAAAAAACCCGGGGTTTTTTTCCGGGGGGAAACGGAAATTTTCGGAAAAATTGAAAATAATCTGATACCATATTTTTTTTTTAGAAATGATTTATAAAATATTTGAACCTGGACTTATCTTAAAATATTTTATTCATCATGTTAAAATAAAACATTCCATAATATATTTGTAATTTTTTTCAATTTTTTGGAAAAAAACAAAAAAGGTTTCAGAAAAAAAAAATGATTTTCTCCCGACTTTTTCCGGTTTTTTCCCAGGCCTTCACATCTCTAGACTTGGCACAAGTAAAACTTCTTGCAGGGGTGTAAAACTGGTCAGGAAACAGCTGTTACCTGTTGCCTTTCACCCAATCATATTGGAGTTCTATTTCTTGGTCCTAACTAGAATAAACCCATTGGATGAGTAGGAATTTTGTAAGCAGTACTTAATGTAAATGGAATTAATCCAACAGATTTACTTTAGGTAGTGCTAGCGTTTGGATTTAAGCCTGCAAGTATGTTGGAGTGAATAACTATCACATTGCCTAAAAATCATTTTTGCCATCTCTAGCCTATTGTTTTTTAAGAGATGAATCATTTCTCTGCAAACCGGATTTTTATGCTAGTGTATTAGTTCTGGATGGAAGGAGTAGTTAAAAGAAAACCTGTTTAGAATATTAAAATCTGCTTAGAATACTATATTAAACAGCTAAGTAAACTGCCAAGTATTTATAGAACATATCATAGATAAAAATTTAATAAAAAGATACTTGGCTCGCAGCCTCTGTCAGTGGTGAAACTGGATATTCTTGGATTTGGATTCTTTTGAGCTGGACATATCACCACCATCAGAGGTGGAACAAAAAAAAAAAGGAAGTAGCACAGACTGGGTAAATGCGTCTGAAGGGAAAACTTTGTTTCAAATATTTTGAAAGATTTTTAGAGGAGGGGGAGTAATATGAAATATATTTTATTTGATCGAAGTTTTATTGACTTTAAGATACAGTAAAACCTCACACAAAGAGTACCTTGCTTAGAGACTAACTCGCTTAAAGAGCAGAATTTTCTCTGAATGGTCGCCTCGCTTAACAACTAAAACCAACCAAAAACTTGCTTAACAACTAAATCGGGGTTCACAATCCCCCCTGCCAGAAGTCACAATTGGTCACTTAGAATGGTGTTTCACTTAAAGAGCAAACTCGCTTAAAGAGCAATCCCATGGAACGCATTATGCTCTTTAAGTGAGGTACCACTGTATTAACTTCCAGTTAGGCCTGCTTTGGAAAGTAGAATCGTTTTAACATTCTATAGCTGAAATCCATTGCCATAAACTATACCAGATGAGGATGATGCATCATCAGATGCAACAATTTTTTTGAGATTAAAAATTCCCAATCTCTGCTCTCAAAGCTCCTGACGTTCCCTATTCAATTCAATTCAAATTTAATTTATACCCCGCCTTTCTCTGACCGAGGCCGACTCAAAGCGGCAACAACATCTCAATCAATATAATATAATACACTATAATTCAAAAAACAGTTTACAAAATCAAATTACAATACAAAATATCGCATCAAAAATATAACCCATTCTTAATAATAAATAACAAAAATTAGCCAAGACCACCCATGAAATCCACAAATAATAACAGATACATTATAATGTCTTAGCAACAGTGACATCTCAACCCCACCTTTTAAGTCCGGGGAGTGGAGGGCAGGACCCAGCAAAACCTGCAGTGGAGTGGCCGGGAGGGCCTTTTCACCCCCACCGGGGCCAGAAAGCGCGGCGGCAGCTCACCTGGCATCCCCCTGCCTTTTAAGTCAAAGGGAGGAGGGTGGGGCCCAACAAAGCCGGCGGTGGAGTGGCCGGGAGGGCCTCTTCACCCCCACCAGGGCCAGAAAGCGCAGCTTCCTGTTCATAACAAGGAAGCTGCTGAAGACTACAGGTAGGGAACGGAGTCTTCAAATCCCAAAATGTGCTGTCATTGGAATGATTTTATTTGCAGTGGTAATTTCATAAATTAAAGACACTGCCCTCCCACACAAAACCCAACAGCCCCCAATGGCTTCCCTATGACGAAAACTGCGTCCTTAAGTGAGGGAATTAGAAATTTTTAATTTAAAAAATCTGAAATATTAATGTGTCTGTTAATATCATCAGCCTAACCTGGCATAAGATGTGAAGCAGGTTTTCAGCCAGTGTATGATTGTTATATCTTGTATCTGGCTGTGCAGGCTGCAGTTAACAGTTCAGTTCCCCTTGATAGTGGATGGACTTGATGACCCATACAGTCCCATTCACCTCTGCATTTCTATGATGATAATTATGGTGATTAGACAATTCGAAGGTGAAGCCAAAGTACTTTGGACATCAAATGATAAGAGAGGATTCACTTGAGAAAGCCTTGATGTTGGGAAAGGTTGAGGGCAAAAAAAGAAGTGGGCGGCAGAGAATGAGATGGCTGGATGGTATTGTTGACACAAAACTGGGCGGGTTGAGGAGGATGGTGGAGGATAGTGGTTCATGAGTTCACAACGGGTTGGACTTGACTGTGACTGTACAACAAAAAGACATACAAACAGTGAAAATAAACAAAATAAAAATGTTGACTGGTATTATATAACAGATACACTATTATATTTATGCTGTTCACAATAATGCTGTCTTCTGTAGCTCTGATGGTGTTATTTCAGAAATTTGCAGTTGGTCATAATGTTTCATGAAAGTCTGTGGCATTGTTCACAGTGCTCCAATGACTATAATTTTCCCATAATCATGTTGTTTCTGTTGCCAAGGCTCTATATTTTGTTAATTTTTCCAATTCTTTATCTTCAACTTTGGCATCCTCTGGGATTGCAATGTCAATTATCCAGACATTTCTTCATTGTATTACTGTTATGTCTCAAGATATCTGCCAGTCTGGATCCAAAAATCCATAGAACATTAATTTGGTATTTTTCTAATACCTTCTCAATTTAGTATTCTTGCATGCTGGCAGATTATATTTTTCATGTAGTGACCAGCGTATTAATTTTGAAATTCTGTTGGGGACATTGCTAAATTTTTGAAGTGTCAAGCAGTCTGTATCCAAGATAATAGCAAAATCCTATCAAGAACATTAAAAAGAAGTGGCTGCTTTTATATCTCTCTGAAATTCAGAAGAAAAGAGGACCACTAAATGTATGACTAGATGAGAAAATATGAACCTTTTCTTTCCATTTGACTGATCCATGGCCACCTTTTCAATTATTAACTTTTGCTTCCTGTGGCCTTGTTGTGAAAACCTGTTGAATCTCTCTGATACTCTTGTCTCATAGAAACCTCTCTCCACTTCAAGCATAATCTTTTGAAAGGAGATGATACAAGGGAGATTATGTATGTTGTTAACTAAATTAATCTTCATGAAATGAGGATGTATAGTTATCTTTTACATTGGGGGAAGCAAAGTATAAATCATGGGCTACTTGTAAGAAACCAAAGCTTGTGGACCTCTTTATCTGTTCGATTCACTGTATGGAACTCCATTATTTTGCAGAAAGGCAGAATAAAATTTTGTATGTAAAAGACAAATAGTTTTGTAAAAAGGAAGACTTTCAAAACGCTCAGTTCAGAACTAGGTAGCTTAGGTATACAGTAAACCCCTGACTTACGTACACTTTGAGTTATGTAAAATTCGACTTACGTAATGATTTTGTGCTAAAACCATGTTCCGATTTATGTATATGTCCCGATTTACGTAACACAATTTCCTATGGGTTTCTTTCGATTTATGTAAAAAAATCATTTTTCCTATGGGTTTGCTTCAAGTTATGTAAAAATTCATTTTTCCTATGGGTTTGCTTCGAGTTATATAACAAACCGATTTACATAAAAGCCTATGGAATGGACTTTTTATGTAAGTTGGGGTTTTACTGTATTAGCTATGGAACCAGGCAAATTTGAACCATGACCAGTAGAGCTTTCTAGTTTCTCTGCCCGAAACCCAGCTGGTTTGCCATTTTCTTCTTCTAAAATTGCCCTGGGACAGTGCAGTTTGTTCAAGACTACACAGGGTGACTGTACTCACATGTAGCTGCAGGAGAAGTAGTATGTACTGATATGTTGTGGTTCTTATAGACATTATGAGGAGATGGAGTAGAGGAGACCCCGCCACCCCCATGCTTGGTGAGGAAAGTGTACAGTATACTTTCTATAATTTTACTGCTTTCTATAATTTTTATTTTTATTTTTGAGAATTTTTGCAAGGAGGCCTGTACCACGTTCAAGGCTACCCGGGCAAAAAGTGTCAACCCCCCCCCCCCACACACACACACACACCAAAAAGTGTAACACCCCCCCCCCTTTTCACTCTTGAAGAGATGAAGAGCTGAAATGCTAGGATGTTCTAATAGGATCGACATATCAAAGCATAGATGTCAGTACAAGCACTAGCCCCGAGACTTTTCCAGAAAGGCAGTGAGAGTTCTCCAAAAGGGTCATCTCCATACTGGTTTACTGAAGTTTTCAGCTGCATAGACTCCACATTTTCTTGCTTACATTTCTTCTTCCTAGTAGTTAGCAATGTCATTCTGCAGCCAAGTTTAGTTCCATAATGATGTCACATATTAAGGTGACAGATTTTTCTTTGCATGTATCTTGAGGAAGCGGAGAAATTCTCCAGTGGTTACCTTGCTTTATGATACAATATTTATACCATGTTGCTAAGGAAATGTGTTTTTAGTTCTGCCTCCTCTAACCAGTGTTTTAGCATTCATGTTCTTAGAGCATGTTCTTAAAGCAGGGGTGCCCAAACTATGGCCTACGGACTGGATCCGGCCCCTGATGTCAATTTATCCGGCCTGTACTGCCCTTGTCACTCCTGGAAATGGAAATAAAATACGCCTGTATGTGGTGGATGAGTCAGGGGCCGCCGGATACGGCCCACAGGCCATAGTTTGGGCACCCCTGGTTTAAGCAGAGAAAATGGCAGCCTAAAATCTATCTCATCTTGTTGCAAAACATATGTTGCAAAAACAGATTGCAAGGCGTTTTCTCCTTCGTATAGTTTGTGAATCCCCACTATTGGGTTATGCGCCTGCGCAGAACACTGATCGGAGGCTTAAAAGCTCATTGGTCAAAGGTTTTGGCGGTAAGACCGCCCACCGTACCACCCACCCTGAGGCGCTAGTCTGCCATTTTACCTCTGTTCTCTTCTTTCCGCCTCAGCAGCAGGATGATCGTTGAGAGCTTCCTCATTTTTTTCGTCTTTTCTGAGGAAAAGTCTCCGACGAACTTTACAATTTTTTCCGGCAAGCTTGTCCTTCGGGCAGGATTGCCACCCCGGTGCTGTTTCTTCTTTCTGGTGGACTCAGTTACCAACCTCGCTCCGGTCACCGTTTTCTCCCTCAAGGGGGTGGTGGCTGGCCTGCCCTTTGGGGTGTTCGCCTTCTCGAACCTTCCGTCAGGAAAAAACTTTTCATGGCTGCAGCTTTCAAGCAGTGTTCTTCTTGCTTGAAGAAGTTCCCTGCCTCCGACGGGCATAGCCTCTGTCTTTTCTGTCTGAGAGAATCGCACCAGAGCCAATCCTGCGTACACTGCAAGAACTTTACACAGCTTGCAGTTCAGAACCGGAGCAACCGGTTAAAAGCGCACCTTATGGAGCTCGCCTTGGCTCCCGCCGCAGCTGCATTCACGTCTGCAGGTGCCTCTCAGCCTATTCGGCCTCTGCCTCTACCATCTTCTTCCACCCTCTCCATCAGGAAGAAAAAAAGAAGGGGAAAATGGGGAAAAGAAAAAGAAGCATAGGTCAGAGGAAAGGCGCTCACTCCCACCTACGCCTCGCCCTCCTGTTTCTCCAGGGCCCTCGCCTCCTTTTTCGGTCGTGAGATGTCCTTCATCCAGATCCTCAGTGTGGGGCGGACGGTCTTTTTCAGGATTGCCTGCTAAAGGACGCAGGGCTGGGGCTCCAACTCGCCCACTGCAGGTGGTCGCTTCTCCACCTCGAGAGAGGGGCCGTCTCCCCACTAGGCAGGCATCTGTCTCTCCGAGGCCTAGGACTCCAACGATAGACGAACCGCCAACCACCATTCTGGCCACTGTTTCGTCTCCGATCATACCGGCCACCGTTTCGCCTGCCACCGTTCCGTTCCAGCCGTCTGCGGTGGATGCGACCCAGTTGGACTTTTTCAAGGGAATGTTTGAGGCCATGGCGAAGTTGTTCACCCAACAGTTTAAGGCCACCATCCCTGCAGCCTCTGTGGTTCCGGTACCGACCACCGCAAGCCCCAGGGATGTTGGCTCTGCTGCCGCTCCGCCACCCTCTCGAGGGTCGAGCGTTCGCTCCGCTGGCCCACCCATATATCGTCTTGGTGTGGTCCAGATGTTGATGCGGTGAGCTCCCAGCTCGTCGACCCACCCAGGCTGTACTGGCGTGGTCCCGATGTGGATTCCAGGATTCCTCCCTCGTCCTCCGATGATGCCAGTGCGTCTTTGGAGGAGGACGAGGGAGACGTCGATGCCGACAAGACGCCGGACCAGGCTACCGGCACGGTTGACCCACCGCGTGGTGAGGAGCAATGCTCCCTCACGGCGATGCTCACCCGTTTGGGTACCGCTCTGAATCTGAAGGTGGACCAACTGCCGCTGGAGGGTGAGGACCAAATGACTGCCAAACTGGACAAAAAGGCGATTCGTCTGGTCCACATCACCATGCTTCCTTCCATGTTGATGTCAGCGAAGGCAACATGGAAGAAGCCGGTGTCGTCTCACTCCGTTTCGTCCAGACTTGACGGAATGTATAGAGTCTTGGACGAGAACGTCGAGTTTCTCCAGGCACACCCTTTGGTGGTTAAGGCCTTCCAGCATAAAACGGCCATCAGCGGTTTTCTGGTACCTTCGACTCCGAAAGGGAAGAAGCTGGACGCGATGGGCCGTAAGTTTTACGCCACCGGTTCTCTCTTCCTGCGGGCTGCGAACTACTCAGCAGCCATGGGCCTCTATCAGTCCCACCTCTGGGAGCAAGTGAAGACCCTTGCTGCGAAACTGCCTGCCGATGTCCAGAAAGGATTCGACTCTCTGGCTATGGAAGGAGACTTTCTGGCTGAGCAACATATGCGGACTGCCAAGCACATTAATGATTACGCAGCCAAGGACATGTCCTCTGCCATCTTGCTCCGTCGCCATGCTTGGCTCAGGGGCACCTCTCGATGATGCCATGAAGAAGCTCATCGAAGAGTTTCCATTTGATGGACAAGGCCTGTTCGGACAAGACACCGATAAGGTGCTTAACGAACTGCAACAGACGAATTCGACGGCTAAGTTCCTGGGGCTCACCACGCCGGCTCAGCCTACCAAGCCACGGTTCCAGCCCTTTACCCAATGGTATCGGGGGAACCCCCAGCAACAGGGTGGCTCAACTGACCAGCCCAGGGCCAGTTTCTATAAACAGAGGCGCCAACACAAGCCTCGTTACCAACCTTACGGACAGGGCAAGCGGACCGACGCAAAATCCAAGTCCCGGGTTTGAAGTCACGAAGGCCAAGGCTCTCTCGCTCCACCTCCCATACCTCTGCCTCCGGAACTTCCTCCAGGTGTGGTCTGGCGTCACGAACGACCGGTGGGTCTTGAAGATCTTGTCCGCTGGTTACGTCATCGAGTTCGCACGGATGCCTCGGGTAGGAAAACACCGTTTCACCACCTCGTCCCCCCATTTGGAAGAAGAAATATCAACTCTTCTGTCCAAGGGAGCCATCGAGCGGGTAACACCGACCGATTGGGACAACGGTTTCTACTCGAGGTACTTCATGGTTCAGAAGAAAGACGGAGGACTTCGGCCAATTCTGGACATGCACCACCTAAACAAGTGCATCCACACCAGGAAGTTCCTGATGGTGACCCTCCAGACCGTCCTCCCTCTCATCAACAAGGGGGACTGGTTCACAGTGATATACCTCAAGGACGCTTACTTCCACATCAGCATCCTTGAGCAACACAGACGGTTCCTCCGGTTCAGAATGGGAAACTCTGTGTACCAGTACCGGTGCCTATCGTTCGGTCTGGCTACAGCACCGAGTGTCTTCAACAAGTGCATGGCTCCGGTGGCTGCCTTCCTCCGTCAGAAGGGGATCAGGGTCTTCCCGTACATCAACGACTGGTTGATTGTCTCTCCCACCAGCTCGTCGTCCATTCGGGACACGTAGTTCACGGTTCACCTCATGGAGAGTCTTGGCCTCAGAATCAACTTTGCCAAGTCGAAGTTGAATCCTTCTCAGCGCGTCGAGTACTTTGGAGCGGTACTCAACTCGCTAGCTACCAGGGGTTTCGCCCCCCAGAAACGCTTACTGGACATTGCACAAGGGGTAAGCGAATTCAGGAACAAGCCTTTTATCAGGGCGAAAAAGGCACAGAGACTACTAGGCGTGATGGCCTCAACGACAGCGGTGATTCCTCACGCCAAGTTAAAGTTCTGGTCCCTGCAGTCATGGCTCCTCCACGAGTTCGACCCACTCACGGAGAGCCAGTCCAAGCGGTTGATTCCGTCTCCAGAACTGATGGACCAGCTGGCATGGTGGACGACACCTCTCAATGTGGCCACGAGGAAGAACTTTTACCCCCGCAACCTTCGTTGCAGGTTTTGACCGATGCAAGCAATCTCGGCTGGGGGGCTGCTTGCGGGACTCTGACGGTCAACAACGTTTGGTTGCCTCACGAGATGGTGCACCATATCAACTATTTGGAGCTGCTGGCCATTTGGAAGGCCTTACATTCCTTCGAGGCTCTGCTCACCGGCAAGGTGGTTCAAGTGGCCTCGGACAATACTACGGCGGTGGCATGCCTGAACAAGCAAGGAGGGACGAGGTCCACAATCCTGCTTTATCTTGCGGTGCAACTTTGGGAGTGGTGCCTGGAAAGACACTTCTTTCCAATTGGAGTACACATTCAGGGCAAGCTGAATGTCCTGGCCGACCACCTCAGCCGTCTCACCTCGACGACCCACGAGTGGGAGCTGGACGACAAGGTGTTTCAGTCCCTTTGCAGGGCTTGGGGGACTCCGAGCATCGACCTCTTTGCGTCGGAGTCCAACAGGAAATGGCACAGGTACTGTTCCAGGGCAGGCATCGGACTGAACTCCGAGGGCAATGCCTTCTTGAAACAGTGGGATCAGGACTACCTCTACGCCTTTTCCCCGTTTCCTCTGGTTCAGAAGGTCCTCACCAGGATGTTCCAACACCGGGCCAACGCAATCCTCATTGCTCCAGCATGGCCTCGTCAGCCGTGGTTTCCTCTACTGTTGCACATGTCACAGTATCGCACACTGCCGGACTCACCGACTCTTCTCCAAATGGAGCACGGCCAACTCCACCATTCGGACCTGCCCAGCCTCCACCTCACCGCGTAGAGGATAACCCCAGACTGTCCAGGATCTTGGAGTTAGCATGGCGTCCTTCCACAAGGAAGTCCTATGCCTCCAAATGCAGCCGTTTTTGTGCCTTCCTGGAATCCCAGCAGACATACCCTCCACAGGTGGGACTGCAGGACGTCATGGCCTACCTCCTCCATTTGGCGGAGTCTGGACTTAGCATTACCTCTATTCGGGTCCATCTGGCAGTGGTGGTGGTTCACTCTCCAGCTGGTTCGCCTGCGTCTGGTGCCTTTCGCAACCAGACGGTAAAGCGTTTCCTCAAGGGATTGCAAAACGCTTTTCCGCCAGTCAAGACTCCAACAGCACAATGGTCTTTGTCTGCCGTTCTGAACGCGCTCACCAGGACTCCTTTCGAGCCTATGGCTACCTCGGATGTTCGACTCCTCACATGGAAGACTGCATTTCTGGTGGCTATCACGTCTGCTCGACGAGCTGGTGAACTGGTTGCTCTGCGGGCAGACTCACCATTTCTTCAGTTTTTCAATGACCGTGTGGTGCTCCATACGGACATCACCTTCCTTCCTAAGGTAGTCTCCCAGTTTCATATGGCGCAGACTATATCATTGCCAACCTTCTTCCAGAACCCCACCAACGCCCAAGAAAAGACTTGGCACACGCTGGATGTGAAACGAGCTTTATTTTTTTACACCAGCAGGACAAGGGAGTTCAAGAAGTCACAGCGTCTATTTGTTGCATATGGAGGAAAGTTCAAGGGTGAACCCATCTCTGCCCAGAGGTTCTCCAAATGGATTACATCTACCATCTACCTGGCCTACGAGTCTGCCTCGTTGCCACCTCTGCCGCATGTCAGGGCGCATTCTACGAGAGAGGTTGCCACATCCACTGCCTTTTTTGAGGGCACTCCACTTGAAGACATCTGTAAGGCTGCCACCTGGTCCAGACCTTCTACATTTGTCCAACATTACAGAGTGGACACCAGAGCCACTGTGGATGCCAGACTTGGTCGTGTCGTCCTTGCCAGAGGGCTCCGGGCACCTCGCCCTTGACGGTCCATCCTACCTGACCATCATACTCATCGTGGGATCATCTCATCCAACTGCCCACCGACCAAGTAAGTGTGAGCTTGTTAATCTCCCAATAGTGGGGATTCACAAACTATATGAAGGAGAAAGTTTGGTTTCACTTACCAGTGATAATTTTCGTTCTTCGAGTATATAGTTTGTGAATACACACTACCCACCCTGCCTCCCCTCTTGAGCTGCACGGATGAGATCAATTATTTTATCCTGTGCTTATGCTTAAGTTTGGAACTGAGGTAAAATGGCGGACTAGCGCCTCAGGGTGGGCGGTCTTACCGCCAAAACTTTTGACTAATGAGCTTTTAAGCCTCCGATCAGTGTTCTGCGCAGGCGCATAACCCAATAGTGTGTATTCACAAACTATATACTCAAAGAACGAAGGTTATCACTGGTAAGTGAAACTGAACTTTTTACTTCCGCTTCCGGTGGAAGGAACCACGTGACCAGCCCACAGCCTGAAAGGTTTGGGCACCCCTGTCTTAGAGTGTACAATGGGCATTTAGAATACAGTAAAACCCTGGTTCACAATTTTGGTCCGTTCTGACAGCCTTAGTAGTAGTAGTAGTAGTAGTAGTAGTAGTAGTAGTAGTAGTAGTAGTAGTAGTAGTAGTAGTAATAATAATAATAATAATAATAATAATAATAATAATAATAATAATAATAATAATAATAATAATAATAATAATAATAATAATAATAATAATAATAATAATAATAATAAACAACGGTCCTGACTGGACCAAAAATAAATTAAAAAACACCCCCCCCCAAAAAAAAGAAAAATCCAAAAAGTGCCAATTTTCAATTCCTAAAAGCCTAAGTCAATACATTGGCTGATTAGTGCTTTGGGGAATTGACTTAGGCTTCTGGGAATTGAAGTAAAAAAAAAACAAAGGTTGGGAAGCACTGGATTAGACTGTAACGTGCAAACAGAGTTCAGATTCCACTAATGCTGATTTAATGCTAGGAGGAAGAAGATAATGGTATTTTCCCTGATAAAATTAACCACTAAGAAGTGACTTGCTTAGACCTATCACCAATAATCATGGGTCTTGTTGACATCAGAGAGAAATGAGAAGCATCAAAGTCTGCTTTGTGTGTTGCACTGTAGGGAAGGAGCAAATAGAAACTATATTGGGATTAGATATGGAGTCTTCCTCCTCATTCATAATTTAATGAGTTTAAAATGTAACTGATACATATTGCTCTGACCACAGGTATTTTGCCTTGTTTGTTGCTTGTACCTGTTTTTTTGTTTTGTTTTTTCCTTCCAGTTAATTTCTAATTCACCTACTGTAAGGTGGGTATCTTAAAGGAAGGTTGCTTCAAAGCTGTACTACAGGTAGATCAACTGCTGGCAATTGAAACTTTATCTACAGAGTTTCTATTGCTTTTCCCTAGAGAAAAAAGAGCGTTGAAGATGTCACAATAAAGACATGGTTGCTCAGGGTGTATTCCTTCAGCTTTCTATCCTTGCTTACAGATGTTGCTTAAAAGGAACAAATAATAAACATGAATGACAATAGGATGTTGTGATTAGTTAACTATTCTCGATTATGCTATCTACAGCTATTACAAGCTGTTGCTGATTTCTAGGTTGCTTCAGAGTAAATTTTGGTCTGTAAAATTTATGTATGGTCAGAAGTAAGTTCTGGTAGACTTACATGTCCACAGTACTTGAAGATTAAAGAAATTGTGCAGTTTGCTAAATATGAATTACATGCTGGTGATGTCTATGAATTATTGAACAACCTGCCCTTTTACCTAATGGCTGGAGCAGTGTCCCATGGGGTAGTTGGGAGGGGACAGAGGAATCTCTAAAAGGTGAGAGTTTGAATGCAGTCTATAGTCATCTGTAGGCATTATTGGAGGAAACCAATAGATTCTAGGCCAGTGATGGTGAACCTTGTTACTCCAGCTGTTCTTGGACTTCAATTCCCAGAAGCTCAAGTCCCTGTGAATCCACACAAGTGGGTTTGCTGCACTTACACTCAGTAAACCCACTCATGTGGATTCACAGAGATTTGGGCTGCTGGAAATTGAAGTTCAAGAACAGTTGGAGTACCACGGTTCACCATCACTGGCTTAGAGTCTAGACCCATTTCAATAGAGTTCAGACCACAGTATAGTACTGAGACTGCACTGGCCATGCTGCACAATGACAAGGTAATGTGGCCTTCCTAGTACTCCTGGATGTCTCAGCTGCTTTTGATACCTTTAGCCACAATACTCTCTTGGATAGATTGTCAGGGTTGGAGATTGGAGGCCTGACATTGCACTGGCTTTGGTCTTTCCTTGATAATCATTCCTAGAGGGTTCAGCTTGGGAATCTGTTTTAGCCCCTTGGATTCTGAAATATAGGTTCCATGGTGGTTGATTATTTACTCAATGCTGTTCAACGTCTATGTGAAGCCGTTGGGAAAAGTAATCTGGAGATTTGGAGTTCACTGTCAACCTAGATCCCCATCCCCACATTTTTTTAAGGAAAATGGAAAAATGAAGCTTTTCTCAATGTGCTCTTCCTCTCCTGAATATGATTTTCACACATCTAGTGCTGTAATGTACTCTACAGGTTGCCTTTCAAAAGGTATTTGGATATTTCAATTTGTGTAGAATGCTGCATTCAGAATATTGACTAGAATGAGTTACAAAGAACATGTGACTCCTTTATTACCATAGCTTTACTAGCATCTGACCTGTAGCTGGGCACAATTCAAATATTTTGATAACTCTTTGTGCGGTCAGATAGAATTTGGAAAAAAATCTACAGTGGAACCTCAGTTAACAACCGCATCACATAACGACCAAATTGGATAACGACCCGATTTTTTGCACAAAAACGTGCATCGGATAACTACCATTTGTTGTTATGTGATGCAGTCATTTTTGGTCCTCTGGAAAGAGAAGCGGCCAAGTGCCTGGACGCTTCCCTTTCTGGATGGCTGCTCTGGCCCCAAACAAACCGGTGCTTGCACCACCAGTTAGTTTGGGGCCATAGCGCGCCTGCCAACCCACCAAAGGCGGCAGGGGCAGCAAGAACCCCAAAATGGGCGAAAAAACTCTGTCACAATGGAGGTTTCCCCACCCATTTCAAAAAGGACGATGTTTTCTCCTACCTTCCTGCAGGCTCTGGGAGGTTTGGAGGATCTTTTCCACACTGTTCCCGCCTTCCTAGGAGGTCTCTGGGCTGCACAACAGCTGAAAAAAGTAGCAGCCACTATTTTGTGTTTTTTCACTTAAATTCCCAGAAGCCCAAGCACCTTGTAAAACAAAATGGCCACCACATGCATTTTACAGGGTGCTTGGGCTTCTGGGAATTGAAGTCCAAACCCCCCCCCCAACATTTTCCTGCCAGGGGCCAGTTCCCGCCACTGCGCTCAGCCCACTACTTGCGTTTTTGTTGTCATTGGTGGCAGCTGTGGTGGTGGCAGGAATCGTGCCATTTTAGCAGATTCTTAGAAGGCTCAGCCACTTCTCAGGGCAGCGGGAGGTTTTTTGGAGCATGTTTGCTCTGGTTTGGGATTTTTCCGTCGCTTCTCTGCTGCACTTAGGCAGCTACAGCGTGACCGTGACTGACTTCCTGGTTCCGCGCTGGGATACCAGGCCCTGACACAAGCTCCTCCCAGCACTGGAAGTCACCCACTGCTGCGCTCCAGCGATGGAAAAATACCAAACCGGAGCAAACGTGCTCTGGAAAGCCTCCCGCTTTCCTAGGAAGTGGTGGAGTCTATCCAAAAGCCTAGGAAAATGTCATGATTTCCACCGTCACCATGGTAAGTGACATATTGCAACTTCTGGTGCTGGGGGCGGGTCTAGAGGTGCCCGAGTGGCCACTACAGGCCAGATTAAGCCCACGGGCTGGGGTGTTGGGAACCCCTGGTCTGAAGTATCCTTTCTTCTGATTCTTTTGTACTCTGAGGCATGTTTGGTTACAATGCATGAGAGTAGCTGCCTCTAAGCTCTGGACTTCTCCATCAGGGCAGTTTGGTCAGCTGCCTTTCTGCTTGTCTGCTAGCATAAACCTTTGGCATTTAAGCCTTTCACTTGCTCATTGTTTTTCAAATTTTTTTTATTGTTATATGTTTTTGGTGGTGTTTATAAGATTATGCTTTGTCTATGTTTTAATTATTATTCTGTTTCATTCCTGTATTGAGTGTAAGTTTTTTAAAGGCAGAAAATAAAATGAAATTAAATGAAACAAAATAAATCCACACACCCCTACTTACATACATATATGTTGGCTCTCAAGTACCCTGACTGGTTTATAACAAGTTTAATAAGATACTCTGCTTTATTTGCAGATGGAGATTTACCTTTTATCTTTATATATTTACTTATGGACTCCGGCTCATGAGAAAGGTAAGGTCAGCTATCTTAAATCTTATTTGTTCTTGATTTAGGTTATAATGCAATCTTTATGGCTATTACGTGTTTCAATGAGCTATTTCTCCTGAATAAAATAATTATTGATTAAGCTGTCATATTATTAGTGCTGTCAGTAAATATTCCAGTAAATTGGAATAGCCAAGTCCATGGAATTAGTGTCAACACCTCCTTCTGTTATTCCACACCAACCCCTAACTGCTTACCTGTATGTGGCCTTAAATCTCCTTATCAGTGATAGGTTTTCCTGATTTTAAATGTTACAAAGAAATATTATGTCCACTCCAAGGTCCCTTTGATCAGAAGAGGCTTTTTATAAGCAAATACCGTATTTAACGGACCATAAGACGCACCTGACCATAAGACGTACCCAGTTTTTAGAGCAGGAAAACAAGGGGGGGGGGATTCTGAACCAAATAGTATTGTATTTTCACCACCAACCGGTGGTGGTGCTGCAGGGGAAATGAGTGGGCAGGCCAATTGCACTGAGGCAGGAAGCGATGCTCTAGGCTAGCCTCTTGCTCTCCCTGCAACCAGGAAGCATGGCTTCCCCCTCCATTTTGACCACATGTAGCAGGGACAAAGGAGCAGGGACACATGGAGCAGGAACAAGAAAGGTAAATGAAACCCTTTATTTTTATGCACAAGTTTGTTTTCCCACTTAAATGCATTGGGACCATACAAACAGAAAAGCTTTAGAATACAAAAAATTGATTTTCAATGCATTTAAATGGGATATTGCGATTTGTGCCCTCTTGTGGCCACATGTGGTAATGGCCTGCTAAACATATGGTTTTCTTCCCCCGGTCCTTCTTTCTTCCCCGGCCCTGGAACAGCTGTGGCGGCGGTGGAGGTCTTCGGCCAGCCGCAGCTGTTGTAAAATATCCTTTTACAATAGCCTTGCTAGACAGCATTTGGACTATAAGACGCACCCTCATTTTCCCCCCCACTTTGGGGGGTGAGTGCATCTGATGGTCCAAAAATACGGTAGTTGTTTGTGCTTAGCCATGCACGTGATTAAAACTTTTGTTTTTTATTCATTTTGGGTTCGTTTGAGGATGCCTCTGATTCCACGTTTACTGGTCCTTCCGCTTAATGCAGAAATGGTCACTATTGCTAAATGGTCAGCTCTTCCATGTTGTTTTGATTTGTATTTTCCTGTTCGTGCTTACTAGCATTAGTGATTCAACAACATCTAGTGGCATTTTTGGTACTGCTTCCAATACCAGCAGTGGTAATAAGCACCAAATATATATACTCAGAACCATTATATACTCAATAATGTATGTATCAAAACCCAGCCATGGACAGCTCTCCATCCTCCCATCCCCTACCCTCACACCAAACTATGAAGCAGCTACACACACCACCTTCCTCCTAGACCTCCTTTCCTACCATTCCTACCCTATAGCAGCTCAAGCTGTTTCCTGTTTTTCTTGAACTCTTATGTTACTCGCTCTACAACCTCCCACTGGAAACTTGCTCTCTTCTGCCTTCTGCTGCAACCCATGTCCCATAAGTTCACCCAGGATGGGGAGGAGAAGATAAGGATACCCCAAGGTGTTTGAGGCTGAAACATCCTTTCCCTTTCTGTAATGTACCTGCAGCATCCCTGTCTCCATACTGTATACTCTAACTGTTCAGCCTAGAAGAGTGGTAGAGCAGATCTTTGTGCCATCGCTTAATTACAGTGAAAACTGTGCAAATTTGTAACAGAGCTTGGGAAAAGTTACCTTTGGTTGAACTCAGAATCTCCCAGACAACAATGGCCTTTGACCCAAAGTAAGTATCTCAGGAACTGGGGACAGATTCCTAATACAGTATGAAGATGTTTACTGCATACAGGGTCGTGAGATAACTCAGTTGCAACTCTCAAAACTTATGAAAGGAAGCCCCAAATTGTAAGCTTCAAAAATATATGCATTATTATCTTTGTGGATTGATTCATTCTTGGACATGTGCTGCAATTGTTTGAGAGCTTGAAAATGTTATTTTTGGTCCACTTGTCCGTGAATCCCCCAGCCGGACAGACTACTGACAATAGTATCTTTGGGATTTGAGAAGTTTTTGTCCTAAAAATAGAAGATTTCCAAGATCTCGTTCCTTTATTTTAAGCATGCAAGGTTTTGTAACAATGTTACGTACATTCATGGATCGCTCATGTATTAAATATGTTTTTTACATGCAGCTATGGTTTCCTGCATGTTAGAAATTGATATAAAGGCGGGGTGTGTGGCTAAGATGCCGATGTGTTAACACACTTTCCTCGGAGCTTGCACTTCTCAATGAGAAAAACAATGAGAAAATAAACAGAGAAATACAAATTTTCAAAGATTGGCAAGAAGAAAGCTTATAGATCTCGTAACTGAAAAGGCTTGATCCGGAAGGTCGGAGTTCGGGAGCGTTTTGGCTGGGAGGCTAGCGACGCAAGCGGCAGCCTCACCAGCTGAGTCGCGGCGAACGGGACTGCCAGGAGATCGGGAGAAACAATGAAAATGTGAGTTGTTGAAAATAAAGACACGAATTTGGAAGTGGTGTGGCGCGGCTGAGGGGGTGAGAAGGAGAGTGAAAATGAAGGAAAAGCAAGTGTGTAAAGGAGCGAGGAGGAGTTAAGAGGGAGAGCGGAAGAGAGAAAATTTGTGAAAAGAGATTAATGGCGGCTGTGAAGAAGGAAATCGAAAGTTAGAGTGACCGAAGACGGGAGGGAAACAACTGGAGACGGTTTCTGGAGCGTTGTGGAGAGACTGAAAGGAAAGGAGAGAAGGAGAGGAGAAAGATAAAGAAGGAGAAGTGAAGGAACGGAGAGGGTGGCTGAAGGACGGGAGGTGTAAGAACAGACGAAGTACGGAGGTTGGAGTGCTCGGAGGAGAAGGGAGGTGGGGCTTCCTTGGAAGCCGCAGCCGAGGCTGGGGACTAATGGCGCAGATGTAATTTTACTTCGTGGACCAAGCAGTTGAGTACGGAGTAATATACACTCTTTAAATACCTTGGATCTTCCTCCTCCCTTTGCAGAACAATTTTTTCTTTTTATTTTGTAATTAATTTTTCAGACCCCTCGGACTCTTTTGCCCTTTTATGTTTTTCTCTCATTTCTTTTTTGCTTATTTGGGGTACCTGACTCTCCTTTCCCTGTTACTTTTGTTCTTGGTTTTTTGGTTTCAATTTGTTTTGCCTTCCTCCATCAAGATTTTGGACATACAGTTACTGGATTATTTAATTGTTTTAGGGCCTTTTTCCCGCTTTTTGAAACATTGTTAATAGTTTTGGTTAATATATGAAAATCTTCAATCAAGTTTTGGGTTTTTGAAATTATCAAGCCATTTTTTCATTGGATAACAGTAAAGCAGCAAAGCAGCAACGCAGTTCAGGAGCATTTTTTTATTACAATTTTATTATTGGTTTGCTATACAGAAGCTGATCTGTTCTGTCTGGGCATAAAGTAAAGTGACTAATGTAGGGGATGAAAGTGTGAACTAATTGACATTGAAAACTGATTGAGAATCTGGATTTGGTGGAAATCAAGTAATTGGACATTTGGATTATAAATTGAGTGGGATTTGAAGATTTGGCTCACAGGACTTGAGGTTGGGCATAATTTTTGCTGAAGACGTCAACGCAGATTGGATTACAAAGCTATTTAAAAATTGGTTATAAGATATCAACCCACAATTAAGGCTCCGAACACAAGTGAATTTGGAAAGGCCAAGAGCTGGAATTGGGAGATAATAAAAGTTTGATTATATTGAAAGAATTGGTTGAAACTACAATGGATAAATTTGTGAAGGGAAAGGCAACAAAGGAGGAGGAGGTGGTGAAACCTAAGAGGAAGGAGAAGGAGAAAACCAAAACTGAGGACACACCCCCATCATCTATATCATCGGAATCAGTATTATTGGACCAAACACAATTAATGGTTGAGATGGGTAAATTGTTTAAAAGATTTGATAAGATGGAGGAGGCAAATGTGAAAGGTTTTCAGGAAATTAAGGAACTAAGAGGGAAAGATAAAAATGAAATTATGTTGAAACAAGATAAAATGTACACAACGTTTCAGGATTTTGCCCACAAAGTTGATTTTACTTTTCAAAAGTTGGAAACAAGTGTTAATTTGATGCAAAAGGATGTGAAATTGATGCAGGCTGAAGTGAAGGGGTTGCAAGAGGAAGATAAGGAAATCAAAATAAAGGTAGAAAGACAAGGGAAAAGGATAGACATGGTGGAAGAGATGATGAGGAAACAGAATATTGTGATACGCAATTTACCGGAGAAAACGCCAGACCATTTGAAAGACAGAATAATTGATTGGCTGAATAATTTGAAAACCGGGAAAGATTATGTCAATGAAGACATTGCAAGTGTTTATAGATTGGGATCGAGAAGAGGGAGGAGTGTTCAAAGGAATGTCTTGGTTAAATTTGCAAATTGGGGTGATAAATTAAAGGTGATGGCTTTTTAAAAACAAGCTGGGTCTGGCGCTTTAAAAATTGACGGAAATGACGTGGAAGTATATAACGATATTGCTGTGGATGAATGTGTTTGGCGTTATAAAATGAAGCCTGTGATCAAGTTGTTGATTACAATTGGAGATTCCCACAGCAATTAAGATTTTTTTACGACAAAAAAATGCATACAATTGATGCTGAAACTGATGCACTGTATTATCTTAGTACAATTGAAATGATAGACTTGTCTTCAAGAGAGGGATTGGCAATAAGAAAGAATTTGTTGGAATCAGGAGGCATAAGAAGAGAATATGGAGGTCAGGAGCAGGAGGGGGCAACAGGGGGGGAGGAGGGGTCCAAAACTGATAATGTGGCAAATGAAAGCTGAAGTATAAGGATGGAGGAACTTAAGGAGAGGTAGAGTGGTGTTAGGAAGGTTCTGGGATTGTATGTATAAAGTGTTAAAAAAGGAATTGTATTAATGAGAGTGCGCGTGGGCATTTTGAGGCTTGCAGTTACATCTTCCATGTAGGGAGTGTCTAACACAGTGTCTAACACAGGGATTCTCAACCTGCGGCCCGCAGCACCATTTCATGTGGCCCACCACCTCCACCACACCAGAAATTGCCATGTGGTGGAGGAAGGGCAAAATGACCGTACGGCCCCCAAAGCTCTCTGTGGGAGTGTGACCCCGGCCCCCAGCTTTAAAAGGTTTCGAACTCCTGGTCTAACATTTCTCTGCTCCAGATCACCCCACCCCTATTGGTTTTTAATCATGAAGTTCTCAATTCATATTTATTCTTAAAACTAAAAATCCACAGAGATTTAGATGGAAAAGTGATGGGCAAATATTGCACAATGCTCCAGATAAACTCCTTTTCTATTTATTCTCTACTGAAAATTGCTGCTGCTTCTGAAGGGTGTGATCAGGCTTCAGTCTCATATGTTAATTTTTAATGCATGTGATTGGTCTCAATTGTTCCCAATAAAGGCTGGCAAAAACAGTGATGATATAGGGACTGCAGTGGCTCAAGTAGGTAAGACGCTGACTGGGAAGCGGAAGGTCAGCAGTTCGATTCCCGAGTACTGCAGGATGGAATGAGCTCCTGTCTTCGTCCCAGCTCCTGCCAACCTAGCAGTTTGAAAGCAAAAAATTGCAAGTAGATAAATAGGGACCACTTCGGTGGGAAGGTAACAGCGTTCCGTGCGCTCCGGTGTCTAGTCATGCCTGCCACATGACCATGGAAACGTCTGCAGAAGCAGACAGCGCTGGGGTCTTCGGCTTGGAAACAGATGAGCACTGCACCCTAGAGTCGGATACGACTAGCTTTCGAGCAAGGGAAACCTTTACCTTTAATGTTCTTGTGGAGCTGTCCAGCACATATACCCCCTGAAAAATAATTGTTATAACGACAATAATGTTAAGCATACTGAAGAACCAAGTTTCAGATATTTTTGGCTGAAAGGTATTTGATATTTAAATACTGCCACAGGAAGGAGAATACTGTGGTTAAAATTATGCTCTTTGCTATTGTATTAAAGTCATTATATCTGCTCCCCCTAGGAATGTAGTAAAGACTTCCCAATAATTACAGTAATACCTCATACAAAGTCCGCTTCCTACAACATCGAATTCATACAACATCGCCTAATTCCTTGAAAAAAGTTGCCTCATACAAAGTCATGCGATTTTGTATGAGGCATTGGGGGTTTTCCCAGGTTGCATTGTGCCTGGGCAGTATAAAAGGCAGGACACATGCGTGCATTGCTCTTGTGGGTTTTGCACAAGGCAAAGAGTGTTTAGGAGTGGTTTTGAGTGCGATTTTGGATTTTTTTAAAAATTTTCAAAAGAATGTTTAGAAGCATTCCTGGGATTTTTGCAGCATTCTTCAGGTTCTTGGACAATCAGGGTTGTTTGACATGTTTTTGTAATGTATTTAGCCTTTAGACAATGATTTCTTAAAGTTCTGTTAGTTTCCCGTCTGTTTCCTTGACTTTGCCCTGAAGTCTGTGCTGTTACAGTACAATGTATCTCTATGGAAACGCGTTGTACAAGGCATCACGGCAAGGATTTGGACGTTGTATGAGGCATCGCGGCTAGGATTTTGCATGCCTTATACAAAGTCCAAATCCATATAAAGTCCAAACTTGTGGAACCAAGTTTGGATGTTGTATGAGGTATCACTGTATAAACTTTATAGAGATAATCAAACAGATTTATTTAAAACAATGCTTTTATAAAGTGCAGGATACTTTGATGTCAAAAAAATCATCTAGTGGATCTAACTGAGATGGTGTCAGAGGAAACATAAGAACATAAGAACATAAGAACAGCCTTGCTGGAACAGGCCACAGCCCATCCAGTCCAGCATTCTGTCTCACACAGTGGCTCACCATTTCCTTCAGGGTATTCCCAAGGAGATGCCTTCACCTGCTTAGGATTCCCTGGAAATGGCATTGAGAGATATCCTGCCTATCTCTCCAACCCGGAGGTTGTCCTTAGGTAGCCATAATTATAGCCATTGATAGCCTTGTCCTCCATGAACTTGTCTAATCCTTTCTTAAAGCTGTCAAGACTGACAGCTGTCACCACTTCTTCTGGCAGGGAGTTCCATAGACCAGTAATCCTCTGGGTGAAAAAGTACTTTCTCTTATTTGTTTGAGAACTAGTACCCAAAAGTTTCATGGAGTGTCCCCTAGTTCTAGTGTTGTGCGATAGGGAAAACAGTTTTTCCTTATCCACTTTGTCCACACCGTGCATGATTTTATAAACTTCAATCAGGTCACCTCTTAGACGCCGTCGTTCAAGAGTGAAGAGGCGCAACCGTTGCAGCCTCAGATGGTAAGGAAGGTGTTCCAGTCCCCTAATCATTCTGGTTGCCCTCCTCTGTACTTTCTCCAACTCCATAATATCCTTCTGGAGGTATGGCGACCAGAACTGTACACAGTATTCCAGATGGGGCCTCACCATAGATTTATAAAGAGGCAAAATGACACTTGCTGACTTATTTTCTATACCCTTCCTAATGATCCCTAACATTGAGTTTGCTTTTTTCACTGCTGAGGCACACTGGGTTGACACCTTCATTGAGCTGTCCACCAGGACACCAAGGTCCCTTTCCTGGTTTGTCGCAGAGAGTTCAGACCCCATCAGTTTATAAATGTAATTGGGGTTTTTTGCCCCAACATGCATCACTCTGCACTTACTGATGTTGAAGCTCATTTGCCACTGTTTTGCCCACTCCCCCAGTGTCAAGAGATCCCTCTGGAGCTCTTCACAATCTCTCACAGTTTTCACTACCCTGTATAATTTAGTATCGTCAGCAAATTTAGCTACCTTGCTTTTTACTCCTACCTCTAGATCATTTATGAAGAGGTTGAAAAGCAGGGGTCCCAGTACTGAACCTTGGGGGACCCCACTCTTTACTTCCCTCCACTTGGAGAAGTGTCCATTTAGTGCTACCCTCTGTTTCCTGTCCCTTAGCCAGTTGCTGATCCAGGACAAGACCTGTCCCTTTATTCCATGACTGGTAAGTTTATTCAAGAGCCTTTGGTGTGGGACCTTGTCAAAAGCCTTCTGAAAGTCCAGATAAACAATGTCAACTGGATCCCCCTTATCCACATGCTTGTTGACACTCTCAAAAAATTCCAACAGATTAGTGAGGCATGATTTGCCCTTGCAAAAGCCATGTTGGCTCTCCTTTAGCAGCGCCTCCTCTTCTATGTACCTATTAATTCTATCTTTTAGGATGGTTTCCATCACTTTACCTGGGACACATGTCAAACTGACAGGCCGGTAATTTCCTGGATCACCCCTGGATCCTTTTTTGAAAATTGGTGTTACATTCGCTACCTTCCAGTCATCAGGCACAAACCCTGATTTGAGGGAAATATTATATATTTTGGCTAGGAGATCAGCAATTTCATCTTTAAGTTCCCTGAGAACTCGTGGATGGATTCCATCTGGTCCTGGTGATTTGTTAGTGTTTAGCTTAACAAGACATGCAAGGACCTCCTCCCTGGTTATTTCTATCTGGCTTAATTCTTCGGTTTCCCTCCCTACGAAGATAGGCTCTGTTTTGGGCATGTGGCCTCTGTCTTCTTCAGTGAATATTGAAGCAAAGAATTCATTGAGTCTCTCTGCAATCTCTGTTTCCTCTTTAATAACCCCTTGCCTTCCATTGTCATCTAATGGTCCAATGGCCTTCCTAGTTGGGTTCTTACTTCTAATGTACTTAAAGAAGTCTTTGTTATTTCTCTGAGTATTTTTAGCTATACGCTCCTCAAAGTCTTGCTTTGCTTTCCTGATTGTTGCCTTGCATTTGTTCTGCCAGAATTTATGTTTCTGCCTGCTGTCCTCATTCGGACAAGCCTTCCATCTTCTAAATGAGCTTTTCTTGCTCTTGATCACTTCCCGAACAGCTCCTGTAAGCCACATTGGAGTCCTCTTGGACCTGGCAGTGGCCTTTTTCCTTTTGGGTATGCATTCCAATTGAGCCTCTGTTATTGTTTTTGTAAACAGCCTCCATGCCTCTTGGAGTGTTTGGACTCTCTCGATTTTCCCTTTCAGCTTCTTTTTTACTAGTTTCCTCAACTTTGGGAAATTTCCTTTTTGAAAATTTAAGGTCTCTGTGTTAGATTTTATCAGTGACTTGCGGTCTATGTTCAAGTTAAATATAATTGAGTTGTGGTCACTGTTCCCTATTGGATCAGTCACATTAACATCTTGCACCAGATCCTGAGTATTACTCAGGATCAAGTCAAGGATTCTTGTACCTCTAGTTGGGTCTTCAACCATCTGTCCCAGGGAACAATCATTGAGCATATCTAGGAACTTTATCTCTTTATCATGTGCTGAACAACAGTTCACCCAGTCTATGTGAGGGTAATTGAAGTCCCCCATTATAACCAGGCTTCCCTTCCTGGATGCCTCCTTTACAACATTCTCCAACTGCCAGTCTCCCTCAAGAGTTTGGGTCGGAGGCCGATAGTATATGCCTACTGTTAGACCATCCTTGTGGCCTGGTACTCTTACCCACAGAGCTTCTAATGGTGACTCTAAATCACCTAGATATTCCAATTCATAAGATTTTATCACTTCTTTGACATACAAGGCTACACCACCTCCTGTTTGCCCCTTCCTATCCTTCCTGTACAGTTTGTAGCCTGGGATAACTGTATCCCATTGGTTATCATCCGTCCACCAGGTTTCAGTGATACCAATAATATCAATATTCTTATCTATTGCTAAGTATTCCAGCTCCCCTATTTTGTTCCGGAGGCTTCTGGCATTTGTATACAAGCATTTATATATGCATTTCTGACACAGTCTTTTGTGTCCAGTTGCATTGTTAGACTGCCTCTTGCATCCTTCTGCTAGAATGCTAGTGACTAGCTCCTTGCTCTGCTCAGTAATTTTTGCATCCTCCTCACTACTCAAGTACACACTTTCCCGAACCGGATGCTGCCCAGCTCCTGTCGGCTTTCCCCCAGTTATCAGTTTAAAAGCTGCTCTGCAGCCTTTTTGATGTTGAGTGCCAGCAATCTGGTCCCATCATGGTTTAAATGCAACCCATCCCTCCTGAACAGATTTGGCTTGTCCCAAAATGTTCTCCAGTTCCTGACAAATCTGAAGCCCTCCTCTCGACACCACCGCCTCATCCACGCATTGAGGCTTCTGAGCTCTGCCTGCCTGGTAGGTCCTGCGCGAGGGACAGGCAGCACTTCTGAAAATGCTACCTTGGAAGTCCGGGACTTCAATCTTCTTCCTAACAACCTAAATTTGGCTTCCAGGACAGACCGCTTGGCCTTCCCAACATCATTAGTACCAACGTGTACCATGACAACTGGCTCGTTCCCAGTTCTCTCTAACAATCTATCTAGATTTCTTGTGATGTCTGCAACTTTTGCACCTGGCAGGCAAGTCACCATACGGTTATCATGTGCATCACAAATCCATTTCTCTGTATTTCTAATTATTGAATCGCCTAGTACAAGGAGCCTCTCTCCTGCAATCTGTTCATCTACATGCACCTCATGAACCATATTAAGGGAGAGAACCTCAGTTTGTTCCTGTTCATCTTCCTGGATCTCATCAAGTGTGATGAAGGAGAGATCATCAGGTGGAACCAGCTGTTCCTCTGTGTGTTCCTCGTCAGGTGTGATAAGAGAAAGAGCCTCAAATTTATTCTGTAATTTCAGACTCTCAGAGTGATCCCCTACTCTTCTCCTCCTTTGAGTCACATTCCTCCAACCATCTCCCTCCTGAGTTAGTGAAGGGCCTTCTCCCTCAGAACTGTGCCCTGTCTCTTCTTTGTCCAGCATAGTCTGCTCCGCTCTGTCCAAGAACAGCTCAAGCTCCTTAATTTGTTGGTGGTTAGATATGCGGGCCTCTAGCTGCTGGACCTTCTCTTCTAGTAGTGCAACCAGCTTGCACTTGCTGCAAGTGTAGTTCTCCATGTGCTTTGGCAAGAACACAAACATGGCACAAGAATTGCAGGTAACTACAGCTGTTCCCTCAGAATCCATTTTAACAAGTGCAGTATTCTGGGCCTCAAAAATGTACACGTTTACTACCTTTCTACCTAGTAAGACTATATTCTTCTTATGTTCCTAGTTTGTAATCTATGAGTCACAGTTCAGGGAAGGGCCTGGTGTGGCCCTGCCCCCCTGCTTCTGGAAGCTTCAAACTGCTTCCTCTGTTTGAACAGAGGTGGCTCTCAGCAGTTTCAATTATCAATTTAAATTAGTAGAGGCCTCTAAAGCAGCTCTACTCCAACTGCAAAACTTACCAGTGCTCACTTCCTTTGTTTGGCTCTCCTCAGCATCAGCTCTGCTTAAGAGCACATGCAGAGTCAAAATGGCTGACTCTGAAAGAGCTCAGAGCTTTTAAAGGCTAGTGTGGCTCCGCCCCTATGAGTCACAGTTCAGGGAAGGGCCTGGTGTGGCCCTGCCCCCCTGCTTCTGGAAGCTTCAAACTGCTTCCTCTGTTTGAACAGAGGTGGCTCTCAGCAGTTTCAATTATCAATTTAAATTAGTAGAGGCCTCTAAAGCAGCTCTACTCCAACTGCAAAACTTACCAGTGCTCACTTCCTTTGTTTGGCTCTCCTCAGCATCAGCTCTGCTTAAGAGCACATGCAGAGTCAAAATGGCTGACTCTGAAGGAGCGCAGAGGAGATAGCACTTTAGGAGGGTTAGCTATTTTAAATAAATTTTAAAGGGTTTTTTTGTGGTTAAATTTCTGTTTATTTTACAGGATTGTTATTGGTTTCACACCCCTTGGCGTTATTGTGTTTTTGTAATTTTTGATGGTATTTTATTTAGTGGTGGTTCTGCTGAGTGCTTTATTTTTCTCCCCTGAACCGTGTAGCATTCTGTGGTGCTACAAGCCAGGTTCAGGGTATTGATGTTGACCTGTAAAGTGCTAAATAATTTGGGACCTAGCATTCCAAGGGAGTGCTTCTTGCTCAGGAACTATACCTGAAGCACCCAGTGGTCACCCCTAGAGATGTCAAGAAAGCCACAACCACATCAGTGAAGATAAGAACTGCTCTTTCAATATTAACTTTTCATATGTCCTTGGAGACTTACCTGTTCCAGCACAGCATGCGTTTTATGGCTAATAAGATCATTTAGACCAGGAGTTCTCAACTTTTTAAAGCCGGCGGCTGGGTCACACTCCCCCAGACAGCTTTGGGGGCCAGATGGCCATTTTACAATTCCTCCACCACATAGCACTTCCTGGTGTGGTGGTGGACCACATGAAATGGTGCTGTGGGCCGCAGGTTGAGAATCCCTGATTTAGACTGTAAAGTGAGCACCCTGGATTTATATTGAATGTTGATATTGCTGTTTTTATTGCTGTCATTTTGTGGTTTTATTATAATGATGATGGTATGGGTGTTTACGGTGATGTTAATATTGTCTGATGCTAATTGGTTTTTATGTTATGTTGATTTTTTATGTTTTACTTTTATTTTTTTATTTATAGCTCAAATTTCTATGCCGCCCAATCAGGCGAACCCGACTCAGGGCGGCTCACAACAGGATTAAAACATACATATTAAAAACAATTAAAACCCCAACATATCCACCCACCTATTAAAAACTAACCACATTAAAACTGCCTGCATTAAAAAAGATGGGGAGGCTTCATTTTCTAAGCCAACAGGCAGGGGCCACTCTTCCATCTGAGCCCCACACCTGACCCGCCAACCAGGTTTCTCTTCTGAAAGGCAGCAGCTCCATCTGCTCCCGCAACTCTACTGGCAGGAGGTTCCACAAGGCCGGTGCGGACACAGAAAAGGCCCTCCTTCGTGTGCCAGAGAGACGGGCCCCTCTGGCAGATGGAACAATTAGAGAGCCCCTCCGGTCCGCTCTTGGGTTGATTATTGTGTTTTTGTTATGTATACTGCAGTTCTATTATATTAGTTTGTTTGTTGTACTTGATTTCTTCTATATTTGATGTTTTTATATGTTTTTAAGCCACCCTGAGTAGTGCTTGCACCTGAAGGGCAAAGTCTAAATGCAAAATAATGAATAAACAAATGAATAAACAATGTAAACAGACATTTCTGCTGCCTTTTTTCTAAGCTGGGTTTGAACTCATATTGTGTAAGGTTTTTCAAAATGTTTGACATTTCAAGTTGACATTTTCCCCTTCCTCATCTTATTTTTAAGCACAGTATAATTGAAGTGAAAGTCATGACTCTACTTCAAATAATCATATAATCTTTAGAATATAGGAAATGAGAAGAAAGGGTATGTTTTGACAAGAATAGCCAGGATGGGGCAGTGCAGGGTTAAATAATAACATTCCCTTCAAAAAAGGAAGGTTGTAATGACAAGAGGAGACTGTGCTAGTCCCATCCCCTCCGTTCCATGGGAGCACGTAGACCTATGATGGCGAACCTTGGCACTCCAGATGTTCTTGGGCTTCAATTACCAGAAGCCCAAGTCAGCACTCCTGCTGATCAGGGCTTCTGGAAATTGAAGTTCAAGAACACCTGGAGTGCCAAGGTTCGCCATCACTGACACAGACCATAAAATCAAGCCTCTTATTCACATGTAGAGGATCCATCTTTTGCCAGGTGAAAAAAGCAGTCACAGCAGGGTGAGATGGCCCCTCTATATGTGTCATCTCAATGTGGTAATTAAAATGCAAAGTAATCAGGACTGTGGTTCCCCCCCCCCCCCCATTACGGGCAAATGCTTGAGAGCACATTCTAGTATAGGAGGGGAAAGAGCTGGTATACTCTAGCCCTGAGATAACTCAACATGTTTAGGAGACCAGATTTGCTAGTAAGCAGATGACATGAGACTTTGCCTCCCAAAGAACCCCTGCAGCATCATATCAATTGTGTTGTAGAGGCTCTCTTTTTTGACCGCACGCCTGTTAGATACTGACTGTCCTGTGTATTTTTATTTGTTTTAGTATTTCATAGTGATATATGGTGCAGTGTAATTCCTCTGATTTGATTTGATTTGATTTATTTGATTTATATGCCGCCCTTCTCAGCACATGCCGACTCAGGGCGGCTCACAACACATCAAACAAAATACAATATAGCAAAAATACAATACAAAAGAAATGGCAGCAGAGTCTCACTGCCTCAACGGCCTTTCAAGTCCTGGCCGGAGGCAGCTGGAGGCGTGGCGGGTCCCAGGAACGCCGGCGGTGGTCTCGGCGTTCGGCGCTGCAGGGGTCCCTCCACCCAGCCAGGAGGGCCGGAGGCGGCGGCAAAGTCTCGCTGCCTCAACGGCCTTTCAAGTCCTGGCCGGAGGCAGCTGGAGGCGTGGCGGGTCCCAGGAACGCCGGCGGTGGTCTCGGCGTTCGGCGCTGCAGGGGTCCCTCCACCCAGCCAGGAGGGCCGGAGGCGGCGGCAAAGTCTCGCTGCCTCAACGGCCTTTCAAGTCCTGGCCGGAGGCAGCTGGAGGCGTGGCGGGTCCCAGGAACGCCGGCGGTGGTCTCGGCGTTCGGCGCTGCAGGGGTCCCTCCACCCAGCCAGGAGGGCCGGAGGCGGCGGCAAAGTCTCGCTGCCTCAACGGCCTTTCAAGTCCTGGCCGGAGGCAGCTGGAGGCGTGGCGGGTCCCAGGGTCTCTGATACCATTCTAAGGTGTAGGGCAAGATATAAATTATATAAATATTTTTGAAAGTTGTTTATTTATTCCCAGCTTCAATAAAGTTTGTGTAATTTCCAACTTGGTGTCATTCAGAATGCCTCATTAAATAATAACAGATTTCTTCTGTAAAATTTAATATAAAAACTATAGCTTGCTCACAAAGCAGAGTTGGATGTATGCTATAACAAATTTCTTTTCAGCCTACTGAAACAGAATGATTTCATATTTTTGCTATACTTGGCTGTGTTGCTAGGACCATTATTTCTGCAAGTTAATAAGAAAATATTGTGCTAGTTTTGTTTTTCAGCATAATAGCTAGGCAGCTGAGACTTGAGCCTTGGAAAGCTCTACTACATATAATGAGAGAGAGACTGATAAGAAGATGTTTCTCTAAGTGTTGCATTTTGACAGACATCATGATAAGAATGACATTTGCTCCATTTATTATTCATTAACTCTCTCTTATCTTCATGTAAAATGTAGATTTATCAAATGTTTTCCCACATCTTTGTAGTGCCTGTCTTAATAGCTGTGTGTGGGGTACATTTTCCATACTGAAGTAATCACAGGGAACCAAGAGATCGATGTTTATGCAGGCTCATTATGTAACCTTGTATTACATAACTCAAGAGTCTCTGTCTCAGTTCCCAGTCAGTAAAATGGGAATTTTGGTTGTTTAATTATAGGGAGATAAACGTGTATTAAACAGGATGGAAATGTTCTGCTTTTCTTTTGAGAATAAGTCCCACTGATTTAGTAGAATTTAATTCTGACTATACCTACCATTATGCTAATACTTTTATTAGAGTTATGTTATACGCCCCAAAGACCTCTCCAATCTCTGCCACAACTTCATTTCTCTTTCTAGGATAATCCAGCTTCCATTGTGTTCTAGATATCTGAAAGTGAAATGTGTTACTTGAAAGTATTCTATACTAAACCGTTCTTGATCATGAAGGATGGGGAAATGCTGTGTAATATAGACTAGAATGGTGTCAAACATGACACAGGTTTTGAAGGCAGTTGAGAAATGTTAGCTCATAGAGGTTGCTGCTGTTAGGATGTCTGTTGAAGCTAGTCATTCGGAGTATATAACATATCATTTTTATTGGCTGCATATTCATTTCTAAGTTCAATTTAAAAGTCAGGTATTGACCTTTTGAGCCATAGGTCATTTGGGATCAGATGACTGAAACATGCTTGTACCTTAAACTCAGCTCAGCCTTTGATGCCTGTTTGAAGTCCCACCAGGATAAGAGATAGAACTATTTTAGCGATGCTGAATTTTAAAAAGTACAACCCTATTGATGTAATGTATTATAAAGTGTCTTAAAAACCTAGGAGGGAATCCAGTTAAGTTATTCTTCTGGAAGAGGGCAATGGAGAAGATTTAAATTGAGGGTTACAGAGGGAAGAACAAAATCTAATTTAATAAACAAACTTCTATCACACAACATTGGATTCTTTCTGCATGCTTTTAAAAGTGATGGGTTATAAACTGTTTTAATCTGTTTCACATGTTGGTTTCTGTAGTTGAAATATTTGTGTTTTAAAATTTGTTTTCTAATCTTAGCTATCTTTTGTAAGCTACCTTGGTAATATTGCGCAACTTGAGGGTCCTCCTGGATTCACGGCTACTGCTAGAGGAACAGGTGGCGGCTGTGACCAGGAGGGCTTTCGCCCAACTGCGGGTGATCCGCCAGTTGCGCCCACTCCTGGACCGGGACTCCTTGCTCATGGTCACTCACGCTCTGGTTACCTCCAGACTAGATTATTGCAATGCGCTCTACATGGGGCTGCCCTTGACGACCATTCGGAGGCTACAGCTGGTCCAAAATGCGGCAGCCCGGGTGGTGATGGGGTGTGGGCGTTATGCCCGTGCTTTGCCACTGCTCCGGGAGCTGCACTGGTTGCCAGTTTGTCTCCGGGTGCAATTCAAGGTGCTGGTTTTGACCTTTAAAGCCCTATATGGTAGTGGGCCGGGTTACCTAAGAGACCGCATCGCCCTGAGGACGTCTGTCCGTCCAACCAGAGCGGACCGGAGGGGCTCTCTAATCGTTCCATCAGCCAGAGGGGCTCGCCTCTCTGGCACAAGGAGGAGAGCCTTCTCCGTGTCTGCACCGGCCCTCTGGAACCTCCTGCCAACAGAGCTACGTCTCCGGACGGAATTGCTGCCTTTCAGGAAAGAACTTAAAACCTGGCTGGCGGGTCAAGTGTGGGGTGCAGGTGGAAGGGTAACCGCCATTGGGTGGTTGGTGTAGAAGAACTCTTCCCCATGGTGCCTTTGGATCCTGCAGCCCTTGTTTTTAGGGGGTGGGTAGTTTTAACTGTTTTAACTGTTTTAACTTGTGTTTTTAATTTTTATTGTGAACCGCCCTGAGTTGGCTTTGGCCGAGTGAGCGGTATATAAATGTGATAATTAAATTAAATTAAATTAAAATTGCTATTATATAAAATGGCATGTAGATAAATACAATCTTAATCCTACACGGTTCAGGGGAGAAAAATAAAGCACTCAGCAGAACAACCACCAAATAGAATACCATCAAAAATTACAAAAGCACACCAACACCAAGGGGTGTGAAAGCAATAACAATCCTGTAAAATAAACAGAAATTTAACCAAAAAACTTTAAAATTGATTTAAAATAGCTAACCCTCCTAAAGTGCTATCTCCTCTGCTGTTTCCTTTGACACCATCTTAGTTAGATCCACTATAGGGAGATATTACGCCTCCTACGGATGTAAATGTAAAGAAACCATTTCGATTGTTTATATTTATTTGGTCTTTTCATGTTTCACCGTTTTAGTATGAACCGAATGTGACTCAGAAAATTTTCTTGCAATTCTACATTTTAACTCCCCTTCCCTCTATTTCTTTTAAGAGTACTTGGGTGTGGAACACAAGGCAGTGCTGGACTGGATATCCATATCAGGTAAATATATATATATATATATCTACATATAAAATATTTTGTAGAATGGATATAACTATAACAGACTGGAATTGTAATTGCAGGATCCTTTGAAAGAACTGCAGATACACCATAAGCCATCACACTGTTGGACTGGGTGGTGGAGGAGAAGGAGGAAGAAGTGGAGGATGAAAATGGTCCACTTTTTGCTTTGACACTGAGTGCATCTATTGCTCCCATACAGCCAGAGATGAGGGGAAATAAGAAGAAATCATTTTCTGAGAGGGAGACAGAAGTTGATAGAGGAAGCTAGAATTTCCTCATCTGCTAGAAGAGGGACTACAACATGGCTTGTAAAAATCACAACTTCTTTTGAAACAGGTATTCCATGCTTCTATGCTTTAAGCCTGGTTCAAGAGAACTTCTTCTGCATTTTTGACAAATTAACAAGTTTTCTAGAAAGGGCATAAAATGCAAATTTTCCACACTGATGATGGGTATTTCCTTAAATTCATCACAAAAGGACTCAAAAATTATTTTTTTAGAAAGGAAACATGGAAACGTTTAAAATTAAAAAATAGAGTTTAAGATCTGGAATCTTGGCAACCTTTCAGTGAACAATTGGAATTTTTAAAGCGGTAAACTGGTTAACACCACTACTAAAACAACCAAGTGGGCAGGGAGAGAGAAATTTTTGGCTCCTTCAAGATTAGCAGGTTTATCTGAAGTGGACTAAAAACCATGATAAAGTAAAGGTTTCCCTTGCTCTAAAGCCAGTCGTAACAATGATAGTTCATATTAAAATAATTTGTTGGGTTTAAAGTTGCTACAAGACCTTTTTTTTCCTTTCTCCTCGGATTGTCTCTTTGAAAATTGATGGCATCAATAACTAATATCATTCATGCCATAAAATATGGCACAACTTGGGAAAATCTGTAATATTTTCAAATAATGTACTCAGGTGATGAGTGTTGACAGTATTTGATCCAAAAACATGCAGGAGGAGGTCTCTGCAAATCAGAAGAGTCTTTATAAGTATGTTCAGAGAAACACTTAAGTTTGCTGAAGTGCAAAACGTTTAAAGATACCTAAGGGAGCAACAATCGAGCATTTCCTGAAAAAGGCTAGTTGACTACCGAGTATGATTAAGCAGATAAAGAATATTGACTATTAGCTAGAAAAGGAGAAGGAAAAGGAATTTCTTGGAGGAGAGCATAACTGGAAATTTGAGCAGAAATATCTTCTTTTTTGAGAGATGAAGATAAAGGTCCACTTACACTGTTGAGAGCCAGAGCAAGTTTTAAAAAGTTTGGAATGAAAATAACCTGTTTATATATGGAAAGTCTCCAGAATGTGAGCCATGGGGGTGGGGTGGGAGGGAGACACTCCAGTCTTCCAGAGTATTTTAATAGCAGTTGTAGCATCAAGGTGGGGTACACAGAAAGAGCCTCCTCGAAGATTGTGGTATTTTTGAACCACAATCGGGCGTACCCTGGTAACGGCAACCTTGAGTTGCCGGCTAATCTTTCTCACACTGGGTCAGGCGAAAATAACTGCAAAATGAACTCACCGAAAGGTGTCTTCATTTTGACAGTTTCACGTCTAGCCTAGACACAGAAGAAGAAGAAGCATCAAGGTACAGTACAACAAATGTATTGTGCTTTTAGTCATATTTGTTTTTTAACCATTTTGTAAACTGCCTTGGATCTGTGTGTGTGTGTGTGTGTGTGTGTGTGTGTGTGTGTGTGTGTGTGTGTGTGTGTGTGTGTGTGTGTGTATAAATTAAAATTTTAACAACAATATAACTTAAAAAACAACAACTATGAATAAAAATACAAACATCATACTAACAGATACAATATATATATAACAAAACATAAAAAAGAAGAAAAGCATAAGAATACAGTTAAACTACGACTTAGTAATATACTACCTTCCTCTTTCTTCCATACATCTTTAGTTATATTCCCAAAAAATTTTAATACATTATAGTACTCTTACAACTGTCCTAATATACATATTCAAACTCTATTCTTAAACTCATCAATTTAATACAACTACTAAGTCAAAGTAAAAATACAATAATTAAAATACAATAAACAATTTTCACATAATACATCCAGTGTTATTTACAACGCCCTGGAGCAAACAGAGTGTCACAGTTGTTTTCTAACCCCAGAAACTCATTTGATCCGGTACTGGTCTATTCCCTTCATCCCTCTTCAGTGAGTAATCCACAAATAATTGCCATATTTTCCAAAATCTATTTTCTTTAATTATACCCTTTTTCTTATTCATTTCCCATGTTAGCTTATCATTCAACGCAAGATCCCACATCTCCTTATACCATTGTTCTATTTTCAGAATTGCTTCTTTTTTCCAAATCCTGGCAATGCACTGTCTGCCCGTTGTCAACATTATTGACAATAACTCTTTTTTATCCTTATTTAAATCCATACTTTCCACATCTGTCAGCAAAACAGTACTTGGCCCCAATTTAAGTCTCTTACCCATAACAGCACAATTCTCTTTCTCAATTTCCCCCCAAAAATCCTTTACCACATTACAACCCCACCACATGTGTTCATATGTTCCCAGTGTATCCTTACATCTCCAACACATTTTATCTTTATTTTTATCTATTTGATGTAACCTCACTGGGGTCAAGTACCATTTCCACTGTCGCGGGCCTCTCTTTTAGACTAACAGCTATGCTCTGGGTAACTGAACAGACAACATCCTAAAAGATTTATAGTGCAGAGGCGGTGTAACACTTTCTCAGAGATATCCCTGCTCAGGGTATCTTTTGCAGGCAGTGTTTTGAGGTACACTGATTCTCTGATTAATCAGCCTCAGCTGACAATTAAAAATAGCAATGAAGGATTTATGAGACTATTTCTTCTTAACCCAAACATCGCCTTCTTACACTCACCCCCTCCCGCTTAAGGCACTTTGAGATTCCAGCGTTACCTTGAGATTTAATAATTGTCTCAGTGCAGGAAGGCACCGCAGAGATAAAATTGTTCTCAAAACAAACTCAGGAGAGGCCCTGTCCTCTTCTGGGCTGCTGGAATCCAGCCTTCCTGACAAAATCTTAAATTTATGGCTTGTGCTGGACTTCTAAAAATCTCCCCTTTCTTAGCTTAGAGGAGGACAAACCAGAAACTATTAATATCATCAAATTAACAGCTTTTATTGGTTTACAAAAATGAGGTAGATTATTATGCGGTTAAAATAGACATTTAAAAATACAAAATAGAAATCATAAAAACAAACATGAACAACAGCTAACTAAAGATAGCTAAGACCTGGGGCCGAAGACCCCGCCATAGAAATTAGACCAGCATGATCTGATTTCTAAGAAAAAGAAAAGTCGGACAGCATTACTCAAGGCTTGAGAAAACTGACCTACTGAAGATTAAAAAGCATCAGTTTGTATAGTTTTTTCTTTCCTCACACCCACCATTTCAAAAATGTAAAAACTCCCAGTTATGTCATCTTGGCGACATTAAGACTGGGCACCTGGGCTCTGTCAGCTGCATCTTTGCACCTGCGTGCATGCGTGAGATTCTTATCTCTCATCCTGTGAGATAAATGTATCTGTCAGATTCTCAGACATAGGGTCTTCAGATCTTGGCGTCAATATGTGTGTGTGTGAAAAGAATGCCTGGCTAACACCTGGACGTCTAGTAATTAGCATTACATCATAGAATAAAAATCTAACTGGACATTTCTACTTCACACAATTAAAATTAATGAGAATAAATGTCTTCCTTTTTAATTTGCCCATCACATCCACAACATTTTATAATTATGTTCTTTCACTCTATAACAGACATTGTTCTCATGATCCTTTTCTTCCATTTATTTTTCCAAACCTCATCTACTATCTTTATTTTCAATTCTTGTTCCCAATTTATTTTCAGCGCTTCTTGTGGATTACCATCTTTATTTAACATTATATATATTTTACTTACTAAGCCCTTAATACCCCTTTCTCCCTTTCTTATCTTTGATATCAATTCTTCAAACTCAGTCATACCTCTTTCCAAACTGACTTCCGTCAAATATTTACTATTCCATTTATTTACCAACGCAATCTGGAGCCAGTTCAACCTCAATTGTGCAAACATATCTGCTTTTCTGTCTCCATCTTTACAAACCCGTATCCAGTCTTTCAACAGGAATACATCATTTCTAAATAAAACTTCTTTCACCCTTTTATCAATTTGTATTTGAAAAATTTTAATATCCTCTATTTCTATTATAGGAGATGTATCTGGAGCCAATTCCATCTTCAACTTTTTCCATACTCCTAATATTGTCTTCATCATTTTATTTTTTTGTTACTGTTTTCCCCATATTACTATCTAAAAAGACCATTTCCCCCATTTGATTTAGATCCCTCATCTCGATTTCTTCCCATATTGCCTTTTCCCTTGCTAACATTTTCACAATATTTTTAATTTGAAAAGCTCTGTAATAATTCCTCAAATTTTGCAATCCTAGTCCTCCTTCTTTCTGAGATAAGTACCACATTTTTTTTACAATTCTAGGTTTCTTTCCACCATTACAAAAATTATTCAACAAATTTTTGAACTTCCTTAATTTCCTTATCACTTAATTGGATCGGCAGGGCATCAAACAAAAAATTAATTCTCGGTAGCAACATAATTTTACATTACGCAATCCTGCCGAACCAAGACAATTTTAACTTTTGATATTGCTGTATTTTATCTTTAATTTCCACTTTCTGTTTTCCATAATTCAATTTCTTAAGGTCCTCAAATTTATTTGAAATATTTATTCCCAAATACTTCAAATTATTTTTAACCTGTAATTTAAATTTACCCTTTATTTTCTGCTGTTCCTCCTTATCAATAATACACAGTATCATTTCCAATTTATCCCAATTTATTCTCAAACCTGTCATCTCCTCAAAATCTTTTAACTGCTCTTGTATTCTTTCTAACGCCTTCCTAGGATGCTTCATTGTTATCAAAGTATCATCAGCATACAAACTTATCTTATTTCCTAGTATTCCTTCAATATCCTTTTCTCTTATAGCCTTTGCCAACACCTCCATTGCCATAATAAACAAAATTGGTGATAATGGACAACCAGGCCTTGTTCCAGGTTCTAATTTTACTTATTCTGCAACATCATCATTTACCCTAACAATGGCAGTACCATATTGATATAATTGTTCAATCGTCCTTCTGAATTTATCTCCAAATCCATAACATTTAATTATCTCATTAATTGTCGCCCACTGTAATGAATCGAATGCCTTGAAAATATCTAGTGATAATAATCCTACTTTCTCATTTGTTTGTCCTACAATATCTATTAAATCTAAAACTCTCCTTGTCAAATCCGCCATATGTCTTCCTTTCAAAAAACCCGTTTGATCTTCATTTATATAGTTGCTCATAAAACTGTTCAGTCTATTTGCCAATATTGCTGTAAAAATCTTAGCATCTTGATTTATCAATGAAATCAGCCTATATGATTCCACTTTTTCTAAATCTTTTCCAGGTTTTGGTAATAAAACAATTATAGTTCTATATCATGAAGTCGGAATTTGCCCTCCTTCCAAAATATAATTATATAATTTCATCAATTTTGGAACCACAATGTCTTTAAATTCCTTATAGAATTCAGCTGATAACCCATCTTCCCACCCGGCTTTATCTGACTTCAAGTTGGCTATTACATCTTTTATTTCTTTCTCTGTTATTCGCTCTTCCATTCTGTTTCTACGCTCCTGTTTTATCTTATTTTCTATTTGTTTCCCCAATTGATCCTTTAACTTCTCCAAATCTATATTCTTTTTAGCATATAAATCCTGATAAAAATATTTGACAATCTTACATTTATCTCTAATCCTATTACATTTTATTCCCTCTTTGTTGACCAATATTCCAATTTCCCCTTTACAGGTATTTCTCTTTTCTTTAGCAGCTCTTGCTAATAATTTTGAATTCTTATTACTATATTCAAAATAATCCCTTTTTAAATACACCAAATCTCTTTTTACCTTTTCAATATCCTTTCCTACCAACTCCATCTCTAATCTTTGCATCTTGTCAAAAATCTTCTTATCATTTGTCTTAACATGCTCTTCTTGTAACCGCTTTATCTTTTTTTCAACCTTGTCTTGTGCTTCCTTAAATTGTTTATTTCTAATGCTAGCCAACTTAATACTCTCCCCTCTAAAAACCGACTTCATGGCATCCCATACCATATTATAACTCACCTCATCCTTATCATTCCAATACCAACTTTCCTTCCATTTTTCAATTTTTTGCTCTTTACATTTATGGTTTTTAAAAACTTTGGCATCATATCTCCAATTCCTTCTAATTTTCTTCACTCCCTCTGTCCTTAATTCCATCAACACTTTTGCATGATCCGATTCTTCAAAAATTCCCACTACCACCTTATCTATATCCTAATCTATATTCCTAATCATACTCTCTGTTACAAATATATAGTCTATTCTGGAGTATGTATTATGCACCTGTGAAAAAAATGTATAAACCCTTTCCGACCCTTTAAACTCCCTCCATGTATCTTTCAAGCCTAGAGAGTTCATCCATTTATCAAGAATCTGCGTTTTAGATCCTCTTCCACTCCTTGCTATATTTGTACAATCCAAATTTGACCTTATTAAATTGAAATCTCCAGCTACAATCATTTTTGTTGCTTTTTCTTTCTCCAATATACCATGTATTTTGTCTAAAAATTCCCCTTGATGATCATTTGGTGCATATATATTCACTAAAATTATTTCCTCATCGTCAATCTTCCCTTTTATTATTAAGTATCTACCTTCCAGGTCGGAAACACTATTTATCATCTCAAAACCTAATCTACTCGAGATCAGAACCGCAAGCCCTCTTGCTTTTGAAGTACCATAGGACTTTTCATAAATTTGCATCCATCCTAAAAAAAATTCTTATTTGTGTCCCCCAATTTTTGATGAGTTTCCTGCAAAAAGACTATATCCGGTTTATCTTTCCTTAGGAGTGATTCTATTCTTCTCCTCTTCACTTGAGAACCAGTACCTTTCACATTCCAACATAACACTTTAATATTTCTCATACCTTAATCTTAAAAACCATCTTCTATGACCTTCACTTCCTCCTACGGGCATGTTTCCCTCTACCACACATAAACAATAACAACTACTATAACAATAAACCCAGGCAGGCGGCGGGAGAGGTCGCGATCCTCCACTGCCGACGCCTCGAGGAGGCTGCCTGCGGCCAGGAGAAGCCGCGAGACCACCCCAGCCGGGGGTGAGGAAGACCAGGCAGGCGGCGGGAGAGGTCGCAATCCTCCACTGCCGACGCCTCGAGGAGGCTGCCTGCAGCCAGGAGCAGCCGCGAGACCACCCCAGCCGGGAGTGAGGAAGACCAGGCAGGCGGCGGGAGAGGTCGCGATCCTCCACCGCCGCCGCCGCGAGGAGGCTGCCTGCGGCCAGGAGCAGCCACGAGACCACCCCAGCCAGGGGTGAGGAAGACCAGGCAGGTGGTGGGAGAGGTCGCAATCCTCCACCGCTGCGAGGAGGCTGCCCGCGGCCAGGAGCAGCCGCGAGACCACCCCAGCCGGGGGTGAGGAAGACCAGGCAGGCGGCGGGAGAGGTCGTGATCCTCCACCGCCGATGCCACGAGGAGGCTGCCTGCGGCCAGGAGCAGCCGCGAGACCACCCCAGCCGGGGGTGAGGAAGACCAGGCAGGCGGCGGGAGAGGTCGCGATCCTCCACCGCCGACGCCGCGAGGAGGCTGCCTGCGGCCAGGAGCAGCCGCGAGACCACCCCAGCTGGGGGTGAGGACGACCAGGCAGGCGGCGGGAAAGGTCACCATCCACCACCGCCGCCAGAGGCAGAGGAAGAGGAACAGCTGAGCCACGGGGAAAAACATCCACTGCCCGCCACTGCGATGTACCTGGATCAAGGGACCCAGAGACAACAACCCCACCTGGGGAGTGAGGACACAAGGATAAGTAGCTGATGTGAAAAAATGTAGCTGAATTAATATAGCAACTGACATAGAGACTTTACACTGACTTAATATAGCAATTAACATAGAGACTGTGTTTTAGAGCGTGATAATATGCATGATAATATGTTGTTTAAACTGTTTTAAACTTTTAAAACTGTGATATGATGTATGATGCGAGGGAAAAAATGGCGTAGAAACCGGCAAACCACGCCACAAAGCTTGCCAAGAGAACCCTATTGACCAAAACAAAAGGCAAAACAAAGGAGCAGGCTAGGTGATACAGGATGCTTAACACCACAGAGTGGAGGAAGGGGGGGGGACAGGAAGGAGGGAGGAGGAATGCAATGTTGTAAGGAGCAATACTGCATAGGGACATGGAATGTGAGATCAATGAACCAAGGCAAACTGGAAGTGGTAAAAAATGAGATGGAAAGAATAAGCATTGACATCTTGGGAATCAGTGAGCTAAAATGGACAGGGATGGGCGAATTCAGCTCTGGAAACCATCACATCTACTACTGTGGACAAGAAAACCTTAGAAGACATGGAGTAGCCATAATTGTCAATAAAAGAGTGAGAAGAGCAGTAATGGGATACAACCTCAAAAATGACAGAATGATGTCAGTAAGAATTCAGGGCAAACCCTTCAATGTTACTGTGATCCAAATATACGCACCAACCACGGGTGCAGATGAAGCCACAGTGGACCAGTTCTATGAGGACTTACAACACCTCATAGAACAAACACCAAGAAATGATGTCCAAATTATTTTAGGAGACTGGAATGCCAAAGTAGGCAATCAAAAAGTGGAGGGAATAACAGGCAAGTTCGGTCTTGGAACACAGAATGAAGCAGGGCAAAGATTGATAGAGTTCTGCCAAGAGAACGCACTGGTCATAGCAAACACCCTCTTCCAGCAACACAAGAGGCGACTTTACACATGGACATCACCAGATGGCCAACACCGAAACCAGATTGACTACATACTCTGCAGTCAAAGATGGAGAACCTCCATACAGTCAGCAAAAACAAGACCTGGAGCAGACTGTGGCTCAGATCACAACCTACTGATTGCAAAATTCAGGCTTAGACTAAAGAAAATAGGGAAAACAAAAAGACCAGACAGATATCACCTAGACAGCATCCCTAAAGAATACACGGTGGAGGTGATGAACAGATTCAATGGCTTAGACTCAATACATAGAGTGCCAGAAGAATTATGGACAGAGATGAGGGACATCATGCAGGAAGCAGCAAAGAAAACCATACCAAAAGAAAAGAAGAGTAAGAAAGCAAAGTGGTTGTCTGATGAGGCTCTTAAAATAGCAGAGGAAAGAAGGAACGCAAAAGTCAAAGGAGAAAGGAAAAATACAATCATTTGAACACAGAATTTCAAAGAAAAGCAAGGAGAGATAAGGAAAACTACCTAAAAGAACAGTGCAAAGAAATGGAGGAAAACAACAAAAGAGGCAGAACCAGAGACCTTTTCAAAAAAATCCGGGAAATCAAGGGAACATTTAAAGCAAAAGTGAACATGATAAGGGACAAAGACGGAAAGGAGCTAGCTGATGCAGAAGAGATTAAGAAAAGATGGAAAGAGTACACAGAGGAACTCTACAAAAAGGAACTCAACACTCCTGATAGTCACAATGATGAAGAAATTGAACCTGAGCCAGACATCCTGGAGAGTGAAGTCAGAAAGGCCCTAAAGAGCACTGCAAACAACAAAGCTAGTGGAGATGATGGTATCCCAGTTGAATTTTTCAAAGCTGTAAAAGATGATGGCATCAAATTACTGCATTCAATATGCCAGCAGATTTGGAAAACAAAACAGTGGCCACAGGACTGGAAAAGATCAGTATATGTTCCAATCCCAAAAAAGGGCAATGCCAAAGAACGCTCAAATTATCGAACAATTGCGCTCATCCCACACGCCAGCAAGGTGATGCTCAAGATAATACAGGATAGACTTCAGCAGCATGTGGAAAGAGAATTACCAGAGGTACAGGCTGGTTTCAGAAGAGGCAGGGGGACTAGAGACCACATTGCCAACATACGTTGGATCATGGAGAAAACAAAGGAATACCAGAAACAAGTTTACTTTTGCTTTATTGACTACACTAAGGCATTTGATTGTGTGGATCACAACAAGATGTGGCAAGTGATTAAAGAGATGGGAATACCAGAGCACCTCATATGCCTCCTGAGAAATCTGTACATGAACCAAGAAGCAACAGTTAGGACAGAACACGGAATTACAGAGTGGTTTGGAATAGGAAAAGGAGTAAGACAAGGCTGCATTTTGTCACCCTGCTTATTCAACTTATACACAGAGCACATAATGCGCAATGCAGGGATGGAGGAATCACAATATGGGATCAAAATTGCTGGGAGAAACATCAACAATCTGAGATATGCAGACGACACCACCCTAATGGCAGAAAGTGAGGAAGACCTAAAGAATCTCTTGATCGGTTTGAAGGAAGAGAGTACAAAAGCTGGCTTGAGACTCAATATCAAGAAAACCAAGATAATGGCAACAGGCCTGATCAGTTCCTGGAAAATAGATGGGGAAGAAGTAGAAGCAGTGACAGATTTTACATTCTTAGGATCTAAGATCACTGCAGATGGAGATTGCAGCCATGAAATAAAAAGACGACTGATTCTTGGGAGACAAGGTATGAGAAACCTGGGGAACATAGTGAAAAGCAGAGACATCACCTTGAAAACAAAAATTAGAATAGTCAAAGCAATGGTATTCCCAGTGGTAATGTACGGATGTGAGAGCTGGACAATTAGGAAAGCTGAATGCAGAAGAATAGATGCCTTTGAAATGTGGTGTTGGAGGAGGATTTTTAGAGTCCCCTGGACAGCGAGGAGAACAAATAGGTCAATCTTAGAAGAAATCAACACTGACTGCTCATTGCAAGGTCAAATAGTAAAGATGAGGCTAAAGTACTTTGGGCATCAAATGAGAAGGGAGGATTCACTTGAGAAGGCCGTGATGTTGGGAAAGGTGGAGGGCAAAAGAAGAAGGGGGAGGCCAAGGATGAGATGGATAGATGGTATTGTAGACACAATGGGCACAGAACTGGGAGGACTGAGGGGGATGGTGGAGGACAGAGGCGCCTGGAGAACGATGGTCCATAGGGTCGCAAAGGGTCGGAATCGACTGTGCGACTGAACAACAACAACAATAACAATAAACATTCATATCTACCCTCCCCACTTCTTTCTACCAAAAGTAGCCCTTGACTATCAAAGAGAGGAGGGGGGAACGTGCAAGATGTGCCTACTATCTAATGCTCCAGCACTCAATCTTATTTTTGAAAATACACAAACATTTATAAAGATTATTTCTTTCCCCTGCATCATCCCATTTTCTTCTCCATCCCCTAAATCCTGATTCACCCTTCATCTACCACCATCAATGCTTTCAAATCCACATCTGCTCCTCCTGTAACACCCCTCTCTTCAGCATTTCCATAGTCTCTTTTTATTCCCCCCGATTCTATTAAAGCTTTCCGTAATCCAAGCCATTCTTGTGAAGCCGCCTTAACCAGACCAATCAAACACAAATATTCCAAAGCATCCATCCCTGCATCAATTGTATGCATTTTTGTCATAAAAAACCTCAATTGTTGTGGAAATCTCCAATTATATTTTATCCCATGTTCCATCAAAATTTTTGTTCCTGGTTTCATCTTATAACGCCAACCACGTTATTCCACTGATATATCGCTGTAAACCTCCACATCATTCCCATCAATTTTTAAAACGCCAGATCCAGCTTGTTTTATAAAGGCAATTACCTTTAATTTATCGCCCCAATTCGCAAACTTAACCAAAACTTAACCAAAACTTAACCAAAACATTTCTTTGAATACTTTTCCCTTTCATTGCACCCAATCTATAAATATTTGCAATATCTTCATTCTCAAAATCTTTCCCCATTTTCAAACTGTTTAGCCAATTAACTATTCTTTCCTTCAGCTGGTCTGGTGTTTTTTCCACAAGATTACGAATTACAATGTTCTGTTTTCTCATCATCTCTTCCATCATGTCTATCCTTTTCTCCTGCACTTCTACTTTCATTTTAGTATCCTTTTCTTCCTCATGTAACCCTTTCATATCATCCTGCATCAATTTCATATCTTTTTGCGTCGACTTAACACTTATATCCATCCTCTGAAAATTAAAATCAACCTTCTTAGAAAAATCAGTGAACATTGCAACCAGCTTATCCTGTTTTTCCATAATTTCATCCTTGTCTTTTACCCTTGTTTCCTTAATTTCCCAAAAACCCTTCACATTTGCCTCCTCCATCCTATCAAATTTCTTAAATAATTTACCCAACTCAACCATAATTTGTGTTTGATCCATTGGTGAAGGTTCTGGTGCTGTTGTTGACGGGGGGTGCTTCTTCGGTTGCTAATTTATCCTTCTTCTCGTCCTTCACATCTATCTTTTTAAGCTTCACCACCTCTTCATACTTTCCTTTTCCAAGTTTTTCCATTGTAATTTCAAATAATAATCTCAATGCAGCAACCCCTTTATTTTCTCCAAATCCATCTTCCTGAATAAATTCCAGATTCAATCAATTATAGTAAACTTACAAAGTTATGATTTCTATTAATTCTTCAAAATCCAAATTTAGCTGATCCTTATTATAATCCAATTGTAATGTTGCTTCAAAGTAACCGAAGCTCAGTTAGATATTCCCAACAACTAACCAATCCAGAACATTTGCTTTGTTATTGTAGTCCAATTCTTATTATAATACAAATATTTTAACTGTAATCCAATAAATAAATGAAAAAACCATCCAGGTTCTATAATCACGATTAATCCAAAATCATCCAGATAAAAATAATGGAGACAAAAGGGAAAGAAAAAAATAAAAAAACAATCCTTTGTAATTTTTGTATTCCGATCTTAAAATATCCCAATTGATATAATAGGTTTCAGGGAGAGAGAGACAGGACTAAAATAACACAGTTAAATTTTCCAAGGCAAAACAAACTTCAACAGGAGGTGAGAAGAGTCCAAAAATATAATAATAACAATCCAGCACGGTAATCCAGGAGATGGTATTCCAAAGAAGAGGGAAAAAAGAGAAGCAACAGGAAATCCAGTCTCATTCAAGAAGTTAAACTGCTCAGTTCTAAAAATTAAAAAAAGTCTCAATTAAATCCACAGCGTTCCAAACCGCGGCAGCGGTTTCCAGATGAGAGCCCTCCTCCCTTCTCCTCCGACCACACACTTCAAAAACCAGCCTCTGCTTTCTGTTCTTCTTTCCTTCCTTTTCCTTCCTATTCTTTCATCCTCTCTCCCTTCTCTCCTCTTCCCACTCTCCCTCCTTCAGTCTATTCCAGCACTCCAATTTTATCCAACCATACCTTCCCGGACTTCTTCCTAGCTCTTAAGTTTCGATTCTGTTTTCATTCGCTGCCATTACTCCTTCCCGTTCTTCCCGACCTTTCTCTTCCACTTACAGACTATCTCCTCCTCTTTCCTTTCTACACTTACTTAACCACCTTTAGGCATCCGCCAATTCCACTCCAGGGATTCTCGTCCTCCGCCGCCAACTCTTGGTTAGCTTCTTTTTTCTTTGGAGCCATTTTTTTTAAAAAAAGAAAAACACCCGAGTCCTGTCTGACCCCGGACAGTTCGTTTGGCGCAGGCTGCGCCGTGCCTCACTCACTGTCCGTTCTTCAAACTTCGACTTCAGTGCAACTCACAACCACAGAGAATATATCCGAGGCTCCGAATATTGCTTTTTCCAAGAGTTTACACTTCAGTTATTTACATTAATTCCCCATTCAAAGCGTGAGCAAATCTAAGTGTGTGTTACTCAGGCACCATCTTAGCCACGCCCCCGGAGATTGTCAGTCTGCTTGTAAAAAAATCTTCATTGCTAGAATTACAGTCTAAGAAATGGCTCTTCCCTGTTCAAATACAAAGACATGCTTTATGTGAATTTCTGTAAAGGATTAAGCTATTTATTTTTAGCCATGTAGAAAAAGCAGGAAAGGATAAACTAGCCATAATTTTCTCTGAGCTCTGGTCACAGTGTGCCCACAAACAGAAAACAGTGTTTCACTCTTGCAAAGTAAATAGCAATTCCAGACAGTTATTATTATTTAGAATAGGTAGGTAGGCAGGTCATGCACTAACTGAACTGGAAAACATGCTTCTCTAAGACTTCACTTCCTAGCTAGAACAATTGTTGGATTGAGACCTCCAGTGGGTGGAAATCCAGCTATAGGATACTCCTGCTAGCAGAAGGGAAAATAATTTGGAAAATCTCTGAAAATTTCCTGTTGGTCCAGCACACTTTAAGATATGGTGAGGGGGCTTAAGGGGAAGGTGGAGTGGAGGGAAATCACCACCTGATACATTTTATTTAAGTTTCTCAGTAAGAGAACCAAAGCCACAAGATAGAGCAGGATGGTCTAAATCAGCCCTTGAAGCTGACTGAGAGAGCGTGATCTGGCCCTCGGGTTGAAAAGGCTGGGAACCCCTGGTCTAAATTACAGTACAGTATCTGAAATCAAAGTGTATGATATTTGATCACCCTCTGATTTCTATTTAGTTATCACTCTTTTATATTTGGCACTCTTTTGCGAGTAAACTCTGATGTTTTTCAAAGGTTTTACACATTTAAGCATAAATGTAATGATACATGAGTCTCAAGCCAAATATAGTAGAACCTTGGATAAAGTCCAAACTCCATTCCACAAGTTTGGACTTTATCCGAATCAAATGGGCAAAGCTTCGGATAACGTCCATTTTTAGCGGTTTTGGACTTTATGCGATGCATCATGTGTGCATAAAAACCGCGACTTTATCTGAATCGGACTTTATCCAAGGTACCACTGTAATCAGTAGGAGTAATTTCTATACATAAAAGTCCTGATTTTCATGATAGGGAAAGAAAGAGTTATTAACTGCTGGCAGCATGTACCAGCAGCAGCAGGTGAAAGAAATAGGTATTAATAAAGATGCTGTCTTTCTTCAGCAAGTCTCCATATTTAGAAGGGGAACTTGCTAGAAATCTGTCAGGTAGCAAATATGTCAAAGATGACATGAGGTTTTGCTGCTCAAGTAAGGAGATGATTGGTTGCCAAAAGCATCTGTTCCTAATCTGTTTTGCTCTTATCTTCTTTCAGCCGTTGACTCCTGAGATTCATTACTACTACATAGTTGAGCTATCTTATTATTGGTCTGTAATGTTTTCTCAATTCATTGACATCAAAAGAAAGGTAAGAGAAATGTGTATTTTAATAACAACACTGCTTTAATAGGGCTGTGTAAGCATACTTGGTTACCACTTCAGCATCCAGCTTTTGTCTCTGTGTTTCTAGTATGGATGCTAAGTGCTGTGACAGCAGCTGTGAATAGTTATTTTGTTTTCAGCTGGCAAGATCTGCTGATGTTTCATGACTAGCACGTGGCAATTTTGGCCACAGGTTAATAACAGTACTGGCATTCTCATTCAGATGCCTTCAAGGAAGCATTCATCCATGATGTGGCAAAGAATAGATCAGCAAGTGCTAAACACTATGTCAGCTACAAATACTACTGTTTATAGCAGACTGTGGGATTGTTTGCCACAGTTAGCTATTCCATGGCGTTCCAAATATTCTAAAATAAGTGGCAGCCTGCCTTTTCTTATTGCATTAGAGTGTTAGCATCAGGAGGCTTTGGGTATTTCTCCTAAAGAAAGATGTTTCATGTATATGCACCTCACATTTGGGAGCCAGATGTATGAAATTCTACGGACAGAAGGTCCCATAAATGTTTGTTTTTAGTAGTACTGTTATATATACATTTTTTTAATTATCAGTCATGGCACCAAAATGATATATAATGAATCACAATGTGAAAACAGAGCAGAAAGAATGTTTAAAAGTAAATAAAAGCTGTTCTGAAGCCAGAGTGGGGCAAAATAAGTTTAACACCCTCATGGAAGTACATTTAATTTGGTGCTAGTTTGACTACCCTTGAGAATGGATTTCCACTATCAACTCAATTTTTCCCCAAGTAGTAAATCAGGTGTCGCGTTTTCTATTTGTCCTCATGATATAATTGGAAATGTTTCCAAATGGGATTTAGGAAGAAGGTTGAAGCAAATGTACACCTATGCCCTGCCTGTAAACATTTTAGTGATGGGGTGAGTCGGCTGGGGTGTAACAAAGTGGAGGAAGAAAACACTCCCAAAGCAGAAGTTGATAAGACGTGTTGATAGCTTTAATGCAATTTGACCTGCGTATGCAAATACACTGTGAGGCTATCTCAAGCTGAGAGGAGCAGTATAATCACTTGGAACACTTGTAACTCTTGTTATCAGTCATAAGTAAATTAATGTACAAGTTCACTGTCTCCTGGGCTGGAAAGCGCATTGTAATTACTTGGAAAACATAATCAACAATTAAATGTCCAAGTTAACTGTTTGTGTGACTAAGTTCAAACTTATGCGGTAAGCCTCATTAGTGGAAAGCCAGCTGGATGAGAACTCTGACGGTCGTGATAAGAATGTATGAGGTAAACATTTTAGGACAGGTTTTAAATACCCTGGGAATCAAGATTTAGCACAGAGTCGCTTTTCGTTTCTGTGAATAATGTATTCTGCCACACTATTCTAATTCTAAGAAGAATTAGTTTGCTGATAAGCCATCATTTATGTAATTAGGCCTATGGCCATCCTGAACAAACCAGATCTCATCTGAGTTCTGTAATTAGCACAATATTCTCTGCCTTCATTATTTTCTAATTAGCTTTTTAAATATTCATGTTTACTTGTTAGGCAATAAGCCAGGCTTTCTAATTTGAATTAACACTATACCTAAGTATTTTAGTGAATAAATAGATTGTAAAAAACAGATAATGCTTCTGAAATCACATTACCATAATTATAGGCCAAGACATTTTAAGAACATTTCATGGAAAATGTCAGAGATTTAGAGAGAAGGGTGGAGATTGTCAGAGGGTGTGTCAGATCTCTTCTATAACATGAGGTGGGAAGCTGTGTGCTGTCCCCAGAGGACCTTCAGCATGAAGCTATAGAAGGAGATGGTGTTCAGATTTCGGAGAGCCTATAAGCTTAATGAAAATGGTCACTGGGACTGCTCACCCTTCCTCCATAAGTACCACGTGGTCAGCCGTTTCCTCACTTCTCTTTTTTTCTGCTGCCACAGTAGAACGTATTCGACAGCTAGCAGTTTTTCTGCTTCGATCCTTTGATTGAATCTTCTCCTTTTACCTCTCGAGGGGCATGAGCCTCTTGAGACCCTGTCTCCCTTTGAGTACACCCAATTTTTGCAGCCTTTTAGGCCCCCTGGCCTCAGTTCCTCTAGGGCTGAGAACTGGCAAACCACCATTTTCTTTGTGAATGGCTTCCGCTGGGCTGTTTCAGAAGTGTATTTCTTGCGGAGCCAAGGTTCTGCACTCTGACGATCACTCTAAGTGCCTTCTTTGCCTCGGCAAAGGACATCAGATTCAGTCCTGTGCTTTTTGCTGAAACTTTACTAAGTTGGTGCTCAGGAACTGGCAATTTTGGCTTCAGTCCTTCCTCTTGAAGCAATCTCTTGCAGCCCAGCACCTGAGAGGTGCTGCATTCATGCCCAGCAATAATTTCATTCCTAGAATAGGAACAATTTCCCCGTGTAAAAATGAAAGACCGTTACTATTTGCTCCCCTGTTGTTCACCCCAAAAGCAAAATCCCTGACAGGAAAAAGCTTCCACTAGAACTTACTAGAACTCACTGCTGATTCTCAAAAGCCTCTTTCAGTTACTGGTGGGGTATACATTCCACTAGATTATCTCTGCCTGACTGAAGATTAATGACCAATATCTGCTGTCCAGCTTGTATTATCAGCTCAGCATTTTGTGAAAATAACTGGACTAAATAAACAACTTTTTAAAAATCAGCTCATAGGAAAACATGAGGCGCAATCCACTCTTCTCTTTTATTATGATGTACATTCCAAAGTTGGTTTGTGTGTGTGTTGTTTGCTTTGTTTTATTTTTAACTATCCCTAAATTGTATTGACAGAGAACAGTTTTAGAGAGAATGGACTGCTAAGAAGCTTACAGTTGTCCTGAAATACCATTACTCTTAACATCAGTCAAATTTATTTATTTGTACTGAGGTTTTGGTACAGTGACAGCTGGTGTTTTTAGAGAATGATGTTACTTAGAAGATAAAAAGATCTTTAAAATGGATAGCTCATTGAAATTATTTATTGTCTATTTAAAGTAAGAGTGATGGGAAAAGTTGTATTCATGCTTCACACAGTCATGTGTTTTTCATGGAGTTCATGTTACAGTATTTGCATTTATTGCAGCTGGGAGTGGGAATGATCCTGATGTCTGAAAAAGAAACCTTTCCAAAGATTTGCTATCTCTGAGAACATGTCATAATGCAAGATGGAATGATCAGAGTCATCTAGTTGGTCTTGGGGAGGTTGGGGAACTGTTTTGCGTATGCTAATACTGCTCGTGCTCAGTGCTACAATCATTTTAAGTCACTGACCTGAGAATACAGAACGAGCCTCCTTAAAAATTGTGAATACAATTGGGTGTACCCTCGGACCAGGTAGCAACCTTGCTGGCTAATCTTTCTAACACTGATCAAACCAAAGGAACTGAAGAATGAATCCACCAGAAAGGCCTTTTGTCAAAACCAATCTTAACAATGATCTCAATAAATATTGAGGGACTTTCCAGTAATAAGAGCACTCTACTGGCAGACATGTGCAGGAAATACAAATGTGACATACTTCTGGTCCCGGAAACACATCAGGGGACAGCAGAGTACAGACTCAAAGTGGCTAGAATGGAACTAGTAATTGAGAGACCGCATGACCAGTATGGGAGTGCAATTTTTGTTTGATCTGGCCTCAGTATAATATCAGCTGCACTGACGCAAACAAACAACATTGAACTTCACACCAAACACCTCTGCTACCTCTATCTATAAGCCACCAGAAACTCCAGTATGGACTAGGAGCGCACCTGCACATGCAAATCAAGTTGACATCGCTGTTAATGAAGTCATGCATATAGTAACAGGATGCCTCAAACCTACACCAGTTGAGAAAGTATACACTCTTGTTGGTATTGCTTCAACTAACATCAGGAAAGAAGTAGCAGTGGACACTGAGAGACGTAAGCAAGAGAATGACCCTCAACACCCTCTGAATGGATATCAGCCTCAAGTCGGCCTGCTCAGATCCAGGAAGGGTTTTATGGGGAAAACAAACATTCTTAAGGGTAGAGCAACACCAAATTAGAAGATGGAGAAAGGAACTCACTGGACAACATTAAAGGAGGATATAGCTGAGTAACTCAACCTCTCTTCCGTCACTTGGAGGACTCTGAATAGACTGAGGACTGGAGTCCCTAAATGCAGAACCAACATTTTCAGGTTGGGGTTGCTGGCAGACAACAACATGCTGTGTGAATGTGGTGAGATACAGAATCTGGCTTATTTACTGGTCTGCTGATTACCACCAGAAACACGCACCGATGACATATGTTTGGCCAATGACTAAACCAGGAAAGTGGCTTCATTTTTGCAATCCCGGGTTTGATCAGGACACAATAGAAGAAGTTGCTGACCAAAAGATGGGGGGAGGGGGGGGAGTTTATTTTTAAAAATTGTGGCTTCAAAAATACTCTAGAAGATGTGGTCCAAAAAAGCAATTGTTCCTATTTCTGCCTCTCAAGCTCTGTACTCTGTGGCATGTGAAAGAGAAAAATATGTTCTCCAGTTTTCAATTAAGTACTGTATACAAGTGGGCAGTCTTAGAGTGGTTTCATCAATTTTCCCCACAGGTAATAAGCTAGTCAGTTTCCTGATATCTGTTGGTGTGCCCCACCGAAGAATTTTTGAAAGATTGGTTTCAAAAATTCAAAACCTAGGCAGTACCATTTGGCTATAAAAAACCCTGTTGTTGCTGCTCAGTGCTATTAAGGAATTGCCCATTGAATTTGAAATCACATGAGGTTGCACTATAAGAGACAGACATTTTTGCCATGTTGTGATAGGAGTTTTGCCCCAAGTATTGTTTTTGGGGTAGGGAAGTACTGTGCCTCTTGCCCAAGGGCTGTGTTAATGGGCTAAATTCAAAGAGATGTGAATATAAGGAGCAGAGTTACGACCGTGTTTCCCCGAATATAGGACCTCCTCCCATAATAGGACATACACCCCTTTTTTCCCTGCCTTTGAAACATAAGGCCCCATCCAAAAATAAGACCTCCTTACCTCCTGGCGATTTGCTGTATCTCCGACCGCATGCCACTTCCTGCTTCCGGTGTCCAGGACGGAAGAGAAGGATGAGCTGTAAGGCGGCCGGCGTGGTCCATAAGAAGACTTGCATCAGAGTCTCGATTGCCTCCCCGCTCACAAGCAAGAGAAGTTTTCCCTGGTGAGAGCGTGATCGAGACTCCAACGCAGCAGGTCTCCTTATGGGCCACGCCGGCCGCCTCACAGCTGAGGCCAGTCTCGATCACGCTTCCCCACTCACAACCAAGGGACGCTTCTCTTGGTTGTGAGTGGGGAAGCACGATCGAGACTGGCCTCAGCTGTAAGGCGGGCCGGCAGGGCCCATAAGGAGACCTGCTGTGTCGGAGTCTCGATTGCCTCCCCGCTCACAACCAAGGGAAGTTTCCCCCTGGTGAGAGCAGGATCGAGACTCCAATGCAGCAGGTCTCCTTATGGGCCACGCCGGCCGCCTCACAGCTGAGGCCAGTCTCGATCACGCTTCCCCACTCACAACCAAGGGACGCTTCTCTTGGTTGTGAGTGGGGAAGCGCGATCGAGACTGGTCTCAGCTGTAAGGCAGGCCGGCGTGGCCCATAAGGAGACCTGCTGCATCGGAGTCTCGATTGCCTCCCCACTCACAACCAAGGGAATTTTCCCCCTGGTGGGAGCGTAGATTGTTATACGGTAAATGTTTTTCTTGTTTGTGATACAGTTTTTCTGGTTTGTGATGACCTGTAGAATATACAGGTAATAAATTTCCTTTTTTTCACAGCAATAAATGTGTACTGTATTCTTCTTCATGGAAAAATAAGACATCCCCTGAAAATAAGACCTTGTGCTAATTTTGGAGTTTTTAAAAATATAAGACAGTGTCTTATATTCGGGGAAACAGGGTAGCAGTTTTGTACAGACTCTTGTGCAATGCCTCTGCTAGAGTTTAGTTCTAAAATGTAAGTTTTACAAGTTGTAAGATATGAGTGCAAGATGTCTTGTTTTAGATCCAACTTACTGCTTATGAAATAGGTTATCATATTAAAATATGTCAAAAAGGAAGAACTGTTTAAATTAACCAGTAGAATTATCACATATGTCTTATGAACCTTAATGGTACATCAAATTTACAAGAATCCTGTTTGGTTTCATTTTAGAAGGTACAAGGGGTGAAGAGAGTTGAAAATATGCAGCAGCAATGGTACACAAGAGAATAGTGACAAAAGGATTAGAGTTTATGGCTGGGACTAATTGGAACTAAAGAAAAATATATTAGCTTTGATAAGTACAGTTCATCTCATTAGCCGCACAAAGGGAAAAAACCAAAGTGATCTTTTGAAACAATACTTTTCCTGATTTTTACAGGAACTGAAATAACATAAGCATATTTAAGAATATGAATTGGAGAATAATTTATATACAGTACAATGGTACCTCATACAATGATTTTAATCCATTCCATGGGGCTCATTGTTGCATGCATCGTACAACGATTTTTTTCGCTAAGTGGTTTTTCCCATTGAAAAATTGTTATGCGGGACGCCATCCCCCCCCCCCCCAACCTAATTGTTATGCGATTTTGTTGCTATACGGGGCAATTGTTGTATAAGGTTCCACTGTAATGTAATAATTTATGTTAACCTATTTGACTCTTTACTTTTATTTGTCTTTCCTAAGAGTGTGATTGCATTCTGATCTACAGATTTTACTATATGTTTTACACATGCTTTGCATTTATTGTACTCTTTTTTGCTTCTTAATTTAAAGGCTGGAAAACTCAAATTTGTGTAGAAATGCTGTAACTTTTTTTCCTTTCTCTTTCTCTTGTCAGGACTTTGGCATCATGTTTACACATCACATCATAACAATCAGTTTGCTAACTCTCTCCTACACAGTCAATTTCACACGGGTGGGGGTCCTGACTCTTAGTCTTCATGATGCAGTTGATGTTGTGCTGGAGGTGAGGTTTACATGTAATAATTCATTTCTGGCTGAAAAGTCTCTTCTAGGAACATCACAAAACTTGCTTTTAAGCAAAACACTTTGGATTGGACTCCAAGTCTCAGTTTATACTTACTTATCTAACATGGCCATCCAGTGAGTTCTAAACTAAAATGTTTCACCAGAAGGCTTTGTCTTAACATCTTGAATACCCGTGTTTAATGGAACTTTAAAAGACTGGGTGCATGTCAGCAAGACTGTTCATACCTTTGAATCCTGCAAAAAAATTACCTAATATATTTTTTTCTTCTTGAGGAGGGTACATAGCATGTTCTAGTTAGAGCTGGACTTTCTTGAAGAAGTAAGTAATAGCCTGGATGATCTCCATGAGCCAACTCTTCATTTGATATTGAAGTACCAATTATGAATGTATTTTTCTGAACTTTGCACCTACTACAGGCTCTTTTGGAGAATTATTTTTTAGCTGGACTGCTGCAGTTTTATCTGTGTGAAGCTGCCTTTAAAGAAATCTCAGTTAGTTTAGAATGTGATGGTATTGCAACTACTGTTTAGAGCAGTGTTTCCCAACATGGGGCAGGGGGACTTCAATTCCCAGAAGCCTAAGTCAGTACATTAGCTGATCAGTGCTTTGGGAAATTGACTTAGACTTCTGGGAGTTGAAGTCCAAAAACCAAAGGTTTAGAGCCTCTAAACTGGAGCATACTGATGACATGGAAGGAGCCTCCCCGAAAATTGCTACTTTAGCAATCAGGCATCCCCTGAGCAATGGAGATTTATCACCGGCTAATCCTTTCAACTCAGAAGCACCAGAAGTAGAAATCATATTTATTGATGGCTCTCTGTTTCTGAGCTCAGTTTAAAATCCCAATGTTTCCTTTAAAGAATTAGTTTTGAATCAGGATTTTCTTAGTAACTACCCATTTCCATTTCAGTCTCTTCTTAGCCTTGTGGTAATTCAGACAAGTAGATGCCCAACACAAAGCTGTTTCAGTGTCAGGACCAAAACCACAACATAGCATCCCCTTGAAATTTTAACATGTCCTGCCTTTTCCTGTTTTCAGACATTTGATAAATTTTAAAAATTCGGGTAATTTTAACGAGAATGATTAATACACTGACCGAAATCCTTTTGCTTAGTATAGGAAGTCATACTTGAATAGGTCCATAGAAACAGTGGGGATTTTGTGAATGAACTTTTTTTTTTGTAAGATCCATTGATTCAATTGGACCTACTCGAGATTTACTACACTAAAGTCATAAATAGAGAATGATCATTTGAATCAATGAAATTTACAGAGGCTTATTTGGAATTTAACATTTTGCCTCAATCTGAATGACTTTGCACTTGGTTATACTGAACTGCACATGTCTTTTTCTGATCCGTCATTCTCTTTATTGAGATATTTTTGAACTTAATTGACAACAGAGAACTAGAAGTAAAAAAGGATAAGTGTAGAAAGAAAAACAAATTTCCACAAGAATGTCTAGCAAGAACAATGATTTTTTTTTATTTGAGAATTGTCAGAAAAATCTTCATATACAGTATAGGCTGAAACTGGTAGAAGGAAACAATTGAAAGAAACTGGAAAGGTTGGCGGCATAGTTTAAACTATTCCTGAGTGCCTCGAGCTGTAGTCAGTATTTACATGCCAAGAACTATTAATAAACATAACTTCTGGATAAGCATATGTATGTTTTGACAAGATGGGGGGTAGTGTGAAACAGCTACATTTTAAATTATTACAATTAAATGGTTAAAATGGTATGTTGCATTAGACATGCTCCACAATCTGACGAATTTAGATGTACAGTATAATGGTACCTTTTGTCCTTCATATGCTGTCTGAAAATTGAGATGTATTTATTTTATTTTATTTTATTTTATTTTATTTTATTTTATTTTATTTTATTTGTATCCCGCTCTCCTGGTGGGAACACCACTCAGGGCAGCTAACAGCAAAAGGGGAAAAGGGAAAAAGGAAATAATAAAAATACAATATAGAACAATTAAAACATCAGAAGCTAAAAACAATTACCTAACCACCACTCCCAGCTAAAACCAGAGTTAAAACGCATAAACAACAATTTATCATTAAAAGACTAACCTCCCCACCCTCCACCTGCATTAAAAACAGAATTTCCAGACCGAGGAGGGTCCCCCACCCAGGCTAACCAAACCAGCGGGCTTGAGTGGTGGAGGCAATCATGCCCCACACCCGCTGACATAGCCATGTCTTCAGCATTTTTCTAAAAGTGAGCAGTTCCATCTGGAGACACAGTTTGGGTGGTAAGAGGTTCTACAGGGCTGGGGCAGACATGGAGAAGGCTCTCTTCCTGGTCCCAGCAAGATATAACTCTTTCACTGATGGGACCACCACTGAGCCCCTCCTGTCTGCCCTAGTGGGACGGGCTGAAGGACACAGTCTCTCAAGTAGCCTGGAGCAAAGGAGAGATTAGACAATCAAAGATTCGTATAGGTGCACTGCTGTATTTAGGGCTTAATTGGCTGGTAATCATTTGCACAAAAAGAAAAATGTAAGGGGAAAACTCTTAAATAGGCAATAACATTGGTTTCTTCCTTGTTATAGGCAGCCAAAATGGCAAACTACTGCAAGTTTCAACGACTGTCTGATTTCTTCTTCTTAATGTTTGCTGTTATTTTCATTTTTACAAGGCTTGGAATATATCCTTTGTGGTGAGTGAATCAGCCCTTTCTATGGAACGGCATGGTAAAAAGTTTGCTAGGGCCTCTTGCCCATCACTACTGGTGTTACAGTTGCCCTTTCACTTAACAGTTTGACCAGCAAGTTACACGGCCACAGTTCTTAGCAAAATCCTGGGTACATTGCTTAAGGTTGTCTGTGAGAAGAAAAGGGTCATAATAGTTTCAACTGAGTATGCATATTCAGAAGACAACAATGTTATTAGGTTGCACCAGAAATACCAGTCAGCTGCTGCACATCACCTAGATTTTGAACTAGTATTGTCTCTCTTTCCTGTTGGTTAGTCATCTTTTTATCATAAAAGGGACATTTGGAGTGGAAATGGCTTCTTGTATGCTTGCTGGCATGAATGGAAGGAAGTGCTGTATCCTGGAGTTTCACTTTCCTCCAGTCAGTCTTTAGTGGTAAAAATACAGAAATGGGGAAGGTGTTGTATAGTCCTAAATCATATTTATATTGCTTTCCATAAGCAGTTGTGAGTGGATCTTATTCTGAAGCCCATGCCTAATAATCTGTATGCATCTAAGCCACCCTTGGGAGCCCCCCTAAACATTATCAGCCGCTCAAGAGGCAGACAGTACCAGCTGCCTCATAGATTTTTCATCATTCTTTTAAAAAGAGCTGGAAATATGTGTATTCTTGTACAGTACTTTAATTCTTTCTTCTTTTCTTAGGCTGCTCTCATTCAGTATGAGGTTACTTGTGTACTTTTTGACATTCTGGAAGGAATGTGTTCCTTCATTAGGCGAGGGTTGTGGCATGTCTCAAGCCAGTGCAGTGCAGGGAAGCTCAATTGCATGCTGGTGTTTCTTAGTAGTGGTGTCATTTCCCTCAAGTCACTACACAGATGAGGAAGGGGATATAAATACAACAAATAGTTCCTGAAGGTCAAGCATTTGCCTTTATTACATATACGCAAGATATTAATTAACCTCCATTGCATGATCTTCACTTTACCTTTTTTTTTCTAGACCCAACTAGGAGAAAATACCACATGTAAAATAGATTTGCATAGTCCAGATGACAGTGATTTGTATAGTATTAACTGTTGTTGAAGTATGAGGGATTAATCTCTGCTCAAGCAGGGGCGGTGATGCTTTGGCTCATCAGGTGTTTTGGACTTGATATCCAGAAGCTTAATCAGATTGGCCATTAGTCAGGAAAAGTGGAAGTTATGATGCAAAACATTAGTAGGGTTAGACTTTCTCTCCTCTTGTCGTGCAGCATAACCTACACAGATGTGCCATGATACTATTTTTGTCAGATAACTATTTTTGCAAGATTAATCTGGTCCATGAGAGCAGATAATTTGAGCAGGAATTAAAATAACAGTCTTCCCTGAAACACATTCAACTGACCAATTCTGCAATAGCAGTGCTGCTGTTATCTGATCTTGGTCTAATTTGACTGGGTCAGACGGATTTAATAAATACATGTGGGCTTTAATAAAGTACATGTTTTATACATTTGGTTGTATTTGTTAATATTAAAAACAAACATGCTGATTCCTGAGAACAAAATAATAAGCAAAATCAATAGGCAGGTGACCGTTTGTTAAGGGCCAATTAAAACTCCGTGAATGTTGCAAAGTTACCTAGAACTGTTCATCAAGTTCAGCGAAACAAAAAGAGAGAAGGGCAATGGAAGGGAAAATGTCCAAGGATTTGGTCACAGGTTTTAGTCATGATGTTGCAGTTAAATCCCCCTTCCCTATTATCTATTACCTTGGATACCTTGGGGTCATTATTCAGTGAGGAGGAGTTGTATGAGTCGACATCTCCAGGACGACATTCCACACAACATCTGTCCATAACGATCTGTCCCTGGCAGTTCTTCTCCATGTTGGTCCAACATTTTTCTTGAGAAAATCTTCCCATCTGCAAGGTGGTCTTCCCCTAGGTCTTTTGTGATCTCTCTGTTATCTAATAACTGTTCTTTATATTTGTGAAAAATAATGTATCATGGTTTTAAATAAAAATATATATTAATTGTACAAAAGTGTTGCAAAGTATTACTATTTATATATAATCCTCCCTGCCCTCAACAGTTGTAAACATAGTTGTTTTTTTCATTTTTCAGTTGCAGTTTGAGGGAAAATAAATGGAGTCTTTCATTATATTAACTTAAACAAATAAAATTTGAAAAATACAGTGACTTAAATAAATATGACTTTCCAATGTTACTGAAAAGGATTGAGAGAAACACACTAAAAGCAATTGCATTTACTCAACTAAGAGACCTTATGAATGCTGTCAAACAAGAGGGGCTCAGTTCAGAGGAGAAAATATCCTCTGCCAAATTAAGTTGTAATGTAGGTTAGCCTAAGGGAAATACATTGATGTGGCTGTTAAATGATCCAAGGAAAACTTGGTAGAGTATATCCTCCAACATCAGCTTGCTTATGGCAAGTCTGTCACCCTCAGAACATGTTCTCTCTGACCAGTTGAGAATACCGTGTCATGTGTGTGACCTGCCACATGTGTGGGACTAGCCCCATGTTAGGAAAGGCCCAAGTATGTCATGGTATGATCTCTCAGGCCTCCCAGATGGCAGTCATCTCTGAATTTATGTTGAAGTCTCCAAAGAGCAGTAATCTGGAAGACCTCAGCATTGTAGCCTAGATGAAGTCTGTCAGCCTTGCTAAGGAGAACATTGGGTCATTGGAAGAAGAGTACATCAGCATTATCCTTAGCATCTCCCTTTGGTCCACACATAGGTGGAGACAATCTAACTGGAGTTCGACAAGGTAGAGCTCTTGCTAATCATGAATCTTCCCCCTCTTCCCTTCCTCTTGTGACACCCTAGGCACCAACAAATGTTATTCAGCATAAGTGTTTGGGAGCGGTAGTCCACTTGTTCAGATGCATCAGAAGTAGACAGCAACAGTCCATAAAAACATACTGTATGCCAAGTAAAACTTGTATAAAAATGCATGAGGAAGTGAGAAATGTATGAAAGACAATATGTAGATTTGCTCTATGAAGTAAATATATACATCTTGTACTTATGCAGAAATACACTCTATCTGAGTCATCTCAAAAGTCATATAAATTGATGCAGAGGGCAAGAAACTGAGTTGATAAATGAATCCTCTCTCACTGGTTCCACATTAATCCCCTTTCTCTTTCCCTTAGGGTATTGAACACAGTCATGTTTGAATTGCCTGAACTTCTTGGTGGATTTCCTGCTTTGTCAGTTTTTACTATTTTACTTCTGACACTTCAAGTTCTTCACTATTTTTGGTCTTATCTAATAGTAAAGGCTACCCATAAAGCCATTTCAAAAGGCAAGGTAAGAAAACCTAGGATACCATTTTATATCACATTGTATATCTTTTTGCTTTCCACTGAGTATTCTTACATACTGTACGATCTTGTAAAAAAATTGTTAGCTTAGCACTTTGAAGACCCCCTGATTTTAACAATCCATGACAATCTTGCTAACTTGCAACTCACACATTTAATATTTACATCTGATCAGTCATATTGATTTGAATCCATATTATTCAAATAAAGGTATTCAATTCGGACTTCTTTTGGCAGACTCCTAGAATCTATTTGCCATGAAGCCAAATTTTGCTTATCAGGAGCACAGAAACACGTGTCACAGCAAATCTGTATCTGCCATGGAGTGTTTTTCAGGAAATTCAACTACTGCCAAGTCCAGTTAAATGGCAAGTGTATCTACATAAACTATGCACTTGCAGATATATGTTTGCTTGCACATGTTACACTGAAAAGAAGTGGTGTATAAAGTATTTAATACCTCTTTCCTAACAACTGCCTGTAAATCCACTGGTTAATCCCAAATGAAGTAGACACATTGAATAAACAACTTGTTATCTCTAAAGTCCCATTGATTCAGTAGATCTGGTTTAGTTGGGATCAATAATTGGACATTCCTTAAAAATGTACAAAACTGCCTTGAACATTTACATAATTCGCCAAGAGCCAAAAGTCGCAGCTTAGACGGAGCATGGTCCTCAGCATCTTCCAGTTCAGAATTCCAGGAAGAGTCAGAGTTGTCTCAGGTTTGCTTGTTGTTTTCTCTTATACTGGTAGAAAGCTGCTTACTTCACCTTTTAAAAAAAAGTATATCTTCTTTCTTAACATGCTTAATTATTTCTTTCTGCTGCCTTTGAAGGCTGGAAAGTGGAACCCTTTGCATGTAAGTTTTCCTGGAAGAAAACATATATGCTCCTCTCTAATGTACAATATCTACCTATATTTATAGTTTTTATTTTTCAGTCATCATCTCTCCTTGCTACCTCAGTTTCTGTCTTTTTACTTAAAAATATAAGCTCTTTGAGGTATTGAGAACCAAGTGTTATTCAGTGTCTTCTGACAATGTATAATAAATATTTATCAAGTTAAATTTCATTTACATCTATTTTAATGCCAACTTGACTCTTGTGTGAAACACTTAACAATGCTGTGATGCATGTACATCTTCCAAAGTTGCTCAGGTGTTCCCAAGGGAATTTTAAAAGTACTTCAGATTGCCTGATGGTCTTGGAGAATGTTCTTGGAATTTAGTCTTATTGGTGTTATTTTACTTTTTTGTCAAATGGTCACATAAACATTCCCTTACATATTAGTAGACAATATTGGTTTTGGAAAAGCTTTTTCAGAGACTTATACCCTGTATTTTAATTAAATACTCTTGGTTTAAATTATTAAATTGGCATCAACTAGTTCTGGATTGTACGTTCAGCTTCAGCATTTCCAGAAAAATAACTTATCCAAGCAACTCCTGGCATCATCAAGGCAATATTTATAATGGTAACTTTTTCAAGCTCTGAATTCAGTCCTCAAGGCCCTGAATGTTATACTTTTCCTAATGGCAAGCTTCATGGCGTGCTTCAGCTTCATCTGCTTGTAGGTTCATTCACCCTGTGTCACATTTTTAACATCAATACTATTTGGCATTACCTAAGGCTCCTTTTTTCTGTTTAGCATTTCTCCTTTTAATTCTAAATGCATCACTCACTCTTGTGCCAAAATGCTTCTCAAATACTGCTTTTCATTTTATAGGTTCACTACTCTATAGAGTATTCTAGACATCTTTTAAAACCTTCTTAATTTGCCCCATAACTCCCAATTAAAGCTGTTTCTTTCCCACAACAGCAGTTTCCTGTCATCTTAACTACTTTTGAATTCTGTCCTATGCAGTGTACATAATTCACTTGCAGCAGCATTTCTGCCATTTCACAGATGAGCACTCCTAAATTATTTCTGTCTTCTACCATTTTGCCATCAAGCACGACTGCATAGTGATGTTATCCTAAGCACAGAATGTGGTAGTCATAATGGAATCTCTGCCATGAGAACTTACCATTCAAAATGATCATCTGACAACTCCTGCAGCAAAATTGACTCTTGTTTGCCAAAGCCAGTGGCATAATCAATAGAAATAGTGGGGCAAAATATAAAAACAGGAAGCTATTTTATATTGGGTCTGACCTTTGGTCCATCCAGAAGTATCAATTTTGACTACCAGCACTTTTTCAGTGGTACATACAGGATACTTTCCTAGCCCTCTTTGGAGATGCTGGGCATTGAATCCAAGGCTCTCTAAACAGAAAATATATACTCTGCTTACTGAGCTATGGCCCCCCCTTGTTACCAGAAGACACCAAGTGCTGCTGTTTTTATCCCCATTTTGACAGAGAGAAGTGTAGAAATGGGAGGATAAGTGGAAGTATTTTGGTAAAGTACAAAGAAATAGAAGCTATAGTATTAGTATTGGCGATTTGTCTGCCACTCCTTCCACTACATGTCTCAGGCAAACTGACTTGCATGGGCAGTAACGGCTTTGTGGTTGCATGGGTAGGTAAAGAGGTCCTTTAGGGCAAGTCATTTGCAGGCACTGGACTTATTATAAGGATGAAGTGGTAAAGGGGAATCATGTACAATGACTTGGAACTCGTTGGAGGTAGAAAGGTGAGGATAGATATATAAGCAACTAGCAGATTTACCCAGGGTTCGCCCCGGGTTGTTTTTTTTTCTGGCGGGAGGGAAAGCAGATGGGGAGGATGCAGTGGGTGCCTTCGGTGCCCTTGTGTTCTCCGCCAGCCAGGGAGGACGCAGTGGCCGGGTTCTGCGGCCCTGTGTTCCCAGGAGGACGTGGAGGATGCAGCGGGCACCTTCGGTGCCCTTGTGTTCTCCCGGAGACCGGGGAGGATGCAGCAGGTGCCTTAGGCGCCCTTGCGTTCCCCGTCGGCCGGGGAGGACGCAGTGGCTGGGTTCTGCCGCCCTTCATTCCCCAGAAGGACAGATCCCCTCTGGTGGGAACGGGCAGCAGCTGCTTGTGGTGGCCCCGCCCATCCATGCAGGGGCAGTGGAGTCTTCTGCCGGGCGCCAGGATCAGCTCTGGTGGCCTCAGCAGCCAGGCGCTCCGGGCTGCTGCGACGGGTGTGGTGGCAGCTGCGGCTTGCTGGCGAATGCGGCTTGCTGGTGCCCGGCGTAGAGTGGTGACGCCTGTGTGCTTCTGCGTGCAGGTATACCAGCGGCCACAGTGCAATGGCTTAAGCCCCACCGGTGGCCTCCGGACTTCCATTTTTACCCTGTCTTTGCCCTGGGGAGGAAGGGGGTCCTGGCGGAGGTCGATGGTACCTGGCCTGGGTGAATGGGCCACCGGGGAGTCTCGCCGGGCACATGAGCATCGGAGTTTTTGTCCTGGCCTCTGTGATTGGCCGTTCTGCCTCGCAGTAGCCGCTGGGAGTTGCAGTGGCCACTGGGGGTGGTAGTTCTGTGGCATTTTGCTTGTCTGTGGGGCTGGTGCCCTACCTGCGGCCTCCGGACCTCCGTCGTTCACCTCTACCCGGAAGGTAGGTCTGGGCAAAATTTCAGGGTGGTAGGTGGTGGTGGGGAACACATTGAAGACTATCAAACGTACTTCTTTGCTTTATTGGTATAGATAATCAAATACAGTTTAATGTTGGGAGAACATTAATCTTGGAGGGGTGGGAAACAACCAGGCACTTATCAGCCAGTTAATATCTGAATAAGTCAACCAAAACTATCCCCTAGCGCAGTGTTTCCTAATCTTTGTTTTTGGACTTCAGTTCCCAGAAGCCTAAGTCAATTCCCCAAAGCACTGATCAGCCAATGTACTAACTGAGGCTTCTGGGAATTGAAGTCCACCAGTGTTCTGGGGAATATAGTTTGGGAAATGCTGCTGCTAGCATATATGATTTAGGACTCAGCGGCAAATTATTGAGAAACGTTAAAAATACAGTTTTGTAGCTTGATAAGGTTCCAATTAATTATTTTAAGGGCTTAAAGGAACAGCAGATTCCTCTCATTTCTGTCATACTGCTGCTTTCAGTATTTCTCTTTCCCTTCTTTTTCTTGTACATTTTGCAGGCGAGCGATGACCGAAGTGATGTTGAGTCTAGTTCAGACGAAGAACCCTCCGCTCCTCTTTCAAAGAATTCCCATAAGTCAGCCACCACCAATGGGACCAGTGGAACAAATGGAACAAACGGGTACCTCGCTGGTGGCATTCCTCCAGAGGAACACTAATTCCTGGATTCCACACAGACAAAACAAAAACAAACTGTTTGCTACTGAAAGTAAACAAGTTGTGAATGCTGGGTTTTGATTATTTCCCCCTTCTTCCTTTACATATTCCTTTTTCTCAACTTTTGAGAGGGGGGAGGGGAAACAAATAACACTTGGAGTATTTAAAGCTTCTGATAGCGCACTGCCATCTTTCCTGTTTGTGAATGACAGCGACACATCATCTTATGTATGTAGGCATGCTGTATGTATGAGCAGATGGGAGCAGTATTTTTCTTCTGTAGTCTTTAAATATTACTTATTTTATATCTTATATGAGGGTAAGTAGCAGATGAGAAAGAATTTTCTTAGACTTCTTTTTTGAACTTGGTCAGGGCCAGAGAATACCAAGTGAAAGATTTATCTCTTTTCTGTGCTTGGTTTCTTTAGCCAGTATGCAATATTGTGGGTGCCTGCTTACATTCACAGCAAAACTATAAATGCTCAGAAAAAAAGTATAAAACTCTCAATCTAAATCTTCTTTTGCTGCTTTCTTCCTCCCTTCCCTGAAGGATGTTGACTTTAGAAATTGCCACAACAATCACTGTGCTTCACCCCACCCCAACCTCTCCTACAAGTTTTAAATTTTTAAATGGTGCATTTATTAGTCTTTAGTGGGGTCAGTTTGACCATTGGAATTAAAGTATATAACTGTAGGACAAGACCTCAGCATTGTTTTAACCTTTCAGCATTGTTTTAACCTTCAAAACAAGTTAGATTTCACTGTTCACACAAATGCACAAGTTGCATTTAAACCAACAGGTCCTTGAAGATTTAACCTCAGTTTTAAAAAATCTTATGTAGATTTCATGCTTATGCTCCCTCTTTTTAAGTTCCAGAAGAAATGTGTTTACTTGATACTATGGGGAAAGCTGTTATTTAGAGAAATTGGACTGGGGTCAAGTAGAGTAGATGTTGATTGGGGGACGGGAAGGATCAGTAGAAATAACATAGACCAGAGGCAAAGTGTTTGGGACTAGAATGCTTGTAGCCCAAATGTCCCAGATAGAGCAGACCTGTGTCTTCAAACCAGTACCATTTTGAATTGCAGTTGGAGCTTGGTTGATTGAATATAGTACCAATGAAAATATTTCATAAATGCAGAAACTAACATCAGGAGATAATCAGTGAATATTCTGGCCAGAAACCTTCTCCCAATGTGCCACTGTTTTGTGTGCGCAGGATTTGGGGGGCGAGGCGAGGTTGGCATTTTGTATGCCCTCTCCAACCTTCATATAGTAGAGTGCAGACTCAGGTTTATTACCTCAGGTGCATTGTGTAAGTAAGGCTGACTTACTTACAACCATGCTCCTGATTAATTAAGAACATAACCCATCAAGTGTTGCCTCTAATCAATCCCTTTTTATCATGGACACTTATGGATTTGGGTAGTCTGTGCATGTAAAACTCACCTCTGTTTCTCTGGCTTTGGGAGGTGGTTGTTCCAATTTCCTCCGCTTAATTGTGAGGCTCTGTTGCTCAATACTGGTTTTGAACTCCTCCACACAATGGACAAGAGCTCCCATAAGACAGATGGTAGCTGTGTTAACCTCAGAGCCATATCTTTTCACTGTTTATGTGTCTGGGGATCTTTCTCTACCCCACATCAACTGGCACATTTGGTGCTATTGTAAACCCAGAAACATGGAAAATTGCTGGATGGGTCTGCCCCGTCACAAATAAATTCCAAGCATCCCGACCTTTGAACAATTAGAGAAATAAGGTTAGCAGTGGCTGTATCTACAATAATTTGCTTCTTTGTGAACAATTAGTCTGTAAGTGTTTCATAGGTTACTAAAGGTAGTAAAAATAGCATCCTACAAGAGAAGTAGTTATTTTATTTTTGTTTGCAGCTTAATCTCTTTGTGTAAGATTATTCTTATTTCCTGGAAGATCTATAGACAAAGAGACATTCCTATCACAGAAGATATTTATGTGTTTAGCAAAACAGTTAATACCAGAGGAGACAACTTCTCTCCACAATTCTTGTATAAGTATACTCTTGGTCAGTGCTTAGGCACAGAATTATTATATATGCCAAAGAACACACAAGAAAGATGGTGGTACACTTGAAGTAGGGAACTACCTGCTCAGAATCATAAGAGCCCTGTTTTCAACAGAAATTAGTTTGAATCACAAAGAAGATTTTGCAGCCATTTTTTTTTCATGTAAACTACATTCTTTGCAGTATTTTACCTGAGTTTATTATAAATGTAAGAGATTTTGGAGTGGGAAGAAGATATTTCTGACCTCCATGTGATAACTACCCCATTTACTACAGAATAATTCTCATGATCATTTTTGAAAGCAACCAGAGTTGACACCACCACCAACCCCAATTCCCAGTGAATTTGGTCATTTTAGACCTGCCAGTGCTTTAATACAGCTCTGGATTTCAATTTACCTGACCTTTTTTTATAAAAAAAAAATTGCCAAATGTTTGAAACCGACAATGTATTAGGAATCCTTTTCTTTACCAAATGTTAGACAATGACATCAAACCGGTTGTTTCACCTGCCTCTACAGAAATGCAGTTAAGGGGAATCCAGATGAAGGCCACTTACACAGTATTATACTTTCAGAATACATATGCAGCATAGGAAGGCAGGTGGGGAAACATGGCTTTTACACCACCTCACCCTCTCATCGTTAATAGGGAAGATCTGAAATGAGGCTGGTATCTCATTCAGTCCTCCTTTACAGTAGGTTCCCTGCAGGATCTTTTCTTGTAGATTGTGGTCACCGTGATATCCAAAACACTGTTACACCTTCAGATTTTCCTTCTGAAACAGAAGACTGTGGTGAAGGACAGTACTCTACACCAGAGACAGGCAGCTGTGGCCCTCATGTTCATGGCCTGCAGGTCTCATAGTCCCCTGCCATTAACTATGTTGGCTAAGGCTGATGGAGGCTGTAACCCTCAAACATTTGGAGGGCCACTGTGACCCACCTCTGCTCTTATGTTCACACTTCAGTGGATTGGTTTGAAGGCAGGTTTCACTATGTGTGTACTTGCTCAAACTTTGCTTCCTATTCTTGTGTGTTGCAAGCTGCCACAGATACTTGCAAAAATGTAATTAATTATGAAAAATGTCTAGAAACAATTGGCCTTCCACTTATTAGGTGTGTTAATTAGTTCTTAGCTCTTAGCAGAAGTGATTTGGTCCCTTTTTAGTAAGAGTAGAGTAATATATGCAGGGTTGGAATATATAAAATAGAAACAGAAATGAGTAAGTACAGTGTGTGGAAATTAGAAGCTAGACTGAGTGTTTTATTACCTAGCTCTGGGTAGTGAAGTAAGATCCATAGTTGTATCCATTTACTCTGTTAAGTATTGACATTTATAAGTGTGTGCTTATAAAACGGGTTCTCAATTTTCCAGCCACGCCATCCCCCCCGCCCCCACCCCAAGATAGCTCAGTGGGCCAGACTGGTGCCATAAAATACATCCATGGCTGTCGTAAATGTGTTTACACCGGCCGCAAACTCATTTACTGTTGTAGTAAACATGTTTAACAATGGCCATGGACTCATTTACAGGACTGGGGATGGGGCGGGGCAGCTGGAGTGAGGTCGGGGGCCAGATTATTTGGCCCTGCGGGCTATAGGTTGCGTACCCCTGTTATAAAAGCAGAATAGGTGTGTTGGATAAGTGTCTGGAGACTAGATCTCTCTGACAACACCTCCAGTTAAGGATGGGAACATATGACTTCTTTGCAATTTTCATCCAGATTATAGTGCCCCATTAAATATGCCAAAATATATAGATGTATCCCTGCAGCCATTTTTGAGTTAGTTCAACAGATTGTATTCATTGCTTGTCTTTGTTGTGCAGTTAGCTCACGGTTTCCTTATATGTGTGATTTCAGGAGACTGGGTTGCATAAGTCCCAATGTGCACTAATAGTGCGCCATCATCACTTTTCTCTCCCCAGAACACCTGAGTGAGGCTTAATGACTTGGCATTGGCATTTTCAGGGGATTTGGGTGGTGGTGGTGGAGGCCTGCAAATCCCATAATTCTGCATTTTGAGAGTTTCACTGGCTGTGCAGAAATCCTCAGACAGTTACTTAACTGTGATTTATCTGGAAGAAAAGCCTAAACTGGAAGACTGTGCGGATCAGCTAGGCCTAACTTCCTGTTCAGAAATGAAGCTGCTGCTGAGAACTTTCTTTTTTAACAGGAAACTACATAAACCTTGGTCTTGTTGGGCCATGATGCCTTCCAACGTAGGCTTTCCTCCCTGCTGAGCCACATGGGTCTGTATGTCAGGTGAAACTCAAAATGGAGAATTATGGGATTTGCCTGTTAATCTGTACAAGGTTTTCTGTACAAGAGAAGGTACAAAGCAGGAGTTCCATGCTCACTCCTTGCCCTAACACATGCACAGTCTACAGCAAGAATAGGGAATAGTTGGCCCCTTAAGGTGTTTTCAGGTTGCAGCTCCCATCTGCCTCATTCCATATGGGCAGGGGGAAGATGGGGTATCTAACATGCTGCACCTGCCCCATTTGTAAGCTACATGCCATCTTTATGAAGTAGCCAAAAGTTTATTTTGCTTATAGGAGAAATACTGAAGACTGCCTGTTAATAAGATCAAGCTGTGTGCACAAAAATATTAAGAGCATTTTTATTACATGTTTCCTTTGCTCCTGCTGTCACATGATGAAGCTGGTTTCTTCCTTTACAGTTTGTGCTTTAATGACATCTATCATTTGAGAGGAAGTAATGAATACAGAAGCCAAGAAACCTGGAGTGGTTTATGAAGGCAGGAGATTAATTGCCTGTCTTTACACATCAGCATTACATGACAGAATAGCCACTGAGTGATCATGGAGTTCTTCATCCAAGGAAGTCTGTATCTACAGGCCTGCGTGTTCACATGCTGTATTTTGCAATAAACAATCGGCAGATTGTTGTGTAACCAAACACCAATGCTTTATGAATGCCTTACATTGTACATGGGAAGGAGCAGGATACACAGAATTGTGGTGGTTCAGGTTTATCACCCCCACCTGTCATTTGTTTTGATACTTTTATGCCAGAGGGTTCTAAATATAGGGCTAGTGATAATCACATTTCTCATCTCAGATACATGTATGCAATTAGTTTGTGTTTTCTGGAATTCCCATAAACAAGAGTAAGATTGTTTTCTCCCTCCCTCCACATGATTAATATTTGGTATCTATTTTTATTTAATTACTACCTGATATTATATTTCTTTTATTATTAGATAATAAATTCCAGCAGTTTTTAAAATTATACTATGAGACAGACTCAGCACTCTAATTCTGCAATGCTCAAAAAGAGATGCTTTGAAATAACAATTCATTACTAAAAAAAGGCTCATATTATGAAACCAGAGGTGTGTTAATTAGACATGCTGTTGAGTGCACTTTGATATTTGCTTTAGATTTTGCCAAGATGTGGCTAAAATTATCTATTTAAACTTCTTTTTTTAAAAAAAACAATTGTCTTGAAGTTTTAGGAAAGTTACCTAGTAAATTTTAACTTGCAAGAAGTTCTGAGTGTAGCAAAAGCTAAACTGGAGTGCCTGACCTTGATTTGTATAAATTATACACCTAGGAAATGGCCTCTACACATGTTAATGGGAAAATATATGTATTTTGATAGTTTTATTTATTTTGACCTTCATTTTAGTTTTATGCTTTACCTTGGAACCATTGATAATGATGGGTGGATTGGTGTGTCTTTGTGCAAATTTTTAAATCCCTAAACTAGTAACTATCATTCTAGCTCTGTTTGGTAGTTTTCTTCAGCAGGTCAGGACAAAATGGTGCAATTTTTCACCGGTGTTTTTCAAGACAATCTAGCAGTGAGCAACTCTTTGAACTATGGTAACTATACTGGTATAAACTGCTGTCAGAATACAGCTATGTGCTTAGCCTTGAATTTTGCTTATTATTTTCACTTTTATTCCCAACCTTCCTTAAAATATAAAAATAACAATTCTTCATGATATTTGGAACCAACCAATCTTGTGAATTTTAGATTTAAAAACACCTTTCATAATAAACACTATTAGGAGTGGTGTCTTTCTTGCTTTCTTTGTGGTTTACTAACAGCAGAGAACATTTCAAGATTCACTCATTCCCTCCATGTAGTTGTTGTGCCAACACAATACTGCAACCTGTAGCATAGTTCTAATCTAGGCCAATACATGTAAGGTGGCAGCATTTGCTCACTTAGCCATAAAAGCTTTGCTGTGCCCCTTCCTACACTTTGCTAAGCCACCAGAACCGTAGCCCTAAAAACAACCCACAGGTCATCTAGCTTCCAGTACTTTAGAAGTGGATGAAATGCAGGCCTGGAACTACACAGAACCTCCAAGTTTAATTTTATGGGCCCTAGCCTTGACACATAGTCTGCTCCTACAAAAAGCAATGGATTATGATTTTTTTTTAAAAAAAGTTAAATACTAATTGTTGAAGCCTCTAGGAGTAGCAATCACTTTTGAAAAAAAGATGCAGACCACCACCACCACACAATGTTTAACATCAATCAGTCAGCCCAGACTTCCACGCCACTTCTGGCTACACAAACTTTTTGCGTGATCCTTGCAGGTTTTGGAATACATGGGGACAAAACATGGAATAGCTGAAGAGCAGCCTTAAAGCAACCTTCATAGCTGATTTCGTTAAGTGACAAGCAACAGCATCATAGGTTATTAAAGGTAAAGGTTGCCCTTGCTTGAAAGCCAGCTGTATCCTACTCTAGGGTTCAGTGCTCATCTCTGTTTACAGCCAATGGGGCAGCACTGGTTGCATCTGCAGACATTTCCGTGGACACATGGCATGCATAACTAGACACTGGAGTCCATGAAACGCTGATTACCTTCCCACCAAAGTGGTCCCTATTTATCTACTTGCGATTTCTTGCTTTTGAACTGCTAGGTTGACAGGAGCTGGGACAGAGACGGGAGCTCACTCCGTCATGCAGTACTCAGGTCTCAAACTGTTGACCTGCCGACTTTCCAGTCATCAAGTTCACTGACTTAACCACTAGGTTCTTATTAGGAAACATTAAAATCATTCTGAATAACCAAATAGCCTGATACAAGGATGCCTGCAAGAATACTTTCTTCCTCATCAACCTACTATGTGGCTAAAGTCCTCTGAAGAGGCACTCTTGGTGATTCTGTGCCAGATCCACTTTTAGTCCACCAGAAATAGAGTCTTTACTACCCTCTGTCCCATGGAATGCCTTCCGACTGAGATTAAACATACGCCTAAACTTTGGTTTTGTAACTTTTCTTTTTAAACAAGCATCTCCTGATATATAGATTATGGACTTTTTTTTAAAAATGGTTTGGAATCATAAGAATAGTTAGAAAATACTTTTACCATCCAATAATATATACCTTGGATAAAATGGGTGGTTGCTGGCTGGATAACTCAGTGGTTTAGGCATCTGGCTTATGGAGCCAAAGTTTAGGTGTTTGATTTCCCATTGTGCTACCAGAGACAAGAGCCAGCCTGTGTGGCCATAGGCAAGTTGCACAGTCCCAGGATGCTGTTAATAAGGCCCTACTTTTAGGGTACAGGGGTACACTGGGCAGATGGGGTACACTGGGCAGATGTGAACTGCCCTGGCCTGCAGATTTATGGCCTTTGTGGACTGAATTAACGGCCTGGGAAATGGCCTGCCAATAGAGATGTGTCGAAGTACGGCATGGTTGACTGTTTCCTGTTGGCAACAAGGGCTGACGATTTCTCCCAGCCTGGACTATTGTACAATGGCATAAGCAAAAAGAGACACAGAATTGCTGTAGCAACAAGGCTCTGGCTAAGCTGGAAGACCAAGGAACGGTATGGACGAGCTACTAAGTTGGATATTTTCAGTGACTCGAGGCCCTAAATGTATCCTGATAAAATGCTATGATCCCATCGTGTGTCATGGGACAAACTGATGATTTTAGTCTCTGGAAATAAATTTTAAAAAGATGGCGTAGTGGACTTTCTCGCTCAGCTTTCCATTGTCCAATACAGAACTGAATGTTAGGGGTAAAAGGCAAAAAGGTTAACCTGAAAGCAGAAAATTGGAGGTCCGTGGAACCAGAAGCCCTTGTTGCTTCGGACTTGGACTGAGAGGCACAGTCAGTCATCCACACTACTCTGTTTTTTCAGTTTACTTTTCCTCATGTAATTCGACTTTTGCCGATTTTGACTGCTCTGGGGCCTTTGGGCCTTAGTTTGCTATGATTTTGAGAGAAGCTTCGGTTTTTTTGCAATAGGGTAGATTACTCCTTCTAGGGGATCTCCCTCTATCTGTGGAGATTTTGTTTTCTTTACTGTTCTTTTATACATTTTTGCAGGAACTATAGTTACAAAGGGCTCAGTGTGAATATTGCTGTCTTAAACTTCATAGGTTTTACCAGTGCAAGTGATTACGGCTATTTGCTTATGATTCCTTAAGTACTCCTCCTGGGAGATTCTACATCTCCCTTACTGTCTTATTTTAATCATTACTTACACTCACTCACTCACTCACTTTCTTCTGGATCAATTCTCCTGCACATGTCCTATAGTCTGAACATGCTTCATCTAGAGGCCTGCTGGAAGATTAGGGACAAATGTAGTAAAACCCCGGGTTACAACCGCCTCGTTTTAAGTGTGCTGCTGTTTACAATGGCAAATCCTGTGGAAATCCCGTCCCGGTTTACAAATTTCGAATGTATTATTTTTTGGTTTACAACGATCAATTCAGGACATTTTTTTTCAATGCATCCCTATGGATGTTTCGGTTTACAATTTTTTTCAGGTTACCACAGAGTCTGTTGGAACAGACCTCCGTCATAACCCAGGGTTGTACTGTATTTTATGAAAGGGCTGATTGAAGCTAATTTCGCACAATTGTAGTTTCCTCTGATACTTGCTTTTTATTTTATCATTGGACTGTATTGTATTGTTAGAAATTCATTGATTTTCCTGTGATATCTTTTATTCCGTGCCTTTATTTTATAGCTCTTGACCCTTATTTATTTGCTGTGGTTTAAATAAACATTTCTATTAACTGCAAATAGCTTAGTATCATCTTTGGCTATGCTCTCATTCGCACTGGGGTAAAAAGAAGTTCATTTTACGATGCCCTCAGAAGAATGAAGTGGTAAACCACTTCGGTGTATTCTCTCTCCAAAATGCCCTGAAAACGGTTGCCATAAGTCAGAATACGCTTGATGGCACACAATGATTATTATCAAATGGGTGGCAGATGGAACAAAAAATATAATCTGTCCAAATGATGTTTGGCCTTTCTATGATCTATGTTGCTGGCTGGGTTTTTTAATGGATTAGGTATCTGGCTGCAGAGCTAAAAGCTGGGAGTTAAGTTCCCCATTAGGCATCCTAGAAGAATCAGCCTGTGTATCTCTGGGTAAGCTACAGTTTCAGGATGCTCTCAAAAGAAAGGGACTGTTTATTTGTGTACCCTCTGATGGAAGTGGGCTGTTGTCCTTTGAGTTTATGCCACACAATATATTAGTCCTTAAGGTGACACAACATGCTTTGTTGCAACAGAAGAATCTCTCTCAAAAGTAATCTGCACAATTTCTCCATAAAAGTATTTAATAGCAGGTAAAGGTCACCCTTGCTCGAAAGCCAGTTATATCCAACTCTAGGATTCAGTGCTCATTTCTGTTTATAGCCAAAGAGCCAGTGCTGTCTGCGTCTGCAGACGTTTCCGTGGACATGTGGCAGGGATGACTAGACACCGCAGAGCATGGAAAGCTGTTTACCTTCCCACTGAAGTGGTCCCTTTTTATCTACTTCCAATTTCTTGCTTTCAAACTGCTTGGTTGGCAAGAACTGGGACAGAGATAGGAGCTCACTCCGTCATGCAGTACCCAGGAATTGAACTCTGACCTTCCAGACAGCGAGTTCAGCATCTTAACCATTTGGGCCAAAATTGGCAAAAAGAATCGAACACATAAGGTGTAGGAGTGGTGAAACCAACCAGTTATGCAATTAGGTGGAGGAATAGCTCAATGTTTTGGTCCTATGACAGCTGTTTTCTGGCAATTAATCAACCTACGGGAGATCATGAACCAACCTAATATTGCTCTATGCCCAAGCAGGGCTTTTTTTTTTTGACCCAACAGCAGTGCTACACTTTTTGGAGCAAGCTGGAGCTAATCCTGTACCTACTAAAAGAAGCAGGCTTTAAGGAGATTGCTCCTGTCTGATGGTAATCTTAGTGTTTACAGAAATAGTACTGTCTATGAGAGGAAGCAATTGTGTTCCTCTGAGACAGGTGGGTACAAATTTGGTTAGTTGTTTGCACATGCGCAGAACCTCTTTGGAATGGGCGTGCATGCGCAGTAACCCCTTTTCCTGCCGTTCAAAATACGGGATGATGGCGGGAAAGGGGAGGAACGAGCGCAAAAATACGGGAAATCCCAGCCAATACGGGATACTTGACAGGTATGTTTTACACACATGAGCAGTGTTTGTCTTTCTTTTAAATATGCTTTGTCATTTATATTCATATGAATACCCCTCCCCCGTCCACTATAGAACTTTGTACAAAGCATCAACTAAAACTATGATGGCGAACCTTGTCACTCCAGATGTTCTTGGACTTCAATTCCCAAAAGCCCAAATCCCTATGAATCCGCACGAATGGGTTTACTGCAATTCATCTGGCCTGTGCCGCCCTTGTCACTCCTGTAAGCGGAAGTAAAACGCGCCCGTACGGCTTCTGGGGATTGAAGTCCAAGAACATCTGGAATGCCAAGGTTTGCCATCACAGAATTAAAATATTAGAAAAAGCTGACAGCACACTTCTTCTTTCGTGTCTTGGCCAGATGTGAAACTGCCAAAATGAAGGCACCATCTGGTGACTTCATTCTGCACTTTTCTTTTTTATTCCACAATTATTTTGTGAAATGTGTGGCTTAGTAAACAGAATGTGAAACAAGGATGCAGGAGCCCTGAGTTCAAATTCCTGTTCAACCATGGAGGAACCATGGAGACTCACTAGGAAAGATATGGAAATGGTAAAGCCATTCCTTAAGTATCTTCTGTACAATGTACCTTGAAACTCCTTTTAGGATTGCCGTAGGTCAGATACAATTTGATGGCACATAACAGTTCTTGTGTCCAGTTCTTGTGGCATTTATCTATGAGAAGCATTCTTTTTTTAAAATACTTTATTAGTAATTGTCAGATGTTGTGTTCTGAGTTCTATGCGTTAAAACAACCACCAACTGTATCAATGTATTCCGTGTAATTAGGTCGCGAGCTAATGTCCACCTGGTGGCAATAGCGAGCGCCCAAGCTCACAAGGTTCCAATCCCCAAAGAACTACAGCGCGGGAAGATTCCCACCACTACCTCACCTGGACAAGAAGGGCGTGACCTGGAATGACGTCACGCCAGCAGTAGCCAATGGGCTATCGTGGAGCCACATTCAAATGTATAACCACCGTATATATTGAGCTGTTTGTCCGCCATTACCTCATGTTCCCCTAGACCACCATGCAATAAAGATGTGTTAAGCCAGTACTACGGCTGTTCCTGTGTCTTGTTTCTCATACACTAAATTGGCGACGAAGGTGGGATGATGGATTCCCATGAGATCAAGACACACACCAATCATGCCGGCTTCGACATCAACAAGCCGGAAATTGGGAACTCTTTGAAATGGACTTCCAAGATGCGCTGGTGGTGTCCGACATCACGGACGAGGGAAAGAAGAGGGCCATCCTCACCCGGATGCTAGGGAATGCCGCCAAGAGAGTATTGGTGGACCTGGTATCACCGAAGAAGGTGAGCGAGCTGACGGTCAAACAGCTCCTGAAGGCGATGCGCGACCATTTCCAGCCCTCGGTTTCGATGTTCTCGGCTCGAGACGCGTTCTGGAAGAGAGTCCAAGCGCCCGGTGAGTCCATCGCCGCATTTGCAGCGGCCCTGCGGTTGGCCGCCGGCCCATGTAAGTGGGAAAACCTGGAAATCGCCCTCAGGGACCGCATGCTGTGCGGCCTGTGGGACGAGGAGGTTCAGCGAAAGCTGATGAACCAGGAGCCAACCCCAACGCTGCGCGAGGTTGTGAAGGCGGCGCAGGCCGCGGAAGCCACGAGGGCCGGAGTCAAGGGGTTCAGAGAAAGGCCCCCACAGGCAGACAAGGCAGCAGGGTCGGTGCAGGCGGCCAGACGGACGCCAAAATCTTCCACGGAGAGCAGCGACGATGAGGATGTCCGGAAGGTGCGGAAGGAAGGCCGAAGTTGCGACGGATGTGGAGCGGCCCACGACCGCATCAAGTGCCCGTTCCGGAAGGCCGAGTGCCACAACTGCGGCCGCCGGGGGCACATCGCCAAGGTCTACAGACGACGGCGCAGGGACCGGAAAAGCTCGCCAGACCGCTCGCCGAGGACCAAGGAGGGCGCCCGGCCCGCGAGGAAGCAGGACGGCGTAGGCCGCATCTCCGATGACAGCGGCGACGACGCCCCAGTGTACAGCGTGTCCTTGGGACACCCCCGTTACTTTGTTGAGGTACTGGTGCAAGGGCCCCCTGTTAGGATGGAGATAGACTTGGGTTCCTCCTACTCAATCATGTCCCAGCGGGAGTTCTTGGGAATTTCCCCCCACGTGCGCCCTAAGCTCAAAGCGTTGAGGTCCACGCTGCGGGATGTACAGGGTAATAGTATTCCGGTGTTGGGGGTTGGAAAATTCAAGGTCCAGTACAAGCAGCACGCCGCAGAACTGCCCCTGGTTGTTCTCAAGGGGGGAAGTTGCAGCCTCCTCGGGACTCAATGGTTTAAGCCCCTGGGTTTGTTCATTGGGGGGGTGCATGCCGTTGGGACTGACCCAATACAGGAGGTGTGCGACGCGCACCCCGAAGTATTCAAGAAAGGACTTGGAAAATTCAAGGGACACCCAGTAGCATTCGACCTGGACCCGGAGGTCCGCCCAATAAGACTCAAGCCGCGCAGAGTGCCTTTCGCACTAAAGGACAAAATAGAGGCGGAACTGGACAAATTGGTGGGCCAGGGGATTCTTGTTCCTGTTGATTCCGCGGAGTGGGAGACTCCGATTGTAACTGCACTGAAGGCCAACGGGGAGGTCCGCATATGTGCTGACTATAAGTGCACCATTAATAAGGCGATCCGCCCTAATGCGTATCCGGTGCCGGTAGTCAGCCATCTGTTGGCCAGATTACATGGGGGAAAGTGTTTCGCAAAACTTGACCTGGCGCAGGCCTATCAGCAACTCTCAGTAACCCCAGCTGCAGCTGCTGCGCAAACAATAGTCACGCATAAGGGGGCATTTCAGGTGACGCGCTTACAGTTCGGCATGAACTCGGCGCCCGGCATTTTCCAGTCGCTTGTGGAACGCCTCTTGAAAGGACTGGATGGGGTCTTGCCATACTTTGATGACGTATTGATAACGGGGGGGGGGAGCGAGGAGGAGTTGGCTGAAAGGCTAGACAAGGTACTGGCGGTGTTTGAAAAGGCGGGGTTGAGGTTGCGGAAAGACAAATGCGTCTTCTTCGCGAAAGAGGTTGAGTTCTTGGGTTTCCGGGTAACCCCTGCAGGAATTAAGCCCTCCAAATCAAAGGTAGCCGCCCCTCGCCCCACCTCCAAGCCCGAATTGCAGTCGTTCCTAGGGCTCTTAAATTTCTACCACTCCTTCCTGCCGCGGAAGGCTTCGGTAGCGGAGCCGCTGCATAAGCTGCTCAAGAAGGACGAGGCGTGGAAGTGGGGCGAGAGCCAAGAGAGGGCGTTCATTGAACTGAAACAACTCCTAGCGTCTGATGCCATCCTCACCCATTTTGACCCCAAGAAGCCGGTGGTTCTGATATGTGATGCATCCCCAGTAGGGGTGGGGGCGGTGCTGTGCCACGTGCTGGAGAACGGGAGAGAGGCCCCGGTAGCATTTTACTCCAGATCCCTGTCCCAGGCTGAGCGAAACTACGCCCAAACAGACAGGGAGGCGCTAGCGATAATAGCGGGGACTAAGAAGTTCCACGATTTCCTCTACGGCCGCCCCTTCACCATAGTCACCGACCACAAGCCCCTGCTAGGCATTTTCACTGCGGACAAGCCCACACCCCAGATCCTGTCCCCTAGGATGTTACGGTGGGCCATCTTCTTAAACGCGTATCAGCACGTGTTGGTGTACCGCCCAGGGAAAGAAATAAGCCACGTGGACGCCCTGTCGAGGTCTCCCCTTCCCCTCACTAGTAGCACCGTGGGCAAGGAAGAAAAAGACCACCAAGTACTCCTGATAGAGGTCTTAGATTCGCCTCCCATTGTACCCGCAGACATTGCCAAGGCGACCGGGAAGGACAAAACGCTAGCTCTAGTCTGCTCCTGGGTGCAAAAAGGGTGGCCAGCATCCTCCCTGGCGGCTGAGTTCGCCCCGTTTTTCAGGAAGAGGCTAGAGTTGTCCATAGAAAGAGGGTGCCTTCTGTGGGGCCAGCGGGTGGTGGTCCCTGAATCCCTGAGGCCGAGGGTGCTCAAACTGCTGCACGTCAGCCACCCTGGAATTGTCCGCTCTAAGGCTCTGGCCAGGAGCTATTTCTGGTGGCTCCAGTTAGACGCCGACATTGAGCACATGGTAGGCACTTGCGAGAGCTGCCAATGCTCCCGACCCGAGGAGGCGCATCTGCCGCACAGGGAATGGGACGCGGCGAAGGGGCCGTGGTCCCGGGTGCACATTGATTTTGCGGGCCCATTTAGAGGGACACTTTTTCTCCTCATAGTAGACGCCTACTCCAAGTGGTTGGAGGTCATCCCAGTTACGAGCACCTCCTCGGCAACGACCGTGAAGCATTTGCGTAGGGTTTTTAGCCCGTTCGGCATACCCGACACTCTAATTAGCGATAACGCTAGTTGTTTCACGTCTGCAGAGTTCAGGGCATTCACCGAGATCAACGCCATTAGGCACATCACCTCCGCCCCTTTCCACCCGGCAACAAACGGCCAGGTCGAGCGCCTCGTGCGCACAACCAAAGACGCGCTGAGGTGCATGGGTCCTGGGGATCTCAACCTACAAGTGTGCAATTCCTGCTAGGCTACAGGGTCACCCCCCTAGCTTCTGGGTACTCGCCCGCAGAACTCTTAATGCGTAGGAAGCTGACCACGATCCTGACCAGGCTAGACCCCACTAGGGTGGAGGACACAGGGAGGAATGTCGGGTTAGCGGACACGAAAAGTTTCGAAGTCGATGCCCCGGTGCACTGCAGAAATTACGCCAGCGCGGGGCCGGCCTGGGTCCCGGGCGTCGTCGTTGGAAGGACGGGTCCCGTGTCGTATTGCGTAGAGACCGTCACGGGTCTGCTATGGAGACGACACGCATACAAACTCCGTCGCAGGGTTCAGGAGCACCAGGGCGCGGCCGGCGAGGAACAGGACTCAGCGTTAGGGTTCTCCCCCACCCGTTCAACCCAAGGGGGAGGTGAGGGGGGACAGTGGTCCCCACCTAGGGGGGAGGAGAGGGATTCTGTCCCCATAGATATCCTGAGGAATCCTTCTAATGGTACCCCAGGCATAGATATCCTGCGGAATCTTTCTAATGGCACCCCAGGTGATAATTCTGATTTTCATTTACAAAACCGGGGGGGTTTTCGGGAGTGGTCCCCCACCCATCCAAGCGAGAAGCGGGGGTTTTCGTTAGTCCCCAGTGCCCCCGGTTTTTTCGTCCCTTCCCCAAGAGCCGCGGAGCCGCGGCCAGTCACTAACGAGTCTCCCTCTCCCGTTGCAGGACAAGGAACCAGGGGACAGAGAAGCAGTAGCACTCCCAGGACAAGCCAGTCAGCGTCTCGCCCAAGGCGCGTTTGCAATAAGCCATCTTGGTTGAGAGACTTCGTCTCATTCTAGGGGGGGGAGGGATGTTGTGTTCTGAGTTCTATGCATTAAAACAACCACCAACTGTATCAATGTATTCCGTGTAATTAGGTCGCGAGCTAATGTCCACCTGGTGGCAATAGCGAGTGCCCAAGCTCACAAGGTTCCAATCCCCAAAGAACTACAGCGTGGGAAGATTCCCGCCACTACCTCACCTGGACAAGAAGGGCGTGACCTGGAATGACGTCACGCCAGCAGTAGCCAATGGGCTATCGTGGAGCCACATTCAAATGTATAACCACAGTATATATTGAGCTGTTCGTCCGCCATTACCTCATGTTCCCCTAGACCATGCAATAAAGATGTGTTAAGCCAGTACTACGGCTGTTCCTGTGTCTTGTTTCTCATACACTAAATCACATAAAAACATATTAACATCAAATTTTAACCCAGTACAAAAAACATTTCATATCTCCTCCCCCCCCCCCCCCAATGACTTCCAACAACTACTTCTCTTGCACTTATTTTAATCATTGTGGTGTTTACTGGTTATTCCGCTGCCTTCATATCCTCTAAAGCTAATCGATTTTAATTACTTTAGTACATTTCTTTTGATGCTCCTCCGTATAGTACTTATTTACAAAGTCCACCAACTTCTGCCACACCTGAAAAAAGGAATCATCTAGTCCAGTGCTTCTCAACCTTTGGTTTTTGTATTTCAATTCCCAGAAGCCTAAGTCAATTTATCAAAGCACTGATGGGTTGGCTTAGGCTTCTGGGAATTGAAGTCCAAAAACCAAAGGTTGAGAAACACTGATTCTAGTCTATGAGAAGCATTCTTGTCACCATAGTAATAATCAAACCTAGGTTCAAATCACATCGTCTGCTCATGCAGGGTGGAGTCTTTTTACTCAAACTCTTCCCTCCTTCCATTAAGGACCTATTAACTTGTCTTGAAAGTGCCTGTAAGAACCTGTAAGATAATTGAAAAGGTGTATGTGACTAGCCCAAGGTCACCTAGTGAATTTTACAAGTCCGAACCCAAAATCCCGGTTAGTGAATCTGCCCCCCCCCATTGGCTTTGTTGCGGGGGACCTCTGGGAGTTGTAGTCCAAAGGCGCAAAGCAAAGGGTCCGGGCGTCTTAAAGGTAAAGGTTTCCCTTGCTCGAACGCCAGTCGTATCCGACTCTAGGTTGCAGTGCTCATCTCTGTTTCCAAGCCGAAGAGCCAGCGCTGTCTGCTTCTGCAGACGTTTCCGTGTGGTCATGTGGCAGGCATGATTAGACACCGGAGCGCACCGAGCGCTGTTTACCTTCCCACCGAAGTGGTCCCTATTTATCTACTTGCAATGCCTTGCTTTCGAACTGCTAGGGTGGCAGGAGCTGGGACAGAGACGGGAGCTCATTCCGTCCTGCAGAACTCGGGGATCGAACTGCTGACCTTCCGCCTCCCAGTCAGCGTCTTAGCCAATTGAGCCACTGCAGTCCCTGCAGGGCGTCTTAGAAGTAAGGTATTCTCGATTTTCTCCGTCGGCGTGCCAGGAAGCGGGCGGGGTAAAGCACGCTTGGAGGGCGAGTCCCCTTAATTATCGGTTGTTTCGCTTTGCCAGGTTTCACCGCCTCGTCAATTGTTACGGGAACTCGCAGCTTCCCGGCCGCTCCCAGCTTGAGCCTCGAACTGCCTACACAGAGGGCCGTGAGGATGAGGAACCCTTTGGCTGGCTGCGCAGTGAGTATTAGCCCTCCCTCTCTCTAGAGCCCGTCCGCACCCCTCCCGGCGGGTAGGAGAGGGACATGATGGGGACCGTCTTTCCCAGAGACCCCCACCCCAGCCTATGAACTGTGGGAGTTGTAGTCCAAAACAAGAGTTCTCAACCTTTTAAAGCGCGGGGAGAGGGGGGGGCAGGTCACGCTCCCTCAGACAGCTTTGGGGGACCGGATGGCCATTTTGCCCATCCTCCACCACATGGTACTACCTGGTGTGGTGGAGGCGGTGGGGTGGGGTGGGGGGCACATGAAATGGTGCCACTGGCCAGATCTGGCCCACGGGGCGCATGTTGAGAATCCCTAGTCACCGGCAGTCTACAGGTGAAACTCGGAAAATTAGAATACCGTGCACGTGTTCGTTCATTTCGCTTAAAAGGTGAAACAAATATATGAGATAGACTCACTACATGCAAAGCGAGCCGTGCCTTCATTCGTTATAATTGTGATGATCGTGGCGTACAGCGTACATGAGATTATGTGATGATTGTGGGGTACATGAGATTGGGGGGGTTGGGGTTTTCATAAGCTGTAAGCCATAAGCATCAATACTATAACAAAGTAAGGGTTGAACTCTCTTGCTTTGCGTGTAATGAGTCTATCTCTTATATTTGTTTCACCTTTTAAGTTGCATTACTGAACTGAATGAACATTTGCACGATATCCCAATTTTCCGAATTTCACCTGTAGATGTGGGTGGATGAATATTTTTTCAGGATGGGCAACCAAGCCTCTTTTCAATGCATTCCTATGGGAAACCGTGCTTTGCCAGGGTGAGCAAACTGCTAGCTCAGGGTGGGCCAAGCCCACCCTGGGCACCCCCTCGCTACAGCCCTGCTGGTCCAGAACATGAACTTTTCCATTCGGGGTCCCAGGATGATTTTTGGTAATCTGCTAGTGAGCTTTCCATGAGCCCAGGCTACTCCTTCTTGGTTTCACAAACCAAACCACTCTCCTTCTGTCGTGTATGCTCTGAGTAAGGAAGGCAGCATGCCATGGTTTTATTCACCACTGCTACAATATTTTGTGGGGCTTCAGTGGCTTAGTGGTTAAGATGCTGAGCTTGACGACCAGAAGGGCGGCAGGTGATCAGTTTGAGACCCAAGTGTTGCACAATGGAGTGAGCTCCTGTCTTTGTCCCAGGTCCCGCCAACCTAGCAATTTGAAAGCAAGAAATTGCAAGCAGATAAATAGGTACCACTTTGGCGGGGAAGGTCAACAGCGTTCTGTGCATGCCACATGACTATGGAAAAGTCATGTCTGCCACATGACCATGGAAAAGTCTTCAGATGCACACAGCGCTGGATCTTTGGCTGTAAACAAGATGAGCACCAGACGCAGCTGGCTTTCAAGCAAGGGAGACTTTGACCTTTTCAATGCTGGGATCAGGGGAGAGGGATGATTTGTCCCAATCAAAAATGATGGTTTTTATAAAAGCAGTTGTGCAATAAAATGTAAATAGTGGTGCTACAAGCCCTCTGATGGGAAGCACTCTGAATATTGACAAATCCTTAAAATAAGGGCCAGATTCACTTTCAGAGACATTTAGTTGAAGTGTGTGTGTGTGTGTGTGTGTGTGTGTGTGTGTGTGTGTGTGTGTGTGTGTGTGTGTGTGTGTGTGTGTGTGTGTGTGTGTGTGTGTGTGTGTGTGTGTGTGTGTGTGTGTGGTCTCCAGCCAGCTTGCAGCTCAAGAGGGCTACTGAGAAGGAGAAATAGGGTCGTGGTAGCTTTGTATCTTTCATAAAGAAATTGCCCTTCTTCATGCTTTCTGACTCACGCACATTGGCTTTGGGTAGAGCACCTCAGTAGAGATAGCTCACCGGGGAAGGTGGAATCTGTTAGGCCTCTGTATTGCAGGACTGTGTTTGCAACTTACGATCCACCCTAGCAGAAGTTGGGCCTAGTACAGTGATGGGCAGTCTTGGCCCTCCAGCTGTTCTTGAACTTCAATTCCCAGAAACCCTGACCAGCTGGTGTGTTGACTTGGGCTTCTGGGAATTGAAGTCCAAGAACAGCTGGAGGGCCAAGACTGCCCATCACTGGCCTAGTAGGATCCTGAGCATGGCCACTGTTCTTTGAGGTGCAGAAACTTTTTAATGGTTCAAACAATAGGACAGTGGAACATACCCATCAAGCGTGGCTCCGGAAAATACAGGACCTGCGCAGAACCCTTCTGCGCAGAAGGGGTCTGTGCATACGCGCATGCGCAGTAACTACTTTCCTCGCCAGTCAAATTACGGGATGGTGGTGGGAAAGTGGAGGAAGTGGCGCAGAAATACGGGAAATCCCGGCCAATCTGGGATACTTGACAGGTATGTAGTGGAACCAATTGCCTCAAGAAGTAGTGAGCCTTCCAATACTGGAAGCATTCAAAAGAGAATTAGCCAACCATCTGTCAGATCTGCTTTGATTTGGATTTCTCCGTTGGACTTGATGGCTTCCAAATCAGTGATTCTATGATTTTCTTGGCTGCAATACACTCCCCACCGCCGCCGCCACAGACCACCACTTGGTTTTGAGTTGCCCTGTCACTAGGTTTTTCCTGGTTTTTGGTTTATTTTCTCTGCTTCCCTTTGACCCTGCTCCAGAATGAAGCAGTCAGCTTTTCAACCCTACCAACTCTTACAAGGTCTCAGTGTTTGGCCTCAAGGTGTTTTTTGGCCCTGAAGTCTCCTGCTGTGGGTAGCTGTTGACCTGGGAACCATTTGTGGAGTTACTTAGACTGAGGCTGCCCCACTACACCTTGAAAGCCAGGTTTAAGGAACCTTGCTCTAGACTAATGCACTTCAGTTAATGAAGTGGCAGAGATCTCAATAAATCAATGTGTTACAGCAGGGACGAGATGCGCAGGGGGTGAACAAAATTATTCACCAATATTAGAGGCCGAAATTGGCTTTGTAGCATTGTTTCCAGTCTCAACTGTTATCCCAGTGACAGATATATTTGGAAGTGAGTTATCTGGCTGTGATTCTTCACATCCTGATAAAAGACTGCCACATATGGAAGATAGGTCAACTTTAGAAGACTGTTCCCAAAATATCAGTTAGTGTACATTATGGCGGTTGACACAGATTTAGTAAGGCTCAAGCGTAATGGTAATTTTATGGTGGACCTTTCTGATTTTCAGTGGGTTTCAGGGTATGAAGAGAAGCTGTTTTTGACATATAAAGGATTATATGGTTTGGGATCTCTGTTTCAGATGTACAGTGGTGCCTCGGTTAATGCAATTAATGTGTTCTCTGGGACGTTTCGTACAGCGAAAATTACTTTAACCAAATTTCCCATAGGAATGCATCGAATGCAATTCCCCATAGGAATGCATTGAAAACCAAAATACTTAAACCGAAATGCAGTTATTTATTTATTTATTTTGTATGTCTCTCTGTGTGTGTACACACACACACACACACACAATACAGTTACAAAATATCAATCTCCAAAAATACAGTTACAATTACAAAATCACAGTCCACAAATATGCTATTCAGTACACAAACTGAATACATTACAAGTAATACACCAAGGAAGACAACAAAGCCTAACAAAAAAAGAAAAAGAAAAACTCATACCCATCCCCTTCCCTCCAGGCTACACGGGCCAAGGGAAAGTCCAACAAGAGTCCTCGTCTCCCTCAAGGCCAAGAGGTGGCTGAGGAGAAAAGTCTAATGACGGCTCCCGTAGGAATGCATTGAAAACCAATTAATCTGTCCCCCCCCCAATTTTTTTTTAAAAAAATTCCTTAAGCCGAACCACTATTTTCTGTGGATTTCCTTTGGTTATGCAATTTTTATGTTAATCGAGCCATTTGTTAACCAAGGTTCCACTGCATCTACTTGGGACTTTGAGTGTCTTCTCCAACCAGGTTGTGGGAAATGGTTGTGTGAGAGAGCCTTTGCATAATGCTGATCCCTTTGGGGGGTTTTTAGGGGAGCTTTCCTGGCGTTCACACTGTTGTCATCCTTTGTTTTCTATGGATTTAAAACATTCACAATGTTTTATATCTATTTTTTTGAGGGAAAGGTTTCAGCTGGTAATTTGGTGGTTTGTTTTAGATTTGGATATAGTGTGTTACCTTATTGTGTTGATAGATGTTTTCTGTTTATGCTGTGCTGGATTACTTTTTGATGATTTCTATTATTTTTGTAAATATTTAAAAATATTTTATAATACCTACAGCAGCAATTCCCAAACTTTTTATGTCACAGGCTTGACCATGCCCCTGGACAGCTGAGCGGGCTGGACCATGCCCCCAGAAGCAGAACTAAATGCCTGTTTCGACATTTATTACAGCCCCGTGCATATTTATGGCTGATGTAGCCGCATTTACGCATGTGTGAGTGCGTTTTACAGCTGTCATAAACGTGTCCGCTTTCACTTCTCAGTGTGACGGCGATAGCAATGGGCCAGATGGAGTGGCATCATGGGCCAGCCTGTGGGCTGTAGGTTGGGAACCCCTGACCTAGAGAATTACCTGTAGTTTGATTTGATGTTGAATTAAATAAATAAATATGCTTCCTTTTTTGCCTTATAAGGAAGCTATAGGAACACATGGGGGTGCAGTTTCCGATTTTTGAACCTTTCAAAAGATTGAAAAATAGTTTCATATGGGAATAATGACCACCTCCATCATATTTTAGATGTGGCACGTAAATGTTATTTAATAATAATTGTGTCCCATCAAATCACTTCTGACTTTATGATGACCCTTTCTGGAGTTTTTTTTTAAGGTAGAGAATGCACAGAAGTGATTTACCATTCCTTTCTTCTGGGGGCAACCCTGGGACTGTGCAGCTTGCCTAGGGCTACCTATGCTGGCTCTTTCCCCAGGAATCATATTTTCTGGATCTGCAGCCAGATACCTAAAGCACTAAGCTATCCATCCAGCTAAATGTTTACTGCACTAAAAATAAATACTTTGCCTTAATTAGCCCTAAATGTCAAGTACTGTGAGTTATCTTAAACTAGCAAAGAATGTGATGAACATTTATAATGCTTTGAAGAATTTCATGTGTCAGATTTCTTGGCTTGACATCTTTATTTGTGATACAATGCTTCCATCCCTAAACAAACTTTCCAGGGAGTACATCTCACTGAACACAGTATGATTTACTTGAAACCATGCAGAAGGTAGTGATTGGGGGGGGGGGGGGACGGCTCAGTTGTCACGGGATGAGACACTGATTTCCATGTTTTATTTTAACATGGATTTGCCTCAGTCAGCACCTGGCAAACTAGCATGCTTTGTTTCATAATTGGTCATTTGTGAGACAGCATGTCTCTTGTTTCAGACACTAAAGCCCTGACATATCTGCATTATCTAGAGAGGAATCATAGGTGAACTTGATGACTGGAAGGTCAACAGGTCAGCAGTTCAAAACCTGAGTGCTGCACGACTGAGTAAGCTCCCATTGTTCTCCAAGTTCCTGCCAACCTAAGTAGTTTGAAAGGTGGGGAAAGTAATAGCACTCCATGCATTCTGGCATTGGTCATGCCTGCCACATGACCATGGAAACGTCTGCAGCCACAGACAGCACTGACTCTTTGGCTATAAACAGAGACGAGCACTGCACCCTAGAGTCAAATATGAGTGGCTTTTGAGCAAGGGAGACCTTTAACTTACACATTTACCTTAAGGTCTGATCTGACCCAATTAAAAAGGATGGTTTTTATAAGAAAGGCAGCCCAAATGCAATCACTAAGGCTTGCATTTCACTATCAAAAGTTACCTGCAGCAGCAGCAGCAGCAGCAGCAGCAGCAACAACAACAACAACAACAACAACAACAATTTTTGGATTTGTATCCCGCCCACTCAACAACATGACTCCGGGCAGCTCACAGAACAATACAGCATCTAATACACATTATACATATCATATCAGGAAATATACATATCGCAGTACAATAAATAACTCACAGTATCATATAAATCACAACATCATATAAGTCACAACGTCATACATCACAACCATCATAAAACTTTGAGAAAAAAGAAGGAAGTCATTCATTTGAAAAAGTCCCACAAATTGTTTGCCAGAGAGTCCAAGGCCTAGGCTGGCCAGGGGATGGTGTCCGGGCCCCAGTCCTTAACGCCAGTTCCTCACACCAGTCCTTTACATCCGTTGTACAATACAGTATAGTCATGAAATAATAAGGAGACTGATTCTTAGGAGACAAGCTATGAGAAGTCTAGGGAACATAGTTAAAAGTAGAGGCATCTCACTGCAAACAAAAGTCCGCATAGTCAAAGCAATGATATTTCCAGTGGTAATGTACGGTTGTGAGAGCTGGACCATTAGAAAGGCTGAGTGCAGAATAATAGACGCCTTTGAGATGTGTTGGAGGAGAGTTTTGAGAGTCCCCTGGACAGCGAGGAGAACAAATAGGTCATTATTAGAAGAGATTATCCCTGACTGCTCCTTAGAAGGACAAATAACAAAGATGAAGATGAAGTACTTTGGACATTAAATGAGAAGGGAGGATTCACTTGAGAAGGCCTTGATGCTGGGAAAGGTGGAGGGCAAAAGAAGAAGGGGGCGGCCAAGGATGAGATAGCTGGATGGCATCATGGACGCAGTGGGCACAGGGCTGGGCGGGATGAGAAGGATGGTAGAGGATAGGGGTACCTGGAGGGCAATGGTTCATGGGGTCGCAAAGAGTCGGAATCGACTGTGTGACTGAACAACAACACAGTACAGTATAGGTAATCTAGCAGGCTGGCTTTAGCAAGCAACATTTTGCACTGTATTGATACACAGACCAGGAAATTGGGAACAAACTGAAAGCAAGCAACATTTGCCTCTTTCAGTTTGATGCTATATTTTCTGGGAAAAGGGAGCAATTTCCACCCCTTATCAGGTGATCTGCTATAAACCTTTGCATCTTGTTAGCAATGAAGCAATGAATGATGATGATGATGATTGTTGCTGTTCTTGTTTAGCTGCCTGAATTACCTTTAGTGAAAAGGTGGAGTAAAAGCATTTCTGATCAGTAGATAACAATTTTAAATAAATCAGCCTACATATAGTGGCACTGGTTCCTGTTGTTTGAATGTTAGCAGGCTGAATTGTCGTACTGTTGTGTTCTGATGATTTTACTGTACACATGGATTGCAATGTATCTGAGTCAATGTAACCTTGCCTATAGCAACAATGTAACCTTTCAGCTGTATCATATAAGCCCTGTAATAGGACGCGAGCTAATGACCACCAGCTGGCAGCAGCGAGCGTCCAAGCTCTCTTGGTCCGAACTCATCAAAGGCAACAGCGCGGGAAGTTTTCCCGCCACTACCTACACCTGGACAAGAAGGGCGTGACCTGCAATGACGTCACGCAGACAGTAGCCAATGGGCTACCATGGCACCACGTTCAAATGTATTACTGCTGTATATAAAGAGCTATTGATCCGCCATTACCTCATGTTCCCTCTGTCCACGATGCAATAAACCTGAGTTAACCCAGCCCGAGGCTGTGTCCCGTGTCTTGGTTTGCATACACCAAATTGGCGACGAGGATGGGATAATGGATCCCCACGGAACAGCCAGGGCACAAAGCGGGTTCAACATCACCAAACCGCAAGACTGGGAGCTGCTTGAGATGGACTTCCAGGCGGCACTGGTGGAACTCAGAGTCAAACAAGACGACGAGGAGAGGAAGAGGGCCATCCTCACCAGAATGCTCGGGATGGAAACCAAGCGGACGCTGGTGGGCATAATCGCTCCGAAGAAGGTGAGCGACTTTAAGGCGAGCGACATCATGAAGCTGCTGCGAGAGCGGTTCTGCCCCTCGAGGGCAATGTTTCCCGCTCGGAGCGCGTTTTGGAGGCGAGTCCAAGCGCCAGACGAGTCGGTTGAGGCATTCGTGGCCGCCATGAGGATAGCCGCCGCCCCCTGTAAATGGGGCGACATCCTGGAGATGGTCCTCAGGGACGGCGTGTTATGTGGCCTGAAAGACAAGGAGGTGCAGCGCAGCTTGATGAATAAGGAGCCGCCACCCACGCTGGCCGAAGTCATAGAGGCCGCGGAAGCCGCAGAGTCCACGAATGCCGGAGTGGACGAGATGCATCAGTGGCGTGAGTGGCGTCCTAAAGCCGGCAAGGCGGAAAATTCGGTGCACGGGAAGGCCGGACAGTCGGTGCACGCGACTCGGCGGGCCTCAAAGTCGTCTACGGAAGGCAGCGACGGCGAGGAGGTCCAGAAGGTCCGGAAGGGCGGTCGACGCTGCGAGGGTTGCGGAGCGGCCCACGAGCGCGCGAGATGCCCGTTCAGGAAGGCCGAGTGTTACACCTGCGGCCGTCGGGGGCACATCGCCAAGGCGTGCAGAAAGCGGAAAGAGGGCCGGAGGCAATCACAAGACCGCGCGGCCAGGCCGGACCGTCCAGCAAGGCCCAAAGATGGCGCCCAGACCACGAGGAAGCAGGACGGCGTGGGCCGCGTCTCGGACAGCAGCGAGGACGACGCCTCAGTGTTCAGCGTGTCCGCGGGACAGTCCCATTACTTCGTTGAGGTATTAGTACAAGGGGCCCCTATTAAGATGGAAATTGACTCGGGGTCCTCCTTTTCCATAATTCCCCAGAAAGAGTTCCTGAAAATCGACCCCCACGTGCGGCCAAAGCTTAAAGCGTTGAGGTCCACACTACGGGACGTACAGGGAAACAACATTCCGGTATTGGGGGTTGGGAAGTTTCGGGTCAATTTTAAGAGACATTCTGCGGAACTGCCCCTAGTTGTCCTGAAAGGGGGAAGCTGTAGCCTCCTGGGAACACAGTGGTTTCAGCCCTTAGGGTTGTTCATAGGGGGGGTGCATACCGTGGGGGGGACCCAATACAAGCGGTTTGCGATGCGCATCCCGCCGTTTTTGAGAAAGGACTCGGAAAGTTCAAGGGACCCCCTGTAGCTTTCGACATAGACCCGGAGGTCCGCCCGATAAGACTCAAACCACGCAGGGTGCCGTTTGCACTCAAGGACAAGATAGAGGCGGAATTGGACAAACTGGTGGGCCAGGGGATTCTTATTCCTGTTGATTCCGCGGAGTGGGAAACTCCAATTGTAACGGCTCTAAAGGCTAACGGGGAGGTGCGCATTTGCGCAGATTATAAGTGTACAATTAACAAGGCGATCCGCCCTAATGCATACCCGGTGCCAGTGATAAGCCACCTTTTGGCCAGGCTAAATGGGGGAAAGTGTTTCGCCAAGCTCGATTTGGCACAAGCCTATCAGCAACTTCCTGTGACCCCCGCCACGGCCGCGGCACAAACGATAGTTACACATAAGGGATCGTTCCAGGTGTCGCGGTTACAGTTCGGCGTGAACTCGGCACCCGGTCTTTTTCAATTGCTCGTGGAACGCCTCCTAAAGGGCCTGGAGGGGGTGTTGCCTTATTTTGATGACGTGTTGATAACAGGGGGGAGTGAGGCTGAACTAGCGAAAAGGTTGGACAAGGTACTGACCGTGTTCGAGAAAGCGGGGCTGAGGTTGAGGAAGGATAAATGTGTTTTTTTCGAAACAGAGGTCGAGTTTTTAGGGTTCCGAATCACACCCGAGGGGATTAAGCCGTCTAAATCCAAGGTAGCAGCCATTAAAAAGGCCCCTCGCCCCACATCCAAGACCGAGCTGCAATCTTTCCTGGGGCTCCTAAATTTTTACCATACATTCCTCCCGCGGAAGGCGTCCGTGGCCGAACCGCTCCATCGGTTGCTGAAAAAAGAGGAGCCGTGGATGTGGGGTGATGAGCACGAGAGGGCGTTCAAGGAGCTAAAGCAACTCCTAACATCTGAGGCAATCCTGACGCATTTCGACCCCAAACGGCCTGTGGTCCTAGTTTGTGATGCATCCCCGGTGGGGGTGGGGGCGGTGCTTTGCCACGTGTTGGAGGACGGCAGGGAGGCCCCGGTAGCATTTTACTCAAGGTCCCTGTCCCAAGCGGAGCGGAATTACGCGCAAACCGACAGGGAAGCATTAGCAATCGTATCGGGGACCAAAAAATTTCACGATTTTTTGTATGGCCGCCCGTTCAAAATCGTGACCGATCACAAACCGCTGTTAGGGATTTTCACGGCGCACAAGCCCACGCCGCAGATCCTGTCCCCGAGAATGCTGCGATGGGCTATTTTCCTCAACGCGTACCAACATGAGTTGCAGTACAGGCCCGGAAAGGAGATCAGCCATGCTGATGCGCTTTCGAGATCCCCTTTGCCATTGTCGGACGCCCAAAAGGCGAGAGCAGAAAAGGACCGCCAGGTGTTGCTAATTGAGGTTTTAGACGCTCCCCCAATAGTACCAGCCGACATTGCTAGGGCGACAGGCAAGGACAGGACACTGGCGAAGGTGTGCTCATGGGTGCAGAAGGGGTGGCCGGGTTCGTCCCCGAGTACGGAGTTCGACCCATTCTTTAGGAAAAAGCTAGAGTTGTCCCTAGAGAGGGGGTGCCTTCTGTGGGGCCAACGGGTGGTGGTCCCTGCGCCCCTGCGGACGAGGGTGCTCGAACTGCTGCACGTCAGCCACCCGGGCATAGTTCGTTCAAAGGCCCTGGCCCGGAGTTACTTCTGGTGGCCGCAGCTGGACACGGATATTGAGCACATGGTTGGCACTTGCGAGGCTTGCCAGGGGTCCCGCCCTGAGGCGGCCCGTCTTCCACATAGGGAATGGGACACAGCACGGGGACCATGGTCCAGGGTGCACGTAGATTTCGCTGGCCCATTCCGAGGAACCATGTTTCTCCTAGTCGTGGATGCGTTCTCCAAGTGGCTGGAGGTTATCCCGGTAAAAAGCACGTCCTCCGCCACGACAATTAGCCGGCTACGGAGAGTCTTTTCCACGTTCGGTTTACCCGACACTTTAGTCAGCGATAACGCTAGTTGTTTCACCTCCGCTGAGTTCGGGGCATTCATGGAGACAAACGCCATTCGGCATATCACGTCCGCACCGTTTCACCCGGCCACGAATGGCCAAGTGGAACGGTTGGTGCGTACAACGAAGGAGGCGCTGCGGCGCATGGGCCCGGGGGACCTGAATCACCAAGTGTGCCAATTCCTCTTAGCGTATAGGGTGACCCCTTTGGCGTCCGGCTACTCGCCGGCTGAGCTCTTGATGCGGCGAAAACTGACCACGCTCCTGTCCAGGCTAGACCCAACGAGAGTCGAGGATAAAGGGAAAAACGTGGGGTTGGCAGTCTCGAAAGGTTTCGCTGCCGGTGACCCTGTTCACTGCAGGAACTATTCCAGCGCAGGGCCAGCCTGGGTACCAGGGACGGTTGTAGAACAGACGGGACCAGTGTCGTACCGGGTCGAGACGAACGCCGGCCTCCTCTGGAGGAGGCACGCAGATCAACTGAGGCACCGAGTGATTGGGCCAGTCAGTGGAGCTCAGCAACAGGATTCAGCGTTAGGGTTCTCCCCCACCCGCTTAACCCAAGGGGGAGACAGCAGTGGACAACAGTCCCAAGCATGGGGGGAAGGAAGCAGAAGCAGCGGCCCCGACTCATATCCTTTTGATACGCCAGCTCTAGCAGGGGCCGGGGAAGGGGGAGAGGAGTTCGCGACCGCTGCCCCCGATAGTGATTTTGATTTTGATTTAGCGAGCCGGGGGGGGTTTTCAGGAGTGTTCCCCCACCCATCCAAGCGAGAAGAGGGGTTTTTCGTTAGCCCCCAGTGCCCCCGGTTCCTCTCTAAGAAAGAGCACACCTCCCAACAGCGCCGCGGAGCCGCGGAAAGTCACTAACGAGTCTCCCTCTCATATTGCAGGACAGGAGACCAGGGGACAAAGAGAAGGTAGCAAACCCGGGGAGAGGCAGCCCGCACCGAGACCCCAGCGTGTTCGAAATAAGCCATCTTGGCTGAGAGACTTTGTCTCCTAAGGGGGGGGGAGTGTGTTAAGGTGGGCTCGAGACTTTGTCTCGTCCTAGGGGGGAGGGATGTTGTGTTCTGATGATTTTACTGTACACATGGATTGCAATGTATCTGAGTCAATGTAACCTTGCCTATAGCAACAATGTAACCTTTCAGCTGTATCATATAAGCCCTGTAATAGGACGCGAGCTAATGACCACCAGCTGGCAGCAGCGAGCGTCCAAGCTCTCTTGGTCCGAACTCATCAAAGGCAACAGCGCGGGAAGTTTTCCCGCCACTACCTACACCTGGACAAGAAGGGCGTGACCTGCAATGACGTCACGCAGACAGTAGCCAATGGGCTACCATGGCACCACGTTCAAATGTATTACTGCTGTATATAAAGAGCTATTGATCCGCCATTACCTCATGTTCCCTCTGTCCACGATGCAATAAACCTGAGTTAACCCAGCCCGAGGCTGTGTCCCGTGTCTTGGTTTGCATACACCAAACGTACCCTTTGCAGTTTTCAGCAAAAGTAATACCAACATTTTCCCCTTCAGAAAGCACAACCGTCCCTCCCTTCAACCTGCAAATACATCCTTCACAGAACATGTGCAGTGGAGGCAGCAGGAGTGGGCCTGGGCATCTCCTCGCGTGGTGGATCATCGTGGCTTGCTTACTTTTTTGGCAGCCGATGATAAAAGCTGGTCCATAATGGGATTGATCTTCTCCTTGGGTTGTCAAGAAAGAGGGGAACATCATGCTGTGAACAGACTCCTTTAACATGTTGAGTTTCCTGCTTACTGGTTAGATTAGAACATCAGTGTGCCAGAAAATCGGGATGTACAAGTCAGCCTTCCCAGGATTTGCTTTTGTGAATGCGCAGAGGCAAAAGTCCTTTTGTGTACCCTGCTTTGGGAAGTGAGTTTGCCTCACAGCTTGGTCTTGCTCCCTCTCCCCCAAAAATGTAAAATTAGCAAACGCTAGGCTGATTCCCAGCTTCTAAAATCTACATAGCCAGTTCTCTGAAACAATGAATACCTGCAATTGTGTTTTTTTTTTTTTTGCCAAACATTGGTTGTAGAACTGGTCTGGTTCTCAGTTATTCACTCCTACATCACAGACACATTTAGCCATACAACTGGTAAACACTGCATCTTATATTTAGTACACAATTCTTGTTGCCTCTCACCCCACCTCTTGTCTTACATCATCTTATGTAAGCCTTTAGTTTGAAAAGAAGGAAATCACCAGGCAATCTTCCACGTTATTTCCCTAAGGCCTTCCAAGCCCTTTCCCATGCCTGTTCACATATGTGTGTTTGGGAAATACTTTGAGGTGGGTTTAGCAAAGAGTTTTGCCCAAGTTCTCATAAGGGGATGGATCCCAACAGATCCTAAAATAGAGAGAACAGAGAGCTGTATCATCTTATGTTTAGATTCCAAACAAAACCCCATGTATTAATAACGGAGATGGGTGCATATGTTTGTGTTGATGCTACAGAAAGTGTGCTGATTTTGTAAATGGCTCCTTGGTGTCATTTCTGCTGGGTGGAGATCCTTGTCTTATTCCACGGAGAAGTTATAATTCCCTAATTAGTCTAGATTTAGTGTAGTCCAGTGATGGCGAAACTTTTAGTGACTGAGTGTCCAAACTCAACAGGCTGCCGTCTGCGCCGCAGTGGTGTGGGGTGAACTCTGTGCTGGGGGGAGGAAGTGTTCCCATTGGGCTGCTGGGCAGAGGGATGGGGTGAACCCTATGCTAGGGGGAAGGAGGAAGCACTCCCATTGGGCTGCTGGACAGAGGGGTGGGATGAACCCTGTGCTAGGAAGAAGGAGGAAGCACTTCCATTGGGCTGCTAGGCAGAGGGGCGGGATGAGCTCTTGCTGGGGGAGGGAGTAAGTGCTCCCATTGGGCTGCTGGGCAGAGGGGTGGGGCAAACTCTATGCTGGGACGACAGTGCACATGCCAACAGAGAGGGGAGCCCTCTGGCACACTTGCCATAGGTTTGACCACTGGTCTAGTCTCACAGCTTGGTTTGTTAAAAGGTGTACCACCACTTTGCGGTTTGATTCGATAACACTGGATCTCTGTGCCTAAAGTGTAAAAATCTCTTGATATGAAAAATTATTTTTCAGCCACTAACCGCTTCCAAGGTGTTTTCCTCAGAAGTACACTAAGGGCAGACCTAGTGAAGTCTTGAAATAATGCCAGACATTAAAAGCTGAAATCATGTCTCAGTCTGTATGTTGTGTTTTAGTATGACAGGGCATATCAAGATCTGAAAGGATTTTCCAAAAATGGAGACAATTTCTGCAAGCAACTTTTGTCTGTTCTTCAACAGAGGTATGTATGATAAGCCTCCAAGTATTCAACCCATTCTCTGGTCCAATATTGAGATGAGTTCCCAGAATAGGAGTATGGCTCTTCTCTTGAACAGATTGTGAGGCGTATACTGTCTCTCTTGTGTGGTTGAACAATATACGCATATCATAATCTCATGCTGTTTAGGTAACACACTTGTTGCCCAATAATTATTAGGACAATTCCTGGCATGAGAAGTGGATGAACAGGGAATATCAAGTAGTGGCTTCAAGGTACTAATTCACATTCATTCTCCTTTTGTATAAGAATAAAAGGGTTTTGACTTAATGGTAACCTGAACTACAGTAAAACCCTGACTTACAAATGCCTCCAGTTACATAAAATTCAACTTACATAATGATTTTGTGCTAAAACCATGTCCCGATTTCCTATGGGTTTGCTTTGAGTTACCTAAAGATTCTTTTTCCTATGGGTTTGCTTCGAGTTACATAAAAAACCATTTCCCCATAGGTTTGCTTCGATTTACATAAAAATTTCATTTTTTCTATGGGTTTGCTTCAAGTTATGTAAAAAAATAATTTTTCCTATGGGTTTGTTTCAAGTTACAAAAATATTCGATTTAAGCAAAAGCCTGCAGAACGGACTTTTTTCTTAAGTAGGGGTTTTACTGTATAATCTTAGGAGGTCATATTAAGGGCTTGCTCAGAGAGGGAACTAGCTCATGTTTGTGGCGTGAGCTATTTTTTGGTAGTCACACAACACACAGGAGATTGTGAACCAGTCTGACCCTCTCTGCCAAGCTGAGCCATTTTGGTTCAGCAAGAAGGCTACTTTACAGAAAAGTCACATTAAAGGGAGATTCTGCCCAGCAAAATGATCCTTTTCATCATGATCATGCGTCACCATTTTTTGCTGTCTGATTCCGGTCTTCTGTTAGCTTTGAGCTTCTGTGCTTCGCCATGTCTTTTGTTACGGGGAACAAGGAACAGTTCTTCTTCCATGTCTAGCCAGACATGAAACTGCCAAAATGAAACCACCTTTTGGTGAGTTCATTCTGCAGTTACCAGGAACAACTGAAAAGCAAATAGAAATACAGTAGAACCCTGTATAGCGATTTTAATTCGTTCCACGGAGCTGATCGCTATGTGGTTTTCGTCGTTGTACGATCTTCCCTATGGGAAAATCCGTACAACGTTTGGTGGTAAGCGGTTTTTTCCATTGGAAAATCGTACGGATTTTCCCATAGGAACGATCGCTATGCGGAACAGCTTTCCCTTCTTCAAGCCTCATTGCTATGTGATTTCATTGCTGTATGGGGCGATCGCTATACAGGGTTGTACTGTACATGTACCCCCCTCATAGGCAGCCAGTTAAAATCTTGCCTGAAGAGAAAAGTTTTTAAACTGTCGGCAGAAAGGCATCACAGAGGGGGCCAGTGTTGAGGTGCTTTTTGTGTCTTGAGAATTTCTCGTGTTACCTTTATTGATCAATTGGCAAAGAAATGACACTGCAGATATCATTGGTCTCCAGTCTCCCACCAGCCCCAACTAGAATGGCTAATTGTCAGAAGTGATGGGAACTGTAGTCTAGCAACATCTATAGCCCTGTAGGTTTCCCTGTTATTGCAATAAAAGCAACATTGGAAGGGATCCTTTTAGGAAAGACAGGGTGTAAATCACGCCCCACAGGGAGACCAAAGGGAGACTTCAATTCCCAGAAGCCTAAGTCAGTTCACTGGATGATCAGTGCTTTGGGGAATTGACTTAGGCTTCCGTGAATTGAAGTCCAAAAACCAAAAGTTGGGGAACACTGGTGTAAACATTTTAAAAAAGAAATTCATAATAAAAAAATAAGCTACTATAGATTATCTACCCCAGCTTCACTGCTGTGGAAGCTCCTGCTGTAGGCAGCCTTCCTACATTACTGACACTGGGCAAAATCCAGTGGGTAACTATGCGCCCAGCACAACTTGAATTAAGTGCCAAAAGTTTTTAATTTACAATAATCAAAAGCTTCTGATTACCACTACCCTCACCCCCATTTTAGATTCTGAGGCTCCTTCAGAATCCTTTTTGTGCTGAGGAAGCCTTTTGAAGCCTCAGAATTGAGGTGGCTTTAAAAGTAAAAAAAATCACCACCAGATCATTGTTGTTAGGATCAGGACCACCCCCACTGACCTGCCAGTGAATTCTGACTTTTAAAGGTTCCTCCCTGTTCCATATCTCCCAAAGGCTTCTTCTAGGGCACAAAGCACCGCAAGAGACCCCTAGAACAGGCATTCACAACCTACGGCCTGTGGGTTGGATGTGGCCCGCAGAGCCATTCCATGTGGCCCTCCGCCCTCATCCCTGCCACAAGTGGCGGAAGCACTGAAAACGCTCAGAAAATGCAGCAAAAACACGCGTTTTCACATGAAAGCCTGCTGAAAATGTACAAAATGCGCAAGAACTTGCCAAAAATGCATCAAAAACGTGCAAGAACTCACCGAAAACACATAAAAATGCGTGAGAATACATGCGAGAACTCACACAGAACCGCATGACTGGCCCACTCAGCTGTCTGAGGGGGAGTGATCCTGCCCGCAACCTAAAAATGTTGAGAAAGCCTGCCTTAGAATCTATAAGATAGGAAGCTTTTAGTTGATGTAATTTGAACATTTCTGGTCCCTAATCCAAATTGCACTGGGTGCAAAGATACAGAACAGGATTTTGCCCTGTAAGTTTAAAGTCATATCAGGGTGAATCTGTGATGCTACTGATCCTCAGGGGTGTCAGTGATGGACATGGGAAAGATACAGCAGATGAGCTCATCTTGCATGTCTTTGGACTTCCAAAGAGACGGGGCAGTGCAGACACCTGCCCTGCTGTAGCCACTTTCATGCTGCTGTCAGAAGCCATAGAAGGAGCTTCCAAATTTTAGGTAATGTCTTGCAAAACACAGAGCTTCACAATCAAGACAAGGTTAGGGATGTTGAAGACCTATCCTGGGCATAACTTAAAACACCTCCATTTAAATGAACTGGACTCTAAATCCCTCATGTCAGCAGAATGATGTACCAAGCTAGGAACTGTCTTTTGCTACAATTGTTACTGATTTTCTAAAGTCACAAATATTCCAGAAAATTTACTGACATATCCACCACCACCCAAAGGATAGTAGGAACAAGTTTTTATGGAAATCTCATTTATTTTATTTGTTAGGCATTTTGGAGATACAGCAAAGATTTCATTAGCTACAAGTACCAAAACCCATGTATAGAAAATGTGATTTTGTATCTTAAATCTCAGGACTCCCTTTGTGTAAAATGTCGTTATGAAATATTGCTTATATAAATTCAGTGAAATACTTCACAGCAAAGCTACACCCCAAAGCCTTCTCAATTTAAAGAAAGAAGGGCATTGTGGGCAAAGCACAGCCACCTACATTTCCACGGTCTGTTAACTCCCTGCATTGCTCACTGTTGGCTAACTTGGCAAAGATTGATGCAATCCATCAATCTCAAGAGGACCACATGTTGACTCTCATGGCATCGGATTCTATCACTACTCTTATAAGACTTGGCTAATGACACTAATAAAACTGTTCATGAATTGATCCACATTGGGTTTTACCAAGAGACAATTCATTTAACAAAATGTCATATTAAGCTTCCTTATGTTTAATCAGATCATTGGTCTTTCTAGCCCTGTGGTGCTATAAGGAGGTCCCCAGTAATTTTCCTGTCTCCTGCTGCCTGATCCTTTAGAGCTGCAGTTGCTGAGGTCTAAACATGTGGTCTTCTGCAGTGAGTCTCCTCCGATTGAGTTCTGTCTCCTCCCTTGAATAGTTTGTCAGAGTCATCTCAACATTGCAGATAAAGCAAGCAAGCCATTTCAAAGAATTTACTTTAGTGGTGTCAGTTCACATAGTCAACTGCAAGTCATCAGGTGATGACTAAGGACGAGCCAGGATCCCAAGGGGTTGTTCCACCTAGTTTGGGGGACAGCCCAGATTGTAGCAGGAGGAGGAGGAGGAGGAGGAGGAGGGAGGAGACATATTTCTGTCATACAAAATACGTGGCTACTAACATGATATGCAGTTTGCTTCAACCCCCAAGAGATCACATTGCTTACCTGCCTCATTACAGATGTCAGCACTGCCTCCAAGAGATCTATTGGTAAGCAGGGGCCATTCCCTGGAGAACAGAAGTTATGGAAAGACTTTGCCCAATTATTTGCTGTTTGTGCTCATCATTTTTGATTATGTGGCCTGGCCAGTCCTTGTTGCTTTGTTTTTTCTTGTATCCACCCTATGTTTGATAAATTGCCTTTTAGTAAAAACCGGCAGGAATGGCTAAGACAGGGGTGCCCAAACTATGGCCCGGGGGCCAGATTCGGCCCCCAATGCCAATTCATCCAGCCCGCAAAGCCCTTGTTGCTCCTGGAAGCGGAGGTAAAATGCACCCTGAGCTACGTGACCGGCCCACAGACTGAAAGGTTTGGGCACCCCTGGGCTAAGAGATGCAGAGCCCATTTTCTCATGTAAGTTATGTGACTGCTGAGGGCAAGCAGGGCATAACTGATTCATGGCAGTACATTAGGTGAACACTTGGGAGAGGTGATGCCTGTTTTAATACATCACTGCTGAGTAACATGAATTATGGAGCAGCACGAGGGAGGACTACCACCCCCACAAATGACAAGATAATTGCTGTTGAGGTACAGCAGACTACTTGTAGATAGAAATAACAGGAGAAAAATTATGAAGATCTGCTTTCCTTTTCTCAAGGTTTTACAAATGTGCACAAAAATGAATGTTTTTGAGAAATCAGATGTATGTAGGAAGAACATACTTGTGTGGCTTGAAGACCAATCACAAAACAAGGGTAGAGAAGCTCCTGGCAGTGGTGACAACGGCAAACAATGAGTTCCTAAAGAATTCACTCTTCTAGTGATGAGCTATTTGTAACATATAGTTAGGCTCTGAAATAAGATGTTTTGAAGTCTGTTAAGAATGTTTAACATTTGTGATCTGAATGTAAGACTTTTCTTGTTTTAATTTTGGACAGAACATGGTCCTATTATGCATAGGCTCACCGAGAAGTGCTTAATTACTGAGCTGCTAAAGTAGCATTCCCTTATTGGACCTAACAGTGACTTAAGCCTATTCGATATAATAGTATCTGACATGGAATTGTCACCACCAAGTAATTTATTTTCATCTGTGTGTGTGTGTGTGTGTGTGTGTGTGTGTGTGTGTGTGTGTGTGTGTGTGTGTGTGTGTGTGTGTGTGATCACACATATTTTATAGGAGTTTTTCTTTGGATTTATCAGAAATAATGTGAAATTGGCACCAAAACCCACAATATTTTGCGTAAGAATAACAATTCTGTGGAATAAGTTTAGCGCTGTGATTAAAAACTGGTATTAATGAGAAAGTGAGCCGATGCCTTTCAGAGACCATTGTAAATGAAGCATACTTAGGTTTCCTTTACTTGAGGCTGCCATTTTATTATGGGATTCCAAATGTAGGATGTGACTACACTGGCACTTTTGGAGTGGCTGGTGTGGTCCAAATAGGGACACTTGAGTTCAAGAGGAGGAGTAATAGCCATTTGGCACCCAAATTGTGCACCAGCTCACTCCGCATGCTATATGAAGTCTTTGCATGTGGTCTCACCTTTGTGGTCCTGTTAGCCTCTCTCTCTCTTTCTCTCTCGTAGCAATATGTTATATTTCGCCTGAAGCATTTGTTTAGTTAATACTAGGATTTTATCTTTTTTTTCTTGTGTAAGAGAAATATTTCCCCTTTACCTGGTAAATGTATACATATGTGCACTTGCACACATACCCAACCCTACCCTCTTCTGGATCAGCTTCCCAAAACCAGGGAATGAATGCATAGTGACTTCAGGTTATTCTGTTGACAGGGCAAATTTGGAGATTACATATAGTAAAGGACTGGAGAAACTGGCCAACAAGCTCACCAAAGCATTGAACAAAATGAAGGTCAAGTAAGTGGCGTCAGGTCATACTCAACTGTTTCTAAGGGGTTTTCCCTGTGCTTCTCTGGGACTATGTAGATCAGGCTGCTTGATCGGATAGATGGAGCTATAGAAGCATGCACATTAGTTTACTCTTTGCCCCTTACTGGGCCAAGGATTTGCCATCCATTCCAACCTAGTGGTATGATTTGAGCAACTTTCCATATATAGAATCTGGGTATATGCCTGGTGAAAACATCTGTCTCATTTTTGGTTCAGCTCATTGGAAGGGATGTCTCTTCCATTTCTGCTGTTCTGTGTACCACTCCTTTCATTTGCCACAGGAGGGGACTTTCAGTTCAGTTTTCTCCATTCAGTGGGATTGGCTGGGCAAGAACATGCACGCACAAGAGGGGCACCAAGGGAGGAGTGGTAAGGTTGGCTAGGCAAGGAGACCAGGTCTACAGCAGAAGCAGTGGCTGGGCAGGGAGAGGGAGACAGCAGAGAGGGAAGGTTGTTGGAATATCAGTGTGAGGTGATTTTATGTACGTAGAGTGAATGAAGGCGATGAATGACAGAGAAAGTGAATGACAACAGATGATCCATGTCCTTCATCTTTGTCAAAATGAATCATTAGCAATTCTGAGTGTCTGTCCCAAAAAGCGATGGAAGACAATGAAAAAGAATGGAATGAGCTGTTCTGTTTTTCTTTTCATTCATTGTGACTAGAACGGCTTGTGCTGCTTAATAGAGATCTTATAAGTCCAACCAAAAGGGAATGACACTCTTCCACTATTATCTTATGGGATAAGCAGCTTTTACTCGTGTGAAGTTGACATAGCTGTTAATAAAGTCATGTGTATAGTCTCAGGATGCCTCAAACCTACACCAGTTGAGAAAATATTTTAATTTAATTTAATTTAATTTAATTATCACATTTATATACCGCTCACTCGGCCAAAGCCAACTCAGGGCGGTTCACAATAAAAATTAAAAACACAAGTTAAAACAGTTAAAACAGTTAAAAATATGCCCTCTTGGTATCGCACTGCCTAAGATAAGGAGAGAAGTAGTAGCGGATGCTGAGAGAAGTAAGCAAGAGAATGACCCTTAACATCCTCTGAATGGATATGAGCCTCAAGTTCACCGGCTCAGATCCAGGAAGAGCTTTATAGCAAGAACAAACACACTTGAGGGCATACAAGAGCAGAACCAAATTAGAAGATGGAGGTAGGAGCCCACTGGACAAGGAACAACATTAAAGGAGGATATAGCTGAGGAACTCAATCTGCCCTACGTCACTTGGAGAACCCTGAATAGGCTGAGGGTTGGAGTCCCTAAATGGAAGACCAACATGATCAAGTGGGGGCTGCTGGCAGACAACAACATGCTGGGTGAATGTGGAGAGATACAGAGTCCGGCTCATTTACTTGTCTGCCAATTACTGCCAAAAACCTGCATCAATGAGGACTTAAGTTTGACCAACGACAAAGCGAAGAAAAATGGCTTCATTTTGGCAGTCCAAGGTTTGATCAGAACACGAAAGAAAACTTGTGTGAATTTCATCTGTGCATTACATTGAGCTTTGCCCCACCCTCTCAAAAAAGTACTAGCAAATATTACAAGGCTACTTTCCCGCTTCTTAAATATACATAACCAGTTCTCTGAAAAAATGAACACCTGCAATTGTTTTTGCAAAACAGTGGTTGTAGAACTGGTCTGGGCCTCAGTTATTCACTCCTTCATCACATGCACATTTAACCATAGAACTAATAAAGTGCCACACTAGTTTTTAGCCTTTGCATGCCAATACTGATATTGTAAAGCTGATGTTAAAACATATGTCTTTTTGTCCCTCATTAGTTACATTTGTAGTGCCTGGATCTGTGTTTCAGAAGGGATGAAATCTGCATCAGAGTTGCACAAGTAAGGATAGTCTAGTTCATTATATGGAATCTGCTAAGAATGGGAGGCTTTTGAAAGCATTTTCAGTGCTTTCTCTGGGATTGCATGAATTATATTTATAGTTATTTTCTCCATAGTTGTCTGCCACATCATTTCAGGAAAGGCAAAATTTCATGCCTCAGATATGTTTTATGTTGTACACTCAGGAAACTTGGCAAAGATATTCAGACGGAAGCAATAAACCCAACAAATCACATTCTGATGGAACATGAGAAGAGGAAAAAAACAGTGAGTTCAAACAATGTTGATCACTTCACACTGTGAACAATGTTTTGATCACAATGTTTGTGCATGGAATGATATTGGTTACAACTCTTATGTTACACAACAAATGCCTGTCTTGTTGGCCAGACTTCACTAGTTAAAAAAAACATCCTACATTTGAGCCTTGTCTGCTCTCCATATCTGAGTGTGTTGAAACAGTATATAGCAGATCATTAAAACGGTTGACAAACATAGATGGTCCACAGAATGAAAGCCACTCAGAGTACAATTAGACTTTTAAATATATAATAAAATATTTCTTACTGTTTAAATGTCTGAGACAGAAAAATGAGCTTTTTATTAATACTGTGATGGGACCAAGATTATTTGATAGCAAGATTGGTGATATCCAAGATACAGTACAAAAGATTGAGTATCACTGCCTAATCTAACATGTTATAAATAATATGAACATGTTTGGACAAAAACAACATTTTTATATTGCACTCTACACCAGAGTGCATTCCATAGAATCGGTGTGTATGCAACACCTAATAACTTCAATATAATATACAGTAAAACCATGACTTACATATGCCTCGAGTTACATAAAATTCAACTTACATAATGATTTTTGCACTAAAACCATGTCCTGATTTACATAAATGTCCAGATTTACCATAACACAATTACCTATGGGTTTGCTTCAAGTTATGTAAATAATTATTTTTCCTATGGGTTTGCTTTGAGTTAAGTAAAACATTCATTTTTCCTATGGGTTTGCTTTAAGTTAAGTAAAAACCGATTTACATAGAAGCCTACGGAACAGACTTTTTATGTAAGTAGGGGTTTTACTATATATTTACATCTATTTACATAATTGAAAACTCATTGGAATGGGCAACAATCCAAAAGGAGTTAAGGTAACTATAAACAAACCAATTAAAAAGGTTGAGTAAAACTACACTGTCAACTCACCAATCCCTACACCTGACATTATAGATTCAAGTTTAACAGATGAGATTTCAAAACTTGTCTAAGTTTGTACAACTCTTGCTCCACATAAAGGCACCGGGAAAGAGAATTCCACAGCTTTTGGGCCAAGTAGGAAGATTTCCAAAGCCTGGAATTTTGCCCCTCTACTCCAAGGGATCAACAAAAGTCTGAAATCAGCAGATTGAATCCTCTTAAAAGGAATAAAGTTTTGGATTTTTAAAAGCTAGACATTGTGAATTTAAAAAAACACAAATTAAAACAGCATGCCTTCTCTAATGGGGCAGCAGTTCTTGGTTAAATTCTAGCAGAAAGCACCTTTCATTGCAGTGGTGTGACATGAAATCAAAGTATATTTTTTATTAGGCTTATTTAGATATTATAGTCTGTAGGTACACCTACATGCTTAGAAGGAATCTTGTGTCTCAGCCACCCTCTATTATTGCTTTGCTTATCCATGAATTAGGGACCCTGAAGAGATTGCTGCTTGCTTGTAGACTTTGCAAGTGAACATGAGTCTTGAAAAATGTGGGCTCTTGCTGGTGCTTAGAGGTTATATGAGCGCCGGACTTTGCTTTAGTCTTTAGATTGCTTGTGTCAGCGTGATTCTACCAGGCAAGCCCGCTGACTTGTTTAGCTTGTCTGAGGGATCCTGTTTGTTTTTTTCTCTGCTGCTATTTTATTATGGGGGAGGGAGGGTGAAAGTAGTTTTTTAACGATAATCTGTTTAGTTTTACGTGTTTTTAAATCTTATTTTTAGCGGAGGGAGGGTTTCACTACTGTTTTTAGCTGTTGTTTTTAGCAGATTGTTGTTTTTAATTGTTCATAGTATTGTTTGTTTGTTTTTGTGGTTGTTGTTAGCTGCCCTGAGTGATGTCCTACATCAGGAGGGTGGAATATAAATCCACAAATAAATAAATAAAATAAGAGGGGCACTCCCCTTAATGCACAGACACACATTCCAGTGTCATAGAATACCTGAAGAAAGTTGTTGAGGAGCAGGGCTGCAATATTAACCTATGACAGTGTGGTGGATTCCTATAAATTTGATGCAGTTTCATTTCTGCCCCCATCCTTGATTTTAAGATGGTATTTAACTATTAAAGAGCCTAAATATTTTAAGTAAAAGTAAATGAATAAGTACGTTAGCTCTAATGAGGCTAAATGGGTTGGATGCTCAGAAGCAATTTGATCCTGGTAGTGTGAATTAGGCAGCTCAAATGCTAGGAGATAAAACCTAACAGTGCTTTTCAAATGTTGCGATGTTTCTTTCCCATAAGCTAGACAATACAGTTGAGAAGGCATCTGAAGTGGTTCTCGGCAACTGGCGTCAACAAATAAAGGTAGGTTCCTGATTTTCTAATTCCAAAAATGTGTTGGCAAGTGGAGAGTTGTGGCCCTCCAGGTGATGTTGTCATAAAACGTCTCTCTGTTCATAGTAGCATAGCAAATGGGAACAATGGGGATTGCAACCCAAAACATCAGAAGGGCCCATATTGCCCACCCCAGTCTACCCCAAATCAATTTCCCAAGTCCCATTGGTTTAATTTATGTGAATAAAACTCAGAAATGTATAGACGAACTAGAAATACTTCATGATTTCACATAAAGGTATTAACTGGCTGGGTTATAATACAAGTATATATTTGGTATATATCCACATTCAGAGAGAAAAAGTAGGCCCCCATATCTTTTCTATGAATGCTACTTAGTAAAAGCTGTGATACATTATACTCTCTACAAAGGGCACACCTTCTGACATTTAGATTTAGCAGTCAGAGTCCTGTTGGCCAATGTGATTATATAAAGGCAGTTATGCAAGCAAAGTATGCTGTTTTGGGATGGTTCATCATGCAGCGGATTATTCCTTTCTTAATTATCTTGTATCTAGGCAGATGTGAAACTGCCAGAATGAAGCCACCTTTGGGTGAGTTCATTCTGCAGTTCCTTTCACCTGACTTAGTGTGAGAAAGATTAGCTGACACAAGGTGGCAATTGCCCAGGGTACACCCAATTGTGGTTCAAAAATGCCAGTCTTTGAGGAGACACTTTCTGTGTACCCCTCCTTTTTTAATGAAATAGACTGAAATGATGATGAAAGCCCATGCTTTCCACCTCACTATATTAGATTGGCAAATGCAATGCAGTCACAGTCAAATTCCACTTTTGCACGTAGGTTTTTGCTACAGGACCAGCCAAAAACTTAATTATTTCAAACCAAGTCACTGAAATCACTCAGTAATAGCAAATACATAATGCTGTTGCTTTTAGGTACTTTTGGTAGAGAGCTTCCAACACAGCTGAATTCTAACTGGAGCATTTCTTTGAAGATCCACTGTTATGTACATCTCTTTATGGAACTTGTCAAGTCCAAGGGTTAAAGCTTAGCTTGGAAATACTTGGATTGTGCTCCACTTTCCTAGCCCACTTTCTTCATTGATTTTACATTTCTGCTGTAGGCTAAAAAAAAATTGAAGGAACTCACCAAAGAGCATGAAGCACTTTTCCGTGAAACAGAAAGCTCCCAAGCATTGGCTTCACCAAAGACCAAAAGAAAGGTACATTTTCAGATAGATAGATTTTATTTATTCATTTGAATTTATATTGCCGCCCCCTCGCCAAGGTGACTCTGGGGCTGCTCACAAATATAAACATCACATAATAAAACAGGAACCTCCAAACTTTAGAAAACTGTTAAAACCGTTAAAATACCCTCCCAATAACCACAAATTAAAATTGAACTAAAAGCCCAGATGACCTTCATATAAGCCAGCGAGGGGGGGATACCGCACCGGAGGCACCCCACATCTGCTGCGCAAGCCAGGTTTCAGATCTTTCCTGAAGGTCAGCAGCTCTGCTTGGAGGTGCAACTCAGTCGACAGGAGGTTCCATAGGGCTGGAGCAGAGACCGAGAAGGCCCTCCTTCTAGTGCTAGAGAGTGACTGTAGCTAGATGCTTCTGAACAGTCTAAGGACTGTAGTAACTTTTCCCCAGCTGTTAGGTAGCAACTTTACCTGCTTTCAACCGTGCAGGAAGCACCTTAGAAGAAGAAATTCTGTTCCCAAATGTGTGGTTTCCACGACCCTGTCTAGCAGTGGCCAACTTTGGCACGCCAGGTGTTCTTGGACTTCAATTCCCAGAAGCCCAAGTCAGCACTCCTGCTGATCCCTATGGGATTCTCCCCATGCCACAGCCACTGGCTTCCAGCAGTGGGGGGGGGGGAGATGAATGGGATGGGAAGAGCGCTAATTTAAAGTCAATTTTTCCTCAGCTGCTGGCAGCCAACAGCTGTGAGATTGGGAGGAAATGGACTTCAAAGGAGCCCTCTTTCCACCCCATTTCATCCCCAAAACAGGTTCCTCCCCCATCCCACAGCACTCATTCCTTCCCCCATCGCCTCCTGGTACAGCAGGGCTTGCGGTGGATTTCTCTGGCTTCTTTTTTCCCCTCCCTTCCTTCTGCACAGGGAGGGCAGGCTCGGTGGCGGATTTCTCTGGCTTCTTTCTTTCTTTCTCTCCCTCCCTCCCTTCTGTGCACTAGTAGCTGCTGCATTTCCCACTCTCAGTTTATACTCGAGTCAATCAGTTTTCCTGGTTTCTCAGGTAAAATTAGGTACCTTGGGTTATATTCGGATTGGCTTATACTCAAGTATATATGGTACATTAACTTCCTGGCACCTGTTCTGAGTTATGCCATACAAAGTTACGCAACAGGATTTTTACTCAACATCATCCAACTTGAATTGTATACTACCCAGAGTTGGAAATATCCCAGAGGGGTGGTATAAAAATGAAATAAATAATAAAATAATGTGTTTGAAAGGGAACTGTACAGTCCTGGAGAACAAACCCCAGTCACTGTCCTTGACAGCTCTGCATGACCCAGAGAGCTTCAAGGGTGCTTTGCTTGTAAAAACAAGCTGCTGAAAACGAGAGCAGGAGAAAGCTCTTTGCTAATTATGGGCTTCCCCGGTCACTCGAATGGCCACTCGATGGACCTTTACTTTGCTCCAGCATGGCTGTCCTTCCTTATAGCAACAGTAATTACACTTATATACTGCCCCACAGAACTTAGTGCACTCTCTGGGTGATTCACAGTTAATTAGCATTGTATGTCCATTGTATGGAATTAGGTAAAGGTAAAGGTCACCCTTTCTCAAAAGCAAGTTGTATCCGACTTGAGGGTTTGGTGATCATCTCTGTTTATAGCCAAAGAGCCAGTGCTGTCTATGTTTGCAGATGTTTCCGTGGACATGTGGCAGGCTGACTAGACACCAGATCGCATGGAATGCTATTACCTTTCCCACCTTTCCTACCTATTTATGTGCTTGCAATTTCTTGCTTTCGAACTGCTAGGTTGGCAGGAGCTGGGACAGAGATGGGAGCTCACTCCGTCATGCAGCACTCAGGTCTCAAACTACTGACCTGCCAACCTTCCAGTCATCAAGTTCAGCATCTTAACCACTAAGCCACCACATTCCCTGGTATGGAATTACTGTACAGGCATCAATTTACTAAGTATGTCACGGGGAGAGGATGCTTTAGTGCTGCATAGTCTACAATGTTCATTGGCCCACAGCTTCATTTTCTTTTATGGGTTATAAAAGTATGAACCTTACCTCTCCTGATTCTACTAGGGCATAACTAAAAGGCAATATGAAGCAAGTAAGAGAGCTATGAGGAAAGCAACTCTAGTAAATGAAGTCAATTATCTCTCTTTCTAAAAACAACCTTGCATTTCTGTTTTTATCTTAGTTGCTCCAAAACCTGGAAAAATCTGCAACAAAACTGGCCAAGGATGATGAAGAGTATTATAAAAAGAATTTGGCCGCCTGTGAAACTAGGTTGAAATGGGAAGCCACTTTGGAAAACTGCCACCAGGCAAGTCGCTTCAAGCTCCATTCCTTATGTTGGTGTATATTCTCATTCAGATACTTTCTCCAAAATATAAATAAGTTCTCTCAGCCATGTCTTATTTTGATTTACAACTCAACAAATACAGTGACTTACAGCTGTGTGTTCACAATTTACAGGTCCTGATTTATAGCTGTGTGCTTTAAGTCATGAAAAATTGCTCTGGAGTAATTGCTCTGGAATAATTGCACACTGGTGTGTTAAAGTAAAAACATCAAAGAGAGCAGCTATAGCACAATACAGTATTACAGCATATGCTCTGCGAGTTGAGAGCTACAAGTTCAGATCCCAGCATTTTCAGCTATAAAGACCTAAAGCCAGAGCCACTACCAGTTGGAACAAACAATCCCAGGCTAAATGCACCTGTGGTTCAATTAACTCTGCAGCTTAGTTGACATCATATGTTCACACTAGCAAATGTACAGTGGAACCCCAATTAACAGACAGCTTGGTTAACATAAAAATCGCATAACAAAAGGAAATCCATAGAAAATAGTGGCTTGGTTTAAGGATCCCCCCCCTGGAATGGATTAATTGGTTTTCAATGCATTCCTATGGGAAACCACGTTTTGGTTAACATATTTTGGTTTTCAGTGCATTCCTATGGGAAATTGCATGCAATGTATTCCTATGGGAAATTTGGTTTAAGTAATTTTTGCTTTAAGAAACGTCCTGGGGAACGCATTAATTATGTTAGCCGAGGTTTTACTGTACGAGGTTTACCAGGTTTTACCCTGATTTAGGGTAAAGGTACAAAAGCTAATTATCAGGGACCAAATTGAAGCTGGGGAAAAACCCATTTGAAGGTACAGTAAAACCTCTGGTTACAATGGAGGTCCATTCCAACAGCCTCTGTCATAACATGAAAAAATTGTAAACCGAAGCAAGTTTTCTCATAGGAATGCATTGAAAATAAAAAAGGCCCGACCGGACCAAAAATAATTTTTAAAAATACAAAAAACAAACAAACACAAAACATCCAAAAAATGCCAGACATGATCGTCCCACACACCCTCAAAAGGGAAACAGTCCTTACCAGACAAAAAAAAAACTGGCAAAAATGTCAGATGCAATCGTCCCCCACCCCCACAAAAGTGAAGAAGTGATCTCCCTACCTTTTTGATGCTGTTTGAGGACCTTATCCGCTCGGTTCCCACCTTCCCCCGAGCTCCCTGGGCAGTGCTACAGCCAAAAACGTGCACCTCCCCCAGGCTGCATTATGACTTCAGGTGGACAGGGCAGTGGTCATTTCGAACTCTAAAATGGCAGTGGCAGCCATTTTAGAGTTTATAATAGCACAATTTTCGGTCATAAACCGAAAAAATGTCATAAAATGGGGTTTTACTGTATCGGTTATTTAAGTTAGAAAGTCAGATGTACCCATTGAAATATTTGTGATTCTAGCACCAGACAAAAGTAACTTCCAGACAAAATCTTGTTTTCAGGACTTACCATTTCAAAGATCTAGGCACAAATAAGTTAACAAACCAAGCTCTGGAGAAATCCATTTTGAAGTACAGTGGTACCTCAAACAATGATTTAAATCCGTTCCATGGGGCTCGTTGTTCTACAAAACAATTGCTATACGATGCATGCATCGTATAGCGATTTTTCCTATGGGATGCACTGTACAATGATTTTTCCCCATTGAAAAATTGTTGTACGATTTTTTTTCATAGGGAACATTGTTATGCGGGACGCCATTTCCCCCCCCCCCAACCTGATTGTTATGTGATTTCGTTGCTATACGAGGCGATTGTTGTATGAGGTTCCATTGTACAGTATTACCAACCCAGTTACTGAGAAGTCTGTAGTATCTCTGCAAAATGTAGCATTTCTGTATTTAACTTTAATAGCTCTTTGTGTCCTCCAGATCCACTCCTCCTTTTTCTCGTCCACAGATGTTTGCTGTGTGATTGACTGCCATGAAACACAAAAGCTTTGTTTGGGCTACCATTCCCCATTGTATACACCCATGATGGTGAACCTTGGCAGTCCAGATGTTCTTGGATTTCAATTTCCTGAAGCCCAAGCCCCCGTGAATCCACACAAATGGGTTTACTGCAATTCATCTGGCCTGCGCCACCCTCGTCCCAGAAGCAGAAGTAAAATGTGCCCAGATGAATCACAGTAAACCCATTTGTGTGGATTCACGGGGGCTTGGGCTTCAGGGAATTGAAATCCAAGAACATCTGGACTGCCAAGGTTCACCATCATGGGTATACACATTCTGGCTTTCTAAATGCAAAGGATATGTGCACCAGAAATTGACACAGAACATCTACTAAAAGGCAATCTGGTTACACTAAAAGAGATTGGCCAGCATACAAAGAAGAGGTTTTCTCACACTGAAAAATCACTTGGACAATAATAGCAGATAACTCTGGCACATGAGCTATTCTCCCAAACTATTACTTTACTCAGCATGTAGTCTTTTTTTATGGGACAACAATTAAAGTGAGATCTATATCAAGCAATGAATGACAGCTAGAATTACTAATCACAGATTACAGTAAAATATAGTCTAAAAAGTAATAAAATAATAGAAGTTTGTTAAAAGAGCTTTTTACAAAACAACAACAACAACCTATCAGTGCCAACAAATCGGGAATAAATTTCCCACTCAACCTTTTTTCCCCTGAAGCACAAGTTAATTAAATGCTGCTAAGCATCACCACCTCCACTGAGAGCTACTGTATTTTTAATTGCATCCTTAGATCTGTTCTAACCCTTTAAACAAAAAATAGCACACCTACATACTGTAAAAGAAACGAAAGACAGCAAAGAGCTAAGCACTTTTAGACCCAGTTGATATGAATCACAGAAGATTAATCATGAACTTAATCTATCTATGGCTATTTGGATTCACTTTTTCAGTTCATGGGAACTATTGATTCCTTTGTGATGAATAGATTGGTAGCAGGTAGATTTCAACTTCTGCACACTTCTGCAGCCTTTGGTGCTTCCAAGTGGAGTGCAGAAACTGCTGCAAGGTGAACATTTCTGAGCAATTAATACCATATAAACAATATCTGTAAGAAAAATATGCAGGGGTCCTCAAGCAAAAAAAGCACCCCGAAGAAACCCAGTGGTCCTTGGTGCTGATTGGGATAGGCGAGGTGGTAGTTTCTATGGTTTTATGGTCTGCTTTTTTAACATTGTGAGCCATCCAGAGTGGAAGGGCATCCCAGATCATACCTGTCAAGTTGCAGCAATGAAAACAACGGAAGGTTTCCAGGGGCCAGTGCATGCACGCGCAGTAACCCATTTGTCATGCGCAGAAACCCCTTCGCACATTCGCGCATGCACAGTAACCCCTTTCCTGGCCATTCCATTTACGGGATGGTGGCGGGAAAGGGGGAAAGATCGGTGAATTACGGGAAATCCCTGCCAAAACGGAATACTTGACAGGTATGTCCCAGATGAGCGGGGTATAATGATGATGATGATGTAACAGAGGAATCAACTTGGAAGCCACTGGGGAAAATAAAGTCAATTAAACTACCTATTAATAATAAACCTGGCTTTTGAGGGGCAAGTCAGAATTACCCAGTCATTCCCATTATATAAGCATATTTTCTTACTTACTTCTGGGGAAAATGTGACAACAAAAGAGGGAGCAAAGTTTATTCATTGTGTAACATTTTGCATTGATTAGGAAGGAACAAAACTGGGTTGCATGTCTCCCTTTGGGTGGAAAAAAACACCATACAGAATTAAGCATGTCCATAGGTATTTTTCCTAAAGAGGATAACACAGATGCACGATACACTAGCAGAATTTGCAAGCATGGGGTGCTCCACTACAGTACAGTGCGTGTGTTTCCGTGTTTATTAAAATTGCATTTAGGATTCGAGGGGATAGCACCATCCCTTGCCTCATCCCTGTGGACACCCATGGACAGAATGTTATCTGTAAAACTAAGATGTACAAGGTTGGAAGTCTACGTTTTCCTTTTCTTTGGTACTGAGCCCATAAGACAACATGAGGCTTTAGTGAGGAGTGGCAGCAAAACTGAAAGCCTAGCCTGTGGTATAAAAAACTAAGTTTGGAATGTGGGAGAGTAGTGACTTTTAAGAGGATTATTTCAATTTTTACTATTTCCTAGTTCATAATAACCAAGTATATATGCCCCAGAACATTTTTTTCATGCATTTTTGGCTTGCAGGATAATCTGAGTGAACAATGCATTCTGATTTCATGGGAATTTACCTCGGGGAGAGCCCTCCTACCTGCCTTGCTCCAGTGGCTATGGCTGTGCTGAACCAACAGATCACTCCAATGCTTCCAGATTGTTCTCTCTGTGTGTCTACCAATGACTTCCTTCTTTTTAACAGAGTGTTCTAGACCTTGAAAAAGAGAGACTTCATCTTCTGTACAACATGTTACATTGCTATAGCCAGCACCTTTCCAGTTTGGGAGAAAGCTTAACGGTGGTACGTATTCTGAAATTATGCTTTCACACTGCCAGTCACATACGACTGGGATTTGTTCTGACATCTCATTGTGTTTGCGCCTATTCCAGTGCCACACGAAGATTTGCAGCGCGGTGAGCAAGGCCGATGCTGACAAGGACACACAGGCATTAATGGAAGGCATGTCTACGCCTGCTGCTGAAACAAAACCAGAGTTCTTGTTAACTGACTATTATGTAAGTGCAGTTCCAAAGCAAGCACTCTATGGTGTCTTCATGCTTTACCTACCCAATTCTAGACAACATGGAAAGAGAAAAGCGCCTAACCCTAATCCTCCTCCCTCCCGCCCCATGGAAAGCAAGAAGCTCGAAGAGAAGGTCCCTGTTCATGTGCTGGCTCTCTTATGAAGCCACAATGTGTGGGAAACCAGGGTTCTGGCTCATGTGAGAGCCTCCATATGAACAGGAGCTCCTCAACCCAATAACTAAGACCTGAGTAAACTTAGGTTGCAGAAAACTAAGAAAAAAATAATAAGTGTTTTTAAAAGGTGTTTTTTCACATTGCTATTTACTTTTTCAATATGATATCCTACTGCTGAAATCTTGTTTCATTAAATATACTGCGTAAGGATGATGATGATGTCATTGCTGTGGCAGTTTTTCAGAAATGAAGCATTTCTAACTACCTGAGGGTCCATGGAATCCCTTTCTTCATTGGGGAAAGCATTAGGTGTGGTGGGACAGGAGGGGAGTCATCCTGGCAACAATGGTTTTGGGTAGTTGAAGACTTGTTCTTATAGGAGCCTCAGGAGGGAAAATGGCAATGTTTTACAGTATTTCAAAAATGTCCCAGTAGCTGATTACATCAGCATAGTTTATGGATCAGGATTTCAACCGTGCACTGATCTGGATCCCATATGGAGAGAAAGGCAGCATATAAAAATAACAGAAATACATATTTGTCTCATTGAACTTTATGAGAGCCATGTTATAGACCAGGGGTGCCCAAACGTTTCGGGACGTGGGCCAGTCAACATGGTTCAGCAGTCCGGTCACGTGGTTCCTCCCAACGGAAGCAGAAGTAAAATGCGTTTTGCAATCTGTGTTTTTCATAAGAATGAGAAATATTACCCTTCCATTTTTTCTGCTTAAACCAGGGGTGTCCAAACTATGGCACGAGGGCCGGATCCGGCCCCATATGCCAATTCATCCAGCCTGTGCCACTCCCAGAAGCGGAAGTAAAATTGCCCAGATGGGCGTGTTTTATTTCCACTTCCGGGAGCGATAAGAGCATTGTGGGCCGGATGAATTGGCATAGGGGGCTGGATCTGGCCCACGGGCCATAGTTTGGGCACCCGTTATAGGCAGCCAAGACATACATTGGCATTGGCGGTCTATTGCTCTCAACAGTGCCCATGGCCCATGTTTTACTTTTCCTCTTATGATTAGAGCCACCTGTTCACTTGCAAACAATAAACAGTACACCTGTAAAAAGAAGAAATACAGTAAAACCCCAAGTTACAAAAAAAATCAGTTTCCTGGCCTATTTCGTAAGTCAAATTTTTCGTAACTCGAGGCATGCATTTAAACCCCCCCCCCCCCGGAGATTTCCTACCTTCTGGTTGCTGCTGCTTCCTTTTCTTACACTTCCAGCGTGGCTGAGAGTGATTTTTAGTGCACAAAAAGGCAGTGCTGCCATTTTGGGCGCTAAAAAACTGAATTTTTGAGTTATGAATTTCCCCCCGTAACCCAGGGTATTTCGTAAATCAGGTTTTTTTGTAAGTCAGGACCCCAGTTTAAGAAAAAAACATTTCGTAACTCAAAAAATTCGTATCTAGAGGCGTTCGTAAGTCAGGTTTTACTGTAATTGTATTCCGGGAAGAATGATCACTTTGGGACTAAATATAACTGCCTTGAATCCTGTTGATAGCCCCTACTCTAGTAAACACATTACATTGACTGCAGAATAATGATTCAGTACTCCTTATGTTCACCTGATTGATTACGTCTGTTTCCTTAGAGCTAACTACCAGTAGAATTTGGGCCACTCCGTGCTCCATGTGATACCAGTCACTGCAAAACAACTTTGCCCCTTTCGCTGTACCACTGCTCTTCTCTGATTTTAAGGAGTGGTTGATACAGAGCATTAATCATGGATAAAAATCCTTCCCCATGAAAATATCCCAAGCTTTCATTTCATACACTTAACATTGCATTGGCCCATATAGGAACAGCAAGAATTGGCCTGGGTGGGGAGATGGATAGCCTGCTAACACTCTGTTTGCATGAGGTAGCATGTATTTAAAGTGAGAGAACACAGGGAAGGTGCTAATATACACAGGACTTTACTCACTGCCCACATTCTGAAGAAACAGGCCAGAACCGTACGATGTACTAGAAATGTGGGGCAAAAACATTGAGAACCAGTTTCTCAGCTTGAAAAGCTTTCTTTTTAAGACTGCAACAGAATATACTGGCTGACAGTTTTGCTGTCTCCAAAAAGTAATGTTTATGAGCATTGCTATAGTAATGCAATGCTATAGCCTTCCTTTTTTGGGGAAGGTTCTGGAGAAGGCAGTGGCACGTCAGTTGCAGGGGGTACTGGATGAAGCGGAATATCTGGACCCATTCCAGTCAGGATTCAGACCTGGATATGGTACTGAGACTGCATTGGTCGCGCTGATGGATGATCTCTGGCGAGAGCGGGATGGCAGTCATCCGTCCGTCCTTGCTCTTCTTGACCTCTCAGCGGCCTTCGATACCGTTGACCACGGTATCCTTCTGGAACAGCTCCGAGGATTGGGGATTCAGGGTACGGTGTGGTCCTGGTCTTCCTCATTTCTGAGGGGCCGGACCCAGTCGGTGTGGTTGGAGAGTGAGAGGTCGAGTCCTAGGCCCCTAAAATATGGAGTGCCTCAGGGCTCGGTACTCTCTCCTCTATTTAACATCTACATGAAGCCGCTGGGTGAGATCATCCGTTCCCACGGGGTGCAGTACCACCAGTACGCGGATGACACACAGTTGTACATCTCGGCCTGTGGGGACCCCAGTGATGCAGTCAAAGTCCTTTCCAGCTGTCTGGAGGCTGTTGGGGTCTGGATGGAGGCAAATGGGCTACAGCTGAATCCTAGCAAGACTGAGTGGCTATGGATAGGGGGTCCTGCGTTATCCCGGGAGCTACCATCTTTGGTTTTGGATGGGGCTGTTTTGCCCCAGACCAACCCGGTGCGCAACTTGGGGGTCCTCCTGGATTCGCTGCTGCTGCTAGAAGAACAGGTGGCGGCTGTGGCCAGGAGGGCCTTCGCCCAACTTCAGGTGATTCGCCAGTTGCGCCCGCTCCTGGACCGGGACTCTTTGCTCATGGTCACTCACGCTCTGGTGACCTCCAGACTAGACTACTGTAATGCGCTCTACATGGGGCTGCCCTTGATGACCATTCGGAGGCTGCAGCTGGTCCAGAATGCGGCGGCCCGGGTGGTGATGGGGTGTGGACGTTATGCCCGTGCCTCACCACTGCTTCGGGGGCTGCACTGGTTACCAGTTTGTCTCCGGGTGCAATTCAAGGTGCTGGTTTTGACCTTTAAAGCCCTACATGGTAGTGGGCCAGGGTATCTTAGAGACCGCATCGCCCTAAGGACGTCTGTCCGTCCAACCAGAGTGGATCGGAGGGGCTCTCTAATTGTGCCATCAACCAGGGGGGCTCGCCTCTCTGGCACAAGGAGGAGGGCCTTCTCCGTGTCCGCACCAGCCCTTTGGAACCTCCTGCCTGTGGAACTGCATCTCCAGACGGAGTTGTTGCCCTTTAGGAAGGAACTAAAGACCTGGCTGGCGGGCCAAGTTTGGGATGCGGGTGGGGATGGGGGTACCGTTGGGTGGTTGGTATAGAGAAGTGTGCCTTCCCACAAGGTCCCTTCCGTTCTTGCGCACCTTTTAGGGGTGGTTTTTTTTTAAACTTTTAACTTTTTTATCATGTGTCATTTATGTATTTACTGTCCGCTATGTAAACCGCCCTGAGTTGGGTTGTACCTGAGTGGGCGGTATATAAGCGTGAAAAATAAATAAATTAATAAATAAAAAATGTAGCTGAGCATTGCTAACATTTTTGTTTACCTGAGTGCTTTTCATTTTGTTTTACCTTGCAATAAAGACAGCTAAGCTGAGGGTGAAACTGAACCAAGCTCTCTACTGTAAAAACATAATAAAGACAACAACCAAAGATGTAGATATGTGCTAGATCTTTAAAACAGCTTGTAATATCTCAGTGACACCTCTGTACTTGCTTGGCAAAAGACAGATCACAAATCAGTGCATGGTTCCATTGTTTTCACCACATGGAAGAAACAAAGCCATTAATCAGAAAGAAAGGTTGACACAAGTTACAAGCCATGAGGTTTTTCCAGCTGTGTCTTTTGTGCCTTCAGGCATTGCAATCAGATGTCCTCATTATGAAGCAACAGAAGTAGAGCTGCTTTTCAGTCCTATAACAACTCATTCTCCTCAATCATGTATTGATGTATAACTCAATCAGTTATGTGTGTGTCACCAATCATATTTTAAATGACCAAACAATGGAACTTGATACTTATTCATCATACCTGTTATTATTCATGAGAAAAACAGGGGAAATATTTCCAACATGTTAGGTTGTCAATGTTTGTTTGGAGCACAATGAGTTGCTTTTACAGCACAAATAGGAATTTTTGTCCACCAAGAGTTGTTCCATTGCACCGCCAGTGTCTTCCTTATCAGAGGAGGCTGGTGGTATGATGGATCTCCTTTTGAGTTTACTTCAATATTTAAAGGAGCTGTCCAATGTGTGGAACCTGTTTTGGGAGTAGAAGTCTTGGAAGGTCCCGTCAAGATCACAGTAAGACCCAGAGCAGTTTTACTGCTTCAACAAAAATGGCCAGACTAGGGTTCATTAGATGATTCCACACCAATTTTTCTGGGAACAATGAAAGCCCCAATTTTTAATCAGAGGTAAGAGGAGCAGTGTTCTCCTGCCTAGTGCTCCATCACTGAGTATAGAACAGTGTTTCCCAACCTTTGGTTTTTGGGCTTCAATTCCCCAAAGCCTAAGTCAATTTCCAAAAGCACTGATCAGCCAGTGTACTGACTTAGGCTTCTGGGAATTGAAGCCCAAGAACCAAAGGTTGGGAAACACTGGAATAGAAGGTGCCTCTGCGTCTTCAGCTGACCTGCACAGCTTGAGAGGAGTATACATATGAGAGTACAGTTGCACACATTCTGAATCATCTGCATGAATAGTGCATGAAGAAATGAATTAGTTTTGCCAACAACTTGGAATTCACTTTGTTTAAATTGAAGCTTCTTGAATCCCCCAGCTAGCATACTCAATTTTTCTCAGTTCAGATCATGTTTGCTTTTTGTTCAGGCCATGATTGCTCTTGGCATTATGTTCCAAGGAGGCTTTCAGACTCTGGGCCAGGAATGTTTCCTCATCCCCGATTTCATTATTCTTTGGTTCCACTTTCTTTTTCATTCCTCTTCATCTATTTTAACTCCCAAATCGCTTTCCCATATTTGTTTTTAATACCTTTTGTCCGTTCATCTCTACTATTAGATCTTTATACAATTTACTTACTATACCTCTAGTTGTGATCAACCCTCTTCTTTCTATATATTAACTAGCATTTTTTGCCCGGCCTTGCCGGGCAGTTATTATCTGTGTGTTAGTAGTTGGGGTGGTTTTTTGGGGGGGTGCGCACCACCCCACCACCACCAACACACAGATAATAACTGCCCAGCAAGGCAGGTGTGCCCAATGTGTGTGTGTGTGTGTAGATTCTTCAAATACCGTTATTTGCCTGTTTACAAACTCCTGTGATCTTATCCCTTTGTCCCATTGTTCCATCCACTTTTTCTGTAACCAATTTAAACTTAATTTCAATACAAAATATCCCTCTCTTGTAATTCCCTACCTGTATTTAACCAATCCTTTAATAGAAGCAAGTTATTTTGTTGCAAGACCTTTTTCACCTCCTTAAGATTACCGTATTTTTTGGACCATAAAACGCACTTTCCCCAAAAAGTGGGTGGATGAGGGTGCGTCTTATAGTCCGAATGCTGTCCAGCAAGGCTGTTGTAAAATGATATTTTACATACGGTATGTAAAGGATATTTTACAACAGCCGCGGCTTGCCGAAGACCTCCACCACCACTGCCACAGCTGGCCAGGGAAAGAAAAACATGTTCGGTGGGCCATTACCACAGGTGGCCACAAGAGGGCGCAAATCACAATTTCCCATTTAAATGAATTGGAAATCAAATTCTTGTACAGTATTCTAAAGCTTTTCTATTTGTATGTTCCCAATGCATTTCAGTGGGAAACCAAACCTTCTGAATAAAAAGAAAGGGTTTCATTTACCTTTCTTGCATTTGTCCCTGCTCCATGTGGTCAAAATGGAGGGGGAAGCCATGCTTCCTAGTTGCAGGGAGAGCAAGAGGCTAGGCTAGAGCATCGCTTCCTCCCTCAGTACAATTGGCTTGCCTGCCCATTTCCCCTGCAGTGCCACCACTGGTTGGTGATGTAAATACAGTACTATTTGGTTCAGAATATTTTTTCTTCTTTTCCTGCTTTAAAACTGGGTGCGTCTTATGGTCAGGTGTGTCTTATGGTCCGATAAATATAGTATGTAAAGGGAAATAGATCAAATCTGTTACTTTCATCACCGGCGATATGTTTGGAGATGCTTTCTTCTTCAAAATTCTCCATACTTTATGCAAATCTTTAAGGGTTTTACTATTTATCTTTGCTTTGGAAGTGTAGTTCTCTAAAAATGCCTCACCTTTAATCTTGTTGAATTCCAACCAACCCATTTCTGCATTCTTTTGATCATCTTGTGTTAACTTTATTATCCTCTTTAACTGGAATGCTTTATAGTATGCTTTGAGATATTGGATCCCTAAACCACCATCCTTTTGGTTCGAATACCACAAAACTTTTGTGAAGATTAATCGGGAAAAGGGCAATATTGCAAATTCCTATGTACAGCACGGGGAGGGAGGATAGAAGAGGGGTTGACTGAAGATGTAAGTTGTATATGTTAGAATGGTTGAATGTGTTTTTAAATTTATTCGTATGTTTTCAGTGTTATTATATATAATTAATAAAAATGATTAATTAAAAAAACTTGACTTATACTTGAATATATACGCTATTTGTCTGTGGTTGCGAATTCAATATCTTATTGATTTTGAACAAACCTTACTTCACAATAGTGACCACTTCCAGCTGTTGAGCTGTGTTTGTAAGTATTTTTTAATTAAATGTTCATTCCTTCAGAAAGCCTTATTTGCTTAATACCTTGGACTTGTTATTCAGCTCATGTTGACGTCTCCACGGGCCAAACGGTGCAAATGGACTTGGGAAATCAAGTCCACTTGCATGCGGTTTTCTAGCCATTTGGATCTCACGTCACCCGCTGGCTAGGGAGACCATGACATGTCCACCGTTTTCACCTTGCCCAAGGGATCCGATGGAGGATGCTTTGGCGAGTTTTAGTCACAGCCTAACATCATTGACAAGAGATGGACAACACTGCCTAGTTAGGCACCCCCAACAAAACTAGTGATTCTCAGTTTTTCATATTGCTAACCAAGAAGCTCTGCATCAAATTCTTTTGCACGTAAAAGTTAAATAACAATATTTATGCTTTATTTTAATTGCATTCTTTGGTTGCTAAACATTTTATTGTAGGAATCAGCAATTATTAGCCTGGGGCAAATCTGTTTTCAAAGTAATTGTTCCCAGTAAATGTGAAACCCATCGAGAGCTGATGGAAATTGCTCTCTGACATTCTTGCTGGGTGCCAGAACTCAAGATACTGAGAAAATTGGGGGAAGTCAAGATTAACATCTTGAGAGGGAACCCCTTTCTCAAGCCATCCACATTTATCTATTCTAGACTTAAGATGTGAAATATTTTGTAATGTGAGAAGGTATTGTGGCTGAAAAAATATATTGTTGCTTTGCTACAGGGTACCAGTGCTGTCAACATTAAAAGCATGCTTGGGATTAGTACCAGATACAAACTTTGTTCCAGGATTTCACTTTTAATAAAGATCTGTTTCTGCTTAAATGTCATTTTCTTATATTCCTCTAAAGGGCATGTCTAAATTTTCCTTTATTGCAAAAGGAGGAAGATGCAACAAGTTTGATTGAAAAGGAGAGGAGACATGCTTCCATCAAAGCAAAAGTACTGCACTTGCAGAAGGACTTAGAGAAGGCTTTACAAGACAAAACAGGTTATCTGATACATTCACTGTGTGCCTTTATAAGTTGCATGCTAAAAAACTCTGCCCCCTTCCCAATTTTGGAGTGTTGTAAATCACCAAGAGCGATTAAAGAGTAAACAAGATCCCAGTTATTATAATCAGCCAGAGATTAAATTTTAATATATAATTAATTTTTAATATATATAAACACCCTAGAATTTCCTAAAGGCATCCCAACTCACTATATTTCTCCCAAAAAACATTTCAAATGACGTAAAGAATTAGTTTATATTTTGTGTGCCAAAAGTGTATTTTATGCTTTTGAAGTGGACTTAGTCCACGAAAGCTCACATTTAAATACAGGAGTTAGTCTTTAAGGTTTCACAACATTTTTTGCTGTTGTTTTGTTTACTCTCAGTAATTTTTTTTAAAGGCCTGGAACAGATGCTTAAAGCTTACACAGAAAACCCACAGTTCTCTGATGCAAAGAACCAGAATGATATTACTGCACAGCTTGATGAGGTACAGTAAACTAAACATTAATTTGTATAGTACTTTCAAATTATGCTTGTGGGTTTAATATTTCCTTCTAAAATCTAGCTTTAACAAATATTAGTGTAAATTCAAATGTCTGGGTGTCCAGTAGTTGCTAGGCAGGTTGGGAATAAAATAATTGGCTAAGTTTTTGTGTCAAAATTCCGGCAAAATTCCTCCCAATTCCCGTACCAGATACTGCAACCTTTTTAGGTGGCTGCTAGATCACAAATTCTGTAACTTGCCCACACTAGCCTAAAGCTACCAGTCAAACTTGTATATCATCTTAAAACAGGATTCTGTGGGGACCCAGGCTTATCTGTAATGAGCTTATTGGTGAACCTCCATCTGATTACAGTGGTACCCCGTATAACAAATGGTTCGTACAACGAAAAATGCGTATAATGAAATGTTCGTCGCTATTTGCGATGCACTGTATAACGGAAAAAAAATGTTCATTATATGGATTGTTATTGGGGTATCACCACTAGTGATCCGTATAACAAACATTTTCTTTTCGTTATACGATGCATCGCCCATAGGGATCCGTATAACAAAAAAAAACCGTATAGTGAAGAGCTCCGTGGGATGGAGTTTTATCATTATACAGGGTTCTACTGTATTCCTATTTGAATCAAGAATGACTATAAGGGCAGTGATGGTGAACCTTGGCACTCCAGCTGTTCTTGAACTTCAATTCTCAGAAGCCCTGATCTGCAGGAGTGCTGACTTGGACTTCTGGTAATTGAAGTTCAAGAACACCTGGAGGGCCATGGTTTGCTTAGCTTGGCATGTGAATCCAGGTAGGAATTGGATTCCTGGCCTACCTGTCAAGCTCAGCAAATAATCAAAGGTTTATCCCGGGGTTATTCATCTGGCTTGTTGGGAGAGACAAAAGCTGGAGTCCCAGCTTCCTGCCAGGTTTCAGCTGTCTTTTGAAACAGACCACAGGCAGAAAGTCCATGGATGGTTGCATTGGGCAGCCCCTAGTGGCACACTGGCTGGCCTACAACAAACCAGGCATCTGTAGAATCTTTTGGTGTAACAGCCAGACTTGTCAACAGTTGAAATCAAAGTGCAAGGGAGCATCATTTTGCTAATAATTTTAAAATATTACCCAAGGCAACGCTGAAAGCTACTCTTCTGCAAGCAAACCACTTCAAGTTGGCCAGTGCACTAGCAGAAATTGAACAGAAGCCGAAACCAGCACAACCCAGGAACAGCTGCATTTCAAAATGGAAAGAAAAGGTAACTATATGAGCTGTGGCCATTCATCAGCGCACATCTAGAGAGCTATATAGGAGATCAAATACAATACACCTCTTTGGTTCTGTCTCATAGTCTACCACAACCACTGTGTATCCCTAATTCTTCCACATGGCTTATTCTACAGAATATTATTGTGGTGGCAGATAGGCTACACTTAAGGAAGAGCCAGTTTCTTAAAAAAGAAAAGATTTTCTTTAACTTTCAAGCAATTCTAAGTTGTTCAGTTACCCCAAGTCAGGGACTTTTAAGAGTTTGGCTTGACAGAAGAGCTACCCCTGTGGAGACTAAGGAAATCTTTAGGATGCCTATTATACTGCATATTTATTATTATTATTATTTACACTTATATCCTGCCCCTCTAGGGGGAAAATCATCCCTACTCAGGGCGGCTAACATAACAAAACCAGTCACATAGCTATTTCAAAAATGAGACGTTTCTCTCCCTGGAAAAATGTATAAAGAACTGTAAGCTGCATGTTCTTGTGGTAAACATATGGGCCAACAAAAGAGCAAATAAAGATATATCAGAAGTGATGATCAATACTTTATAATAGTGTGATTTGTGAAGAATATCCTACAGAATAAAGCATTATGTGTGAAAGATGTTTCTATTATACATTGTTCCCTTCTGCACTAAGCACCAAACACATGGAGGAAAAGACAAATTTCTTGAAATACATGGTGAAGGCATGCATCAGAGTAATAACCAACTCCATCTTCTGGACTTGATTGTGTCAAACATGTCCATATTCTCTACAATGTACCAGAGCAGTAACTTGTGGGACAACTAGTAGTTCTGGATCAAAACCAGATTTAGTTTTCCTTTGTAATATATATTAAATAACCAAAATAGTTTATTTTCCCCAAAATTGATAGGGCTGTGTGCACAGTTCCATGGTAATAATGCGACCGGTTAAAATGAAGCATTTAAAGCAAAATTCGATAAGGAATATTAATGAAGTGGAAGCTAACTCGAGCAGCTTGCCAGGTAACAATGTAACTCATTCTTTATTAGACAAACATTTAAGTTATTGCTTTTCTTCTCGTTTATGATTGCATCAGTGCTAAAATGGCTGCCATTCTGATGATAATAAAGCCACCAAGTGAGAATGATCAAATTAGTAAGACGTTCCATGATGTAGATCAGGGATGTCCAAACTACAGCCTGCGGGCCAGATCTGGCCCTCGACACCCTCATTGCTTCCGGAAGCATAAGTAAAACGCGCCCATATGGGTACATTTTACTTCTGCTTCCAGGAGCAACGAGGGCTTTGCAGGCCGAATGAATTGGTGTTGGGGGCCAATCTGGCCTGCGGACCATAATGACCGCCCCCCTGAACCACGTGACCAGCCCACGTCCTGAAAAGTTTGGGCACTCCTGATGTAGATTAAAATATAAAAGGATGACCTGGGCCTGCCAATTGATACACCAGACCTTACTCTATATTTCACAGCCATTCTCTCACAGATCTTTCCTTAGCTGGAAATTCTGGAGCATCTTACTCTTGTTTGTTCTGCAACATTGCTAGATGTCATTCTACAGAAGACTGAGCCAAAACAAAAACTCCAGCATATTTCGGGGTTGGGGATTGCTTGTGTCTTTTGCGCCTTGGAGAATCCCCCCCAAGGAAGAGGCATAACTTCGACTTCTTACTTTTATTTGCATGAATAAAAACCAAGAAGCACAGGGCCACACCTTTTCTCTTCTTGCACAGGGGATACCCTTTTCATCTTCCATATTTCCATCCAAATTTATCGGATAGTTTATAAATATATGATCCTGAGTGGCACTAGTATCCTTCCTCCAAATATAACAGGCCGGGTGGGTGGGTGGGGTGGGTGATGTAGGATTGCCAAACTAAAACTGGAATGACCACTAAACAGTGATTATTTAAATGTTTTTTTTTAAGATACAAGGTTTCTAACTGGTACAAAATATCTCAGTCTTCTTCAGATCCAAGCTGTTTTCAAATCTGTCCCTCTTTAAAAAACTTAATTCAAGATCTAACATTGAGTAGATAGCTAGGAATGGCACTATAGTACAAACAGAGCTAGTTACTGTTACAGGTGAAACTCGGAAAATTAGAATATTGTGCAAATGTCCATTCATTTCACTTAAAAGGTGAAACAAATATATCAGATAGACTCACTACATGCAAAGTGAGATGTCATGCCTTAATTCATTATAATTGTGATGATCATGACATAAAGCGTACATGAGATTATGTGATGATTATGGGGTACATGAGATTGGGGGGTTGGGGTTTTCATAAACTGTAAGCCATAAGCATCAATATTATAACAAAATAAGGCTTGAACTATCTCGCTTTGCATGCAAGGAGTCTATCTCTTATATTTGTTTCACCTTTTAAGTTGCAATATTGAACTGAATTAACATTTGCATGATAGTCTAATTTTCCGAGTTTCACCTGTACCTTCTGCAAACAGTATTACAGTATTACTATTGTTCTATTTTCCAGCTCCTATTAGCAGTTCAAAGCCAGCAACTCTTTTGCATCCAGAGAATGGTTTTGTACATGGAACTTGTGTGGCATTGTACGATTATAGCACAGAAAGGGAGGATGAGCTCTGCTTACAGAAAGGTAAGTCTCAACAGGTATAGCCTGAAACAGAAACCTAGCCACAAACCAACCCAATACAAATCCATGTGGGATGCGATTATCATCACAATTCAGAATATATTAATGTATTTTAACCTGCTCTTTTGAGAATATTTTTAGGGCACAAGGCTCCCTTTTAAATAATGGAATGTGTTTTTGAACTATGTAGCACGATTTGTTGGTTGAAGGTGAACCAGCTGCCCTAATAACAAGTACGCGTATAAGCCTTAGAGCTATTTACACCAGAAGTTCTGTTTTCAGTGTACCATTTAGGCCAGCTTCCACAACAGCTGCCTGTGTTTTCTCCCTATCATGATATTACCAAAGGATACAGGCAAATACTCCAAAGGGCTTATGCATAATTTGTGTTTCCACATTCTATATTTTCCAAGATGTATTTGAAACATGCAAGCAAGGAGAAAGTTGCACCATAGGAAATCTAAAGCTGGGAAGTTACTTTTTGGATAACTCCCTAAATTCCCAAGCCAGCATAAGCTACAACTATATGTCCACAAGTTACAACTGGAGTCCAGGTGTTTCTCCTATTTGTAGGAGTCACCCACACTGACCAGTCCAAGGACAAGACAGGCAAGGATATCATCCAGCATTACAAACAGCGTTAGTAGAGGTGATTAGTCTACAGAAAATTCTGTTGCTTTCGTAATGATAGCTCCGTGAATTGCAAGATACTTTTTAAATTCAGTACCCTGATCCTCGGAGAACAGATCTTAAAAAGCCACCTGTTTTGAAATTACCAAAGAAAAATAAAAGCCAGGAAGGAACATTTGACTTTTTAAAAAACCCAAGTGTTATCAATTTGAGCACAGCTGTATAGTTCCTAGGAATGGGAAAAGACTAACAAGCCCCAAATGCAGTCAAGGATGGCTGCCTTAATTGGGTCTCCAGAGAGAGGAACAGCATTTCATTTTTACAGCACCTGTGTAGAAATGGAGGATATCTGAACAGATCTCATTCAGCCATTTGAACAAAATGTCTCCAACAGTTATGTTAAAATTCATTGACTCGATCAAGGAGGTAATGTAATCTTGTGCTCATTATCCACTTAGGTGACAAGATTGTAATTCACCGCAAGGAAGATGACGGGTGGTGGTATGGCTCTCTAAAAGGGAAAAAAGGTATCTTTCCAGCTACCTATGTGGAAGAAATCATTCCTGCTGTTGACTAAAGTCTCCCCATAAATGAAGAAGCCATTCTTTAAACTGAAAGGCAAGATAATTAATTGCAATAGATCGTAAGGCTGGCCAGTTTACCATTCAAATTTATTTACCTGGACAAGATATTAGTTCAAATTTCTTTAATATCTATCCCATGCTAAAGGCTTAAAATCAAACCAAAGAACTTTCACTAACTTCTTGTTTGTATAAGAAGCTCTGGATTCACTGTATCATGAAAATTAAAAATATATCTCTCACCAAATTCCTTTTGTTTTGTTTTTTTAAATAGGGACACAACTGAACTAAATTGGGCTTACTTTTCAGCAGACACATACAAAATTGCATTATTAAGGGAACACTGTTTTACCAAGTTAGTAGATTTGTTTATGAGGGACCAGGAAATGCAGTAGGGCATTTTGGCCCATTTGCTAATTCAGCCTAACCCACACCACAGGGTTGTTGTTAAAATAGACAGCAAGAAAGCACATATACCACCTTGAGCTCACAGGAGAAAACCAGACATAAACATAAATACGTGCTAAGAAAGCTTGAAGGCAATAGGACAAGAGGAAGAGCTAAAATGAGTAACTCAATAAAGAAAACCACAACTTAAGTCCTGAGCAGGGCTGTTAACATAGGGTAGTTTAGAGCAGTGGTGCCCAAACTTTTTTTTGTGCGGGTGGGTCCCACCTCCAACACACAGCTGCAGGGGCTGGAGGCAGGCTGCTCCCGCTGCTGACAGTTTTGACGTCAGCAGCAGTGGTGATCGTACTTTGTCCTGGCTGCTCCGAGCAGCCTCTTGCTCGGTCCCATCCCCTCTGCAGCCTTTGCCAAAGCTGATCGCCGTGTTAGTGGAACCTCCTCTGTTTCAAAATCTGTGGCGCTGGAAGGGTAAACCTGGCGAGCTGCAGTGATGTCACCCCAGGGGATTCTCCTAGCGCTGTGGATTTCGAAACAGAGGATGCTCCGAAGATTTTCCTAACACGGTGATTGGCTTTGGAAAAGGCTGCAGAGGGGATGGAACCAAGCAAATGCAAGCGCGGCGCCAAAATGGCCGCCGCGCTCTTTGCGGGAGCCCCCCACAGGACGAAGGCATCCAGGTAGTTAGGGGCGTGGCCAGCTCCCTTATAAAAGGGGTGGCCACGAGGCAGCCGAGCTGCCATTTTGCGAAGCGACGGAGCGGAGAAGTTTTTCCTCTTACTCCGTCGCTTTTTTACCTTGAGCGGGAAGCCTTTTGGCTGCTTACTTTCCTCTTTTCGGCTTCCCTTAGGTCCGACTGAGATGCCTTCGAAGAAGAAGGCGGCCGCGAGCGCGGCTCGGGCGGTGCGGAGGCGCGATCCGGGTCGGAGGACCGCTGCTGCACCTTCCCACCAGCCGCCTTTGCCGGCTCCCACCGGGACCGGTGGGATGGGGTCTATTACCCCCTGGCCGGAGGCTGGGGACCCAAGCAGGGGTCCAGTATGGGCTGCGGCCCGCGGCCCGCAAGCGGCGGACGCCGCTCCTGGTGCTCATTCCACTGGGCCTTCCTCCATCGGGGCCCAGCTCACTCCGGGGCCTTCCAGCCTTGGGGGGTGGTGCGGTCCCCTCCCTTGGCAGGTGCCCACGCCGGCCCTGCCGGGCCTGGGTGTGGGGTCATGGCCATATTCGGGCCCCGGGGTGCAAGGGCCTGTACCCACGCCCGTAACGGGCGGGCCGGCTGGCCCGTGGCCCCAGGCCAGTGTGGAGGCCTTGCTGGCCCGCGTGGCGGCACTCGAGGCTTCCCTTGCTCGGGCCAGCCACGCTGGGGCTCCTTTTGGGGTGCACTTGGACGCGTCGTCTGCTGGGCAGCGGCAGGCGACGGGACGGGTCGAGCAGCTTGAGGCGCGTGGCGCGACTTCGGCCACTGCCTCGCAGCTCCCCGACCAACAGGCCAGCGCGGGTCAAGCCCCGGCGGCGAGCTCTACGGCGGTCGTAAGCTCCGACGCCCCCAGTGGGCCGGAACCCCCGGTGGTGGCGGCCCGCGGGGGTGCAGCATGTGAGTATGCGGTACAAACTAGTGCACCTACACATGTGGCTATGTTGGGGGGGGCTTTCCAATGGCCTTGGCCTCGCATGGGTGGTGCGGCGGTACAGCCGCTGACGCACCAACAGGCGACGGCAACCACCACCCAGGGCCCCGGGGTGGGGAGCATTTCCTACCCTGTGGGGAATGTTTTAGGGGTGGCTGGGCTAGTTCAAGCCCCTTTCCAGATGCCCACGGTTTCTGCTGTGCCTGTCTCGGCCTTGCCGACAGCGGGCTATTCCTTGCCACTGGGTGACCATTTGGCACAGGCCACCAGAGAGAAAATATGGCGAGGGGAGTATGTTGATATCTTCTCACTCCTAAACAGGGAGCCCACCAAGGAAGAGAGGGAGGGGCAGGATGAGGAGGATAAGGAACAGGCACGTTGTCGCAAGCCACCACGGACGTGGGCCAACTGGCTGCCGGCTTACCTCATCTACATGGCGGTGTACCTGAGGGCCCGGCCGGATCTGGCAATTCCGATGGTCCAGTATTTGGACAATATCGGGCGATGGTTGATTTTCCGGGCCCGTCGTGGTTGGCTTATGACGAGGAATTCCGTATGCGAATTCCCCTGCACCCTGAGATGAGGTAGGATGAGCCATGTCAGAGGCTTTGGCTTCTGTACATGACGCCCACGCGCCCCGCACCAGGGGAAAGATACCATTGTGGACATGCGGTCCAGCGAGTGGCTCCAGCACAGGTTCCCTGCCAAGTGGCGGGGCAGGGGGTTCCAGCCCGCCTGCTGTGCTGGACTTTCTCGTCTAATGGTTCATGCAATAAGAAGAATTGCAAGTACAGACATGAGTGTTCCACCTGTGCGGGCCCCCATGCAGCCTCTGCCTGTCCCAGGCCTGGAGGGACGCGGGGCAGAGGGAGGGGCGGACAGTGGGCTGGCAAGACTGCCGCAGATGGAGCTGGTTCACCGAAAGGCTCCCTCCCCAATTAATGTGGACATGCTGGAGCGTTGGCTCGCATTGTACCCGAAGGGGGAGGATGCAGATTATCTCCTTCAGGGCTTTAGACAGGGGTTCCGTATTCCTTTCATGGGTGATAGGTCCCCTCAGGATGCCCCCAACCTTTTGTCCCTTAGGGGGAGGGAGGAAGTGGCTGCCGCCAGCATTAATAAGGAGGTCAATGCGGGCAGGGTCGCTGGCCCTTTCCCTGCACCCCCGTTCACTAACCTCAAGGTATCGCCCCTGGGCTTGGTCCCCAAGAAGTCACCAGGCGAGTTTCGCCTTATCCATCACTTGTCCTACCCAGCCGGCCGATCGGTCAACGATGCTATCCCTGACGACCTTTGCTCAGTCAGGTATACATCTTTTGACCACGCGCTGCGCATGGTGCGCTCATGTGGCCCGGGTGCGCTGCTGGCTAAGTGCGACATTAAGTCGGCTTTTCGCCTCTTGCCAGTGCACCCGGGCGACTTTGAATTGCTGGGTTTCAAATTTAGGGGCGAATATTATTTTGATAAGGCCATGCCTTTTGGCTGTTCCATATCATGCTCGGCTTTCGAGCGTTTCAGTACCTTCCTAGAGTGGGCTTTCGTCCGCAGGTCAGGGTCCCGGTCTGTAGCCCATTACCTGGATGACTTTTTATTCGGGGGTGAACGGGGCTGGGACACGTGTACACGTCTCCTCAACACATTTCAGACGCTAATGGAGGAACTCGGTGTCCCTTTAGCGCCCGAAAAGACCGAGGGCCCATCTACACAGCTAGTCTTCCTGGGGGTGGAGATTGACACGATAGCGCAGGCGTCTAGGTTACCGCGGGATAAGGTGTCAAGGATAGTGGCCCTTATCTCGGACTTGTTGGCCAAGCGCAAGGTATCACTGAGGGAACTGCAGGTGCTGCATGGTCACCTTAATTTCGCCTGCAGAGTGGTCGCACCGGGCAGGGCTTTTGCCCGGCGCTTGTGCGACGCTATGGCAGGATTATCCAGGCCTCACCATAGGGTTAGGCTTACCCGGGGTATCAGGGCAGACATGCTTATCTGGTTACAGTTCCTGAGGGACTTCAATGGGGTCTCATTGGCTTCCCCTCAATTTCAGATTCAGTCTGATGCCTCGGGATCCCTGGGTTATGGGATGTACTTCAATGGGAAGTGGGCCTATGGTGGGTGGCCACCGGCCTGGGCAGGCACGGGTCGCCTGCATGATCTCACGTATCTGGAATTTTTCCCTATCCTGGGTGCTTTGATGCTATGGGGCCAGGAGTGGTCCAACTCGGTCGTGCATTTCTGGTGTGACAATGCGGCCGTGGTCCACATTGTAAATGCACAGACTTCTAAATCGCCCAGGGTTATGGATCTAGTGCGCCAATTTGTGTTGCGCAGCCTGCGCCTCAACGTACTGTTCAGGGCCAGGCATGTCCCAGGGGTTAATAATGATATTGCTGACGCTTTGTCCCGCCTACAGATCTCCCGGTTCCGTGCCTTGGCCCCGGATGCGGAGGAATTTCCCTCGCCACTCCCGGAGGAGATATGGACCATTGGCAAGGAGAGGTGAACCGGGCGATTGGCCTGTCACTAGCCCCACGCACCCGTAAGGCGTATCACCACGCAATTAATTCTTTCAGGGCATTCTGTACTCAATTTCAATTGCCAGGAACCTGGCCGATCCCGGTAACCCATGTTCTGCGGTTCATGGTTTACCTGCATTCTCAGGGCCTTGCACCTCGCACCATAGCATCTAAGCTTTCAGCGTTGGCTTTTATGGCCAAGGTGGGGGGTCATGTGGACAGCACCTCTGACGTCCGTGTGAGACATGTTTTGGAGGGGTGGGTGCGCGAGCGCGGGCGTTGCCCGGACGACTGCCACCCGATTTCCCCAGGGGTCCTTACCCAGTTGGCCCGGGGCTGGCCTTGCCTCTGTTTTGATGCATATGAGGCAGCCCTGTTCCATGCAGCCACAACGGTGGCATTTTTTGGAGCGCTCCGCATCAGCGAGCTTGTGATGCTGTCTAAGGCGGATGCAAGTCGTAGGGCACTGGAACTCGAGGATGTCTGTGTAGCCAAAGACTGGGCTCAGTTGAGGATACGTTCCTCTAAGACCGATCAGCATGGCGTCGGCAGTGGTGTGCGACTGCTACGGTGTTCTTTGGCAGACATCTGTCCGGTTGATGCCCTACAGGAATTCCTGGCACTGCGTGGCACGCACCATGGCCCGTTTTTCTGTCACCAAGATGGGTCTCCCCTTACTAAATTTCAATTTTGGAAGGTGACGGGCAAAGCGCTGGCCAGTGTGGGCCTCCCAGGCGCCCGCTATGGCACTCATTCATTCCGTATAGGGGCGGCCTCGACCGCTGCGGCTTTTGGGTACTCAGGGGCTGACATACGTAGCATGGGACGGTGGGGATCGCAATGTTTTCAATTTTATGTGCGCCCACTCCCCCCGTACCAACCCGGTCACCTTACCTACTTTCCCTCATTTTTTCCTTTACAGACCCGGGGTGTCGTATTACACCGGTGACAGTATGGCTGGTGGGCCATAGCTGCGTGCACAGGGCAGCGCGTTATGCTGCGGCGACAGAGTGGGGACCCCAACTGGGACTGGGTGCATACGCAAGTCTCACATGGCATGGTAAGCCCGGGATGTTATGGCGGGAGCTGCTGCCTTTCCTTTTTTCAGGCCAGAATGCTGACCCGCCTGACATTCTGATCATACACCTGGGGGGCAATGATTTGGGCCAGGTCACCGGCTTGTCGCTGAAGCATGCGATTTGCGGGGACCTCGCCTACCTGCATTACGTCTGGCCCGCCACAACCCTTGTTTGGTCGGACATGGTCCCGCGCCATTCCTACAGAGGGGGCGTTGACCTCCTGGCCCTTGACCGCGCTAGACGCATGGTGAATAGGGCAGTGGCGCGTTTCCTTGTTGACAGGGCTTGGGGGAGGGTCAGTCGTCACCCCGCTATTAGCCTCCAAAGTTATGACTTGTATGCAGGGGATGGGGTCCATCTGTCGCGAGGAGGTATGGACCTCCTGTTGAGTGATTGGCGAGCAGGCCTGTTGACCGAGCTGACGGTCTGGGGGGGGCGTCGAGCCTTCTTTGAAGCCCCTCCGTGTGGCGGGTAGCACTGGTAAGGTAAACATTATGACCCACAGGTATCCGGCAAGTTCGCAATTGACTGGACAACACCAGACAGGCATAAGTTGGTTAAACGTTGTCCGGTCAACGACGAACTAGGCGACGGGGTGATGGCTATAGCTAGACAGCATGCATCACCCCGTGATTTTACGGATACGCGTCAGAGGGTGGGGTCATTAGTTAGATATTGACTACGGTCAACAATTTGTTTGTTGTCAACAAACAAATTGATACAAATGGATACATTGTAGCAATTGCCGTTGGCAATTTTGGGTGGTACCTTACCAGTGTTACTTCGGCCTGCTTGCCTTCAAGAATTATGATTGGTCAATTACCAATAGAAATTTATAATTCGGACTAGGGCATGAATCAATAAATGTGGCCCAATGCCGTTATCCACTTTCATTGGTGTCTGAGTCCTTTATTGGGGGGTGCGCCTGCAAAGGCTGCTCGGAGCAGCCAGGACAAAGCGCAATTGCCGTCACCACCGCTGACGTCAGGCGGTGGGGGTAGGTGGGGCCTGCAGGCCATAGTTCGGGCGCCCCTGGTTTAGAGCTCACCGATTCATAAGAGTCACTTAAGTCAGAAACAACTTGGAACCACGTAACAAAGACAATTATAATACTGTTACTGTGTTGAATAGTCTTATGTTGACCTTTCATGGTGGATGGTGCAGGCATTCAAATATACAGAGATGGAAATATTGTAGGGTTATTATTTCTTTATTTAGTTAAGATATATTTTTTTAAAAAGCAGGCACTAACTACAGTCCATTCACACACAGAGTTTGACAAAGTCAAGTTCTCCATATTGGCCTCAGGAGAATAGGAAGCTTTTTCAAAAGCTGGTTACTCAAATGCACTTCACCAGGGTAGGAAACTGTTTGCATGTACAGACTGTTACTGCCAGAGGATCCAAGACCTCCAATCTTCAACTGCAACTCCTGTACAAACGTGAGGATCCTAGAGGCTCCTCTGGTTTCCCGGAAGGCTGGGATAATGATCATAAAGTATATGGCTCAGATCCACCCCTCCCCACTCCATTTGGAAGAGCAGGATGTTCACAGTTCTAGCATTTATTATTTCTAAACGTTGAAGATATAAAGATTTGTAAAAATCGCAACACATCATTTGTAAGTTAAAGCAAGGAAAGCTTTCCTAACATTTGCAATAAATGCAGAAAAATTGTTGGTTTCTCTCACTTTCAGCTGCAGCTGTTCTATACAGTCCAGTGGAGGAGAGCAAGAAACCACTAGAAGGAAAGAAGGGTTAAAATTAGTTTCAATTTGAAAAACAGGCATCTTAATGTCTTGCACTAGTCAGGGACTACCCTGTTTCCCCGAAAATAAGACATACCCATAAAATAAGCTGTAGCAGGATTTCTAAGCATTTGCGCAATATAAACCATACCCCGAAAATAAGACCTAGTGGTAGGTGTGGCTATGCAGCATACCATGTTGTAGAATACTTCTTAATGAAAATAAGACATCCCCTGAAAATAAGCCATAGTGTGTCTTTCTTGAGGAAAAATAAATATAAGAGTGTCTTATTTTCGGGGAAACACGGTATATATACACACACACACACAAACAGAAAATACAAGAAAGATAAAACCGCCAAACATCTTCGGCTCCCTCCCCATGCCCGCCAGTCGGGGGAGGTGGGAGCCCAGCTGGAGCAGTTTTCCACAGCGGGGCTATGAATAGCCACCGCCACCAAGCCCCGAGAGCCACCAAATATCTTCGGCTCCCTCCCCTGGCCCGCCAGTCGGTGGAGGTGGGAGCCCAGCTGGAGCAGTTTTCCGCAGCAGGGCTATGAATAGCCGCCGCCACCGAGCCCCAGGAGCCGCCAAACATCTTCAGCTCCCTCCCCCGGCCCGCTGGTCGGGGGAGGTGGGAGCCCAGCTGGAGCCATTTTCCGCGGCGGGGCTATGAATAGCCGCTGCCAGAGCCACCAAACATCTTCGGCTCCCGGCCCGCTGGTCGTCGGAGGTGGGAGCCCAGCTGGAACTGTTTTTTCCCCTCGGTGGGGCTATAGGACTCCGACGAGGATGTTTCGGAGCCAAGGTTTTTTTTTTTTTGCAGATGTGAGGGAGCTGAGGGTTTAGGCAATTGATATTGTGATTTCAGTACTGTATTTAATGCTATTTTGTATAATTTATAATTGTATTTGTTATTGTACCTTGTATTTTGGTGTAACTGTTTAATGAATTGTATTGAATTTACTGTAATGTGCTGTGATATACTGTATTTTTTTGGGTGATATTTATTGTGATATTTTTATGCTGGAACCTGTAACTTGTAAACCGCATTGAGTCACCCCTTGGGCAGAGAATTGCGGTATATGAATTAAATTTCAAATTCAAATTCAAAATGACGAACCTTGGCACTCCAGATATTCTTGGATTTCAATTCCCAGAAGCCCAAACCCCCGTGAATCCACATGAATGGGTTTGCTGCGATTCATCCGGCCCATGCCACCCTCGTCGCTCCTGGAAGCGGAAGTAAAATGCGTCGTCGCGCCCAGACGGAGACAGCACAGACCAGATGAATCGCAGTAAACCCATTGTGTGGATCGCAGTAAACCCATTCATGTGGATTCATGGGGGCTTGGGCTTTTGGGAATTGAAGTCCAAGAACATCTGGAGTGCCAAGGTTCGCCATCACAACTTTATACCATCCCTGCCTTACTATCCATGCTAGCAAGGGAAACTGGAGCTGGAGTAAAAAAAATAAACAACACAACCTCAAAAACAGTTAAAGTTATAGCTATAAAAATAAAACCCTGCATTACAAACCTTCATACTCTCCTTCTTCATTTATGGAAAGAGTAAGGATGTATGGCTTGTCAAAGTCTTTGTGATCAATACAGCGGAATATAAACTGCAGATGATTAGCTAGATACAAAAAACAAGGATTTACTGAGACCCAAGTTTGTCAGACAAAGTCTATTTGCATATGCTTTAATCACTCCAAAGCTACTTCATTCAAGTCGAAGGAATCGCTAGAAATCTCACCTTTTGTTTACATATAGCACAAGTCATTACATACAGTAAAACCCTGACTTACGAACGCCTCGAGATATGAATTTTTTGACTTATGAAATGATTTTTTTGTAAACCGGGGTTCCAAATTACGGGGAAAACAGAGTTACAAAATACCCTGGGTTACAGGGGGAAAATGCGTAAGTCGAAAAATCAGTTTTTTAGCGCCCAAAATGGTGCCGCCACCATTTTGTGCACTAATAATCACTCCCAGCACCGTCGGAAGTGTAAGAAAAGGAAGCAGCAGCAGCTGGAAGGTAGGAAATCTGTTTTTTTAATTTATTTTTTTAATGCATGTCTCGAGTTGCGAAAACATTCAAGTTATGAAATAGGCCAGAGAACTAATTTTTTTCATAACTCGGAGTTTTACTGTATTTTATTCGATCTGGTTTTTAAAGAATAGTGTGTTGCAAATGGAGTTCCCTTAAAAGGGATGGAGAAAGTCTTTGCCCATTCTTTCTCCTGTAGTTTCCTTGTGGCCCCACAAAACAGATCGGGGGGTGGGGAAGGGAGGACTCAAAGAGCATAGGAGGGGATACAGGAGGTAGGAACCCTTTAATGAACTAGGACTCAACTGGCTTTCCTAAAACACTTTAGAAAGAGCTCCACATAATCAGTGAAACACATCATCAAAACTATCGATCCATCCTACAAGACTTGGACAGGCAAGTACAAATATGGTTCTTTCCCACGAGTTAAGCAGCACGTGCACTGCCAGCAGCCACGCTTGAAGACTAGTAACAGAATCAAGTCACATGTCTGCACTTAGAAGATTTTTAAAAAAACCTACAAGGGTAATATATGTGTTTGCTTGCAAATTCTTTTTTTGTTCCTTCAATAATAATAATAACAATAACAATAACAATAATAATAATAATAATAATAATAATAATAATAATAATAATAATAATAATAATAAAGATATACTTATATACTGCTTTATCTCAACCCAAAGACAACTCAAAGCAGTTCACAAGTGAAGAGTGCTGCCTGCACAGCAGACAGCAGCAAAAAACAATAATACAATAAGCAATATACAAAACAAAACAATACAGCATAACAGATGCGATAAGGAAATAGACAAAACAATTCAAATACAAATCAGGAAAAAAAATACAGTATACAAGTGGGTTCGGCTTCCCCGCGGCCAATGCTGGAGCGGGGAAGGAGCTGGCGAGGTGGCAGCTGCGGCAGGTTTCTTAAAGTTTGCACCGCCAAGGGGCCCAGGAGTGCTCAACTCTGTGGTCGATGCTTCTTATCCTCCCTTATCAATGTAGGGGTGCCCAAACTTTCCCCACCAGGGGTCTGACCACACCCCCTCAAACAGCTCAGCTGACTGGTCACATGGTTCCTCCCAGCACCGCCGCCACATGAATTCATGCCGTGTTTCCAGGCATTTTCCCCTCCTCCACTGCTTCCCTTGGAGGAGGGAGTGATAGAGGAACATTTTGGCAGCTTTTGAATTTTTTTTGCCGTTTTCTGCTCTTGGCAGCAGTCTGGCCCACGGGCCGGATGATGATATCCTACAGGCCGGCCCCGGCCCACAGGCTGTAGTTTGGGCACCCCTGCTTTAATGAGATAGGGGTACTCGGCTGAGAATCTAAACACGAAACAAGAAATATAATACTGCAATTGCTCTGTAGTTAATTTCGCTTTGGTTAAAATGTGTTAAGAATGTGTTTAGGGTTCAGCGCTGACCCTTTTTGTGGATAAAAAGTGAACAGATTAGTGTTACTATAGAAGTCTAGTACTGCCACTCTCTGAAACACTATAAAGGTATACATCAGTCTTACCGCTTGTTTTGCGTATTTCTAGCCCAAGACGTTCTTTAAATAGTTTTTCAGCCTTGTGCAGCCTTTCCTCCATCTCTTCTGTGGTTCTGCTTTTTGCTAAGATGTTAATGGAAAAAAAAATAGTGAGATTTTTTTTTCAACTTCAATGTAACTGGATGTTTTTTCCTATCTTTCTTATATTTAAATGAGTTAAAGCAGGGGTTCTCAACCTTTCTAGGCCAGAGGCTGGATCACACACCCCTCAGACTGTTTATGGGTGGGACCACCCTGAGCCCCCACCATTACCCCCACTGCCTCCAACACTCCCCCCATGCCATGAGTCTGGCCTGCCAAGGGTGGAGAGGCCCTGCCTGTCCTTGCCCACGCTCGGCCAAAGCAATACCTGGGAAAGCCACGACTGGCCACATGCGTCTGCTGCTTCTGCCGCCGTCCTTGTCCCCTCCACCTGTCTTGATGTGCCCCTAATGCTATCTGCCCTGCTACGGAGCAGTTAAGATCATGGCCAAGCCAGGCATAGGGGGAAAGGATGGCGGTAACAGTGGGAGCAAGGGGGCAGGCTGGATGGAATTGTGCCGCAGGCTAGATCTGGCCCACAGGCTGTAGGCTGAGAACCCCCGCGTTAAAGAGTATCAAATCATAAAACTTTACCTTTTGGATACATCAAGATTTGAATGTTACATGCACAGCAAAGAGTTAATTGCTGTTAGTTTTTTTTAAAAAAATTCCCTTTCTTTTTAAAGTTTCATTTTGTAAGGTTTCAATCACTGGCTGTTTATGCTTACAAACCAGTCAGGTCAGGTAGGACATGCAGTGTATATTAGCAAAATGTAGCACTGCCAATAAAGAAAGGAACTGGAAAACTTCCACCAGCATAGGCTCTAAATACACCATTTTCTGTTGCAATCAGGTTTGTTTTGCAGGGGGGAAATAGTTCTGGATAAAAGTCCAGGATCAGATAGAAAAACAGAAAAAAGAAACATTTTTACTTTTCCCCTTTCCCAGAAAACACGAAACCTATATTTCCTGGCCCAGCCAGTTAACACATTTGATTACATCTTTCTACTGTTTACTCACAAGCAAGTATAAGCACGCTCCTTTCTCTTCCTGATAAACACATGTGACACATACCGTAGTAATAATCATGGCACTGCATCTTCATTCTAATATAACAAAATCTATTTTTCATCTTTCATCCCACCTCTTCCTGGATATCCGGAAGCTACAGCTGGTTCAGAATGCGGCTGCCCGGGTGATGACAGAGTGCGGGCATTATGCCCATGCCTCGCTGCTGCTACGGGAGCTGCATTGGTTGCCAGTGTGCCTCCAGGTGCAATTCAAGGTGCTGGTTTCAACCTTTATAGTCCTTCATGGTAGTGGGCCAGGATACTTAAGAGACCGCATCACCCCAAGGGTTTCGACCCGTCCTACGAGAGCGGACCGTAGGGGCTCTCTGGTGGTCCCATCAGCCAGCGAGGCACATCTCACTGGGACTGGGAGGGGAGCCTTCTCGGTATTTGCTCTGGCCCTATGGAACCTCCTACCACTTGAACTGCGCCTCCAGGCAGAGTTGCTCCCCTTCAGGAAGGCCTTAAAAACGTTGCTACGCCAGCAGATGTGGGGTACAACTGGCGGCACAACCCAGCCATGTTGGCTTATTTAGCCCTGCCCGGGGTATTTATTTATTCCTGCCCGGGTGCCCCTCTTTTTAAGGAGATTGGGGAGGTTTCATGGACGTTTTTAGAGAATTTTATAGTATTTGGTTTTAATTAGTATTGGTATGGGTTTTAACTGATGTTGTGAGCCGCCTTGGGCTGCTTAGGAGAAAAAGGTGGTTATATAAATCCAATAAATAAATGTTAACCAATAAGGCTGCACAGAAAATGTACAGTACATCATACCTATTTCCATTCTCACAATTTCAGCCTGTTTTGACTTACTTCAAAAGTAAACTAATCAACCTAGCTTTAAAGGTCATTTTCCCAGTCTAACAATAACCACTTTAACTCACTAAAAGCAAAGGCTCCATTTTAATTACACATTTACCCCAGACTGACAACCCCGCCCCTCTTTATAGGTTTCACTTCATGAGATGTTTTAGTCTAACAGAGAGAACAGACAAAACATGAGCCCTGGAGGCAGTGGTTAAACTGCTGTACTGCAGCCAAAAAAATGTGAGTTCAGTCCTGATGAGGATCAAGGCTGACTCAGCCTTCCATCCCTGAGGTCAGTAAAATGAGTACCCAGCATGTTGGGGGCAAGTTGCTAATTAACTTGTGAACCTCCCAAAGAATCCACCAAGCGCTATGAGGTGTTATATAAGTGTAATTGCAATGATGTTGGTTCTCTGATATTTCAGCAGCTTCTAATGTCATAAAAACAGTGTCCTTCCCAATTGGCTGTGGGACATCACAATGCAGTTGCTGAGTTCCTACCTTACTATGCAATTCTAGACAAGAGATCTGGATCATGGCAGTTACAGCAGTATTTTTCCCCACTTCTACATGGAATCACTGGAAGGTCATCCTGGGACATAGAATGACCTATTGCCAATATGCACAACAAGACACGGTTCTTAAATGTTCTGTTCAACTAATGTAAGCAAAACAGGTGGCATTCTGGACATATGACTGGGTAGGCTATTAGCGTGCATGAGGATCAATAAATAAATTTAATTTAGATATGACAAGGATATCGCTTCTGCCTAATCATTTTCCTTACTCTCCCATTTCCCTTCTGCTAATCTGCCAACCAACTATAAAACCTGCAAGCCTCGCTTCCATATTGTTCACTTGTAACAAGATACCATTAGTGGCCCTAGAGCTGTGATAGCAAACCTTGGCATTCCAGCTGTTCTTGGGACTTCAATTCCCAGAAGCCCAAGTCAGGTCTCCTGCTGATTGGGGCTTCTAGGAATTGGAGTTTAGGAGCAGCTGGAGTGCCAAGGTTGGCCATCACTGCCCTAGAACTTCATCACTCTTTGCTTGGAAGTGTGACTCAGAGCTGTGCTCCTCCTCTGCTACATCGCTGTCTGTATTCATGTATGATGAAGTGACATACATGATTTGCCAGACTGGTTAAACAGCAGTTGGAAATGCAACTGCAACACCAAAAAATTCATTTAAGTGCACATTCCACTGCAGGGAGACAATCTCCACATTGCAAGTTGACTATGAAGCAGCCCTCAGTTGCATGTTTCTTAAATAATATGGGACCCTCCAATGTTTCTGACATTATTTACAACCAACGTTTTTATTGCAACTTACTTTTTGTTTTTCTGGTAAGTTCTTCCTTGAGCTCTTGAATACTATCCATCAAGTCCGTCTCTTGTTTCTTCCGATCCGTAATATTTGCAAGTACCTCTGATAATTTCTCCTGCTTCTCTTCAATAGATTTGTTCTTCTGACAGCACTCTGTATTGAACAGGCCAAGTTCATTATTTACTGTTACTGCAGGACTTGTTTATGAAACTGATTTTATTCCTAAACTACTTTTGGTTATACGCTCAGAGACCCCTCAAGCAAAAGGATTACTTTTATGACAGGCATGAGGACAGATACTAATTAAATTTGATTTGATGAAGAGACATTTGTATCTGCTTTTTTCTCATCCTTCTGAGGTTGGTAAAATGAGTACCCAGCATGTGGGGGGGAAAGTGCTAATTACCCTAAACAGTATGGAGTGGTATATAAATATAATTACAGTGATACCTCATACAACGTCCAAACTTGGTTCCACAAGTTTGGACTTTGTATGAGGCATGCAAAATCCTAGCCACGATGCCTCACACAACGTCCAAATCCTTGCCGCGATGCCTCATACAACATCGTTTCCATAGATACATTATACTGTAACAGCACAGACTTCAGGGCAAAGTCAAGGAAACAGACAGAACTTTAAGAAATTATTGTCTAAAGGCTAAATACATTACAAAAACATGTCAAACAACCCTAATTGTCCAGGAATGCTTCTAAAAATTCTGAAGAATTTTTTTTAAAAAAATCCAAAATCGTGCTCAAAACCACTCCTAAACACTCTTTGCCTCGCGCAAAACCCACAAGAGAAATGCACGCATGGGTCCTGCCTTTTATACTGCCCAGGCACAATTGTTGTTGTTGTTCAGTTGCACAGTCGATTCCGACCCTTTGGGACCCCATGGACCATCTTCCTCCAGGCACCTCTATCCTGCACCATCCTCCTCAGCCCACCAAGCTCTGTGCCCATTGTGTCCACAATACCATCTATCCATCTCATCTTTGGACGCCCCCTTCTTCTCTTGTCCTCCACCTTTCCCAGCATCAAGGCCTTCTCAAGTGAGTCCTCCCTTCTCATTTGATGTCCAAAGTTCTTTAGCTTCATCTTCACTATTTGTCCCTCCAATGAACAGTCAGGGTTGATTTCTTCCAGTATTGACCTGTTTGTTCAGATGCTGTCCAAGGGACTCTCAGGACTCTCCTCCAACACCACATCTCAAAGGCATCTATTCTTCTGCGTTCAGCCTTCCTAATGGTCCAGCTCTCACACCCATACATTGCCACTGGGAATACCATTGCTTTGACTATGCGAATTTTTGTTTTCAAGGTGATGTCTCTGCTTTTCACTATATTCCTCAGGTTTCTCATAGCTTGTCTCCCCATAATCACCCGTCTTTTTATTTCATGGCTACAGTCGCCATCTGCAGTGATCTTAGATCCCAGGAAAATAAAATCTGTCACTGCTTCTACTTCTTCCCCATCTATTTTCCAGGGACTGATCGGACCTGTTGCCATTATCTTGGTTTTCTTGATATTAAGTCTCAAGCCAGCTTTTGCACTTTCCTCCTTCAATCCAATCAAGAGGTTCTTTAGGTCTTCCTCACTTTCTGCCATTAGGGTGGTATCGTCTGCATATCTCAGATTGTTTATGTTTCTCCCAGCAATTTTGATCCCATATTGTGATTCCTCCATCCCTGCATTGCGCATTATGTGCTCTGTGTCTAGACTGAATAAGCAGGGTGATAAAATCCAACCTTGTCTTACTCCTTTTCCTATTCCAAACCACTCTGTCATTCTGTGTTCTGTCCTAATTGTTGCTTCTTGGTTCATGTACAGATTTCTCATGAGGCATATGAGGTGTTCTGGTATTCCCATCTCTTTAATTACTTGCCACATTTTGTTGTGGTCCACACAGTCAAAAGCCTTGGTGTAGTCGATAAAACAAAAGTAGACTTGTTTCTGGTATTCTTTTGTTTTCTCCATGATCCAACGTATGTTGGCAATGTGGTCTCTAGTCCCCCTGCCTCTTCTGAAACCAGCCTGCACCTCTAGTAATTCTCTCTCCACATCTTGCCGAAGTCTATCCTGTATTATCTTGAGCATCACCTTGCTGGCATGTGGGATGAGCGCAATTGTTCGGTAATTTGAGCATTCTTTGGCATTGCCTTTTTTGGGATTAGAACATACACTGATCTTTTCCAATCCAGTGGCCACTGTTTTGTTTTCCAAATTTGCTGGCATATTGAATGCAGTAGTTTGATTCCATCATCTTTTAGGGCTTTGAAAAATTCAACTGGGATACCATAATTTCCACTAGCTTTATTGTTTGCAGTGCTTTTTAGGGCCTTTCTGACTTCACTCTCCAGAATGTCTGGTTCAAGTTCAAATTTCTCATTATTGTTATTATCAGGAGTGTTGAGGTCCTTTTTGTAGAGTTCCTTTGTGTACTCTTTCCATCTTTTTTTGATCTCTTCTGTTTCAGCTAACTCCTTTCCATCTTTGTCCCTTATCATGGTCATTTTTGCTTTAAATGTTCCCTTGATTTCCCCATTTTTTAAAAAAAGATATCTAGTCCTGCCTCTTTTGTTGTTTTCCTCCATTTCTTTGCACTGTTCGTTCAGGAAAATTTCCTTATCTCTCCTTGCTTTTCTTTGAAATTCTGTATTCAGGTGATTGTATTTTTTCTTTCTCCTTGGACTTTTGCATTCCTTCTTTCCTCTGCTATTTTAAGGGCCTCATCAGACAACCACTTTGCCTTTCTTACTCTTCTTTTTTCTTTTGGTATGGTTTCTCTTGCTGCCTCCTGCATGATGTCCCGCATCTCTGTCCATAATTCCTCTGGTACTCTGTCTATCAGGTACAGGACATTAAATTGTTCATGAACTCCACCGTGTATTCTTTAGGGATGTTGTGTAGGTCATATCTGTCTGGTCTAATTGTTTTCCCCATTTTCTTTAGTCTAAGCCTGAATTTTGCGATCAGTAGGTTGTAATCTGAGCCTGCTCCAGGTCTTGTTTTTGTTGACTGAATGGAGGTTCTCCATCTCTGACTGCAGAGTATGTAATCAATCTGGTTTCGATGCTGGCCATCTGGTGATGTCCATGTGTAAAGTCACCTCTTGAGTTGCTGGGAAGAGGGTGTTTGCTATGACTAGTGCATTCTCTTGGCAGAACTCTATCAATCTTTGCTCTGCTTCATTCTGTGTTCCAAAATCAAACTTGCCTGTTATTCCATTTACTTTTTGATTTCCTACTTTGGCATTCCAATCTCCTAAAATAATGTGGACATCATTTCTTGGTGTCTGTTCTATAAGGTGTTGTAGGTCCTCATAGAACTGGTCAACTGTGGCTTCATCTGCACTAGTGGTTGGTGCATAGACTTGGATTACAGTGATATTGAAAGGTTTGCCTTGAATTCTGACTGACATCATTCTATCATTTTTGATGTTGTATCCCATCACTGCTTTCTTCTCTTTTGTTGACAATTATGGCTACTCCATTTTTTCTGAGGTTTTCTTGCCCACAGTAGTAGATATGATGGTTTCCAGAGCTGAATTCACCCATCCCTGTCCATTTTAACTCACTGATGCCCAGGATGTCAATGCTTCTTTCCATCTCGTTTTTAACCACTTCCAGTTTTCCTAGATTCATAGACCTCACATTCCATGTCCCTATGCAGTATTGTTCCCTGCAACACGGTATTTCTCTTCCCCCTTTCATGTCCCTCACCCTTTTCAGATCTGCTGTGCTGAGCATCCCCTTGTTTTGCCTTTTGTTTTGGTCCATAGGGTTCTCTTGGCAAACTTTGTGGCATGCCTTGCCAGTCTCTTCGGCTTCCCAGTCAGTGTCTTAGCTTTCAAAAGACATTCTGTACTTAGAAAGTGCATACCACACTTAACAAGGGCGCGCAAGTATTTTTGAAAGTCTGAGTCCTGTCATTATGCAACAGAGCATGCAAAAAGTTGCAGGGAAAAAAAACAAGAAACCCATACTATACCATTTGTATACTCATGGAACTTGCTGATGATTTCATCACCTTCTTTCAACCTCTTGGACCATTTATCTGCAATTTTTAAAACACAATTATCTGCCACCCGTTCTGATATTTTCTGATGCACATATACAAACCAGATAACAGATATAAAGGCCACTTTTTGAGTTACTGAATCACACACAAGCCTCACAGAATTTGCTTCACAGCTACAACACTATTTGGAGATGAAAACTGGGAGTAACAGGATTCAAATAAGCAATTTTGACACTTCATCTCAGGGTGCCTCCCATCCACCCAGCTGTTTCTGAAGGGATGGAAGGAATGAAGACTACACCACTACAGTCACAACAAATAAACTTTTAAAGATACAGTGGTACACCATATAACGAATGCTTCGTATAATGAAAAATTCGTGCAATGAAGCATTTTTGTGCTATTGGCGATGCACTGTATAACGGGGAAAGTTTGGTATACAGAACGCTATTGGTGATCCCCTGTACAATGAAAAAAAATTGTTCATTGTATGGGGTATCGCCAATAGCAATCCATATAATGAACATTTCCCCCCGTTATATGGTGCATCACCCATAGGGATCCGTATAACAAAAAAAAACCCGTACAGTATAGTGAAGAGCTCCGTGGAATGGAGTTTTTTCATTATACAGTACGGGGTTCTACTGTACAACTTTTCCCAGGCTGCTGCCAGACCTTCCTTCTTGAATACAACTTTTTTAAAAAAAGCTGTATACATGTCATACAGGAATGGGTTGGCATAAACAAGAATTGACTGGGCAGCACATAATCCTTCTTCTTGTTGTTGTTGTTGTATAGGATAAATGCCCCTTTCTATTTCACCATATTACAGGAAAGTGCCAATTGGGAACAATAAAGAAGTAAATAAATAGTATACAACTTTACCTGAAAGCTGGTTTATGGACTCACGACACAGATCTCTTAGCTCCAAAGTCTGATTAAGACACTCATTGCAACAAGTAGTTTTAAACTTGCTCCAAAACTCCTTTATCTCTTTTGCAAGTATTGCCAACTCATCATCATTTATGGTTTGAGCCATTCTTCTAAAAAAAGAGCAAAATGTAGCACACATTAGTCTCTCAAGCTCAATTACACACATTTGCTAAGGAATATTTCCTGGGACACTACAACACTATAATTTCTTTATAAATCTTACTAAGCAAACACACTGAAATTGCAAAGCCAAAACTCGTGAAATGCTGAATAGCATATCAAAGCTTACAGCCCTATAATTGCAAATGTAAAGGAATTTTTTTAAAAGCAGTGTATGTGCATGATCAAAAACAGCTTTTCAAAACTAAAGTAGCAGATAAATCCAAACACACTTTAAATATAAACACAGTTGATCTTGCATAATCTTTTACGGACTATGGCCTCCTCTTTCAGATGCATAGAAAGAAGCCTTAGGAAGTCGCCAAGGCTATATCCAATAACAACAGTTCTTAGGTCCTTGGTTGTCTTAAGCTGTGTTAATTTTATGCCAGTCTTCGACTGAGAATATAATGCCAACTCTACTAGGAATCGCATATATATTTAGACGTTCCTTTAGCAGTTCTTAGGTCTTTTGGTAGGGCTTGAACTGTAATTTTATACCAGTCTTTGACTGTGAACCGAATGGTAGATTTGCATACTACTACTCCACTGCAGTGGCTTCAAGTGGCTAAGACGCTGACTGTCTGGAAGGTGGCGGCAGGTCAGCAGTTCGGTTCCTGAGTACTGCAGGACGGAATGAGCTCCCGTCTTCATCCCAGCTCCTGCCAACCTAGCAGTTCGAAAGCAAGAAATTGCAAGTAGATAAATAGGGACCACTTTGGTGGGAAGGTAACAGCGTTCTGTGCGCACCGGTGTCTAGTCATGCCTGCCACAGGACCACGGAAACGTCTGCAGAAACAGACAGCGCTGGCTCTTCGGCTTTGAAACGGAGATGAGCACTGAACCCTAGAGTCGGATACGACTGGCTTTCGAGCAAGGGAAACCTTTACCTTACTACTACTATCAATAATAATAATAATAATAATAATAATAATAATAATAATAATAATAATAATAATAATAATTTATTCCCTGCCTGTCTCTTAATAAAAGCACTTTCTCAGGCTTCCTCTTTTTGCTTCTTGGACCTACAAACCCCCGTCTCCCAAGACTCAGCGACCGGGTCTCCCCGGGTGGGGTCGTCCCTGTCGCGGTCGCCATATACTCACACAAACCCTGTTGCTCGTCGGTTCAAACCTCCCCGCGCTTTCACGCCCGGGCGCGGATAAACGGCTCCGTACTTTCCCCAAACTGAGCGCGCGCGCGTGTATATATGAAAACGAAGCCTGTGATTGGCTGGTGGAACGTGAAGCTTCGTCTTCTTCTTTGCTATTGGGCGAGGGCTGCCGGCTGGGCGAAGAGCATGATGGGAATCGTAGTTTGGGTTCCACCCCCCCCACCCACGTACCTCTCTCCAAGAGAAGTCGCTGCCCATACCTTCTGCGTGGGAGAAAATGGGGAAAAGTACAGAGCAATGGCAAACTCAAGGCTGCCGTTTCGTCCCTGGTGTCCTAGGTGTCGCCGTAGTAAGATCTCCCTTGCTTGAAAAAGACAGTTGTGTCCGACTCTAAGGGGCAGTGCTCAGCTCTGTTTATATCCAAAGAGCCAGCGCTGTCTGTATCTGTAGGCGTTTCCGTGGTCATGTGGCAGGCATGACTAGACCCCCGGAGCGCACGGAATGCTGTTACCTTTCCCGCCGCCGAAGTGGTACCTATTTATCGACGGTACCTATTTATCGACTTTCAATTTCTTGCTTTGGAACCATTAAGTTGGCAGGAGCTGGGTCAGAGACGGGAGCTCACCCCCTCGTGCAGACTCGGGTCTTGTTGTGTTCTAATAGTGTAACCTTCTACATGTGATATCAATGTATCTGAACCAATGTAACCTTGCCTATGAGTAACAATGTAACCTTCAGCTGTATCACATAAACCCTGTAATAGGACGCGAGCTGATGACCACCAGCTGGCAGCAGCGAGCGTCCAAGCTCTCTTGGTTCAAACCCATCATAGACCGCAGCGCGGGAAGTTTCCCGCCGCTACCTACACCTGGACAAGAAGGGCGTGACCAGCCATGACGTCACGCGGACCAGTAGCCAACGGGCTACCGTGGAGCCACATTCAAATACGTTACTACCATATATATAGAGCTGTTCGTCCGCCATTACCTCATGTTCCCTCTGTCCACCATGCAATAAACCTGAGTTAACCCAGCCTTTGGCTGTGCCTTGTGTCTTGACTCTCATACACTAAAGGTCTCGAGCTGTTGACCTGCCGACCGTCAAGATCAGCGTCTTAACCACTCACACTGAGCCACTTAAGTCCCGTAGCAGTGTTTTTGTTGTTCAGTCGCACAGTCGATTCTGACCCTTTGCAACCCCATGGACAATTGCCCGCCAGGCACCACTGTCTTCCCCTTTCTGCAAATACATAAAACAAAAGGCAAGAGCTCAGATCAGAAGCATTCAACCTTAGTACTGAGAATTGTTTTAAATAGTTTCTTCAAGCTTTTTGAAATATTTTTGGAAGATCCATTCCTTTAAAACATGCTGATTTCTGGAAGAGAAGTTGAATTTTAGGGGAGCCCCCCCCCCTAAAAATCCAAGGTTTGGCACCAGGCAGCACCAACTGGCACAAAGCGGGGAGAAGCAAATGCTCTACATAAATCCTAATAATAGACTAGTGTCTGGATGAACTGTAATAATAGACCATGTGCTTAGTGTCTTGTTCTTGTTCCAGGTGTAGAGGCTGATTATTTTCTCCACATCATTGGCTTTCAATCTGAATCTTTGAATCTGAAAGCATACATGGGGATCTTTTTTTCTAAATTGAAGTTTGTTGGTTCTTAATAAGTACCAGGCTTGACAGGATGAATTGAATTCATTCATTTACCTGGTGCTTCCCCCCCCCCACAACAACCTTCACTTACCTGCCAGCACTAGATTGCTCTCCTGAGGGTTGCTTTTGTATGCTTCCTTGGACTTTGTAGATGTAAAGCATGGCATGATTTCTTCTATTTTTACCTGTTGTCTGGTGAACTGCCAACATGTTTTATTCAGTGTTCTGTCTTTGCAGGTGCTGATTAGAGACCCCATTTGATAGACAATAGTGCTCCATTATTTTCCCCATTGATGAAAATGCACGCACAGTACACAAAAAACAGCTACGGTAATACACATTTGGAGAAGTTCTGAGCAATTCTCAGCTCTTCTTAGGAGTGCTGATATCCAAGTAAAAAGGGCCATTTGTTTTATGTGACAAGGACAGAATATGTTTTCTTGTCTTTTAGAACAGGAGTTCTCAACCTTTTAAAACCAGGGGCCAGGTCACGCTCCCTCAGACAGCTTTGGGGGCTCAGTGGGCATTTTGCCCTTCCTCCACCACACGACACTTCCTGGTGTGGTGGAGGCAGGGGGGCACATGAAATGGTACCATGGGCTGCATCCAGCCTGCGGGCTGCAGGTTGAGAACCCCTGTTTTAGAAGAAGGATGGGATGTGTATGAGACTTTCCAACCCTACTCAGAAAGGCAAGGTGGGAAAATCTTGTTAAGTGGCAGAAAGATGGAAGGAACAACCCCTTCACTCTTGAGAAAGGCTTAAGCCATTTTCAAATACAGATTTATCTTGGCTCGTTATATATAGAGTCGCTTCTAAAGCAAAGGTAAATCCAACAATGACTAGAATATACCTGCAGTTTAGCTTTTGGACTCCATTCTACCTTAATAAAGTTCAAATATGGTTTTTCTTTCTTCCACTGTTTTGTGTCATCTCAAAGCATACAATTGAAGATTCCTGGAACGATGTACAAATTTACTTCACTGCTGAACCTTATTAGTTCACTTTTCTTATTAGTTCACTTTTTCCTGCCAACCTAGCAGTTCGAAAGCAAAAAATTGCAAGTAGATAAATAGGGACCACTTTGGTGGGAAGGTAACAGCGTTCCGTGCACTCCGGTGTCTAGTCATGCCTGCCACATGACCATGGAGATGTCTGCAGAAGCAGACAGCGCTGGCTCTTCGGCTTAGAAACAGATGAGCACTGCACCCTAGAGTCGGATACGACTGGCTTTCGAGCAAGGGAAACCTTTCTGTTTCAGGTAATTAGATTAGATTAGATTTTTAATTTGTACCCCGCCCATCTCAACCTATAGGCCGACTCAGGGCGGCTTCCAACATAATCAAATATACAATATAATAAAACCAAAGTATAACAAACATATCATAAAGTTAAATGCAAATAAATACAGTTCAAATAGAAAGCAGCATATTAAGAAAATACCAAAAAAACCTAACAATAACAAATCACAGTCACTATTAATATAAATGCAATATTACACAGTAGCATTATCAGAATATCCCACCCACAAAATTCAAATAACATATACAAGTACATATCAAGTACAATTAAAGTAACAAATGAATATAATAGCACTATAACACACACACCCGCACCACAACAAATCCAGTAGGAGTAAGGAGAGGGGAAAACCACAACCCTCTAACCTTACACCGCATTACCGACCTTAGGATCAGGAGAGGAGGGATACTCAGAATACTAAATGAAAATAAACTCAGTCATAGGTGATATCAGTCATCTGTGCCTCCAATTCCCATGGCCGGCCAGGCCACAGGAGCAGTCGGAACGGTGTTAGCTGGATGAGAGCCGGCAGTGGCCCCTTTTGCTAGTAGTGACAGCATGGCTTTGAAAACAGAAAGTAATTATTCTGGGTCTTGCCTTACCATGTTTTGTTCCATAATTCTTCAAAATAAGAAACGTACAGTGGAAAAGCGCTTTACAGTAAAAACCCGACTTACAAATGCCTCGAGTTACATAAAATTCGACTTACATAATGATTTTGTGCGAAAACCATGTCCCGATTTATGACTTCCTATGGGTTTGCTTTGAGTTACATAAATATTCTTTTTCCTATGGGTTTGCTTCGAGTTACATAAAAAACCAATTTAAGTGAAAGCCTACGGAATGGACTTTTTCCCGTAAGTAGGGTTTTTTCTGTACTGTATTTTCCTACACCTTGTATTATTTAGTGCCACCTAATGGTCATTGGAAGGATTGGCACTTGAAGTAAGCAAGCAGTAGTTCAGCATGACTAAAAGAACTGAGTTAGCAACTGAGGCTATACTACTGAGCACCAGTCACTAGTAATTTTTCAACATTCCATATTAGAAGGATCGGTTTATTGGCAGGTTGTGGCGTGACAGCATTAATATGCATCCAGTTGTATAATCCATGCAGAAATTCATCTGTAAAGTTGAAATACTCCTAAGGGTCGTCTAATCTAGCCATCTGTAGAGAGAGGAGAGATACAGTGAAGGGATCTCTTTCATATGGCAGGTACCCTCTGACTGAAAATATCTTATGAAAGGGAATATGTCTGTCTGAGGTAGTGCTTGCCCATGACAAACAGTCTTTACCAACAGGATATTTTTTCCTAATATTTATATGGATTTTCTTCCCCTATCATATGAATCTATTGCTTTGGATCTTCCTACTGGAGTAGGAGGAAAAAGCTCTCTCCATTTTTCATCCGAGAGACTTCCAAGTTTTAGAAAGTGGCTACTGTTATCACTTCTCAGGCTTCTCTTTGTCAGGCTAAAATACAGAATTCTCAATCATTCCCCAAAGGGTTGGGACTATATTACAGGCCCTTCCCTATTTATCCAGGCAGAATCTTCCAGGTGAAGCCTGTCCAAAGTGGAAGAGACTGGCGCTATTACTTATTTTGATCTAGAAGCTATCATTTTGCTGATGCAACCTAGAACTGCATTATCTTTTTTGCCATCACACTAGCATGTTGCTTCATGCTTAGCATGTGGTCTTTGAAGACTCTTAGATCTTTTCCCCTACATTACAGATTTTTTGCATTTATTATACATGCATGAGAGATAAGATAAGCAATTAAAAATAGCAATTACCCTTATATACTAGCCTATAGCACTTCTGCACTTTCTGGGTAGTTGAAAGGATAATTAGCACTTTTGCCCTAACATGCTGGGTCTAATTTTATCCACTTTGAGTTAATGTTGATCTTTGTCAGGATCAGACTCAAATAGCGTACAGAGCTTTGGTTCTTGGTTGTCATACAGCAGTTTAATCATTGCACCACAAGGGCTCATCCGGTTAGTCTTGCATTACTTGTTTTTAGACAGCCATCATTTGTTTTCCCAAGTTCTCAGAGGCTGACTGTATAGTTACCTTTTCTAGAGCTCTTCACATTATCACTGTCAAACTGAAGGTTTTGAAGTTCCCTAGATTCTCTCCCTCTACCTACTTTTTTTAAAAAATAGAAATAACATATAACCCATGTATTGTAATGGTCTGTGGGAGTCGAGGTGCTGAACTCAAGGAAGGCACGCGAGACTGAAGTATGATGGTAAAAGCCAGCCCCGAGTCCTTGGGTGATCTATTTTATTGACTACAATTGGGAGTCAACACGCACAACCCACGTGAGACCCCGTGACAGAAAGCTTGCTACGTGGCACTCGGCTGGTTGGGTTACACTTACCAGCCTGCGTGCCCGGGTTGCCCATAGGCACTTAATCAGCAGATTGCAGTGAGACTCATTGTTCTCATGTTATCTAAGTCCTAGAAGACTTTGTGTACCTATGCATAGTTATTTGGTCTAACTGTGGTTGGTGTCTGCTCAGCTCTTTACACAGACGTGAGCTAGATACCGTATGCTGTTTACGAGACCTTGGGTCTCTTTCCTCCTGAAATTCGTCCTACCTCTTTCAGTGCCCTCAGCCAAGGAAACATGGAGTCACTATTGCTCCCTATTACTATTTTGCTCGTACCCAATCACCTTTCTGGTCGAGCCAGGATGGTCTCGGGATTGTTTGCAAAGCCCGACAAACCCATTGGGAAAGGTAGCTGTCCAATCAGTGGCCTGGGCAACCCACACCCATGTTATTTCCAGTCTTCAGAAACCTCATTTGTTCTCCACTGTCAGAGTCTGTGGCATGGGCATCCGGCAGGTAACACAAGAACCAAGATACAGGTAACAAGAAGCCAAACAGTAAACATATCAAAGTCCAGAGTCCAAAATTAAGTCTGAAATAGACAGAGGTACAGGATTAGTCCAGACAACAAAAGCTAGTCCAAACAAAACAAAACAGAAGTCAGGTGACCAAGAAAACAGATGAGAACAGGATTCAATGATCCAGGTGAAGCACAACAAAGAACAGAAGCCAAGAAGCAGCAAGTCTATCAACCTTCATTGCCAAAGCAGCTTCTGGGAGGAACAAGCTGGTTCTTATATAGCCCAGCCCCCCACAGCTTCCAGGTGGAGCCCATCATGGTCCAGAACCCTCCACAAGGCTCTCATGTGGGGCCTAGCAGCTGAGGTTCCAAATCCTGCAAGAACTAGAGCAGGTGTTGCAGATCCTAACATTCACAAAACAACTCAAAAGTTCTGTAGGGCAGGTTGTAGATCTAGAATGTAATAGGAAGCTTCATAATTGTGGCCAAGCACAGGCACGCTGGATTTGTTGTAGTAAAGCCAGTCTACTAGATTTTGTAACCTAAAAATAGCCACGTTGTTGTGATGTAATCTACACAAGGTCACTTGTGGACCAAGTAAGGAGTGGGCCTCCTCCCATTTCAGGGAAAGGTGTTTTTTTATTTTAAATTTAATTTGTATCCTGCCCTACTCGGCACAGGCCGACTCAGGGCAGCTCACAACACATCAAAATAAAGATAGCAAAAATACAATATAACTAGAGCACAAGCAAAAATACAATGCAGTAAATGCAAAATATAATAAACTACAGACATCTCACAATAATATGTTAATACACACAATAGTACAAAAACCCAATACCCTAATACAATAGCCTCTCCACTGCCACCTAGGAAGGGGCAAACAGGAGGTGGTGTAGCCTTGTATGTCAAAGAAGTGACAAAATCGTACAAATTGGAATATCTAGGTGATTTGGAGTCACCATTAGCTCTGTGGGTAAGAGTACCAGGCCACAAGGATGGTCTAACAGTAGGCATATACTATCGGCCTCTGACCCAAACTCCTGAGGGAGACTGGCAGTTGGAGAATGTTGTAAAGGAGGCATCCAAGAAGGGAAGCCTGGTTATAATGGGGGACTTCAATAACCCTCATATGTTGTTCAGCACATGATAAAGAGATAAAGTTCCTAGATATGCTAAATGATTGTTCCCTGGGACAGATGGTTGAAGACCCAACTAGAGGTACAAGAATCCTTGACTTGATCTGGTGCAAGATGTTAATGTGACTGATCCAATAAGGAACAGTGACCACAACTCAATTATGTTTAACTTGATCATAGACCGCAAGCCACTGATAAAATCAAACACAGAGACCTTAAATTTTCAAAGAGGAAAGTTCCCAAAGCTGAAAGGGAAAATTGAGAGAGTCCAAACACTCCATGAACCATGTAACCAAAATAAATAATTAAGAAACAAAACTAAAACTAACCACATGAATATGTGTACAGTACATATCTATAGGTTTTTCATGAGTAAACTTTGGCATATTTATTTAATTTTGAAAATCCTGTTAGCATGGTTATTGTAGCTGAGCTGATCACTGAGAGAAATGACTTTCATATAAAAACAGGGACTTCTTTTTTAAACCATTAAAATACCATGACACTTATGTTTTTCTGCTCTTTGTAAAACCGGCTAAATAACCACTGGATAACTACCAGACATATTTATTATATCTATATCTATCTATCTATCTATCTATATCGATATTGATACACACACACACACACACACACTAGCAGAGGTTGCCCGGCGTTGCCGGGCTGTTTTAAATGGTGTTGGAAAGTTTTTGTTGTTGTTAATGTTTGTAAAGAAAAGATTAGTCTATAATTGAAATGTAATTTTTTTTATATACAAATTTTTTTGGGCAGCCTGTTATAAATTGTGATGAATTTTGTTTGGTGTTTTGGGTTTGTGGATGAAAAAAAAGAACAAAGGATGATATACTTTTTCAAAAAAAAAATATTTAACCCAATAATTTTTTAGTTTGTATTTTTTTAATAGTTGTACCGTAGGTAATAATTTAAAAAATGTGAAAGTACATGTTTTTCACAATAAATGTTTTTAAACTGTGTATTGATGTTTTCGTTTTTTATTTAAGTTAAAATTCAGCACAGGATTTTGAATAGTTTTTATTTTATTTTATTGACATGTTTTTGATTTGTGTAAAATTGTGATTTTGTGGTTTTTTTTAACTTGCTTTTACTCTTGGGGCCTTTTGTATGGGGTTGTTGTGTCTTTTCGAATTTTTTTTTACTATTGTGGGCAGCAAGTGTTGCTGGTAGGGGTTATCTTGTATTTTGACTGTTTTTTCTCTCGTGGCCTCTGGGTGGAGCTTCTTCCAGTAAGTAGTCTCTTTCTTTATTCATTTCTTTTCCAGTAGTTGTGGAGGTCGTGTGGTGGTGAGTTGGCTGTTTTTCTTTATTTGTGGTGGTGGTGGTGGTTGGATTTTGTGGTGTTTGGCTGGGTGCTGTGTGTGTTTGGAAATTTTTGTTTACTTTGTATTGTTTTTTGGTGCTATTTTTGTTTGTTTTTGTGTATTTTTGGATGTTTTTGATTGTTTGTTTTTGTGTTTTTGGTGGCCTACGGGGGGATCCCCTCTCTGCCATCTCCCCTGGCTCTGGAAGGGTTGGGGGACAGACCCCTTTTGTCCCCCCAAACCTTCCAGACTTATGGGACCCAGGAGAGGGGATCGAATCCAGGCCACCCTCTGATATTAAAAGGGAAATCTCAATTGTGGTTCCCCCCTTAATATCAGGGGGGGTTGTGATCCCCCTCTCCGCTGGCTTCCTTGGGTTTGGGAGGGTTGGGTGGACAAAAGGGGTCTGTCTCCCCAACCCTTCCGGACCCAGGAGAGCCATCGGAGAGGGGGATTCCCCCCAAAAAACTCAATTTTTAAAGAGAAGTAACCGCTTGGTTTCTTCTCTTTAATATGGGGCTTGTGTGTGGAGGGGAATCCCCTCTCTGCCAGGTCCCCTGGGGTCAGAAGGGTTGGGGAGACAGACTCCTTTTGTCCCCCCAACCCTCCCAACCCCAGGGGAGCCGTAGAGAGGGGGAGCACAACACCCCCCCAGTGATATTAAAGGGGAAACTCTGATCGGGAGCTTTAGGCGCTGTTGGGGAGGGGGGCTTTGGTTCCCACGGCTTGGCGGACTTGCTCTCCCAGTGGTTTTTTTATTTTATTTTTCGCACGCCGGCTTCCTCAGCGTTCTGCGCGCTCATGGCGCGCAGAATGCTGGGGCTTGTAGTTATGGGTTTGTGCTTTGTGTTTGTGCTGCGTTTTTTTAAAACGGTTTTCTTTTGATTGGCTGTGGCGCGTTTCCAAATGTTCCTTGCGCCGTGCCAGAGCCTCTCAGCCTGATTGGCTCTGGTGCAGCACAGTGCAAGGAATGTTGGGAAATGAAGTTGTTTCCCTTTTTTCACGTTTGTGGGGCTGTTGCCCCACTGCCGGTTTCCTAAATCCTTCGTTGACCTGTGGACCCAGTTCACCTGTGTGCACGAATGGTGGGTGCGGGTCATTAGGGCGAGGCTTAGGAACCTATACCAAGTTCCAATGGTTAACCCTTGGTTTTATAGGTTAAGATATAATATACATTATTCTGCTTTCAAAATATTATTTACTTTGTGTGTGTGTGTGTGTGTGTGTGTGTGTGTGTGTGTGTGTGTGTGTGTGTGTGTGTGTGTGTGTGTGTGTGTGTATTGCTGCTGTATGCTAAATTATAAAAACCACAATGGCCAAACGGTAAAATATGTCAACTACTGAAAACCGTTTGAGGCTCTGTATGTATACAAAACAATATCTTACTCAAAAAAGTATCTTGCAATTTCTTTATCTTTTTATTTTGTGGGTGTGGCCTAATTTACATAGGCAAAATGTCACGTCCAACCAAAATCGGGCTGGCAGAACACAGGAGTCGGATACATAGTCAAAATACCCTTGCTCCTCTAGTGCAACATTACATGGAGAAAGATCATCCCGATAATGATTTTAAATTTGTTGTAATAGAGGTGGTTCGGCCCCAGGAATACAACAGGACAGATCTTGATAAACAACTTTTAAGAATGGAGTCATATTACATCCATCAGCTTCAGACATTAGCCCCTAAAGGACTTAACCAAGAACTAGATTTAAAATGTTTCTCGTAAGAGGTGTTTCGAAATCACGAATATAGCTCTGGGTCTGCGCTATTTGATACTGCGCACAGGGCTTTTACTCTAGTTTCAAACTCTCCCGTCATGTCAGGTCAGTTACATTTTTACAGAATCAGGACCTAATTAGGAAAGTCTGCCAGAAGGGATGCAATTGTGAGAGATATTACCAACACATACATATTAGATGGACAAACCGATCGTTAGTAATGTCCTTTGGCATGAAAAGAGCAAGCTTGAGAGGCCACTCGGATGCGAGATTAGGTAAGCTCCAAATCCCAAGGGTTGCTTAGACAGTATAGCATATTACAATGTGTTTAGATTAATAGTTTTTTTGATAAAAACTGTTATTAAGCAACTGTTTATTATGTTTTAGAAAGAAAATATACATTCCTGAAGAAGATTTTCTCGAAAATTCTTGTACAGGATAAGAGAAGTTTTGAAGTATGTAGAAGTTTTGAAGTGTTCAATCATATTACAGAGTGTTTATGTCATTTACTTTGTCTGTGAAGAAAACAGGACTTTTTGTTTACAATTTTGAATGAACTCTTTGAGAATTGCAACAAGAAATAATTACAGGAGAATATGTTTGGAATAAAAAGATAAAGAAATTGCAAGAGACTTTTTTGAGTAAGATATTGTTTTGTCTGCTAAATTATGTCATCCAAAGCTAATGTTATATTTGCCTTGAACAAGAAACACAATGTACCACCGTTAAGTAGACTTCACCTAATACCGCTAGATAGCTTGTTTGCTTTGCTAGCTTTTCTCTCTCTTTGCTTAGCAACACCTGACCTCAGTTATCACGTAATGTTTACTTTGGTATTTTGGTATTCAGCAAACATTAAGATTATCTTTCTTTCCCCTCTTTTGCTCAGTAGTTTCCAAGCTGAGACCTGGAGAACTCCAGGGTGCATGGAGTGTCTCTCTAGTGCAGTGATGGCTAACCAAGGCACTCCAGGTGTTCTTGGACTTCAATTCCCAGAAGCCCAAGTTAGCACTCCTGTTAAACATGGTTTCTGGGAATTGAAGTTCAAGGACATCTGGAGTGCCAAGGTTAACCACCACTGCTCTAGGGCATCTATTTAAGATTATGAGCAATGGAAGATTGAACTCCTTGCCGCTGTCCATCATCTCCTGTTGTTAGCAACCACAGCAAATTATTGAATTTGTTTCGGAACAAACATGGTCAAGTTTCAGGCTTGTGTGATTTACTGTGGTTACCTTTTTACTAGAACCACTTCTAATTGGGGAAAAGAACAAAATGGTAGCTGGGGTTGAACCAGACCCCAAAGAATGGGGATAGACCCAAATACCTTCTGCTCACTGTGAGCCATATATTGGTATGGTCCAGATCTAGGCAGCAAGGAAGGAGATGGTGGAACACTTATTGTCTCTTTCCCACCCATAAATCTCATAGGAGCAGGGATGCCATCAGAAATTTCTGGGCCCCGTACTGAGCAATCCTATTGCCCCCTCCCCAAAACACACACACATTTTTCTCTCTCCTCGCATTGGGGTGGCGGTGGCTGGAAAACACAATTTCCCAAAAGAAATCGATGGGCAGTTGTATCCAACTTTGGAGTTCAGTGCTCATCTCTGATTACAGCCAAAGAGTCAGTGGCCTTGATTCACAAAAAATCACATTGAAATACAGCAGTTAGTCTTTAAGCCTTGCTTGAAAGCCAGTTGTATCCAACTTTAGAGTTCAGTGCTCATCTCTGATTACAGCCAAAGAGCCAACGATGTCTGCATTCGCAGATGTTTCCATGGACATGTGGCAGGCATGACTAGACACTGGAGCGCACGGAACACTATTTACATTCCTAATGAATAGCTCCCGTCATCCCTCCCAGCTCTTCCCAACCTAGCAGTTCAAAAGCAAGAAATTGCAAGTAGATAAATAAGGATATCTAGTAGCAATTTCTTGCTTTCCACACACACACACACACACACACACACACACACACACACACACACACACACACACACACACACACACACACACACACACACCATTCCCCCACCCCACCCACAGAGAGAGGAAGAGAGGAGACTCACCGGAAGTTGCAGCTTCGCCTCCCGGGGAGCTCTGCTGCTCTGGAGCTGAAGCCGCTGCCGGGTGGCCTCCCTCCTTCCTGCGCCGGAGAGGGGAAGCCGCCGCTTTGCCCACTCACTGCCCTGCCGCCGCCGCTTGCCTTGCCCAGAGCAGCGTGGCTAGGGGGAACTTGCCAGGGTGCGTCCACTTCTTTAGGCTCAGCCGTACTTCCTTTCTGCGACTGTGTGCTTCCTTCGGCAATGCTCTCACGCACCTTGCTTGCCCAGGGCCGAAGCCCAAAGGTTCCTGGAGGAAGCAGACCTGGTGTGCGCGGTCTCTTCCAGACCAAGCCTGGTGCAGCGCGCCTCGTGGTCAAGGCTTCAGCCCATGATGCGCGCTGGTCCCGGTCCAGAAGAGACCGTGCACCGGGGCTGCTTCCTCCAGGAACCTTCGGACTACGGCCCTGGGCAAGCGAGGCACGTGGGAGCATTGCCAAAGGACGCACGCAGTCGCAGAAAGGAAGTACAGATACAGACAGATCCTAAAGTGTGCCCCTGGCAAGTTCCCCCTAGCCACACCCATGCCGCTCTGGGAGGAGGCCGAGCCCTCTGGCGGTGGTGGGGCATGCACAGTGGCGCCACGCACTGCGCATAAAAAAAGTTAAAATAAAATAAAATATTTTTTAAAATGACAATTTTTAAAAAAAAAATTAACTTAGAGCCGTCGAGCCCCTGCTAGCTCCGGGCCCGGGACAGCAGTCCCCCCTGTGCCCCCCCTGACGGCAGCCTTGCATAGGAGTGTGCACCCCCTTCTGAGCATATGTAGCATTTGAATGAAGGATCAGATCACATGTTAATGGCAGAAAGTGAGGAAGACCTAAAGAAGCTCCTGATTAGGTTGAAAGAAGAGAGTGCAAAAGCTGGCTTGAGACTCAATATCAAGAAAACTAAGATAATGACAACAGGCCCTATCATTCCCTGGAAAATAGATGGGGAAGAAGTAGAAGCACTGACAGATTTTATTTTCTTAGGATCAAAGATCACTGCAGATGGGGATTGCAGCCATGAAATAAAAAGGCGGCTGATTCTTGGGAGGCAAGCTATGAGAAACCTGGGGAACATAGTGAAAAGTAGAGACATTACATCGCAAACAAAAATTCGCATAGTCAAAGCAATGGTATTCCCAGTGGTAATGTATGGTTGTGAGAGCTGGACCATTAGGAAGGTTGAGTGCAGAAGAATAGACACCTTTGAAATGTGGTGTTGGAGGAGAGTTTTGAGAGTCTCCTGGACAGCGAGAAGAACAAATAGGTCAATCTTAGAAGAAATCAACCCCTACTGCTCCTTAGAAGGTCAAATAGTAAAGATGACGCTAAAGTACTTTGGACATCAAATGAGGAGAGGATTCACTTGAGAAGGCCTTGATGCTGGGAAAGGTGGAGGGCAAAAGAAGAAGGTTGCGGCCAAATATGAGATGGCTAGATGGTATTGTAGACGTAGTGAGCACAGAGCTGGGTGGGCTGAGGAGGATGGTGGAGGACAGGAGTGCCTGGAGGTCAATGGTGGATAGAGTCACAAAGAGTCGGAATCAACTGTGCGACTGAACAACAATATTTCCTCCACTTAAAATGTTTTCCCTCCAAACGCTGAACTGTTTCAGAGCAAGTATCTGACAAATCAAATATGCACATGAAGCTGTGGTTATCTCCCAGTTCAGGACAAGGAAGGAGCCTCCCTGAAGAATATGAGTTCTGTAGTTGTCCCTTGGGCAACTACAGTGTCCTTCTCTGGAGGCACCACTGGATTGCATCTGATACGAATGAAGAAAAAGATCTCCTGATGACTAATTTCAAATCAAAAGAAGATAAAATTGACAGATGCAAATAGAGACAAACTCACGTTAGAATAGACAGACTGGCTACAATCCTATAGGTGTTCATGTTTGCATAACTTACTGTGGATAATGGTGGTTAAATGTTGTGGTGCTGGGATGTATCTCAATGGACCAAGTGGATGTGAGATCACACACATGGCTGAGATGTGCTCTCGCACTCTATCAGTTAGCTCCATTTCCCCATGGTAAGTTATGCATGTTTTATGCAAATGTCAATAGGATTCTAACCAGAATCTTTTACCTCTTGAGGGAGCTCTGCTTCTAATGATGTGCTAGCTGTATTACCTAGTTTGACCCAAAGGCTGTATCTTGTGCCAACACATCACCACTTTATGGTTTTTGACCTTATTGCTGGTTAAGGCCTGTGGCTTTAAGGATTAATTTTTAAAATTAGGATTGCAGTATAACTCTTGAAAAGGTGCAAAACAGAACAGTGAGGAAATTTAGAGATAGCTATCGTTTATTTACACCAACCTCATGAATATTAAGACTAGCAAAGGGACCAGAGAAAGGAAATGAGTAGCCTGCTTGGTGGATAAAATATACTGTGCTGATGCAAATGAAAGAATGCAAAAGAAGGGGAAATAGATTTGTTTGAGAAATATTGGGTAGTCAGAGAAATATTGGGTAGGCGGAGAATACTACCAAGCCAAGCTGTGACTCAGATCCAGAGAAGAGGATTTAATAAGCAATTGGCAGTGGCTCAAGTGCTGGAGTATAAGACCCACTTCCCACCCTTAAAATACACTGGAAAAATGGAGTGTGTCTTGTGATGTATATAGTGGCCTATAGTGGGCTATTTTGGAAATAACGGGGTGAGTCTTATACGCTGGCAAATATGGTAAATTTTCCAACAATTGCCAAGTTATGCTGTAATGTTGCTTACTTGAATACATTACTGAATATATGTTAGTAATAGCCTCACATTATTATGGGTAATACTTTGACGAAAACCATGTGTGCCACCATTTAAATGGATTATTTGCAGTGTTGAGCTGCTACAGGTGCCCACAGGCGCCTGGGCACCGGTAGCGGAAATTCCCCCAGGCCACATCCACTTGGCCAGCCACTCCCACCTCCCAACCCAAGCCACAGTGTAGGGAGGCCAAGTGGGCATGGCCCACAGAGTTAGCCATGCCCACAGAGTTAGCCACGGCCATGGTGGGGGTAGTAAATTTTTTTTGCTGTACGTCACTGATCATTTGCCTTTCCTTGTGCATTGGACTCGGAGCTGTGAAGGCAGGAGGAGGAAGAGGATGCAGACATAATGCTTACAGTAGATGGGCCATTTTATATTATGTAACATTTTCAGAAAGGAAAATCACTCTTCTGTTGCCTTTCCACAGAGCTTCCTCAAATGGAGATAGGTAAACAGAGTAGGACTTGGATCTGCTAAAAGGCTTCTTCAAACACATTTGTCTATGTGCTAATTAGACAAAGCTGTCCATAAGGGAGTCCTTTCAGGTCATCCATTGAAACCTTCCATTAGATGGGCTCATGCCATTCTGCTAAACGCACAAAGACCTAACCAGTTGTGCTGTAAGCACATGGAAGATACATGTGCTGGGGAGTGTGTGCACCTCCCTTTACCATTGCTTTCACTATGTGTCAATGACATTTTGAAGAGTGGCAGGCTGTTCTAGCCGTGGAGGCTCTTCACATGAATCAGATCCCCATTTTTGTTATTCTCTGGTTCCTGCAGGGAGCTTGCACAGATAAAGCAACCTCCATCCTTTCAGACTATGGGGAGAGCAAAACTAGCATGCTGACTTCTTCATTTGTAGAGAATGTAGATTTTAATCATTCCTGAACAAGGATACTTTACTGTTCACTCTTATTGTATTTATGATATTGTATTTTGATGTTATTTTTTCCTATTGTATTTCTGTATTGGTTTATTGTATTTGATATGTTGTAATGCCGCCCCGAGTCAGCCGTGCGCTGAGTAGGGCGGGGTAAAAATCTAAATAAATAAATAATAAATAAATAATAAATAAATAATACCCTGTTTCTTAGCTTGGTAACAGCCCAAACTATAGCAAAAAAGTTCTTTCTCAATTACTGAGTAGGCCTGTTCCCTAGGTAACAGTTTCCTTCTAAAATAGTATACAGGGTGTAACTCCTTATCTTCTCCTTCCTGCAAAAGACAAGCTCCAATACCTGTATTGGAAGCATCAGTTTTCAGAATAAACTGCTTTTGATAGTTGGGAGACACCAGAATTGGAGCTTGAATAAGCTTCAATTTAAGTGTTTCAAAAGCTTTTTGATATTCAGGTGTCCATATTACCTTAACAGGATGTGATTTCTTTGTCAGTTCAGTGAGAGGCATAGCTATCTCGCTAAATTGAGGGATGAAGTGTCTTAATTATGGTAGTGAGTCATAACTAGAGTAGGTCCATTGAATCAATGGTGCTTTATGGCTGAGATCAGGTCCTTGCTGATTCTGTGAATCTACTCTGTGCATGTATTATATTACGTATGTTTATAGCATCCGTAATAGGAGTTTCAAAGTAAGTGAGCAAAAGGTATGAATTCAACTCACCTTAGTCCTAATCCATTACTCTATCTGGTACACCACACTTAGCCTACTCTAGCCATGACTTACTACTGGATTTCAGCCTACCATTGGTAAATTCCTGGTTGTTGTATTTCCTATTCTGGTGGCAAGAGTATCCAAGCAGAAATAATAATGTAATGTTCAACAGCATGGCTGTGTTTTAATGAAAACCGTTGGGTATTCTGAGGTATTCTTTTGTCCAAAAGCAGCTAATGCCATATTTTTACCTTGCCATTTCTGGTGGAGAATATTTTGCATGTGTGTAACCCTTAATGCTATTTGGGCTGTTCCAGTTATCCTGACAATGGTGATTCCCCTGTCATCACCTTGCTTAGTCTACAGGCTGCTCCTGGTATCCTAAGGGGCCTTTGTACACAAATGAAATTGGCACAATAATCTTCTGATGATTTTAGTGGTGTACATCTGTTGGCTTCATCTTCTCTAAGGCTACCTATGTTGCAACATTGTTGTGTCATGCTATAGTCTAGGGAGGAATTCCACATTGTGCTTATAACCAGGGCCGCCATCAGGGCAGTACTACCAGTACTGCTGTATAGGGCCCGGAGCTGACAGGGGCCCTGCCGCCGCTGCCCATAGTGTGTGTGTGTGGGGCGGGGGGGGGGGCAATAGGATTGCTCATTATGGGGCCCAGAAATTTCTGATGGTGGCCCTGCTTATAACAGGGTGGCTGCTACCACTTAAAACATCATCTCCAGACTGAAGTTTCATTTTCTGTCATAATGCGTAAGATTCTGTAGCCACGCCATGATTCTATCAATTACATTTTCCTGCCTCTAATATTCAGGTACTGTATTGCAACCTTGTATAAGAAGTCCTATCAGGGGAGAATGAGAAACTTCACCATGAATTACAACAGCACTCTTAAACGACAAATTGTGCATAATGTTCAGTTTAATCTTTAGAAGTTTTACTCCATAGAAAAACCTTTCCAAGCACTTTTATAGAAAGAAAATAACTTATCTAGGAACAACCACTTTTTAAAAGCCCTTATTCTTTGTTTGTCTTCTTATTGTTTAAAATTATAGTGTGGAAACAGAGTGGTCAAAGTGACAAACCTAGTAACAGAGGCCAATTATAATTTCAAATCAAATGCAGGATGTAAATGACTTCTAGGGAAATCATTCATGCAATTCTCCTTCTCTTTATGGAAGAAGCAGTTAATCAGAGGTAGCGACTACTAATGTCCAGTTTTGGGTGAAATGAGCTGTGGAAAAAAGCAAAGCAAACATGGTCCAACTGTTCATATACTAGTTACGTAAGAGATGTGTTTAGCACAACACACCTTTCCTCACAATTTGCTGCACATCAGCACGTCCTTAAGTTCCCTTTCTCCAATTAAAACGACAAACATAAAAACCTTACTTGCTCTTTATCCCAGAGATCCAGTGTGTCACATGCTTTAGGAAATGACAATATAAAAGCAAAAATCAACCATCACGCACCACTCTCATATTCCCGATGCCCCCTTTTTTCTGTGGTTTTAATTTTTCCATATAAGCTAAAGAGCAAAAAGAGAGTTCTCATTTGAGGGACTCATTCTCCACACAGTTCTCGGCTGCAAAGATGGATTTGCTCCATAGCAACGGAGTGCTGATCATTCAACATCTTCAAAAAGATTACAAGTCTTATCAAAGCTTTTTAAATTTCATGTCACATGTTGGAGATCCTCGGAATATTTTTTCAATTTATTTCCCACTTTGGTTCCAACTTAACCAAGTAGTTGGAACAAAAATGATCTGGGTGGCAGTGATTGGTGACTGGCTCAATCTTATCTTTAAATGGTAAGGTTATTTGTTACTGTTGTTCTTGTGTTTCTTTTGAACCTTCAAGAAATGCAGGATTAATGTTTTTGAGAGAAAACTTTCAGTAATTGTTGCCTATTGATTGTATTATTTAATATATAATGCCTGAACAGTTGGTCTTCTTTCTTGTCAGTAGAACATGGAGAAATTCAGTGATAGCAAAGACGATAAATGTGTGCATGTGTTCACTGTTCTTTCTTTTCTCACAGGATTTTATTTGGTCATCGCCCATATTGGTGGGTCCAAGAAACAATGGTCTATCCAAACCAAACAAGCCCATGTCTTGAACAGTTTCCCATTACATGTGAAACAGGACCAGGTAAGAAATGTACTGGGCTGAAAATTCTAGCTCAGACTTTGCTATTTGAGGGTTTTTGAATAAACATTGCCCAAAAACCAGAATCATCTTTGGGGACAAGGGAAATAATTTAGAGAGGGACTTTGCTTGAATGCTCCCAGAAACAATGCTACATCATTTTAACCCATGGCCCATATATTCCCTTTAAATTTTTATAATGGGAACTCTGTGTCAACATCCTCTTACAGAAAGAAGGAATGAAATAAAATTATAAGTTAACCCAACTCTTGAATGTGACAGTTCTTTCAATTCACCTCCCACCCATGATAGTACATTCTCTCACCCAGTCTGTAGAGGACAAATGATTCACAATTGTGTTGCAGAAGTGGGGAGAGAATTGACCTAGACTGATGAGATATGTTAGTACCTTCACAGGTGCGTGGAAAAACAGTTAAATCCAGTGGTGGTTGGTGAGCCCTGTTCAAGACGGGCTATGAATGCACTCCAGCATTTTTAATTTTAATTTTAATTTATTTATTAGACTTGTATGCTGCCCCACTGCGACTCAGAGCGGCTAACATTCCATAAAAAAGTAACAAATAACAAAGCTAAATACAATATCACGAAGAGGAGAGTTCAAAAAAGTCCTGACAAAAAAGTTCAGGGAGAGTCCCTACAATAGCACCTCCTCCAGGGAGGACAGGGCCTGGAGGGCAGTGGGCGGGAGCGTCCTCAACTGTCCTGGGACTATGGCAGCCTTTATCTTCCTCCGGGAGGGGGGTGGCCGGTCTGGAGGACTGCGGGCGGGAACGTCCTCCACCGCCCAAGCGGCCACAACTGGTCTGGTCCTCCTCCTCCGGCAATGGTGGGGCCTGGAGGGCAGCGGGCGGGAATGTCCTTTACCACCCGAGCAGCCACAGCTGGTCCTGTCCTTCTCCTCCTCCGGTGATGGTGGGGCCTAGAGGGCAGTGGGCGGAAGCATTTACTCTACTATACTTTACAGTGTAGTATCTAAAACACTGTAGTATCCAAAACACTGGACCCTTCAGGAAAGGTTTTTAAACCTGGCTGGCAGAGCAGGTGTGGGGCACCAGCAGTGCTGTGGCCCCAGACTGCTGGCTGATTTAAGAACGCTCTCTCCCTCTTTTTAAACTGGTAGGAGGGTAGGGAATGTTTTGTGGTAGTTTTTAATGGGTTTTTAATTGTGATTTTAAAATTGTGATGTTTTAATATCTGTATGCCACTCAGTCTTTGGAATTGGGCGGCAATACAAATATTAAAAATAAATAAATAAATAAAGTTGAGGGATAGATTCAGGACCTCGGATAGTTCCTATGAAATGCAGACTAAAACAAAGAATGGATTTACAGCAGGAATTATCAACCTTTTAAAGCCGGGGGCCTGGTCACACTCCCTCAGACAGCTTCAGGGGCCAGATGGCCATTTTACCCTTCCTCCACCACATGGCACTTCCTGGTGCGGTGGAAGTAGTGGGGGAAGCACATGAAATGGTGCCACAGGTCACATTCAGCCCATGGGCCGCAGTTGAGATTCCCTTATTTACAGCAGTGAGCAGACACAGTGAGCAGACACAGCCAATCAAATCCACATGAAACCAGTGAAGCAATAAAAGTCCTAATTTGGTGATAGACTTCTGCTGGCAAAATGCCAGGATTCAGAAGAGTGAGGAGGACCTGCGCCTTCCCTGTTGTAGCCCCTGTGAATCATGAAACCATTCTCTAAACAAACAGGAATGCTTCTGGAGCCAATTTTCAGGTGGTACAGAGTGCAGCATAGAGGAAGGTAAAGTAAGATTTTTGTAGATAGATAGATAGATAGATGGATAGATAGATAGATAGATGGATAGATAGATAGATGGATAGATAGATAAATTTTTATTGTTATTGTCCCCTTGCCAGAACAACAAAATTTCTCGGTTGCTATATATCAACTCGAATAAGGCATACCCCTTAATTTAAAACAGCTACAGAAACACCAATTAAGATAGTACCATACAGTACAATTTAAAAATTTAAAAAGTTCAAAACTTTAAAATTTTAAAATTTCAAAATTCCAAAATTCTAAAATCCTAAAAATTAAAAATCTAAAAAATTTAAAATTTTAAAATAAGATAAGATGACTTCAGAGTCCAGAGTTTCCATTTAAAGCCAAAATTGCTCTGGAGAAGAAACTGTTCTTGAGATGGCTCATTTTTACCTTCATTGTTCTATATCTCCGTCCCGATGGCAGAAGCTCAAAGAAGCAGTGGCCAGGATGCGATGGGTCTCCTACTATATCTAATGCTTTTCTGTGGCACTTGATGGTGTAAATTTATTCTAAAGTGGAGAATGGACAGCCGATGATACTCTCTGCTGTTTTAATAATTTTGTGCAACATTATCCTATCCCTATGAGTACTACTCCCATACCACACACATAAGACATAAGTGAGCACGCTCTCAATAGCGCAGCGATAGAAGGCAAGCAGCAGCTTTTGTGGAAGATGGTTTTCCCTTAGAGTTCTCAAAAAATACAGTCTCTGCTGCACCTTCTTCGCAAGCCCCCTTGTGTTGGCACTCCAGGACAGATCTTCCTGTATCTCAATGCCCAGAAATCTGAACGTCGCTACCCTCTCCACACAGGTTCCGTCAATCATAAGTGGCTGGACATTGGTTCTCTGCCTCCTAAAATCCACCACAAGCTCCTTTGTTTTCTTTATGTTGAGGAGCAGATTATTTGTCAACCGCTCCACCTCATCTCTGTAGGCTGTCTCGCCCTCCTTATCAGAGATGAGCCCGATCACAGTTGTGTCATCTGCAAATTTGACAATCCTATTGCTAGGGTGGACAGAGACACAGTCAAACGTATAGAGAATATAAAGGAGCGGGCTAAGCACACATCCCTGTGGTGTTCCTGTATTTGTGCTAAGCATATTAGAGATATAAGGGCCCAACCAGACCCTCTGGGAGCATTCTGACAGAAAATCCAATATCCACCCACAAAGTGATGGCGGGAACCTCAGATCTCTCAACTTAGATATCAAACACTGTGGTAGAATGGTGTTGAATGCCGAGCTGAAATCCACAAAGAGCAATCTGGCATAACCCCTCCGCTGCTCCAAATGTGCAAGAACAGCATGAAGGGCAATCACCACAGCATCCTCTGCTGATCTTTTCATTTTATAGGCAAATTGGAATGCATCCAGTCCCTCTGGTAGGCAAGCAATAACATAATTTCGTACCAGCTTTTCAAAACACTTCATGATTACAGGTGTGAGTGCCACTGGACGAAAATCATTCAAATTTTCCAGGTTGGATTTTTTTGGTATTGGAACAATAATAGAAGACTTTAGGCAGGATGGAACAATAGCCTGAGATAGGGATCGATTCAATATCCCCATAAAAACTCCTGCTAGTTGATCTGCACAGTCTTTCAATACCCTTCCAGCTACTCGGTCCGGCCCTGTGGCTTTTCTTGGGTTAATTCCCTTCAACAACTTCCTCATCTCTCCTTCTTCCACACTGAATACTACATTCCTTTGTACCGATGATGGTGATGGTAGTGATGGTGACGAAGGCAGCCTCTGAAGATATCACTGCTGATGTTGTTTCAAAGCGGGCAAAAAAGACATTCAACTCCTCTGCCAGTGATGCCCCTCCCTCACCGGCCAGGGAACCTTTAGGTTTATATGGCAGTCACAAATGAAACACTGGATTTAGTCCCTTAGTCACAATAAAGCAATTAAGACCAAAGTTTTAAATGGGATTGTATACATTTTCTAGGTGTGTGTGTGTGTGTGTGTGTGTGTGTGTGTGTGTGTGTGTGTGTGTGTGTGTGTGTGAGAGAGAGAGAGAGAGAGAGAGAAGGCTTAGTAAGTGGATTGAAGCATTCTTTAGACATTATTGCAGACTACCAGCTTTCATAGAGCACATCACTACTGCATCATTTGGAGTCATCACAGGGCTGGAGGTTTGCCCAGATTAAGACTGAGAGCGATGTGATGAACATGAGTTACCTGTGTGTCTTCCTTTGAGCAAATAAAATCATTCATAACCAGGTGACAGACAGCATCACCACATGGCACAGCAGACAGCCTGAAGGTTCATGATTCTGTTCTAATGGCAGAAGTATGTTTAAGTCATGATCAGGAAGAATAGGGTTATGAATGCAATGAATGACTATAATGCAGACAAAATGAAGGGAAATGAAAAGGTTTGGTTTTGTGTGCATTGACCCTGTTACTTTGAGCATACCAAAGAGAGACATCTCAAATTTGAGACTTTCAGGCATACTGCAAGGGTTCTAGGAATGTTTTTGGTGCTTGATTCCTTTGTGAGCCTCTGGTAATACCGGTTATTTATTCCTGATCCTTTCTTGTTGATTCCCACCATGATTGCAGTACCAAACTAGATGCTAAAGGGAATGTACCCAGCGTTGCACTGCAGACGGTTCTGCCTGGTTCTATAGAACTGGTAGCAGAACTGGCTGGCCATGCCCACCTCCCTCCCACACCACGACCATCACCTCCTCCACCTCCCCTGCACTCTGGGCATGGCCGGGGGCTGGGAGGGGGAGGAGGAAGCGTGCACCCACCCGCTGCCACCGCTGCTTGCCCGGAGCGGCATGCCTGGGGGGAACTCACCATGCCTGGTGTGTTTCCTTCTACGTACTTCCTGCACACCTTCGGCAATGCCCACACCCACAGTTAGCCACACCCATAGAGTAAGTAGTAAAAAAATTTTTGCAGTGCATCACTGAATGTACCCCCTTGTGATTTTCCTGTTTTCCCTCCAGCACTAGGATCTCCTTATGGATATGTGACTTTTGTTGACTTTCCAAAGACCAATCACAGGTACAAGACAGCAAAATCAGGAAAAACTGCAAGCAATGAGAAAGACTTGTCTTCTGCCCCTTGAGAGAGCAGTGCTTCTAAATACATGCTATGATCATAATCTAGTTTGACTCTCACTGTCAATGGGAGTTGGGGCTTTAGTTGCATCTAACTTGGTTCTGTGATTTAAAACTTAGTCTTAGATGTCCTTCTGCTGGTTTTGGTACTTTGTCACCACTTTGTTCTATTGTTTCCACAGGAAGCCCTTCTGGACATGCCATGGGATCATCATGTGTTTGGTATGTAATGGTGTCAGCAGCCCTGAGTTATACAGTGAGGCAGAAAGACAGATCGGCTATTAATCTCCACAGGTCAGTTTATTTGTTATATTCAGAGTCTCTACTGTAGCAGGTATATTCATTTGTTACTTAATGCAGACCATTACCCAAACAAAGTAGAGCTTTAAGCCTGGTTTTAGACTCCCTCTTTTAACACTCTGGTCTGGTCAAGCATTGGCTTATGTAGAAGATCTGGTGTTATCTCAGGATTGTAAATTTACCTAGATAAAGACTACCGTATATACTTGAGTATAAGTTGAGTTTTTTTAGCCCAAAAATGAGGTCCAAATAGGGGACTTGGCTTATACACAGGTCAACAACCACAAGGATCTAAACATATGTTTTTTGAGTGATTCGGCAGTTTAAAAGTAAGCTTCAGCACTTCTGCGGCAAAACAGCAGAGGTGCAATTACCACAACTGGCCACAAGAGGGCGCAAATTGCGGTTTTTCATAAGAATACATTAAAAATTATTTTTTCTGCTATGAAGTTTGTTTTCAATTCAGTCCTATAGGAAACTGCAGATGGAGAAAGGAGCTCTACAATTAAATCATGACCCCCTTCCAAACTGGTGTGGAAAAAGAAAGGGTTTCACTTCCCTTCGTGTCTTTGTCCCTGCTCTGGCCAAGATGGAAGGAAAAGCCATGCTTGTTGCTTGCAGGAGGAGCAAGAGGCTAGGCTAGAGCAATACTTCTTGCCTCAGTACAATTGACCTGCCCATCCCACTTCCCCTGCAGCAGCACCACTGGTTGGGTGGTGCAAATATAGTTAAAATGCACTAAATTAATTAATTTTACTGTATTTTCATGTATTTTAATTATTGAAACTCACTAGCAGCTGCTACATTTCCCACTCTCGGCTTATACTCAGGTCAATCTATTTTCCTGGGTTTTCGGGTCATAATTAGGTACCTTGGCTTATATTTGGATTAGCTTATACTCAAGTATATATGGTAAGAGATATGTGACAAAACGAGTTGCCTCTGTAGTTTTGTCCAGGCATATAATTTATCATGCACAACCTGGTCACAAATACTCACATGGTTAAAATATAGTTTGTCTGTGAAAAAAGGTTGCAGAAAGGCTGTGAATCTCTCCCTGCCCAGTTGAGGGAATGTCAGATATTCAGTGTTTGTGGGACCTGAAAGACCTGTTCAAGCCAACCATCCTGGGAAAGGAGAATGCTTATATCTAAGACTGTCCCAAGATTATTTACTGCCTGAAAATGAGCAGCAAATGACATTCCCCACCTATTATAAGCAAAATACACCATAAGAATCCAGAACCCTATCACATTATTTTGGCAGAAATATCCCACAAGGACATCTTCCAGTCTCTGATTGTCAAGAACATAACAACAACAAAGTAAATAACTAACATTTTGATATCCATTCATGAACTCCCAAATATGCTGCCTGGAAGCATTTGCTTCAGCCTGTCTAATGGTAGGGCTGGCCCTCCTTGCATCCCTGTATCTGCATTGCAGTTACTCTAGTCTCTTACAATCAAACTGATTGCATTCAGTCTGGGTCTGCATTTCCCAGGGCTCACCTAAATGGAGCATTTGTCCGTTCCTTGTGCTTGTTGATGCTGCTTGATGCCAAATAATTGTGGTTCTTATCAGGGCTTCTGTCCACATGCATTTCTCTTTAAGAAATCAGCATCTTTTCAAGGAGTGATTCAAAAAGATCGAAGAAACACTTTTAAAATGATTTTCTGTCCTGCCTTGTAAAAATGGTTTTGTCTTAAATTAGACCAACAGTATTAGTAAAAGCTTCTAATCTGAGCTCTTGTCTGCTTATCTACTTTTGACATCAGCAATCTTTTTCAACCACTCGTTCAAAGAAGTGAGGGACTGCTTAAATTTTTTTAAAGAGTGATCTGCTGTACTGGATTTTTGTGTTTGTTTGTGGATCAGCACTTACCTTAAAATCCCCCCCTTCAGAAGGTCTGCATATTTTAACTTTGCCCCAGTATAAAGCAATAACAACAACAACAACAACAACAACAACAACAACAACAACAATAACAACAACAATAACAACAACAACAACAACAATAACAATAACAATAACAATAATAATAATAATAATAATAATAATAATAATAATAATAATAATAATAATAATAATAGTAATAGTAATAGTAATAGTAATAGTAATAGTAATAATATTAAAGCACCTACATGAGATGTTTAGGGGGAAAAACCAGAAAGGCAGGGTTTTTTGTCCCTTGCTGTGCTATTGGTGCTAATTTAAGACTTTATACCTGAAGGGCAGAAAAAAATAGCACTATAATCCGTGCACAATTTGGGTATATATGAGGAACAAATGCCCCAACTGGATCAGTCCTCACTGTCTAAACCAGGGATTCTCAACCTGCAGCCTGTGGGCCGGATGCAGCCCGTGGCACCATTTCATGTGGCCCCACCACCACTTCCACCACACCAGGAAGTGCCATGTGGTGGAGGAAGGGCAAAATGGCCATCTGGCCACCAAACCTTTCTGAGGGAGCATGACCCGGCCCCTGGCTTAAAAAGGCTGAGAACTCCTGGTCTAAACAAGGGAAAGAATTAAATCTTCGGTGTGCTGTTCTTGAGGAACTTAACCGAAGGGGATAGAGATAAGAGGGGAGAGGAATGGATAGAAAAATAGCACAGAGAGAGTATGAAAGGAAAGGTCAGGGACTGAGGGATGGATATTGCCTGGATGGAGTGGGAAAAGAGCAAAATGAAATGACACCTGAGGCTGATGAGAGACTGAGATTGGGCAAGGCCTATACCAGTGATGGCGAACCTTGGCACTTCAGATGTTCTTTGACTTCAATTCCCAGAAGCCCTGATCAGCAGGAGTGCTGACTTGGGCTTTTGGGGATTGTAGTTCAAGAACACCTGGAGTGCCAAGGTTCACCATCACGGACCTATACTAATTTGCAGCTGAGATTTTATTTTAATCTTCTCCTTATCTTCTCTTTCACAGACTCACGTGGTCTTTCCTGTGGAGTGTATTCTGGATTATTCAGATCAGTGTGTGTGTATCAAGAGTATTTATTGCCACACATTTCCCACATCAAGTTATCCTTGGAGTGATAGCTGGTAATATGGGCAGCTTTCTTTCTTCTTTCTATGGTACAAGTTTAGATTGTCAAGATGATGAAAAATATTAGAGATAGAAAGTACCAAATTTCTGGAAACACATCTAGCTTGGCATTTATGTTGACAAGTAGGATATATCGTGACACTTGTTTTTAACATTAGTGTATTTTAAAAAATCGTAGCAGGGGCGGCCAACCAACCGTGGTGTTCCAGGTGTTCTTGGACTTAAATTCCCAGAAGTCCAAGTCAGCACACCTGACTTGGACAAACATATCCAAAAGAGAAAATCTGCCTGTTGTGACTTTTCACAAGGCTCTTGCAATGGACTGGCCTGACAACAAAGAGGGAGTAGGGTGGATTGGATGGGAAATGAATTTTCTGTATTGATTTTAACTTTAAAAAAGTACGCCCACAGTCCTCTTACACAGGAATAACCACAACACTTTAGATTTCTATGGGCGGGTTTTCACAGGTTCCTCCTTTATAGGACAGAAGTTCTGATTTCTCCTGTGCACACATGCTTGCATGAACCGCAGTTGGAGTTTCCTTTTCCCTTCTCTGACCTGTAATCCACAGTGTGTCCCTGAAATCTGCTCTGAATGGTTCCCCCACCAGCTCTTCATCAGATTTGACTACATGTTTTGGGGAAGAAGGAACTTTAACCCACCAGAGATGTCTATTCCACTGGTGAATTGATGCTGATGGCTAAAGTTTGCATAAACCCAAATGTCCAGAACAAGTCAGGACTGTGCACATGTAACAGGAAACATTTTTATGATCTCTTTATTTTGTTGCATCAGTTGCCCGTTATGGAGGAATACATTTTTTTATGTTGCATTTAAAAATCAGCCCAATGTTCTCTCCGGCTTTAAAGTTAAGTCTGGAAATCGAGCTGTGTAAGCAAATCTCTCTTAATGTCTTGTTTCCAATTCACAGGCATGCTAGTTGCAGAAGCATTTGAACACGCCCCAGCCATTCAGACAGCAAGTTTAAGAACGTATATCCAGACAAATGCGTTTCTCTTTGTTTCTGCTCTCGGCTTCTACCTGGTTCTCAAGCTTGTTGATATCGATCTTCTGTGGTCTGTTCCAAAGGCAAAGAAATGGTGTGCCAATCCAGAGTGGATTAATATTGACACGACTCCCTTTGCTGGACTGGTGAGAAATTTAGGTGCCCTGTTCGGTCTAGGACTCAGCATTAACTCTGACATGTTTGTCATAAGCTGTAAAGGTAAACATGGGTATAAGACTAATTTCAGGATACTCTGCGTTGCCACTTCCTTAGCTGCTTTGCAGCTCTATGACTTTATCAAGATACCCACCCACTCTGAGTATTTGTTTTACACCCTTTCGTTCTGTAAAAGTGCAGCCATCCCGCTTACCGTAGTGGCTTTGGTTCCCTATTGCATACACTTGCTAATGAAGCCAAGAGAAAAGAAGCTGCCTTAGATGTTATGGTGCATCTGGTGTAGAGGATCCTAGCACCTCTAGGCCAGGGGTGCCCAAACTACGGCCTGGGGGCCAGATCCAGCCCCCAATGCCAATTCATCTGGCCCACAAAGCCCTCACCCCCAGGAGCAATGAGGGCTTCATGGGCTGGATGAATTGGTGTCAGGAGCCGGATCTGGCCCCCTGAACCACGTGACTGGCCCATGGCTCAAAAAGTTTGGGCACCCCTGTTCTAGGCTGTCAAGGGTGTAATGCGATGGGAAGCTTCTGAACAATGGTGGGTAAACTCCTAGCTTTTAAAATTGAAGGAGGGAAAAAAGAGGCATTCAAGACCAGAGTTCTTGTATCAAAAAAGAAGAACATTTGGTGGTAAGGATGGAATGATTGTCTGGGATGTTGCTTTAATTTCCCAAATATTTATTTGAAAATGGTAATTTTAAAATATAGCTATCTGGTCTTTTCAGTATTTGGGGAAGGTTTTGGATCTGGGCATTGGTTGTCAAAGCTCACTGGACTTTTCCAAGCCTGCCCATCTGCAGCAGAAAGGTGCTTTACACACCCACTCTTCTTTCCTAACCCAGGAGAAATATAGCTTTGTCCAACACTACATTTTATGTTTATGTGTATTATATATGCAGTATATATGTACAGTTACTAGTAAATTAATCTTGCCTTTTTAAGCATAGATCCATGTTTCTGGCTCCTTCTGGAGTTCATTCTCCTCTCATACCCAGACACGAACCACAGCTCTGCCTTGCTTTGTTCTGTGTGGAAATGTTCACCAATCCTTTAAGGTAAACTTCATGGCCTGAATCCAGTTGTTTTTTCCATCTCGAGTAGACCAATTGGATCTGTCTTGAATTATCATTCAGCTACTGAATCAATGAATCTAGCCTAGCTGTGATCAGCAATTTCATTTAGGCAAAAATTTTAGATGCAAGAATGTTAATACATTACTATTAATCAGTGTTTAGTATGCTATGTATATGACAAATCTCAGCTTTCCAGAGTAACACTGCCTTATTGCAACTCTGAAGATGAGACTGACTCTCTTACCTAGGAAAAAGTGTAATTGAACTCAATGGGACTTCCTTTTTAGAAGATATGTTAAATGTTAATGCATTTAAGATTTTCCTGTTAATTAGTATGCATATTATGAACAGTATTGGTATATAAATGTGCTAATCTGGAAATCATTTCGTTTGAACTTGTTCTGTAGGAGATATGTAAAACTGTCCTTTTTTAAAAAAAATTATAGCAGTATAGATATTTTATATCTATACTATACTGTATATATATGATCTATTGGACTTTGGAAAATTGTGCAGCACTCAGTGTGTGATATTGAAAATGCTGGGCACTGTCCAGTCATCTTTGTAGAAGTACAATTTACAAGAGTGTAGTGGTTTTAGTTTATTGTAGCAAAATTAAGGAAAAGTCTTTCACCATTTTACATACTAACGTGTGTGTGTGTGTGTGTGTGTGTGTGTGTGTGTGTGTGCGCGCGCGCGCGCACGCATGTGCGTGCATGTGTGTTGGCATACATTTTTGTGAACCTTGCCCCTTAGCAGCCTTTAAGGTGCCAGAAGGCTTTTCACACACACACAAACATAGTTCATTTACAAATGAATGATGAATATGTAATAGTATCATACCATTATTATTATATGAGCCAGCTGTCTCATGTAATACAATAAGTAGGGAGGTGGTTACCTGTAAAGGTCATTTCCCCGCAAGAACATACAACACAGGAGTTCTCAACCTTTTAAAGCTGGGGGCCGGGTCATGCTCCCTCAGACAGCTTTGGGGGCCGGGCGGCTATTTTGCCCTTCCTCCACCTGGCACTTTCTGGTGTGGTTGAGGTGGTGGTGGGCCACATGAGATGGTGCAGAGGGCCACATCTGGCCCACGGGCTGCAGGTTGAGAATCCCTGATATAGCAGAAGTAATTATTTATTGCACAATTATTATTTTTCTTTCTATTTCAGGTTTATTTACACTTCTTACACATTTATTTTGCACGGTCAAATTGATGTTTGTTTTTTAATCCTCTGTGTATTATACAGTGTTGAACTGTATAATCCTAGTACAGAAACAACAATGGCTTTTATATAATAAATCTCTCTCTCAGATAGAGGTGCATCTTGAACTACTTGATTTATTCGTTTAGAGACCTTCCATCCAGTGTTACCAGTTGGATTAGTGTTAACAGGGAATTTATTTTCTTGTATCTATGAGTGGTCTGCACACCGTCGTCACCTTGCACTGAATAACCATATTCCTAATGTTTACTCTTTGTCACAAACTCCCTGAAAAGATGTTTGTTGTTACAATGTTTGTAGATAGAGGAACTGAAACGTATGGAAAATTAGAAGTGTAAGGAGAGATGTAGCCAGCATATTTGTCACTTTGGTGAATATCATAACAATGGGTCAAGTATTCTCTAGACACACAAGACACCATCCTCTTATTCAGGGTGTGCACCACTATACTCTAAGGCAGCTGCCATATTGATTTGGAGGTATAATTGTTTAGGCATAACAAACTTCATGAGTTACATTTCAGGAATGGTAGCAGATTTCACCTTCTAATAATGGGTTATCTATAATTATAGTTTAACCTGAATGTTTTCTTTTATGCACAGTTTCCTCTCCCCACCCCTTGGCATACACATCTATGATTTTTCATAAATAATTATGGCACTTGCCTCTCACATGAATAATAACTAAAGGTTAATAAATGCTGAAGGTGCTGGAATGTTACCCGATAAATTTAATTTGGAATGCATGAAGAGGTCTAACGCAGAGCTGAGGTTGTAGGGAATACTGTTCACATTGTACCAGTGGTGGGCTTCAGCAGGTTCACGCCAGTTCGCCAGAACCGGTAGAAGAAATTCTGGCTGGCCCCGTCCATCCAAGTTTTGAAAATAAAGCAGTCCCAATTTGGGTGCCATACCACACCCACAGTGTGATAGTAATTTTTTTTTTTGGGAGCCCACCACTGCATTGTACCTACTTCAATCTTAGTTATTCTTTCCTTGTTGACAGCTTTCTCTGCAAATTGCTTAATGGATACACATAGGAATACTAGTTTTTAAATTCAGTTCAAATCAATGTAACTTAATACAATTTTTCAGCAGCAGGCGTGTTTCCACATGAATGATTAAAATAACTCATTAACAACTGGGTTTGAGAAACTATATTTGTATACATCTTATCTATCAAATGCCTTTTACCTAGAACAATGGTCTGGATTAAGTATATACTATTTCTAGACCTCTCTACAGATTGACATCCATCAAGCTGGAGCACTATGTAGTCAAGCAGTATCTGGGATTCAAAGCCCTATTTAGGTGTTATCCAATCTGGTATTGTGAACATGCTTTGAAAGGGGTGCCTAGCCTTGCCACTCTTAACCACTATTTTCTTTGTGCTTTCAGCAATGAGTCTGATGAGGTGACGTTCCTGCTCTTGTATAGGTCCTATACATAAACAAAACCGCCTGAAATTCTGGGTTCTTGCTTACATGGATGGAGAGCTTACTTAGAAGCAGGAACCTCTCCTTTTCAGACTTGATACTGAAAGTATGAAGGAATGGACTGTGGAAATGGACAAAGCTAGGTGCAGCCCTATACATGTGCAACATCTGATTGTGTAATGTCTGATTAAAAACACTTCTATTGGTATTAATGGACTAGCCTATGTCTTGAATTTCCTCAGTGACAAGGCCAGGTACAAACTCAATTTTCCCCTTTCAATAAAGTCCAAGATGGTTCAAGAATCATAGAACTGGGTTTATCCATCTTTGTGCTCAATGCAGGATCTGTAGGATGTCAGCTACAGCTTTCCTTGGAGATGGGTACTTAGCCTCTGCAGAATACCTACAAAGGAGGAGAACTTGTCACCACCTTTAAAGACAATCAGAACAAAAATCACTGCCAGAAAGTTTCTGCTATTGTTTAGCTCAGGAGGTCTCAACCTTTTTAAGCCGGGGGCTGGGTCACACTCCCTCAGACAGCTTTAGGGGCCAGACGGCCATTTTGCCCTTCCTCCACCACATGACACTTCCTGATGTGGCCGAGGTGGGCCACATGAAATGGCACTGCAGGCTGCATTCGGCCCACGGGCCACAAGTTGAGAATCCTGCTGAAATTTACTTACTGCAAATCTCCACTCACGGGTTCATCCTGCCCTACAGGTTATAAAATTTTAGCAGCTTGATGCCATAGGCAAGAGTCTATCCTAGGGAACAGAATTTGTTCTCTATTGAGTTAACACCCTTGGACATCCTTCTAAACATCCATCTGACATCCATTGGGAGTTTACAGTCAATTCCTTCATTTCAGTAGCTGATCTATAACGACTATTTTTTCCCCAGGGACCACAAGTAATTTTATTGTCCAGAGAAAAGCTTTGTGACTACAAGATAATATTTTTGTAATGGGCATGACTATGTGAAGAGCTCGGTTTTTTTCTGTTTGGGAAAATCAATCAAATCTACCAGAACAGAAAAACCATAGTCTGGTGATGGCATGCATGCTTTCAATGTATACTCTGAGATTCAATCCCTGCCAAACTTCACTTCAAAGATCTCAAGTGGATTGGCCCCAACAAGAAAGGCCTCTGGCTACAACTTTAGGAAGTATTTGAAAGATCACACTCTGACTAGTTTATTAGATGCTTATTATTCAGATCGCTGTGACAATCACAACACAATTAATAAAATTAGGAATTAATTATTCTAATTATGGATTATCTGTAACATAAAGTTACAATTAGTTCCCCTTTCCTCTTCCTCTGAGGCCATTTCCTGCTTTTTGTGGCTCTTGCAAAAGAGATGCAGACTCCTTTATGACTACCAACAGACCTTGTAAACTCCTTTTGTAAATAAATTTAGCGATCATTCCCCAATTCCATCCATATAGGATTTCCTAACATACTAGTAGGATTTCCCTTTTTATCTTTAATACCTATTTCCAGAATTATTAATTCTATTAGAAAGCTAAGCAGGGGGCTGTTGCCCTACACCAGGGGTTCTCAACCTTTTCAAGCTGAGGGCCGGGTCATGCTCTCTCAAACAGCTTTGGGGGCCGGACGGCCATTTTGCCCTGCCTGCCACACCTGGCACTTCCATATGTGGCAGAGGCAGTGGGGGCCACATGAAATGGTGTTGTGGGCTGCACCCGGCCCCAGGGCTGTAGGTTGAGAACCCCCACCCTACATAACTACCAAAAAATCCTAACAGCATCAGTTTATAGGAGTTCATATAGCTGAAGATCTCAACCTCCCCTACAGTCACTTGGAGGACCTTGAATAGGCTGAGGGTTGGAGTCCCTAAATGCAAGACCAACATGCTCAAGTGGGGGCTGCTGGTGGACAATAACACATGGTGTGAATGTGGAGAGAGACAGAATCTGGCTCATTTACTAGGCTGTCAATTGCTGCCAGAGACATGCACTGATGAAGACTTGGGTTTGGGCAATGACAAAGCAAAGAAAGTGGCTTCATTTTAGGAGTCCAGGGTTTGATTGGGACATGAAAGAAGAATTCCTCTGTCTGGTGTGAAAACAGATGTTGCCTGACTATATTATTCATTGCATTCTTACTCCATTCCTGCTTGTACCCCAGAGCCTTGGAACCTGGTTCCATGCAGGAGATATGTTTGAACTATTCAGCTATAGTTACTGTATCTACATCTAATAGCCTTCAATGGAGATATAGCCCCTGCTTCAAGATAAAGGTAGCCCATTTAATGGGATAGAAATGACTGGTTGGACATTGGTTGCATACGATTATTATATGTCCTGCCATTACTATAATTTGCCTAAACTTGCCTTCAGTGCCCCATACAGAACAGCAACATGCAGAACCATCTGTTGTGATTTACAGGGACAGCTTACAAGGTTTCCTCCATATTAAGTATGTATGAAGCCTGGAGTATTCCCACATTATCCAGTTGAGTATTTTTACAGTTGAATTCAGAAACACAGGAGCACTTGGCAGGATAGATGCCATTTGCCTAGATTATCAAGAGGAACTATAACTGAAGGCACCTGTTTGTGAGCTGATAATCAAGGCAAAAGACATTTTCAAGCAACTGGCACCTAGCTGATTTTTTTAAATAAACAGTTTTGGGTAGTTTCCCATTCTTATCACAGTTATCTAGTATACATTGCATTCCTTCCATCAAATTTGCAGTGGCATGAGTGAACAAGTCACCTCTTCCTCCATAAGGCATTTTTGCGGCATTAAAATACATTATTGTATAACAGCCATCTTTGTGTGACATAAAAATTGCTGATATGTTCACATGGTATATTCTCTTAGGAAAAGTCCTCCATCAAGCTCAACTAATTGGTGCGCCTGTGGTAACAAGTTTGTAGTAGGCTCCTTCCTGGGTCATCAGTTCTTCATGAGTGCCCTTTTCAATGATGACTCCTTGTGCCATGACAGCTATAACATCCGAATTCTGAATGGTAGACAAGCGGTGGGCTATGACAATGCAGGTCCGGCCTTCTCGAGCTTTATCCAGGGCAGCTTGCACAGTCTGAAGATGAGGAAGAGAAAGACAGAATTAGAAAATGGCATGTAGGCTTCAGTGTTACCTTCAGGCAGCTGCTGCTAATTGCCTTTCAGTATAGTGATGATGAAAATTAATATGTATGCAGCTGAATTATGTATGTGCATGTATTGAAATACAGCAGTACTCACAGACTGGTCATTAAAACAAGACCCTCTTCCCACATCCAGTGAATGCACAAGTGAGAGGAAGAAGATTGTACTGCCTGTCTACATGCTTAGCTTCCATCTGTTTTACTCTGGGTTGGATCAAGATTGAGACAAAAATAACTGTAGAATTAGATGGGTGGGATATAAATTGAAGTAATAAATAAATAGCAAATACAGACATTTAGCTGCCTGAAGCTGAGAAGCAGATGGCATCCCCTTCCCTAAATCAAGTTGTGTCTTTACCTAAGACCAGCCAATTTTTATGGTCCCATGAACAGAAACCCCCACAGGTCCATCCCCCGCCCGTCCTCCCTGACAGGAAAAACAGATGGTTCAAATCCTAATGATCAGTCAAGTAATGAACAAATTGCTGTTCTTTGTGACACTCCAAAGCTCCTGCCTGAAGCAGATAGCCTCCCTCTGCTCCTGGCGGGGCCAGCCATTAACTAAAGATGTGCACAGAATACTTGAAATGCTTAGACTCTGTAAGCTCAAACGAGGCTATCCGGCACCCAGATCCTGCCCCTTTCTCCATGAATAAACCCAGTGCCTCTGTATACTGTGGCAAGCCAGTCAGAGGGGAAAGGTTTTGCTGCATAATCACAGAGCAAGGAGAAGATGTAAATCAGTTCCTTTGGGAACTTGGCCAGAACGTCTGAACAGGAAGTGGGAAGAGACATACAACTGAGTCTTTAACACTCCATTGGAAGAGCTGCAGAGCTGCAGGTGAGCTCCCCTTATCATCTTCAACCTTCCCACCATTGCTATATGTATATGGAAACCTCCTCTAACTTGATGGCAGAGCTGAAGGCATAAAGCTATCACCAGCATTAGAAGGTCATGTTGAGAACAGAGTGATTAAATTTTCAGATACATCAAAACCTTGATCAGGAGATTGGATGGGAATTAGAGGAAACAGGGAGGCATGTAGAGAGCAAATAAACATAAAGCATAAGGGTGAATCACATTCCTTGACAAATGCTGGAACAATAACAATATTGCTATACTAAGTCGGCCATGGGTTGAGTGGAGTGGGATATAAATTTAAATAATAAATAAAATAAATAAATAAAATAAATAAATATATCGAGGTTAAAATGTTTGTGGCATGGATATCTTTCCAAGAAGGAGCTTAATAAGAAGATTCTACTTGCAGGGTTCTGTCTACGAGGGACTGATGGGTCATTAAATGTAAGTGTAAGTGGTTTACATCAAGCATATTAGAGAATAAACAAAAAAAAAAACCATTGTAGCACTTTGAAGGCTAACTGTTAAATTGTAATGTTAGCTTTCGTGGATCAAGTCCACTTCATCAGACTTGATCCATGAAAGCTAACATTACAATTTAACAGTAGTCTTCAAAATGTCACAATGGTTTTTTAAACATTCTCTGATATGCTTGAAACACAAACTAACATGACTACTATTCCAAAAAATTCAACTTTGGTTTACATCAAGTGTAACCCCCAGGTCTGCTGCTTTTAGTGAAAGTATTGCTCTAGTAGTTGCTCCATGACTTCTAATCCAAGTACATTTCTTTTCATGTATTTTCACCTTTTCACTTTCTGTATCCAATGCAGATGTTGCTTCATCCAGCAATAAGATCTTGGGGTCTCGGACAATGGCTCGGGCTATAGCAATGCGTTGCTTTTGCCCACGAGAGAGGAGGGCTCCTTGAGCGCCAACATTTGTTTCATATTTCTGGAAGAGACATTGTCTGAATTATAACTGACTGGCATTACAACAGGAAGAAAATTATTATTTCTGTTACTGAGCTGGGGTCGTGGTGTGGATCATGAACCTTGCAAATCTTCTTGCTGTTTAATTAGTGGTATGAGCAAATCTTGGGATTAGAAAATTTATCCTTTACTCCATATTTGTAGGGGTGGGGGGAGTCAGAAATAGTAACCTGCTACATTAATAGTCAAGACATCTTGGGTTATTAGTATAGGAAGCATGTAAAAGTCAATGAAAAGAAAAAAGGACATGAATACTTGAATGCATAGTATTAAACCAATAAGGAGAGTGCTCAGTGGGAATGACTTTTGAGCAGACCTGTTAAGTCTTATCGCACAAAATACTTTTTTAAAAAATTTATGTACACAAATAAGCTGTACACAAAAATTAATGTACACAAATTGACACTGACCATTCTGACTATAATATTAAATACTTCAAAGATCACCTCATCAATGACTATCAGAGAGTAAACAAAACAAAAAGACAAAAACTCTCTGGCGCACCTTAAAGACTAAGTGCAGTACAGTATTTTGATGTTAGCTTTCGTGGATCAAGTTGTTTTTTCAATGACTGGTACTGATATTGCTTCTAATGGAAAACCACAATCTAATTCAGGTAGGGGCAATCTGGATTAGGTCAAGGTGTTATTGTTTTTTTGTGGTGGATTTGTTTGTTTTTAAGGGGAATCTTTGGGAGTCTTAAGGAGCCACAAAAATTGGCTTGCAAGGCTGCATGATACCCACCCCATCTAATCCTTTCTCCCATCAGCCCAGTTAAACTTCCTTGCTTGTTTTGTATTAGTTCGTTTATTTTTATATACTACCCCATATTCACAGCCCCTTCCATGTAGCAACTTTTAATAACATGGATTGAAAGTAGGTAAAATGGACAGCTGATTTCTGGGATAGATTTTTTCTAATAAGTATTGAGGTCCTAAACTGTTAAAGGCTTCATAGGTCATAACCAGCACCCTGAATTGAGCATGGGAACTAACATCTACCTAGTAATGAGTAGCACAAGGCATCTAAATGAGTTTGGTACCAGATAATATCCTCCTATTAGAGGTGGAATAATGTTCATGTTTATGTTGATTGAGGGTCTTAGTCGATGAGACAAAGAATCTGTACCTACAAGGATACCTATGCTTCTTCAAGTGGTGAAACCGATATGACTGAACACATTAAAAATAAAAGCATTTATGCCATCAGGGTTATGCTGGGGAGAAAATGCTAAAAGATCAGGAATTATAAATTACTCTGATGCTGTGCCTTTGGTCTAAGTCAGTGATGAGCTGCATTTTTTTTACTACCCACGCCCTGGGCATGGCTAACTCTGTGGGTGTGGCTAACTCTGTGGGCCACGCCCACTTGGCCGGCCACACCATGGCCTGGGCTATGGAGGTGGGCGTGGCCAACCAAGTAGGCATGGCCGGGGGGAATTTCCACTACCACTTCCTGGGATCAGGTGGGAACCTGGAGCAGCACATCACTGGTCTAAGTCAATCTTTTGTGTTTGATAAATTGAGCTTCAAAGGATTCTACTGCTTATGTCCTGGAAGCCAATGACAAAACAAATCAAGCTAATTTTTAAATTATGGGAGGTGAGTAAAGCTCCTGCCGGGCACTCAGAGATTTTCAGCATTTAAGAAATTACCTCTTCTAAGCATAGACTGTCTATAACATTTGTTTCTACTCTAGGTCTTTCTGTTCTTAGGCCAGCCTAGCTGTTCACCCGGGCCATATGGCATCATATACATCTATAACAAATCATAAAACATAATTTAGATTCTGTAGTTCATAGCTGTGCACCTCTTACCCACTCAACACTATGGTAGCTGAGAAAAATATGCTTACATCAGGTAGTGTCATGACGAAATCATGTAGCTGAGCCTTTTTAGCTGCTTCCATTACTTTTCCCATAGAAACGTCTCTGGCGTTATTACCATATTTAATATTGTCAGCAATACTACATCCAAACAGAACAGGCTCTTGAGACACAATTCCAATTTTAGATCTGAGAAATGGGACATTTACTTTCTTCGTGTTATGCCCATCTATCAACTGCACATGCAAAATACAAAATATTTAGTAGTTATTTCTAGACAAGGAAGCTAAGTGGAGAGAGAAAATTTCAACACTGAAAAATCAGCACATATTTTATTTATTTGCTTTTAGTTACTTTCCCACAACTCTTTTAAGAATACAACTCTCTTGATCTTAAGGAATAGAATTAGTCCCAAATTAAATGTATGAACAGCTCACTGAACTCCCCTACATAATATATATTGAACAAATTGTGTAAGCATTGCATATGAGCAAGAGCTCTGAAAAGTCTTGGCTTTTGTTCACATGCAAAGTGTATACACGAGCAAGGTTTCTTCTTCATATCTAGTCGTGTAACCATGAAGAATATAATGACAGGAGTTGGGCTAGTCTTTCCCTTCCAAGGATAATTTATAGCATTGCCTTATTTCATGGCTTCCCACATTTAAGCTTTCTGTCCCTGCCTCCCAGAAATCAGGAAGCATTCAATAACCGTTGAGCATATTTGGTCCTCATTGGGCTGTTTCTGATCCTCTCCCCAAAATTCCTCCTAAGAGTTTTGTACTTCTGCAAAGTTTGGGATTCCCCTAAGCTAATGGCTTCTTTTGTGGGTGGTATTGCTTTGGTTGCCTAAGCTGGGCAACTCCAGGTGTTCTTGAACTTCAATTCCCAGAAGCCCTGAGTGCCCGGCAGCCATCATGTGTCTATGCAATAAACTTGTAGCAGCTGTCATTTAGATATAAAATGTGATGACTGAATGGACTCTCCAGAATGGTTCATTTGAAGTCACTCCAAATAAATGGAGTTGAGTTTCTGATGGCTACTTGTAACAAGGACTACACATGAATCTAACATGATTTTACAAATTCATAGTTTCTTGCCATTATATCTTTTTTCATTCTGAAGGCTACAGTCCACAAAATCAATGTTTGCCTAGTCTCCCCTTATCCACAAGTACCTGCACACTTATCAATCAAAGATGATATTTCCAAGAACATGCTGCTCATTTCTGGGAGCTGCAATTCGAAGGAAGGAAAGAAAGAAGGAAGGAAGGAAGGAAAGTTTTTCCAAGTTCTGGTTAAGTTCCATGTTAATGGAAGAGAAGCTACAGGACCTGTGTCTTATTTTTCTTTCACCATTTAAAAGTACACACAGATTTATTAGTTTATGAACTGCCCTATTATTTTAATAGTCAATCTGAGTTTTCAACCTCCCACTGGAGAATAGTAGATTTGCAACTAGGCTCAGTTGTCCCAGGACCAACATCAAAGCAGAGAAGACTATTTACCACTTTCCCACTCTCTGGATCATAAAACCGTTCCAGAAGCTGAACACTCGTGCTCTTGCCACATCCACTGCTTCCAACAAAGGCGAGGGTCTGCCCTGGTTTCACTGACACTGAAAGGTTGTTTAGAACTTGAACATCAGGACGAGAAGGGTATCGGAAGTTACATTTCTGAAATTCAATGCTTCCTTGGAAATTATCCTGGTCACACAAAGACAAAGGGAAAAGTTTGGGTTTAACTAAGTTCAAAAGGGAACAAAACTGCTCTGGTCCCTACAAGTGATTACTTCTGATTAAGAAATAGATAAAAACTGAAGTCAATTTACAGATAGCAAAACTTTTATTAAAAGAAGCCTTATTAGAAATTCTGGAAGGAGAATGCAGTTTACTTTTTACTGTGAGATAACAATGTGTCAAGCAAAATCAAACACTGGGTAGTAAGGAGAAAAATCGCTATGGTATTTCTTTATCCTATAACAATCCGAATCCCATAGAAAGTTGTAAAATTGAATTAGTTCAATCTTATCCTATAAAACCACGGGTTAACCATTGGTTAACCATAGCAAGCTATAGGTTCCTAAGCCTCGCCCTAATGACCCGCACCCACCATTCGTGCACACGGCCAAACTGGGTCCGCAGGTCAACGAAGGATTGAAAAAACTGGCAGTGGGGCAACAGCCCCACAAATGCGAAAAAAGGGGAAAATCATTTCCCAACGTTCTTTGCCAATCAGGTTGAGAGGCGTGACCACAAAGAACATTGAGAAATGCGCCGCGGCCAATCCAAATTGAGCCACAGAAAAAAAACGCACAACCACAAATCACAAACCCATAACTACAAGCCCAAGAGCCCTGCGTGACATGAGCGCGCAGAATGCTGAGGAAGCCGGCGCCCGAAAAAGTTTAAAAAAACTCACGGCCTCACAGCCACGCAAACACCAACCGCCCTTCTTTCCCTCACCAAGGGTTCCTGAAGGTCCCGACTGGAGTTTCCCCTTTAATATTAGTAGGTGGGGGGTTGCGATCCCCCTCTCCGCTGGCTCCCCTAGGGTTGGGAGGTTTGTGAGAACAAAAGGGGTATGTCCCCCCCAACATTTCTGGACCCAGGTGACCAGGGAAAGGGGTTCGATTCCCCCCCCCCAAAAAAACCTCTGTCTTTAAAGAGAAGAAACCAAGTGGTTTCTTCTCTTTAAAGACGGAGGTTTTTTTTAGGAGGGGGGGAATCGATCCACTCTCCCTGGTCTCCTGGGTCCAGAAGGGTTGGGGGGGACATACCCCTTTTGTCCCCCCCAACCCTCATGGACCCACGTGACCCGAGAGAGGAGATCGATTCCAACCCAACCCCCTGATATTAAAAGGGAAAATCTAATTGGAGTTTCCCCTTTAATATCAGTAAGTGGGGGTGGCCGTCCCCCTCTCTGCTGGCTCACCTGGGGTTGGGAGGTTTGTGGGGACAAAAGGGATCTGTCCCCTCAACCCTTCTGGACCCAGGAGACCAGGGAGAGGGGATCGAATCCACCCCCCCCAAAAAAACCTCCGTCTTTAAAGAGAAAAAACCAAGCGGTTTCTTCTCTTTAAAAACATAGTTTTTTCTAAGGAGGGGGGGATCGATCCACTCTCCCTGGTCTCCTGGGTCCAGAAGGGTTGGGGGGACAGATCCCTTTTGTCCCCACAAACCTCCCAACCCCAGGTGAGCCAGCGGAGAGGGGGATCGCAACCCCTCACCCACTATATTAAAGGGGAAACCCCAATCTACTTTCACGACTCCACACAATCATAGCATCATAACACAATAAAGCCCCCCTCCCAAACGCCCGCGGTCTGGCCAGTGAAGCCAGCCCACAGAAATAACCCCCCCAATGCCGCATAAAGTGGCGTTGGAATTCCCGTGGGCCGGCCAGCCAGGCCGGTCCGCGGAAATAAACCAACCCCCCCCCCCACCAAAGCCACAACAACAACAACAAATTATAAAAATAAATAAGTATCAAAAATACCTTAAAACACAATCAAAAACATCAAAAAATACACAAAACAAACAAAAACACTAAAAACAATACAAAGTAAACAAAAACACAATCAAAAACAAAACAAACAGTCAAAAAATACAAAACCCAACCCCCAACACACAAAATAAAGAAAACAAGCCAACTCACCACCACATGTCCTACCTGCACGACGACCAGAAACAAAATGAATAAAGAAAGAGACTACTTACCGGAAGAAGCTCCACCCAGAGGCCAGGAGAGAAAAAACCGTCAAAATACAAGAAAACCCCTGCCAGTACCACCTGCTGGCAACAATAGTAAAAACAATTCAAAAACACACAACAGCCCCAAACAAAAGGCCACAACAGTAAAAACAAATCAAAACAATAACACAAAATTACAATTTTACACAAAAGGTCACAATAATAACAAGTCAAAAAATTACATGAAAACACAATTTAACACAAATCACAAACATATGTCAATAAAATAAAAAATTAATTAAAATCCTGCGCTGAGTTCTAACTCAAATAAAAACCCAAAACAACTAAACACATTTTAAAAACATTGAATGTAAAAAACATTTACTTTTACATTATTAACATTATTACCTACAGTACAACTATTTAAAAAAAAAACCAAAAACTAAAACATTATTCAGTTACATAAAACAGCCAGCCAAGCCAAAAAAAATTTGTATAAATAAACATTTTAAAAATTACAGACTAAGCAATTTTTAACAAACATTAACACAATTTAACCTTCCAACACAATTTAAAACAGCCTGGCAACGCCGGGCAACCTCTGCTAGTTGCAACTAAAACAGTGGGGGGAAATCTTATTGGTATATAACTCTGTGCAGTGTAACCCAGATGAAGTACTAGAACAGATGTGCCCAATCTATTGCTCATGGTCAGTGGTGGGCTCAATTTTTTTTACTACCACACTGTGGGTGTGGTATGGTGGGCTTGGCCAGGGGGAATGCCCTGTGTTGCACCTGGATTAGGACTACTTTATTTCAAAACTTGGGTGGTCGGGGCCAGCCAGAATTTCTGCTACTGGTTCTAGTGAACTGGTGTGAACCTGCTGATGCCCACCACTGCTCGCAGGCCATAGTTTGGGCACCCTTGGTTTAAGCAGAGAAAATGGCATCTTAAAATCTATCTCATCCTGTTGCAAAACAGATTGCAAGGTGTGCTTTACTTCCGCTTCCAGTGGGAGGAACCATGTGACTGGCCTGCTGATCCACGTGACCGGCCCGCAGTCTGAAAAGTTTGGGCACCCCAAACTAGAAGCATGTAATTTTAAAATAATTTAAAACGTCCTATTCCCCTCCTGTTAAGTTCTGAGGCTCTGTAGGGCTCCCCCACTTCCAGGAAGCCTTTGGGAGTCTCTGGATGGTGGAGAAGCCATTAATTGGGGTGGGTGGGAAAGCGGAGGTCAGCATCAGATTACCACAAGTGGCACCAGTCCTGGAGATGGCAATTCAGTAGTTATCTTTTTATGATTAATGTTTTTCTACACACATCTTGAAACTCCCTAAAGCTTCCAAAGGGAAAAGAAAGAAAGAAAGAAAAAGAGAGAGAGAGCGCCTTGGATCTAAAAGGAGGAAGACAGGAAGCTTTAAATTACTTTAAGTTAAATGCTTCCAAAGCCTGATCTTAGATATGTCACACACAGTTATACCAACTGGATTTTGCCCAATAAGGAAAATGCAAGTTTAAATTATACATTAATATTGGCTTCAGCAAGGACTGCAGTTGTTCAAGTGGCTAAGACGCTGACTGGGAAGCGGAAGGTCAGCAGTTTGATTCCCAAATACTGCAGAACGGAATGAGCTCCCATCTTGTCCCAGCTCCTGCCAACCTAGCAGTTCGAAAGCAAGAAATTGCAAGTAGATGAATAGGGACCACTACGGTGGGAAGGTAACAGCACTCCGTGCGCTCCAGTATCTAGTCATGCTTGCCACATGACCACGGAAACGTCTGCAGAAGCAGACAGCGCTGGCTCTTCGGCTTTGAAACAGAGATGAGCACTGAACCCTAGAGTTGGATACGACTGGCTTTCGAGCAAGGAAAACCTTTACCTTTACCTTACTGGCTTCAGCAGATCATCACTGTCAATGTCTGTTGGCTCCTGTGATTTTTCTACTAGAACAAATGCCATAGCAGTATTCACTGTGAAAATTAAGCTTCCCCCTTGCTTTACTTGTAATCAAAAGGAACAACCATGTTTAAATTTCTTTTTCAATGCATTCAGTGTCCTTGGAAGTACAGTAAAACCCCTACCTATGAAAAAATTCTGTTCCGTAGGCTTTTGCTTAAATCGTTTTTTTATGTAACTTGAAGCAAACCCATAGGAAAAATGATTTTTTTTGTGTAACTCGAAGCAAACCCATAGGAAATCGTGTAAATCGGGACATGGTTTTAGCACAAAATCATTATGTAAGTCCTATTTTATGTAACTCGAGGCATATGTAAGTCGGGGTTTCACTGTCGTTGTTGTTCAGTCGCACTGTTGATTCTGACCCTTTGCGACCCCATGGACCATTGCCCTCCAGGCACCTCGGCTCTATCCTCTACCATCCTCCTCATCCCGCCCAGCCCTGTGCCTACTGCGTCCACGATGCCATCTAGCCATCTCATCCTTGGCCGTCCCCTTCTTCTTTTGCCCTCTACCTTTCCCAGCATCAAGGCCTTCTCAAGTGAATCCTCCCTTCTCATTTGATGTCCAAAGTACTTCATCTTCATCTTTGTTATTTGTCCTTCTAAGGAGCAGTCAGGGCTAATCTCTTCTAATATTCACTGTAGTAGAATAAAGTAATAATGTTTCCTATAACATGTTATTTACCAGTACTCTGTTATGTTCTTCTAATAATGTTACCATGCAATTACTTTAAAGCTGTGATTCTCACCTTCTAATGTTCTTGGACTGCAGCTCCCTGAAGCCCCCACCATTGATCGAGCTAGTTGAGATTTCTGGGTCCTGCAGTCCAAGATCATGTGGGGATCCAAAGTTGGGAACCCTTGCTTTAGAAAGTAACACAATGACATTAATCCTTCTTGTATTTTTAGCATGAGTAATGTTTAAAAGGGACTGTGGTGGCTTAGTGGTTCAGATCCTGAACTTGACAACTGGAAGGTTGGCAGATCAGCAGTTCAAGACCCAAGTGCTGCACGATGGACTGAGCTCCCGACTCTGTGCCAGCTCCTGCCAACCTAGCAGTTTAAAAGAAATTACAAGTAGAAAAATAGGTACCTTTGCCTTCATAAACCATAATTAAGAAGTAACACAGCAGTAATATTTGGAAGAAGAAATTGGGGTGTTTCAACATTTGATTGTCCTGATGTGTAAACTATGTTGTACACAAGGAACTACAGTTCAGAGAGAATATGGAGAGTCAAAATGGTTTTCTATCGGCAAAACTGTCAGACAAGGATGCATTTTATTCCCTCATCTGTTCAATCTGTATGCAGAACATATCATACGGAAAGCTGAACTAGATTTAAAAGAAGGAGGCGTGAAACTTGGTGGAAGGAACATCAATAATTTAAGATATGGAGATGACACCATCTTACTGGCAGCAAACGGCAATGGCTTAAAATGACTTTTAATGAAAGTGAAAGAAAAAAAGTGCCAAAGCAGGATTACAGCTGAACATTAAGAAAACAAAAATGATCTCTACAAAATAATTGCACAGTTTGAAAATTGGCAGCAAAGAAAATGAGATAGTGTAAGATTTTGTATATCTTGGTTCAATCATCAACCCAAGTGGGAACTGAAACAAAGAAATCAGGAGTAGACTCAGACTTTGCATGAAGCCATTTAGTGTACGGATATGGCCCTAGAGACCAAGACCAAGATCACCCACAATATTGCATTCCCTGTCACCATGTATGAAGGTGAAAGCTGTAATCCTTAGTAAAAGGTGAAGGTGAAAGCTGGACAGTAAAGAAAGGTAATGAGAAAAACAACAACATTGATTTGCCTGCAATATAGTGCTGGAGGAGACCTTTACAGATCCCTTGGACTGCCAGAAAGATGAACAAATGGGTCCGAGATAAAATCAAGCCTTGTGGATTCCCCGTGCCCCCATGGGCACGGAACGGCCCGGCAGAGGCCACTCTCGGGAGAAAGGCTCCCTGGCCCGTGGGCTCTGCGAGCACCCAAATTAAGGGGGGTGGATAAATGATAGGGTTTGATTCACCCAATTCCTTGACCTGACCAGCGGACCTGCTGAGAGAGCGAATATGTTACTCATTAGAGTAATCCCTCATCTCCGAGTCTCAGTCTTATCCCAGAAGCAAACAGGAGTCATGATTGCCTTAGTCTAAGCCCAAAACAATGGTGTTGTTCCAGCCAGTGTTTGTCCGCACTAATTAACTTCCCCAAGCGAGATTCCCAATTAACCTGAGTAAATAGGTGATGTGATTCACTGTTGGGTGATGGTTTTTTCTACCTTGCCTTCTGATCTATAAATGGTTATGCCTTTTCCTCAATAAACCACTGATCTTATCCTCCTCCATGCTGCCTCGTATCGTTCTTTGATCAGTCTCCTCCGGGACCTACGGCCCTCAGCGGCCCCGATTCCTACAAAGCCTGAACTGTCTCTGGAAGTAAAAATGATGACACTGAGGCAGTCCTACTTTGGGCACATAATAAGGCAAGACTCTCTGAAACAGACAATAATGCGGGGACAGGTGGAAGACAGCAGGAAAAGAGAAAGACCAGACATGAGATGCCATAGACTTATGTTTGCAAGAACTGAGCAAGGCTGTTGAGAACAGAACATTTTGGAGACCTCTCATAAGGTCACCATAAATCAGAGATGGCTTGATGACACATAGCAATAACGTTTGGATTACTGTACCATGATCTACATCAGGGATTCTCAACCTGCAGCCCGTGGTGCCATTTCATGTGGCCCATTTCCACTACACCCAGAAGTGCCATGTGGTGGAGGAAGGGCAAAATGGCTGTCCAGCCCCCAAAGCTGACTGAGGGAGTGTCACCGGGCCCCCAGCTTAAAAAGGTTGAGAACTCCCGATCTTTCTTTGATAAGTGTTGAGAAATTGCAGCTATTGTAAAATGCTTCAGCCAAACTGTTAATCAACATTGTGAACACACAATAACTTCATTTGCTGCCAGTTTATTTCCTGGCACAATTCCAAGTGCTTGAATGCAGGCTGTCGGAAGTACTGCATTCTTCCATGTGAGCCTGCTTAGGATCTGTTAATTTCAGAGCCAGCCCTTTGTTTGCTTCCCATCTTCTCTGACATATTCAGCACTACACTAAGAAAGACCCATAAATCCTGGAACTTCTTCTTAAAAGAGTCCAGGTAGGCTTCATCCTGGCTGCCAGAAAAAATATTCCATGTTTGTTCATTTTAAATTATTAACTCGTAAGTCGAATTTGTAAAACTTACTTTTTTGTAACTCCCATGTGGGCAGGGCAAATATCTATTTCAGTTGGGATGCAGACCATGGCATGGGACTGAGACATCCCTGTTCCTATGCTTGATGACCTGTTGAGGGAGGTGAACCAGGGGAGAGTGACCCTGTTAGTTCTTCTGGATCTTTCAGCAACCATTGACCATGGTATCCTTCTCGACTGGCTAGCAGGATTAAGAATTGGTGGGTCAGTATTGTGTTGGCTCAATTCCTTTCTTGCTGGTTATGTCCAGATGGTGCAGCTTGGGAAGGCTTGGTTGGCCCCATGGGTCTACCAATATGGGCCCCTCAGTTGTTAATTATGAAGCTGCTGGAGATGTGGGGAATGTTATCATCAGTGCACTAGTGATATGTTGCTCTATCTCTCCACATCTTCAGCAGAGGAGGCTGTCTGTTTAGACCACTGTCTGGCGATGATAATGGATTGGATGAGGGCTAACAGGCAAAAGATGGAGATCTTTTTGCTAGGTGGTCCTCTTGACAAGTTGAGTGCAAATCATCCTAGTCTTGATGGGGGTCACACTTCTCCAAAGGAACAGGTTCAAGATCTGAGTGTTATCTTGGAACCAGACCACTTGCTTAAAAGCAAATATTGGGGGTGACCAAGTCTATCTTTTTCCATCTTAGGCAGATCACCCAGCTGCTCCCAATCCTTGACAATAGGTCCCTGATGACATTGGTCTAAACCTGCAGGCCGGATCTGGGCCCTATGCCAAATCATCCAGCCCTTGCCCTCATCAGTCATCACTCCCGGAAGCAGAAGTAAAACACACCCATACAGGCTCCTGTTTAAGGCAGGGTTGCCCAAACTATTGTTTGTGGTCTGGATCTGGCCCATGGGCTGTAATTTGGGCACTCCTGGTCTAAACCATGGGTGGCCAAACCTTTTTTTAAAAGCCCTGACACACAGGTGCGGGGGCCAGAGGCGGTTTGCTCTGGTTGCTTATATTTTTGGCGTCATCCATGGCAGCGGCAGTTGCACTTTCTCCCTGTTGTCCTGAACATGGATCTGCTAGTCTCTAAGGCAGCAGAAACCCCTGCCAAAGTGGATCGCTGCCTTGTTAAATAGTGGGTTCTATGATGAACCACGTGACTCCAGAGTAGGTTTCAGCTCTTTAATAAAAGGGTCTGTAAGGTTCACATGCTGGAACGAGAGATAAAAACATCGGCCAACAGGGCCACCTTATATACACTGGGAATTATCTAACCTAGCATGCTATTGGTTAGTGAGACAATCATTCCTGGCCACCCATTGGAGGGGCCAGGATCCTTGTATCCATTGGATGGACCAGGATCCGCTACTCTATATACTCGAGTATAAGTCAGTTTTTTAGGTGGCCCCCCCAAATGAGGTCCAAAAATGGGACTTGACTTATATTCGGGTCAATGTAAACACTCAAAAACATACCCACACAAATGTCTAAATTAATTAACTTTACCATATTTTCATGTATTTTAATTATTGAAACTCACTAGAAGCTGCTGCATTTTCCACTCCTGACTTATACTTGGGTCAATGTATTTTCCTAGTTTTAGAGGTCCAAATTAGGTACCTCGACTTATATTCGGGATGACTTGTAGTCAAGTATATACGGCTTTATAGTTCATGGACATTCTCCCATACCCTACCTGACTCTTATTATTTTTCCAGCTCAGCTTATCTCTTTTTCATTGGTCTTATGTTGCTGTTTATTTATGTTTTAACATGCTTTTATGTTTTAAAGTCTATACTTATCTATAAGGTATTTTCTTGCTCACTTTGTGTGACCTTTTGGCCAGAAGGGCAGTATATAAAAATGAATGACTAAAAGTCATTCTCATAGCAGCCTTATGTAACTGTTGCTTGACCATGAAATCTTACATGATAATCTTTGAAGCATTTTAAAGTATTTAGTCATTGCTGTTCTTGCAGTTACAAAGCAAAGCCACTCCTCTGTCATTGGTTTCAGATGCAATATTACATCCACTTAGCTAAGATGAACTCAGAGGGTTGGACATCTGATTAGAAACATAAAAGATTGTAAAGTCAGTGTGTAATTATTTATTATTGGTTATTTTTTATCTCTGGCGTTAAATAATATTCAACGCTTAACTGGAAATGGAAGTGATGTGGGATTTCTAATACTGTACACACTTTTATTGTAACTATTGTCTAACCTCCTCATATTTGCACAATTACAAAGAAAAATGAAGATGTTTGCACAATTACAAAGAAAAATGAAGATGTTCAGTAAATATACTGATGTTTATCTTGCCTTACCCATAGCAGCGTTTATGACGTTTTATTGATTTATCATTGCAGTTTCTAGCCTGTAATGTTTGTTTTGTAATAGGATGTAAAGCAAAATCAACATTAAATCTCAAATGTGATAAGATACCAGGCAATAGTCATATCATCTGAGAAATTTACTTCCCAAGGGATATAAGGCAAGAATGATGCTTTGTGTAAAAAAATTGCCAACTTTCCCACAACATTTCTTAATTTGTATGCAAAAATAAACAATTTGCACAATCATACAAATTATAGAAATTGCTGAAAAATAAAACGATTCCTTCTACAATTAAGAATCTGTCACATTAGATGGGTTGTTTTCCTCTTTCTTAACAATCATATATTCCTTCAGTACTTGCTTTGCTTCTCAATAGGTTAGGATACTAGAGACATTTTATATAAAAATACTGAAAGCTTTACATAAACTAAATGGCTTTTTGCCATACCCTCATTCAGTGGGCAGGCATTTCCCAAGGCTTTACAATTCCTCACTGAGGTACTTCATCATGTAAAAATAGTTGAAATTTTTGAAGTGGTAGCCATGTTAGTCTGTGCCAACAGATCAGAGAATAAACAAAATTAAACAAAAAAGTCAATAAAATTTTGTGGCACCTTAAAGACTAACTCCTGTATTTTAACGCTAGCTTTCGTGGATCAAATCTACTTTGTCAGACATAAGAGTGAGACTTCATGGCATTCATTTATAGTTGAATAGTTGAACTTGAGAAGAACAAGGGATTTAGTCACTATTCTTCCCATGCCCAAACAAGTAACACACACATTTTACAACCATACTTTAAGACAGCACTATCTGTCACAGAACATGTGTGCGTGTGTTTGAGAGAGGGAGGGAGGGAGGGAGGGAGAAGTACCCCATTTCCCTTTTGTGAAATCATAATTACTAGAAACAATTTCTTGGCTGTTCTGTCATGGCTCCAAAAAGACTGATCTTCATGTCCTTCCTCTTGCAGCACATGGCATAAGCCATATTATCGGAAAGGCATAATAATAATAATAATTTAGTGTCAGAGATTACTCTGGGTTGAAAGATTGCTTTAAATCACATCATTTTAGATGGAAAGCCAAACACTAACATATCATCATCTATATATATAAAACAGAGGTGTTATCTTGTATGTGATGTATACAAAACCGCACCCCTGTACTGACCGTGCTGAAACTTCACACTCAACTACCTTGTGCATGCGAGAACACAACTGCAGGGGTCCGACAGTACAATTTGGGGTTTGTACCACCAGAAACAGGTCACACAGGGGGCACCCCCACCCGCCAGGACAAACGGCCAGGGAATACAGAAATGCATGTGCACGAACATCCACGCGTGCAACACACCCTCACCAGCGATCCAAGCATACAAAATGACAGAGAAGGCAGGGGCCAAAGGGCCATGAGGAGACAGCAGTGGTAGTGGGCCAGAATGGCGAGGAGCAACCGCTGGGCGGTGGCCCCACCCCAGCGTAACACCGCCACAGCCAATGCTGGGTCCCTGAAGCCACCACACACCCTGGTTCAGCGCCGGCCTGAAGGACGGAGTGGCAAGCGGCATCAGCGGCATGCCAGCCATGCCCATTAACCCACCACCACCACAGACGGACAACCAAAAATTCTCTCCCGTCAGCAGAGCAGCACCCAGAATGGGACCAGGATGCCTCGGCAGGGGCCCAGATGGCCGGGTCAGCAGGGGAGCCAGGTCCCACCTTATCGGGTAAGCACAGGTACGACCCCCGGGCAAGGCTGGGTAATTGGCTAGTTAAATCTAAAATCACATTAATGTTTGCTGAGGCAGAGTTTGAGAAATCAGTTACAAAGGAAGAATAGGGATTGAGGCCTGGTAGCCAATAAAAACAAACAAGCCAGGTTCATTTATATATTACTGGAAGCAAGAAAAAACTCCTGCTGTAACAATCAGAAGGAATGCCTTCTTCTTGTGACAGGTAATCTGTAACATATAATTGGGCATTGAATGAAGAGAAACCTGCTATCACAGCCCATTGAACAGTTACTTTGATAAATACAGTACAGGGTTTCTTTTCCATTGCCACAGTCTGTATTGTAATTCCCATTTGATCTCCTATTTCATAATGTTGTTGGTTCCTAGCAATGTAATGCTATACATGACTATTAAGAAGACATCATATTGACTTGGATTCACAGGTAGATGTACAGCATATAAGATTGCAGCCTATTGACTTTACTCCAGCATTTATTTCTTATCTCTTTTTCATAACCGGCCCTGAAGCACAACTTTATTGAGAAGCTTGCTTAAAGTTTAACCAAAATGTGGTCACTGCTCATTGTTGTAGTTAACACTTGGTATAAAATCTTATGGCAACCTAATGAATGAGCAATCTCCAAAATGTTCTGTCATCATTGCCCTCACTCAACTCTTGTAAACTCAAGGTTGTGGGTTCCTTTAAGAAGTCAATCTATCTCATGTTTGGTCTTCCTCTTTTCCTGCTCTCTTTTACTGGCTTGATGCTGTAAGACATGTCTCTTTGCCTTTCTGACAGTCCACGGTATCTGCAAAGGTCTCCAGCATTATTTTTCTCCCTCTGTCAGCTTTATTGTCCAGATTTCACACTGTACACAGTGATTAAGGGTAGATAATCTTGGTTTTGGTCCAGTGGTGGGCATCAGCAGGTTCACCAGAACTGGTAGCAGAAATTCTGGCTGGTCCTGGCCTTCCAAGTTTTGAAATAAAGTAGACTAATTTGGATGCAACACAGGGCTTTTCCCTTGGCCACGCCTACCACACCACGCCCACAGTGTGGTAGCAAATTTTTTTGGAGCCCACCACTGTTTTGGTCCCTAGTCACACACCCATTTCTTTCAAAACAACCAATAGTTTTTCATTAATTACATAGTTAAAAGCTTTGTTGTAATCTATAAAACATTACCTGATTTTTGTCTGAATCTTTTTGGTGTGCTCCAGTATCCTGCAAATATTTGCAATATGACCCTGAATGTCTCTTTCCTTTCGGAATACAGATTGAACATTAGGAATTTTCCACTCCATTTTGCAACTACTTAAGAGCACTCTGCTTGCATGTGATATTAGAACATTAGTCCTACAGATTGAACATTAGGTATTTTCCACTCCATCTTGCAACTACTTAAGAGCACTCTGCTTGTATGTGATATTAGAACATTGGTCCTACACTTACAGCATTCTTTGACATCTACTTTCTAGATGATTGGAATATATATTGAACTATGCCAGTCTGTGGGCTATTGTTTTGTTTTCCATATTTGTTTGGATATTCTTGTTAGGATTTTGACACTTGAAATAGTTCTATTGGTGTCCTATTTACCCCAGTGATTTATTTCTTCCCATTGTTCAGAGCAGTTTTCACTTTACTTTCTAGAAGCACAGAATTCTTCATCATAGGATTCTTCCTCAAAGGAATTTGCCATCTTTTTATCTCTTTTGTAATAGGCCTTCAGTATACTATTTCCACCTTCAACTTTTTTTTGTACTGGTCAGAATGTGTGTTTCTCTGTTGATCATTCAGCATTCCTAAACTAGGCTTAGACTTCTCTTTGATATCTTGGATCTTCTAGAAGAGATCTCATCCCCCCCTTTTTTTTGTTCTCTATATTCTCTTTGCTCTAGTTATTGTATAAACTACATTCAGGGTTCTGACCCTGTTTTTGTCATCCTTTATGCTTGATTCTCACCTGTCTTTTACAATTTAAAGTGTTTATTCCACCATCCTTCTAGGTTTTTCTTTTCTTTTTACTACGAGATTTGTCTTTCTGCATTCTTTTCTACTAATATCTTGTGTTTCAGTCCAAATGTCTTCTGGTTCCTCTTCAATTGAGTTTAATAATATAAATCTGTTAATTATGCAGACTTTAAATCAATCAGAAAAGTTGCTTAGATTATAGTTTGGCAGAACAATCTTTTCCTGGTCTCATTTTGGCAGAGAAAATATAGCTTCTCCATCTCTTGTTTCCAATTACGTAATCTATTTGATTTCTATATTGGCCATCTGGTTAAGTCCACATGTACAGTCATCTGTTCTGTTGCTTGAAGTATATATTAGCAATAAACAGATTCTTGGCTTTGTAGAACTCTATGAATCATTTTCCTGCTTCATTTCTGTCCTCGTGACCTAATTTTGGTTCTGCTTTGTTTCCTACTTTTGTGTTCCAGTAACCTATGATTACAAGCAAGTCTTCTACTACATCTTGCTGCAGTATTAGAGCCATTCAATTTCTTCCGAGTTTATGATTTCCAGAGTAGAATGCATTATCTGTCTGAAAATATCCCACTCCAGCCCATTTTAATTCAATGACACCAAGCACTACAATGTTTATACATTCCATTTCTTGCTTTATAGCAGTGATGGTGAACCTTTTAGACACCAAGTCCCTAAACTGCAACCCCAAACCCAGTTATCACAAAGTGCCAACACAGCAACAGAGGAGCAAGGAAATGCTCCCATTTGGCTTCTGGGCAGAGGGAGGAAGTGCTCCCATTGGGCTGCTGGGTAGAGGGGTTGGGGTGAACTCTGTGCTGGGGGGAGGGAGGAAGTGCTCCCATTGGACTCCTGGGCAGAGGGGTGGGGGTAACCTCTGTGCTGGGGTGACTGCACAGGTGCCCACAGAGAGAGAGGGCTCCAAGTGCCACCTCTAGTACGCGTACCATAGGTTCGCCATCACTGCTTTATAATTTGATTCACACTTCCATTTGTATTTGTTCTTCAGCATTGGACTCCCCACCCCACTTCTGTACATATCAGCCACGAGACATCCTTTCGCTTTGATCCAATTGTGCCACTAGTGACAGTACTGTTCAACCCTATCCTTTGCTCTTCCTCAATAGCTGATTGAGTGTCTTCCAACCTGGGACGCTCATCTTCCAGCACTATCTCTTGTTTCATTTTTGATGTCCATCACAAAGTTTTCAAGGTAAGAAATGTTCTTCTGCGTGTGTCTAACAAAAGCTAACTTAAGTGTTACTGTCATTGCCTCCTCTGCTACTGCTGCTGCTCATTGACTGTCACTCTCATCATCATCATTGGACCTATCAGTTTCTTATGCTGATGCAGCTGTTACCCTTGAGGAGAGTGGATGCATTTTAGTCTGGTATCTCAGCTGTGATCATTATTCTGCCTTGGGTGACCCTGCTAAAAATCCAGGCTCATAACAGAGTCTCGCCTCCCGAAGGCATTGTTCTCAGCCTCACAGACATACTCAAACCCTTTACCACATTAAAGTCTGCATACAAAAAGGAGAATGCTTACAGAGGATTAGAAATAAAACATTGTGTTAGGACAGGGATTCTCAACTTGTGGCCTGTATGCCGGATGCGGCCCTCAGCACCATTTCATGTGGCCCCCACTGCCTCCACCACACCAGGAAGTGCCATTTGGCGGCGGAAGGGCAAAATGGTCATCCTGCCCTTGAAGCTGTCTGAGGAAGCATGACACGGCCCCTGGCTTAAAAAGATTGAGAACTCCTGTGTTAGGAGATCATGACAGGAGGCAAATAGAGTAACCTGGAGACAAAACAGATATGAAAGATGATAAAGGACAATTTTATCAAGTAACTTTTCAGCAACCAGTATGGGAGTACACAGAGCCTCCTCAAAGATTGTGGTATTTTTGAATCACAACTGGGCGTACCCTAGTAACGGCAACCTTGTGTTGCTGGCTAATCTCTCTCACACTAGATCAGGCAGAGGGAACTGCAGAATGAACTCTCCAAAAGGTAGCTTCATTTTGGCAATTTCACATCTGGCCTAGACATGGAAAAAGAAGAAGAAACCAGTATCACATAAAATGTTTTCTATTGAGAAGTTGAGAGTACCAAGATAGGCCACTTTCCTGGTGGTAGGCACACATTTCATTCAATCCTTTGCCTTCAATATTGGTACCAATTTGCCTTGGGTTCCTCCCCGGGGCCCATTTGTTCAAATCAACAGAGCTTCTTTTAGCAAACAGACTCTGTGCCCTCTCCTTGTTTATCTCTCTCTTTTCTGTTCCTGGCACACTACAATTAAGCTTAGAGAAACAGACTGCATGACCTTTTGACCTTCTCAATACTGCAATTATGTGGGTTCCTAATGATACTAATCTCTGTTCTTACCCATTTTTCTCCAGCATCACTGTAAACAGTGATTCGGGGAATCCGATCCACCAGCTGAAAAAAGCGTGCTGCAGATATTTTTGCTTTGGCATAATTCGGTGTATAAGAAGAAGCTCTTCCCAAAGCAGTTCCACTGGTGACAATGGAGGAGATCACCCTGAAAAACAAAAAAGCGGAACCCTTGTGGCATGTAAGATACTTAAGAAGAACCACAAACTGGATGAGGATAAGACCCATGGTCCTGTTTCCATCAGTGATCAGCCAGATGAACTTAAGATGCCCAAAAGCAAGATGTTAAGGCAGTGACTTTCCCCCACTGTTTGTTCCACTGACTGAAATTCAAAGGCCTAATGCCTAATTTCTGGCTGAATTGCTCAGTGGTTTTGGTATCTGGTTGTGGAGCCAGATGTTGCAAGGTGGATTTCCCACTGGGCCTCTTGGGAGAAGAACCAACCTGTGTCACCTTGGGTAAGCAGCATAGTCCCAGGGTTCCCCCAGAAGGAGGGAATAGTAAAGCCCTTCTGAGAAAATTCTGGAAAGGGTCATCATAACTCATAATTTGACTTGATGATGTACAATCAGTAGTGTGATTCAGCAGGTTCACACCAGTTTGCCAGAATCAGTAGCAGAAATTCTGGCTGGCCCCACCCATCCAGGTTTTGAAATAAAGTAGTCCTAATTCGGGTGCAACACAGGGCTTTCCCCCTGGCCATGCCCACCATACCACGCCCACAGAGTAGGCAGTTAAAAAAAATCTGAATCCCACCACTGCATACAATTCCTAATTTAATAAAATATCCAATTTATTGAAATACTACTAAGTTTGGCAGTTAATGCTCCTAAACTGATCTCCATCCTTGAAGGGATACTTTCTTCAAGGCTATCATGGCCACAAATCCTTTTTACAAGAACACATGAACAAATACATTCTCTGCATGTAGACTCTGGCCTCTGGTGATTTTTGAGGTCACCCACAGCCACTGAATATATTATTGGAGCCGCACCCAAAAGGCATGATTTCCTTTTCAAACAAGCTTACTTCCACTCCCAGATAGCCAATTCAGCTTAAAAACAAGTTGCCTTCCATTCCCAAGAGACACCTTCTTTAATAAGGAAACTGTAGCAAAAGCAGCAAAAATTGTGATTTGGTAGGGCATGGCACCTAGTGGGTTCAAGAGTGTCAGTAAATGTGGCCCCATTCAAACCCAGAGAAGTTGTCCCTCTGGTCTTCAAGAGACATGCTTCCCTAATGTGCAAGGCTGCAGCTTCTTACCTAAATACATAGCTGTAGTGAAGTCCTTCTTCCTCAACCAAATAGCCTCCATAGCGATAAGAGACAGAATTGGCTATGAACACCACACATTGCGCAAAACCGAAACAAACTCCATAAACATTTGCTTTCTTGATTGCTGCTCTGTAGGGGGTTTCAAGCTTTTTCTCGTATGTTTCAATAAATTTATTTTCCTTCCCAATTCCAGCTACAGTCCTGATGTTTGTTAGGGCTTCATTGGAAATCTGTTCCCAGAAGAGACCAAAAGAACTGTCAGATAGGCAATCTAAGATGGGGACCCTCCACTCATTTGGTCAGCAGCTCTTGCTATCTTGTACAATAAGAGGAGCTAAGCCATTGGTGTATGTAACTTCTTCACACCACTGAAAAATATAAATGATTACTTTTCCTTTATTAGATAAATTTTTATTCTAATTGCTAGTATGGACTCTTCTGTCTGGACCAGATCATGGAAAAAGTCTTTTCTTGGGAAGGAATAAAAAGTTATTTTTCACCCTAGAATTCCCAGAATATTAAACCCAGATGGCAAAGTGAGTATTCTGTGAGTTGTAGTCCAAAAAAAGTAATATCAGCATACTTTCATCTGGATGCTTTCTGCATGACTATCACAGCTGTACTTTCCCTAACCTTTTCAAGTTTTTATTCTTCACCACTCCTTAAATAGTTGTGTTTGCCATGTGAGTAGGTTCTTTTGTTGTATGCAGCCAGAATAATGCTTTGCTCTTGGATGAGTAGCTAAATGGTGCCAAGGTCAATAGTATTTACATGGGATTGTCATCCAGAAAGGTACAGTATTTGGAGTTACTTTCCTGCACACCTCTTCTTGAAAGAAAGAGAGAGAGAGAGAGAGAAACATTTGCTACTACTGTACAGAAACTCTAAGAACTTACCTCCAAACATAATAACAAATTATGTTATAGCAGACTTAGGGTACAATCAGATGGCAGAAATGGTTCAAGTCCAGTCACACTGAAAAGGGCCCCTTAAAACGGCTCCAGACCAGCTCCAAGAAGTAACAGCCCCACACAGCTAGACTAAAATTTGTTTTTCCCCCCTATTTTTTTGGCTTGGTATCAGTTGTTTGTTTATGTTGACCTATTCAATTGGTTGCTAACATGAGTACAGTAAACAAAGCAGCATGCACACATCTGTAATATCAAATTACTGTAAATAAAGAAATTGTTTTCATTCTTTCTCTTACAAATGCTCAGACTGAGTTATTCAGACTGTGAGTACCAGCTAATGAGAAGAGGATAAACTTGTAGCTGTTCTTTTCTGTGGGTCTCTGTACTTCTATTGCTCAGCTAAAGGGAATCTTACCAGACTATGCAACATACATAAAGAAGAAAAGGAGCCCTTACCCTCCCAGCGGCTTCCATGGCTTCTTTGTCTTGAGAGGCAAATCCTGTCAACATCTGAGATTGCACCACTCCAGATAAAGCCAAGAAAGGCAAGAAGCACATGATAACTAAACTCAGCTTCCAGCTGAAGTAGAAAGCAATGATCAAGGCCACTCCGATGTTGGTGAGAGAATTCAGAATCATGCCTATCTGTGTTCCAGTTGCCTTGAAGTAAATAAAGCAAAATGAAAAGAGATTATCACCAGTGGGCTCTTCCATACTAAGCGCTGATGGTTATCTCCAAATAGTGGACAAAGGAAAGTGTTTGTGAGGAATTCCCAGAGGGATGGCTGCAGTGGTGGGCTCCAAAAAATGTTTACTACCACACTATGGGCGTGGTATGGTGGGTGTGGCCAGGGGGAAAGTTCTGCATTGCACCCGAATTAGGTAAAGGTAAAGGTCACCATTGCTCGAAAGCCAGTCATATCCAAGTCTAGGGTTCAGTGCTCATCTCTGTTTCAAAGCCGAAGAGCCAGCGTTGTCTGCTTCTGCAGATGTTTCCGTGGTCATATGGCAGGCATGACTAGACACCGGAGCACACTGAACGCTGTTACCTTCCCACCAAAGTGGTCCTTATTTATCTACTTGCAATTTCTTGCTTTTGAACTGCTAGGTTGGCAGGAACTGGGACAAAGATGGGAGCTCATTCCATCTTGCAGTGCTCAGGAATCGAACTACTGACCTTCCGCCTCTCAGTCAGCATCTTAGCCACTTGAGCCACTGCAGTCCCTATAGGACTACTTTATTTCAAAACTTGGATGGGCGGGGCCAGCCAGAATTTCTACTACCAGTTCTGGCGAACTGGTGCGAACCTGCTGATGCCCATCACTGGATGGCTGTATTAGTCTTCTAGACGTCAGAAGATATCTTTTTTGTCTGTTTTGCTACTACAAGCAACCCAATTTGATGCTGCATGAGTTTTCATGGCGTGCAACCCACTTTTTCAGCTATATATGGAAAGGTGAGCCACCAACTGTGAACAATTTGTTAAATAATGCTAAAGAAGGCTGACAGTTTCCATCTCACCTATGGCTAAATAGTTAAAACAAAGACAACAAAAAAAAAGAGGCTTATGGCACATGTAAAACTGACAGGTTATTGTAGCGATATCTGGCCGCTAGGGCGGCGTTAGAGCCCGGAGGAGACTGATCAATGACAACACGAGCCAACAGGAGCGAGATCAGATCAGTACTTTATTGGAAAAAGGCAACATCATTTATAGGGAAAGAAGCGCAACGGTGGCAGGCTGTCATCTGACAGGAAAATTACCTCACCCACGTACACGGGTTAATGGGGAACTCTTCAAAGGGGAGTTTAATCAGCTGGGGCAAACATGGGTTTAGGGACCTCATTGTCTTGGGGATTAGGCAGGGACAAACATGGCTTATTTGCGCCAGGGATTTCCCGAGCCGGGAGATGAACTATGCACTTAATGTTTGACAGGAGTCAGCTATCTGCTTACTTGGCCGAGTCGCAGGTCAGGTCACGGTAATTGGGTGAATCAAACCCTATATTTTATTCACCCCCCTTAATTTGGCGGCCGCAGAGCCCGCGGCTCAAGGAGCGTCCTCCTGAAGCGGCCTCTGCAAGGGCCGTTTCCATGCCCGATGGGCATGGGGAAACCGCATCTCCCCTTTATTTTCTATTTAAGGGCCTGACTGGCGACCTTGCGCAAGAGCGGCATCAGCTGTTGAGCGGGTATGACGTCACGGAGTTTCTCTCTGGGGCGGCACTTGGAGATCAGTGAGGGAATGCACTGAGCAAAACAACAAAGCGTAATGCCTAGTATGGCTATCCCCACCACTACCTTAAGCACCGTTTGCAGCCACCCCCAGGGAATCCATGACCACATCCAATTCCACAGGGAACTCCACCAAGCCCCCCATGCGGAACCCTCAGTAATACCCTGGACTATGGTGTGGAGGTTCGTGATCTGGCTTTGGATCTTACGGGAGTTGTCAGTAAGATTGAAGCAGCACATTCCATGAAAGGATTCGCAACCCAGGTGGTGCAGCAAGAGGAGGTAGTCGATAGCCGCTCGATTGTCGAGAACGGCATGGCGAAGTTCTGCCTGTTCCTGATTGAGGAGCGCTATCGCTGTGGAGGTATGGTTAATGGCTTTGGCCAAACCGCAAGCCAAGCGGCCAATCCTCCGTGCGTTGCCGACGGCCAAGCCTGGCACGCCGACAAGGCTGACTGCTAGGGATACATACTCAGCGGGACTCATTACTCTAAAGCTGCTGTCACAAGAGCTGTCTAACTGGGTTGTGCGTGTGTGCCGTATGAGTGGGGAGACATTTGAAACATTGGAAACATGTGGAACATTGGAAACATTTGTGCTTGGGGCAATCATGTCCTTAGTAGGAAGTAACAGTGTCAAACGACTGATACAACACATTGAGTCCGACAGATTCGCAGGAATATAGTTCCATGTGAACTGGTTGCAGGTGAAAAACCACCCTGAAGGTAGGGTGACATGAGCGTACAGCGAAATGAGGGTTTCTGGTTTATTGCAAGTCCAGTTGCCGCTGCCGGGGTCCAGGCAGCGGCGCCGAGTCGGACCGCCTGAGGTGCAGCCGGTCATTCGGGTGCAAGCAGCGTCCGGGCTGACCGCCACTCGAGGGGTATGAAGAGTGGCTGCGTCAGCCGGCAAGGTTGATGCAAGTCGCCGTCCCCCCCAGCGTGCGTATGCTGAGAAGGTGGTAGGAGTGTGTGGGCCAAAGAACGCCTTCAGCAACCAGTCGCCATCCTTGGTGCGCGCGTCCAGAGTGTGGCACACGGGGATGAGACAGGTGCTGAGGATAGATGCAGAACCAATGTCCTGCTGTAGACAAAAATCGGACTGGTTGACGAGGCCCGCCAACCTTTCCCACAAGTTGTACTGCATTCGTGCGGAAAGATCTTCACCAGGCGGCAAACCGTCGGCCTGGATCGGAGTAGCCTGAACGCCTCCCCCCAGAAGCAGGGTGAGGGCCAGGATGACGATGATCGCCATGGAGTTGGCATGAATCTGGGCAAAGACTGCTGCTACGAGGTTCTCCGGTGTCGGCTCCTTCTCCCCGCGCTGGAGGGCGTCCTCAGCTTTACTGCAAAGTGCCTTGACCATCCCCCAGGTGATCTTCGGCGCCGCCGGTGGCCGCCTCCTCCGGCGGGTCTTGTCGGCCAGCGTGAGGTCCTCCATCTCCGGGATCGGACTCGGGTCGGCCTGGGTCCACGCCATGTGGTTCCAAGTGAGGCTTGACACACCGAGCTGGAATCCAAATGACACCTGTAGGAAACATAACTGCAGCATACCCTCTTCCCCAGGTTATGAGCGGCACCGGGCCCCTCCAAGAAGGGTCTGGTGGCACTCGGTACCGGACCATAGGTCGCGGGAGAGCTTCCGAACGGCGGAAATGCTTCTCCTGCGGCGTGCAATCCGAAAAAACATTAAGGTGATTGTAAGTGAACAATACCTTGTTGAGACACATCTGTGCTTCTCCCTGTGACTTGGGGAGGGCTGGTGGCTCCCCCCTTTCTGTTTGTTTGTCAATATAGGACTTTAGCATCCGATTGACCCGCTCTACAATCGCCTGCCCTTGCGGATTGTAGGGAATTCCAAATGTGTGCTTGATGTCCCAAGTAGCCATGAAGGCGGCCAACTGCCTGGAACTGTAGGCCGGCGCGTTGTCCGTCTTCACGTGCCGCGGCTTGCCCATTGCCGCAATGCAGGAAAGGAGGTGCTGCTCCACGTGGGTGGCAGCCTCCCCTTTCTGCGCCGTTGCCCAAACGAACTGGGAAAAAGTGTCAATGCAGACGTGCATGTATTGCCATCTGCCGAACTGCGGCACATGCGTGACGTCCATCTGCCATACCTGATTAGCCTCTGTCCCTCGTGGGTTGACCCCCCACGAGGGACCCCCCGGCACTCCTGCGCAATGCTGGCAAGAGCGGACTATACCCTGGGCCTGAGAGAGTGGCAGATTGAACTGTCTGGCGAGTGCCTTGGCATTTTGGTGAAAAAAGGCATGGCTCTGGATTGGAGTAGTGAAAACTCCCAAAACTGAACGTTGCTGAATTTCCCTTGCCGCCGCATCCGCTCTGCTATTGCCCGCGGAAATCGGACCCGGTAGGTCTTGGTGACTTCGGATGTGGGCAATATAGAGCGGCTCTGTGCGGTTCCGCAAATGAAATTGAGCAGTGAGAAACAGACTGAGCAAGTTCTTGTCTATCGCGGGAGTAATGTAAGCTCCCGGTAGGCTGTGAAGCAAATTCCTTACATACAGACTGTCAGTAATGATATTTAAACGTTCCTCGGCGAAGGTGCGCAAGGCAAGGTTCACGGCTGCCAACTCTGCCCGCTGCGCGGACTTCTGTGGAAGAGTTAGCAGCGTGCGCCAAGCTTCGCCCTCCTGCCAAGTCAGGACACCATATGTGCGTCCCCCATCGGTAAAAACTGTCTTGGCCCCCTGAAGCGGGACCAGCGAGAGCAATTCGAACAAGCTGACTGTTCCTGTCTGAAGTGAGACAAGTCTGGGGTCCTTGGGCAAATGGTATGCCAAGCTTCCAGTGAATCCTTCCAAAGCTATCGGAAGCGAGTCACCTAGCTGCATCAACTGGTGAATTTGTTCCTTGGTGAACGGGACTATGATCTTAGCTAAATCGTGCCCAGAAATGTCCCTTGCTCTCAGCCTGCCGCGGTAGATCACCGCGGAGACCAGTTCTTGGGGCGGAACAATGTTCCGAGAAGAGGTGTTAGGCAAGTATACCCACTCCACAATTTTCGCTCCCTTCTCTGAGTCTACTCCTAGCGCCCCAGTGAACATGGACCCTGACCGTACAATGTACAAATTCAGGATCGGGGCATATGGCCCCGGGGCGATCCTATCCACCCACCTCTGGCTGAGAGCTTGGTTCACCTTCTCGAGCGCCAAGCGCGCGTCTCGAGAGATTTTTATCCGGTCTGCCGGCTGCTTACCTAAGGTTAGCAGCGAGAAGAGCGGTTTTAGAAGATCCGTATCTAAACGAAAATACGGTCTGGCCCAATTGATGTTCCCCAAAACTTGCTGCAATTCTACAAGGGTGACTGAGTCTTGTAAATTTATCTGAGGCAGGACTGGTGCTGCAAAAGAGCGGAGAAGCCGATGGCCCAAGTATGAGAAGGGCTCGGTTCTCTGCACTTTCTCAGGGGCAATGAGTAAGCCTTTGTCCCCCAGGCTGGCCTGGAGGTCAGAAAACATTTCGCTGCCGAGCTGCGGCAATGCTACTAAAATGTCGTCCATGAAATGACACACAATAGCTTTAGGGTAAAGGCTTCGGAACTTTGCCAGTGCGTCGTGAACATAAATTTGACACAGGGTGGGCGAATTGAGCATGCCCTGTGGCAAAAATTTCCACGCGTAACGCTGCGTGGGCTCACCGTGGTTCACGACCGGCACTGTAAAGGCGAACCTTTCCCGGTCCCTGGGGTCTAGGGGGATTGTATAAAAGCAATCCTTGAGATCTACGACTAGGATCTCCCACCCCTCGGGAATCATGTTGGGATTGGGGATGCCGCATTGAAGCGGACCCATCGGCTGAATGCATTTATTGATCTCCCGGAGATCGTGGAGGAGTCGCCACTTCCCCGACTTCTTCTTAATCACAAAAATTGGCGAATTCCAGGGGCTCGTGGACCGTTCTATGTGTCCTGCGTCTAGCTGTTCCTTAACTAGCTGCTTGAGGGCAACTAATTTCTCTCCCACTACCGGCCATTGTTCTACCCATACTGGAGTGTCGGTGAGCCATTTAAGTGGCAACGCCATTACCCGAAGGTAAGCGTAGCACCGTACTGCTGGAGAATGTCTCGCCCCCAAAGGTTGATGTGCACGTCAAGAATGTGCGGCCGAATTACCGCTGTGCCGTCAGCCTTTGGGATTGTGACCTCTACCCATTCTCGGCTCCTGAACGCTTCCTGGACGCCTCCTACCCCCCACACATCGGAGACCGGCTCAATGGCCCACTCTCTTGGCCACTGGCTCCTGCTTATCACTGACACATCCGCTCCGGTATCGAGTAACCCTGAGAACACCCTTTTGTTCAAAAATACCTCGATAACGGGGCGCTGTTTCCACTCAATGTTGGTCTCCACTGTCGCTAAGACCTGGTATCCTTGCACTGCCTCACTCGCGCTCGAGCGGTCTGCTGAACCGGACTCTGAGCTGTCCCTGAGCCTTCCCTGGCTGCCTGCTGGCGAGTGACAAGGAACCATGATCAGTTGCGCTAACGTGTCTCCCTTGTGGATTGTTTGGGGCAGGTGCGCCCAAAGCTGGACCTGGAGAATGCCTGAAAAATTCGAGTCAATGACTCCGGGAATTATGAAAATTCCGTGTGCTCCAGCTACACTGCGGGGCAAAACTAAACCTATAAAGCCTCTGGGCAGGGGTCCCATGTACTGGGTGTCGACTAGATAGACTGTGCCTGGCAGGTCGCATGTAACGTCCGCCTGGCAAGTCAATTCTAGCCCCGTGCTGCCCTTGGGGCTGGCCTGTGCCCTCGCAGTGCCTGGGATGTGCCTAGAATCTAGTCTCGGTCTGGGGAGTTCTGGATCTGGGTGAAGGAAGCCTCTGTTTGGACTGGGGCCAGAGACGTGCCCGGATTCTGGTTTCCCGAATTCGGACAAAACCTGGCCCAATGGTAGCCTTTCTTGCACTTCGGGCAGGGGGTGTTCGGAGCCCTGGGACGGCCGGACTTTTGTCCGCCTCCCTTGGATCGGCACTCCCTAGCGAAGTGACCGACCTTGCCACAAGTGTGACATGCCCCTTTGTTCTTGCCATTCGGTCTTCTTCCCCCCTGCACCGCTGCCGCTAGCAGACCCATCTTGTAGGAGTCTGTGCCAACGTCGGAGCATGCTCGAATCATGTCCGTTAAGGTTATGTCAGGGCGATTGCCCAGGGACTGCAAGATTTTACGGCAGTCCAAGTTGGCGTTGTCTTTGGCTAGCTTAATCATGAGCTCTTCCTGGGCGTGCTCATTGTCAATCTGCCTGCTAATTGCTTCTTCCAGGCGATTGATGAAGTCCATGTAGGGCTCTTGGGCTCCCTGCTTAATGGCGGTGTAATTTTTGGCCGTTTTGCCAGACGCTGGGACCTTGAAGTATGCCCTATAGGCAGCCTCGGCTGACATCTCTAGGGTGGCGAGAGGCAGGTTGATTTGAGCGTTGATGGACTCAAAGGCACCTGAACCATACAGCTGGTCAGGGATTACCGCGCCTCCCATCCTGGCAGCCCGAGCTTGCGCCTCTAGGCGGAACTCGCTGTCCCAAATCATGTACTGGCTGGGGGTGAGCATCATCCTCATGACGGCTTTCCAATCATGAGGAATCCACATGGTGGTTTCGCACACTTGCTGGAGCGTGCCCCTCGTAAAACGACTTTGGAGCCCTGTCTCTGAAATTGCTTTCCGTAAAGCCATGAGAAGCTTGTACGGGACTGGGGAGTGTACTATCTGCTGTGCGCCCGTGAGCGCGTCCATCTCCAAGCGGATGGGACAAATCTGTCGAAGTTCTGCTAGCCGTTCAACTGACAATTCCCCCTTCTTGAGTTCTATCTCAGCTGTGCGCTGAAGGGCACTCTTCACGACTAGGGAACCTGGGGCTGTCAGAGAAGCGCCAGCGCCTCTCATTCCTTGCGTTCCCTCGGTGACGTCTGCAGCTGCCACCGCGGGAAGGCTCCCTGCGCTACTCTGCTGATACTTGAATGTCGGATAGAGTGCGGCGGGCGCAGTCGGCTCGACTGGCATGCCTGATGGCTTCTCTAACGGGGGTTCTTCCGCTTCTACCCGGACTGGCTCGATCTGCTCTAAGAGTCTCCTACATTTCCGCCATGTGCGGACTATCCCTCCTGGAGCCTTCGGGGTTTGCTGAATGCAGTCTCCTATCTGATCCCAGAGCTTCAGGGTTAACGTACCTACTTCTGGGTAAAGTAGGCAGTGTTCCCTGAGGTACGCCAGAAGTCTCGCTAGCTCCCTGCTGTGAAATCGGAACTTAAAAACCCTGGCCAGGATTATGAACTCTTGCTCCCGAGTTCTTTGGCTAGCGGACGGACTTGGTCGAGGAGAACAAGTCCCCATATTACCTGCGATGGTCCTCCGAAGTTTCCTTCTCGGGACGAAGATCGACGCGTCTTTGCAGGCAACAGGTTCGGGCGACGGGTGTCTGGGGTAGACCTCGGAGCGTGGACCTTCTGCCACGGGCCCTTCTATCGGCCTCTGCGATGTCAGGGGCTCACAGCCTGCCCTGAGCGGAACGCGTTTCCCTCTATGGCAAACCTCTCGAAAGTGAGGAGGAAGCGGTAGGAATGTCTCTCTGGAATGCCTCGCGGCGGGCCGTCCTCTGTCCGGCTGGCTGCCGACCAGAGCGCCGCGCTATCCTCCGGGCTGGCGGGTCGCGGTTCAAGCGCAGAACCGGACCGCGTGGATCGCTACTCACGAGTAGACCTCTCCGGGGTCCCTTACTCACGAGTAAATCACGTCGGGGTCACCAGCTGTAGCGATATCTGGCTGCTAGGGCGGCGTTAGAGCCCGGAGGAGACTGATCAATGACAACACGAGGCAACAGGAGCGAGATCAGATCAGTACTTTATTGGAAAAAGGCAACATCATTTATAGGGAAAAAAGCGCAACGGTGGCAGGCTGTCATCTGACAGGAAAATTACCTCACCCACGTACACGGGTTAATGGGGAACTCTTCAAAGGGGAGTTTAATCAGCTGGGGCAAACATGGGTTTAGGGACCTCATTGTCTTGGGGATTAGGCAGGGACAAACATGGCTTATTTGCGCCAGGGATTTCCCGAGCCGGGAGATGAACTATGCACTTAATGTTTGACAGGAGTCAGCTATCTGCTTACTTGGCCGAGTCGCAGGTCAGGTCACGGTAATTGGGTGAATCAAACCCTATATTTTATTCACCCCCCTTAATTTGGCGGCCGCAGAGCCCGCGGCTCAAGGAGCGTCCTCCTGAAGCGGCCTCTGCAAGGGCCGTTTCCATGCCCGATGGGCATGGGGAAACCGCAGGTTATTTCAGTAGGAGCTTTCATGGATTACAATCCACTTTTCTAGAAATCTGGAACAGTCAGCTTTATTATAAGGTTTGTGATTCCTAATTGAAAAGATAGGCTTACTGAGAGAGCATATTTGTGCTGTTTTTCTTCAAGTTATTCTCCTTGGTTCATGTGTTCTTTGCCCATTTTTTCCTGGAATGCTAAAGCTGTAAGAAACCTCCCTGAAGCCATGCCCAATTTAGAGAGGTCAATGTTCTCTCCAAAACCCTGGTTATTCCACCTTAACCTGATTTGAACGTCTAGCCCAAATCCATTTTAAAATAAAGAAGCACAATTACAAGAAAGAACAGAACACTTGGAAGTTGCTTGTCAGAAGTTCATTAGATACTGTATTAAACTTATCACAGTGGCATCCTGATTAGTTGATAATAATAATAATAATAATAATTTAGTGTCAGAAATTATTCTGGGTTGAAAGGATTTTTTGATAGAGAAACTCTGCTCAGGGGATGCCTGAATGAGGCTCCTTTCATGTCCCCAAGATTTCCCCCTACCAAATTGGTCCCTATTTATCTACTTGCAATTTCTTGCTTTCGACTTATTAGGTTGGCAGGAGCTCAGTCTGTCACGCAGTACCCGGGTCTCGAACTGCTGACTTGTTGACCTTCCAGCTAACAAGGTGAGTGTCTTAACCACTGAGCCACCACAGCCCAATACTATCAGTTACTATCAGTTGGTAATAATATTATCAGTTGGTAATAATATGTTTCTGTTTAAACAAACAAACCAACAAAAATGTATATGTATAACTCATATTAGTAAATGTAGATTTTATGCATGTCTATGCCCTCTTCTTTTTCTTTTTCTGGTGAAGTTTTTAATGATTTAGCACAGGGGTGCCCAAACCTTTTGGGCCGTGGGCCAGTCACGTGGTTCAGGGGGCTGGTCACTATGGCCCAGGGGCCATATCCAGCCCCTGATGCCAATTCATCGAGCCTGTAAAGCCCTCATCGCTCCTGGAAGTGGAAGTAAAATGTGCCCATCTGACCCATCCAGCCCGCTAGGGCCTCACAGGCCGGATGAATTGGCGTAGGGGACCGGATATATCCCACGGGCTGTAGTTTGGGCACCCCTGATTTAGCACTATAGAAAGTTCTGGGCCTTAGGATCTTTGGATTGCTACGCACTGCCTGCTAATAAATGTTGGCAATGCCCTGGTATCATTTTAAAAAAGATATTGGGAGACCGAGATACTGTATGGGAAAATAAGTTTGGAAGAAGTGAAAAGATCAGAAAAGTGGTGGAAGGAGCACTACCATTTTCCCCTCAGATATTCCCCCCCCCCTCAAAATGATCTCCCATTCCTGAGCTGCTTTTCTTTCCCCAAAGTTTTCAGCATCAGATCTTATATTAAAAGGAAAACACATTTCTTCTAATGGCAATTTTTCTTTCAAAATCTGTGCCTGACAAACAAGAAATGACAATAAATGAGAAATTACAAACAAAAGCAATTTAATTTGCCAAACATGTTAACTGAATCATCCCTTAAACACATGTTTATCTAATAAGCCAACAGCAACAATCATCTTTTGGATTGTTAAGGCTCCACAAGAATCAGCTCTAGACTGATTTGGTCATTCCTGATGTATTACGTTACCTTCTTACAAAATCTCTTACCCCTTGAACCTGAGATGCATCAGTGGCTAGTCGGGTAGTCAAAGCTCCAGGGCTGTTCCTCTGGTCATCAAACCATCCAATTTCTTGGCCAAGCATAGCCTGGAAACCAATTTTCCTTAATCGTCTTGTAAGCAGCTCACCAGACTTTGCAAACGTATATCCCTGAAATGATTATTATTTTTTAAATGTAAACGTAAACACGCTGCCACAAAGAAGTACGTTAGAAATGGTTGGGGTAGAATGAGAAAATCCTTGTATAGTAACCATTACCTGCAAGAATTGCGTGATGAAAGATACAACTCCAACCACAACAAAAAGCAGGCAGATACTGTTGATCTGTAACTTCTGTTCTTCTTTATCAAGCATAGAAAATGTCTTGGGGGGGGGGGAGATAGAGATAGAAATGCATCTATATTAGTGTCTTTTCACACAAGACAACTAAAAGAGTACTCTCAGCCTCTCATGTGATATTTTTGTCCTGTGACTGTCATGATACAGAAAAGAACATGATGGTATATTTTAGCTGAACAAATGAAGAATTCCCTTGCAGACCTCAGTGTATCAAACTCAAGAATGGGGCTGTCCTGGGCTGGGACAATGGGATGTTTTAGGTTGAATTCAGTAAAATGCATTCCACGGGTTACTTGTAATAAGATGTTTTTCCTGTTTCTGGGGGTCTTCAGGAACAACATCAAACATATTAAGTTACTGGGTGGGGTGGAATGAAAATCCGAAGTAGATGTCTGGCCTCTTCAATTTTATATTTTAAAACATTCTAGCATTTTGGGGCTATGAATGACCACCACTCTATAAGTGCTAGTAGCAGAAAATGTTATCTCTGAGTCGTCAGACTTTGCCATCACTGTTATAGCTACTCCTGGATAGTATTAGTCATTATAGAGCACTTAATGTGTTGGGGGCAAAAATGCTAAATACTTTGTGAACCACACATAGAGAGCTCTAAGTACATTGTGGTGGTATGTAAGTGTAATTTCTATGGCTATTAGAGAAGGAAGACACAGGGCGCTATCCCACTCTGAACCACGTGGCATCCTTATTTCTAAGTTCAACATTAAACAGAAACACTAGCACCCTATCCATCTTACAAGACTAATGGTAGATCATAATAAGCAACATAATGAGCAAGATAACATAGCAGGTGATTTTCAAAAAACTATTTAATGGTGTCTCTTGAAGCAGGTAATAAGGAATGTAAAGCATTACTTTCCAGAAGTAAAATGCAAGGTTTTGGGTCTGCTTCCACACAGGTCTATTGGCATTTATTACTGAACTTTCCCAGTGCTATTGGGAACAAAATGCCAAGCCACAGGTCTCTTAAAACAGGAAACCAAGCCCTCTTATCAAAAATTTCATTATTTAATTCAAAACACTTTTAATACCACCTTTTCTTTACTACTCAAGGACTGTTTCAACAAACTAATAGAATATAAGTGTGTCTGAACCAGCCAGAATGTCAAGCCAACGAATAAAACTTGTCTTCAATAGTTGCTACAAGGAAACATGAACATTTAATGGCTTTATCACCATTCATATACCTCATGGCACTGTGCCATTTAACCCCAGGGGAAATCATAGAAACACAAAGCAGTCTTAGCCACCTGAACCAAATCCTTGTCTTATAGGTGGAACTCCTCAGCACAGAGCTGTAGGGCTGTTTATTTTTCTTTCTTTCAGGACAGCTGCTTCGTCCAAGTTGCTTCTCTCCATGAAGGAGATCACCCTCTCAAGTAATTGATGTTCTCTCATCTAACTGTACTTGCCATTGAGCTACTGCCTAAGTTCATCTGAAACCTACTGTCTTATAACTTAAACCCATCAACTTAAAACCTATAGGGCAGCAGAGGACAAGCCCCCCTTCAGGAAGGCCCTAAAAACCTGGCTGTGCCAGCAGGCGTGGGGGGTATCTGGCACTACAACCCAGCCCTGCCATACCTGTCAACCCGCGGCTCCGGAAAAATGGGACCTGCGCACATCGCTTGTGCGCAGGTCGCTCCACGCATGCGTGGAAGGGTTTTACCCCTTCCACGCATGCGCGGAAGTACTACGCCGCTTGCACAGCCCTTACGCAAGCGACGTAGCGCTTCCGTGCATGCATGGAAGGGGTAAAACCCTTCCACACATGCGCAGAAAGCGCTACGCCGCTTGCGTAGGGGCCGCGCAAGCGGCATAGAACTTCCATGCATGCGCGAAAAGCGTTTCCCCCTGCTGCCAAATTACGGGGTTTTGGCAGCGGGGGGCGGGTTATGACGTCAATCGATGTCAAATTACAGGGTTTTCCCTGCCAAATCGGGATGGTTGACAGGTATGAGCCCTGCTGGCTAATCTAGCCCTGTCTGGGGTTTTTAATGAGGGATTAGGGTGTTTTTCTGGGCATTTTAATTGTTTTACGGTTTTAATTTGGTCTTGAGGTTAGTTTTTATACCGATGTGAGCCGCCTTGGGCCACCGAGGTGAGGAAGGTGACAATACAAGTAACAACAACAACAACAACAACAACAACAACAACAATAACAATAACAATAATAATAATAATAATAATAATAATCTGTCCTCTTTCATGAAAAATTCCTTCTGATACTTCAAGGATGCTCTCTTATCTCTCATCAGGCTAAACATATACCCAGTATGGTTTCACAAATCTTTATATACAGTAGACTTGGTCTATATCCTATATCCCTAAACCTAGTTCCAACTGAAGATCAGAGAAAAGATGCAACCCCTGGGATGATATAGCAATTAAGGTAATAGAAGCAGAGGCAGACAGAATTATAATCTGAGCAGTTTTGAAGAGAAAGGGAATGACACTCAGAGAAGAGCAACAACCAGTAATGAGACTTTGAACCTGCTTTCTTTGACAGAGTAGGAAAAGCATCCACTAATGAGTCCTTCCAGAAGGTTCAGAAGGTTTCTATTTCTCATTCCCCCCCCCCCAGCGTCTCACTTTTCAGTAAATATTATTTTGAACATTTCCCTTAAGTCACATAAAATCAGCTGCCATTATTTGTCCATTGGGAAAGGAGAAATTAAATTTATGTAACAAATATGTTCAAAGGCAAAACAGGAAGATTTCTGCCTTTGTTGAACATATGTAATGTCTCACATTAGTGTCACTAACAGATGACTATCGTTAGCATACCTCAAAGGAGGAGCGTGGATCATCTCAATCACAGCATGAAACTCATTTTGCAACAAATCAACCCACCTGCTTTCTTTGGCAGAGTAGGGGAAGCTGCCAATTAATCACTTTGGCACAGAGAGCTGCCAATCAGTCAGCTTTAGTCACTATTTGGCATTTGCAGAAGCAAATACAGCATTATAATGTTATCTTCTTTTTCCCCAATAACTAGATTCACAAAAACAAAAGTTGTTGGGACCTAAGATAATATTTTTTAAGTTACCTAATACGCACCAACCACTGGTGCAGATGAAGCCACAATGGACCAGTTCAATGAGGACTTACAACACCTCATAGAACAGACACCAAGAAATGATGTCCAAATTATATTAGGAGACTGGAATGCCAAAGTAGGAAATCAAAAAGTGGAGGGAATAACAGGCAAATTTGGTCTTGGAGTACAGAATGAAGCAGGGCAAAGATTGATAGAGTTCTGCCAAGAGAATGCACTGGTCATAGCAAACACTCTCTTCCAGCAACACAAGAGGCGACTTTACACATGGACATCACCAGATGGCCAACACCGAAACCAGATTGACTACATACTCTGCAGCCAAAGATGGAGAACCTCCATACAGTCAGCAAAAACAAGACCTGGAGCAGACTGTGGCTCAGATCACAACCTATTGATCGCAAAATACAGGCTTAGACTAAAGAAAATAAGGAAAACACGGAGACCAGAAAGATATCACCTAGACAGCATCCCTAAAGAATACGCGGTGGAGGTGATGAACAGATTCAATGGCTTAGACTCAATAGATAGAGTGCCAGAAGAATTATGGACAGAGATGAGGGACATCATGCAGGAAGCAGCAAAGAAAACCATACCAAAAGAAAAGAAGAGTAAGAAAGCAAAGTGGTTGTCTGATGAGGCTCTTAAAATAGCAGAGGAAAGAAGGAACGCAAAAGTCAAAGGAGAAAAGAAAAACTACAATCATTTGAACACAGAATTTCAAAGAAAAGCAAGGAGAGATAAGGAAAACTACCTAAAAGAACAGTGCAGAGAAATGGAGGAAAACAACAAAAGAGGCAGAACCAGAGATCTTTTCAAAAAAATCGGGGAAATTAAGGGAACATTTAAAGCAAAAATGACCATGATAAGGGACAAAGAAGGAAAGGAGCTAGCTGATGCAGAAGAGATTAAGAAAAGATGGAGAGAGTACACAGAGGAACTCTACAAAAAGGACCTCAACACTCCTGACAATCACAATGATGAAGAAGTAGAACCTGAGCCAGACATCCTGGAGAGCGAAGTCATAAAGGCCCTAAAGAGCACTGCAAACAACAAAGCTAGTGGAGGTGATGGTATCCCAGTTGAATTTTTCAAAGCGCTAAAAGATGACGGCGTCAAATTACTGCATTCAATATGCCAACAGATTTGGAAAACAAAACAATGGCCACAGGATTGGAAAAGATCAGTGTACGTCCCAATCCCAAAAAAGGGCAATGCCAAAGAATGTTCAAATTATCGAACAATCGCGCTCATCCCACACGCCAGTAAGGTGATGCTCAAGATAATACAGGATAGACTTCAGCAGCATGTGGAAAGAGAATTACCAGAGGTGCAGGCAGGTTTCAGAAGAGGCAGGGGGACTAGAGACCACATTGCCAACATACGCTGGATCATGGAGAAAACAAAGGAATACCAGAAACAAGTTTATTTCTGTTTTATTGACTACACTAAGGCATTTGACTGTGTGGACCACAACAAGATGTGGCAAGTAATTAAAGAGATGGGAATACCAGAGCACCTCATATGCCTCCTGAGAAATCTGTACATGAATCAAGAAGCAACAGTTAGGACAGAACATGGAATGACAGAATGGTTTGGAATAGGAAAAGGAGTAAGACAAGGCTGCATTTTGTCACCATGCCTATTCAACCTATACACAGAGCACATAATGCGCAGTGCAGGGATGGAGGAATCACAATATGGGATTAAAATCGCTGGGAGAAACATCAATAATTTGAGATATGCAGACGATACCACCCTAATGGCAGAAAGTGAGGAAGACCTAAAGAATCTCCTGATTGGGCTGAAGGAGGAGAATGCAAAAGCTGGCTTGAGACTAAACATCAAGAAAACCAAGATAATGGCAACAGGCCCAATCAGTTCCTGGAAGATAGATGGGGAAGAAGTAGAAGCAGTGACAGATTTTACTTTTTTGGGATCAAAGATCACTGCAGATGGGGATTGTAGCCATGAAATAAAAAGGCGACTGATTCTTGGGAGACAAGCAATGAGAAACCTGGGGAACATAGTGAAAAGCAGAGACATCACACTGAAAACAAAAATTAGAATAGTCAAAGCAATGGTCTTCCCAGTAGTAATGTACGGATGTGAGAGCTGGACAATTAGGAAGGCTGAACGCAGAAGAATAGATGCCTTTGAAATGTGGTGTTGGAGGAGGGTTTTGAGAGTACCCTGGACAGCGAGGAGAACAAATAGGTCAATCTTAGAAGAAATTAACCCTGAATGCTCACTGGAAGGTCAAATAGTAAAGATGAAGCTGAAATACTTTGGACATCAAATGAGAAGGGAGGATTCACTTGAGAAGGCATTGATGTTGGGAAAGGTGGAGGGCAAAAGAAGAAGGGGGAGGCCAAGGATGAGATGGCTAGATGGCATTGTAGACACAATGGGCACAGAGCTGGGAGGGCTGAGGGGGATGGTGGAGGACAGAGGCGGCTGGAGAGCAATGGTCCATAGGGTCGCAAAGGGTCGGAACCGACTGTGCGACTGAACAACAACAACAACAAGTTACCTAATTCTAGAAATTTAAATTATCAAATAAACATTTATAATATATTCAAAACACTTGACACACAGTGGGTTGAGTCATTCCATGTTGTTAATATGTGCTGTTGGCTAAAAATATGTTGGAGGAACATGGGTGAAAAGGATGGAATTAAACAAGGAAAAGAAAGCTCTTATATCAGGTTTTTATTGGTTTCCTTATTCTGGCTAAGCCAAGACAAAGAGAGAAAACAGAAATCAGAGTGAGATATTAGAATTGGAGAGAATGTAACTATTTTAATTTGCAACTTGTATGATCAGAGTTTGCGAGAATGTTGGGTGAAATGTTAGAGGGCCCTAGAAGACTTATCTGGCAGCTGTAGGCATCAACAGCAGCGGTTCAGACTTGTTCTAGCTGCCATTTTAATTTCCTTTATTCATCTTGACATAATACCCCTGAAGGACATTTTGGGGAAATTAAATGATCTCGCTTCCAAGCAATTGTCTAAAATTATTCTTATTGATGGGCCCTGCTAGCTGTCCATAGATATTGAGTGCTAATGCCAGCACTAGTGATAAACTCAGCATTTTTTTGCAGCAGACATTAGCATTTGAGAAGATATAATCTAATCTATAAATTTGGGGAACCAGGGCTGTAGCCAGGGTGTGGCCAGGGTGGGCATAGCCCACCCTGAGTTAGCAGTTTGCCCACCCTCAAACTCCAGGCTGCTTATATACATGTCATATATACGGTATATACTTTTAGTGTTCTTGAAATAACGAGCAGCAGCCAGCATAACAGGCCAAATACATAACTTTATTCGGGGATAAGAACACAATTTTCAACTGCACCACAGCAACTTATATACAGGTAAGGGTAGTTACGTTTAAGTGGGAATTGACAGGGTTGTCTAATAGAACTCAAGAGAGAATGGGGTGACCTAGATTAGATACAGTTGGCGCTTCTCGAAGCACAATGGCGTGAATCGCAATCTCGCGTTACTTTAACCAATAAAGAACCCCCAAAATGGCGAATATATTTACATTCAATACACAATATCCCTCCCCCCATAGGATGGAACAAAGTCCTGTAACCATTGAGGGGGGCGACAACATATTTTTGGCCGCACTAACGCCTGGCCAGGTAGCTGAGCCCTAGAGCTAGCTGGGGAAGATAATGGATTTCCCACAACTGGGGAACTGCTAGAACTAATAGCATGTCGGGAGCAATTGCCCATTTCAGAATTTGAAATAGGAAGGGGAGAAACCAACTCATAGTCCCGTTTTGTAGAGGATGGAGCAGGGAAACGTTCGAACTCAAAACCACAATCTAAGGGGGAAGAACTGAACTGAAATTCCCTCCTTTGACCATGAGTAGGGGATGACTCAACGCAAAAATCCTCTTTGTGGGTATGAACAGAGGTAGACTCAAATGCCAGAGGATGGGGGAGGGGGGCAGGGAAAAAATCATAGCCCATTTTTCTCGCATGGATGAGTAGGGGAACACTCAAAAAACTCCCCCCAATCCTGTAAATCAATAGAAGAATTACCAGACACCTGTGACCCCTGTGCAGGAAACAAAGATGCTTGCTTAGAATTAGGAAGGGCTAAGCCCTCTTTGTCTCCCCCTTGGAATAAGCGAGTGGGGGAGGACTCTAATGTGGAACTATTGCGAGTTTTGTCGGAAACTTTTGAGGAACCTTAGTAAGACGCTGCAGCAGTTCTTACCTACATGATTAATAAACATCTTTCTAACAATCTACTTATTAATGCCTATTCCACAAGCCCCTGAAACCATGTACTAGATGCCATATAGATTTGATTTGTGTGCATCTGTTGCGGAAACAGTAATGCATTTTTATTTGATTTTTCTACAGATCAGTGAGATTTTGCTTGTTTTAACAGGTTCTTGGGATTGAGCAATCTACTTTTGAGGCTGTCAGATAATATCAAAAGACTATAATGAATCCCGGAGTCCTGTGATCAATTATTTTAATTCAGAATCCCCCCCCCCCTCCAAAGGTCTTTTGTACTTCAAAACCCTGTAATGTTATCTGCTGGATACATTTTTTTTAAAAAAACTTCAAATGTTACTGCATACATACAGCCACTGGAATATCTTGCAGGGATTGCCACAAACCTTTTAAGAAGTAATAAAAGAAGAAAGTAGCTTTAAACATCAGAGATGAAACAGTTATTGTCAGAGGTGTATAGCCAATTACAATATACAGAATCTGGAAAAAGTACTGTTTTGGAATGATGCTTCTTAGATCTCCCAGACAGCAAAGTCATTTAGTTGGAAAGTAAGCTCTCTAACATCTGATCCTTTTACTATACAGTATCAGAATATCAACACAGACATTTCAGTGCAAAGAAAGGGGATTGGGGTGGGGGAATGTTTATAACCTACTCCAAGAATCTGACTGAAGAGCAAGGCATAGAGTGGACTGACTGCTCCATTGGCAGCTGCTCCGAGAGATCCAATCACCATATAGGGCCATTCAGGAGCGTTGTATTTCAATATCCTGGTGACATTAGCAGGTTTTATGTTTTCATCTTCAGTAATCAATTCCTTTAGGGGGGAAAAGGGGGAGGGAGGGAATAATCTGGATAAGGAAACTATTATTTTACTAACAGATCCAGGTATTCAACAGCTTCAGATAAGAAACAGGGAGAAACACTCTCACAACTATTTCCTGTTTCTACATAGCACAATAATTTTCTCTTTTCAAAAACCCTCTTCTTTCCTCCTCCTCCTCCTCAAACATGGCTTTACTACAGAAATCTTTCTTCTACCAAGTTTCACCATTGGTCTTTCTAGTCCACCACTGACAAGTATACAGTACAGTGGTACCTCGAATAAAGTCCAATTCGGGTAAAGTCGCAGTTTTCATGCACACGTGATGCATCACATAAAGTCCAAAACCACTAAAATGGACGTTATCTGAGGTATTTGGTAGAGGAACCTCGGATAAAGTCCATTTTTGGACATTATCCTATGCATCGCCCATTTGATTTGGATAAAGTCCAAAATCGGATAAAGTCCAAACTTGTGGAAAGGAGTTTGGACTTTATCTGAGGTTCTACTGTATTTCTAAATGTCTTTCTGAATAACTTCTCCTCTAGTCTATCCAGGGGCCAACCTGTACAAAAGCTCATTCAGATATTCTGATGGTTCTTGTTCACCTTTCTGTGGAGTGTTTTTATATCCATTCAAGTGACTTGTCCCCTAATTCAATGTGCTAATAAACTCTTTCCCACAAGTATTTTATTTATATAACAAATATTCTCTTTCACTTTGTCTGCAAGTTAATGTTTTTCTTGTTATGCTGCATAGCTTTTTTATTTCACAGGAAATAAATGCAATGGGTCCATAAAAAGGAAAACAGGGTTGATGTTTGTCTTTACTTTAACAATTACAGTACCAACCTTTTTTAGTGACCTGCTATCTTCAACATACTCAGTTGCATTGTAGATACGCCCTGAATTATTTCCTGCAATTAACATTGAATGCTCAGGGACTATATTTGAAAGCTGAGATCTAGAACGTTGTCGAAGGGAAGCTCTGCAAAACAGGAATGAGAAAAGGTCTAGTCTTTAAGATCTGATTCAAGATTTTAATTTTCAACACATGAGATAAAATAGGATTAAATGGTACCGAGTCTCACTATGGTTGTTGCTACTGTTATAAAAGTACATGCAGTAGCAATAATTCCCACCAATATATGTAATAGTAATCATTTCCTCTATTTCTGATACTCAGGGTATGAGTACGAATGTTTTACAATACCATCTGTGTGCAGGATGGACACAGCACCAAAGCTCCATAGCTTGTAGAAATACTAGAAAGCTTTACAAGGGAGGAAAAGTAATGTTGGGGAAGGAAACAAAAATGCAGAAGGCTGATGACTTTTGAATTAAAAATGGAAAACCTGGTGACAATGAGAATGAAATAAAAATGGAATTCTGAACAGCAGCATCACACACCAGAGATGACTCATGAGTCATGCCCCTTATTTTTTTTAAAGAGTATGGTGTATTTCCCAATCACTCCATGAATCACCCCTGCCTGAGACTTCCTTTAGCACAGCCTATATATTTCTCTTTAAACAGAAGTTTCCTTAAAATCAATGGCATTCAACTACATACACATTAATATGCTTGGGACTGTGGCCAGAATTTCCTGTTCAGCTGTCTGACTTGCATCCTTAACATGAAATCGGGATGCACAGTTCACACTTGTGAGCTGCTAAACTCACACATCAGTAGCAAAACATAATGTGTGAAATGAGCCTGTATCAACCTAACAGGTTCAGGCTGTCAATGTCATATCTATCTATCTATCTATCTATCTATCTATCTATCTATCTATCTATCTATCTATCTATCTATCAAAAAAAGGTGCCGTGTTGTATGTTCTTCATACAATTCGACACCACGCAACTGATCGTGCTGGAAACCATGTGCACACCTACCTGGAACACCTGGGATGGCCAATGCGGGGGACCAGCAGCCCATTTCGGGGTTTGACACCCCAAAAATTCCCCCCCACTGGCAGGCAGAGATGGTCAAGGAAGGTGGTAATGCGCATGCGTGAGAGTCCACACAGGCGCCAAGGCCAAGCCCCCAGTAGGGATGGTGGCAATGGTGGCCAGTATGCCTTGCCTCACTCCAGCCAGCAGCGGTGGCGGCCTCTCCATCGACTACTGCTGGTGGGCAGCCATCGTGGCCTGGCTCCTCCACCCTCCTGCGGGGCGCCTCGGGCAGTAAGGAGGACCCACACAGGGGGCGGGTGGAGCCGGGACCAAGGCACCACCATCCGCCTCGGGCGCCCCTCAGGAGGAAAATGGAGCCAGGCTGCGATGGCTGCCCCCCAACAGTAGTCGCTGGGGAAGCTGCTGCCGTCGGCCGGAGAGGGGCAAGGCAGGACGGGGGGTCAGCCAGGGGCTCCGGAGCAGGCTGCAGCCCCAGCTGTGATGGCACATCACAGGAGGACCAGCTGTGCACCCACCGCCCCTGCCCAGGTGCTGCGTCACTCTTTGTTCGCCGCCCGAAGCCTTCAGAGCCAGGCACTGGATCCACCTCCACCCCTGCCCAGTGCTGGCACCAGCCACGGCACCGCGGACCCCGGCGAGGCCTAGGCTGCCGCCGGCACCATCACAAGGGTGACACCAGCAGACAAAAAAGTAAGGCAACTGGGGTGGGGTGGGGCCCAGGGGGGCCCAGGCCCAGGTCTCTCCTTGGCCCGGGTTCAGTACCCTCAGGCAACGCTGGGCACCCCTGCTAGTTTGACTATACTTCTAATGTAAAGATCCTTCTGAATCTTCTTCCTGCCTGAATGAACATCCAAAGTGGCCCTTAAAGAGATGTTTTACATCTAGAGATAACTGACTGCCAAATCCAGACATTCCTGCATCATCTAAGACAGGAGTTCACAACCTTTCAAAGCCGGGGCCTGGGTCACACTCCCTCAGACAGCTTTGGGGGGCGGATGGCCATTTTGCCCTTCCTCCACCACATAGCACTTCTGGGTGTGGTGGAGGCGGTGGGGGCCCCACATGAAATGGCGCTGTGGGCTGCATCCAATCCGTGGGCTGCAGGTTGAGAATCCCTGATCTAAGATGACTCTCTCTGTGTGTGTGTTTTGGCTTTTGTTGGACAGTTCTAAAAAGTTTGCCCCCCCCCCAAAAAAAACAAAAACAAAGCAGAAGTGAATACAGCTGAATATTGTTCTTCTTGAGAGTTCCATCCCAAAATCTTCAGCGAGAATAACTAGATTACACCCAACTATTTTAGCTAAATTGGTTAACTGTTTTTAAGAGATGCCATAAAGCAGATTCATGAGACAAGCAAGTCTCCCTTAGAGAAAACCAATTCTCAGTTGTGAAATGAGTCTCAATAAAAGAATCCAACCTTAAGAGGTCTTTAGCAAGACCTGCTATTGTATGTAGTTCTTTTTTAAAATATTTTTATTAGAATTTTTAACACAGATTAAACAATAATACAACAATAATACATACGTTGGGGGGAAAAGACAAACCTAACAAATTTTCACAACCTATCCTAATACATTATTAAACCTATCTTAATGAATAACAATTACCGGTAAATCTTTTAAACTGTATTTTAAATATGGCTTAGTAATTAATTTTTAAATTCAACATTAATAATAATACAAATACTAAATAATAATAAAAAAATAAATGATAAAAATACACCCTGTGTTTTTTACAGTGCCCTGGAGAAATCAGATTGTCTTAGTGTTTTCATTCCAAAAACTTCTTTGATCAGGTACAGGTCTATTTATTTCATCTCCTCTAAGTGAGTAATCCACAAAAGCCTGCCAAATATTCCAATCTATTCTCTTTAACAATGCCCCTTTTTTATTTATCTCCCAAGTCAATTTATCATTCAATGCTAAATTCCACAGTTCTTTATACCATTCTTCAATCTTTATATTTACATCATTTTTCCAATTTCTAGCAAAACATTGTCTACCCATAGTAAGCATTATTTCTAATAACTCTTTTTCATCCTTGTTTATATTAAAACATTCCACATCTGTTAGCATAGTACTTGGCCCCAGCTTAATTTTTTTACCCATAATTTCACCAATCTCTTTCTCAACTTTTCCCCCAAAAATCTTTAACCACAACACAACTCCATCACATATGTTCATATGTTCCTATTGTATCTTTGCATCTCCAACACATTTTATCTTTTTCATTATCAACCTGATATAGCCTTACTGGGGTCAGATACCACCTCCACAGCATTTTATAATTATTTTCCTTTATTCTCACCGACATAGTTCTCATTATCCTCTTTTTCCATTTATTCTTCCATATATCATTTTCTATCTTTAAATTCAATTCTAGCTCCCAACTTGTTTTCAAATCATCCTGTGGATTACCCTCCTTATTTAATATTACATACAATTTGCTAACTATTCCCTTAATATTTCTATCTCCCTTTCTTATTTTTGAAATCAACTCCTCAAACTCCGTCTTCTCTCTTTCCAACTCAGGTTCACTCAAATATTTACTATTCCATTTGTTTACCAACGCTATCTGGAACCAATTCAACTTCATTTGCCCAAACAAATTTGTTCTTCTATCAATATCTGTACAGGTCCGTAACCAGTCTTTCAGCAGGAAAACTTCATTCTTATCCAATACTTCTTTTACTCTTTTATCTATCTTTATTGGAAAATTTGCCATATCCTCCAATTCAATAATTGGAGAGATATTCGGGGCCAGAACCCTCTTTACTTTTTTCCATTAACTCATTAATCCCTTCATCATAGTGTTTTTGGTTGCTACTTTCCCCATGTTACCTCCTAAAAAGACCATTTTACCTATATGATTAAATTCCTTCATCTCAATTTCTTCCCAAATTACTTTTTCCCTAGCCAAGATCTTCACAACATTCTTAATTTGAAAAGCTCGATAATATACCAACAAATTCGGCATTCCTAATCCACCTTTCTGTGATAAATACCAATTTTTTTGATAATCTAGACCTCTTTCCACCATTGCAAAAATTATTAATCAATTTTTGAAACTCCTTAATTTCCTTATCATTCAGTTGAATTGTTAAAGCATCAAATAAAAAGTTAATTCTGGGTAAAAGCATCATTTTGCTAAGTGCAATTCTTCCAAACCATGACAGTTTCAACTTTTTAAAATTTTTAATTTTAACTTTAATTTCTGTTTTCAAACTATCATAATTCAATCTCTTAAACTCTTCAAACCTATTTGAGATATTTATCCCTAAATATTTCAGATTATCTTTAATTTGAATATTGCCCATTCCCTTTATCCTCTTCTTTTCTTCCTTTCCTATATTACATAACATCATTTCCGATTTATCCCAATTTATCTTCAAACCTGTAATATCCTCAAAATCATTTAACTGCTCTTGAATTCTAACCAATGCCTTCTCAGGATGTTTAGCAATTATCAATGTTTTTTGTTGTTCAGTCGCACAGTCGATTCCGACCCTTTGCGACCCTATGGACCATCGTTCTCCAGGCACCTCTGTCCTCCACCATCCCCCTCAGTCCTCCCAGTTCTGTGCCCATTGTGTCTACAATACCATCTATCCATCTCATCCTTGGCCTCCCCCTTCTTCTTTTGCCCTCCACCTTTCCCAACATCACGGCCTTCTCAAATGAATCCTCCCTTCTCATTTGATGCCCAAAGTACTTTAGCCTCATCTTTACTATTTGACCTTCCAATGAGCAGTCAGTGTTGATTTCTTCTAAGATTGACCTATTTGTTCTCCTCGCTGTCCAGGGTACCCTCAAAACTCTCCTCCAGCACCACATTTCAAAGGCATCTATTCTTCTGCGTTCAGCTTTCCTAATTGTCCAGCTCTCACATCCGTACATTACCACTGGGAATACCATTGCTTTGACTATTCTAATTTTTGTTTTCAAGGTGATGTCTCTGCTTTTCACCATGTTCCCCAGGTTTTTCATGGCTTGTCTCCCAAGAATCAGTCGCCTTTTTATTTCATGGCTGCAATCTCCATCTGCAGTGATCTTAGATCCTAAGAATGTAAAATCTGTCACTGCTTCTACTTCTTCCCCATCTATTCTCCAGGAACTGATCGGGCCAGTTGTCATTATCTTGGTTTTCTTGATATTGAGTCTCAAGCCAGCTTTTGCACTCTCTTCCTTCAAACCGATCAAGAGATTCTTTAGGTCTTCCTCACTTTCTGCCATTAAGGTGGTGTCGTATGCATATCTCAGATTGTTGATGTTTCTCCCAGCAATTTTGATCCCATATTGTGATTCCTCCATCCCTGCGTTGCGCATTATGTTCTCTGTGTATAAGTTGAATAAGCAGGGTGACAAAATGCAGCCTTGTCTTACTCCTTTTCCTATTCCAAACCACTCTGTCATTCCGTGTTCTGTCCTAACTGTTGCTTCTTGGTTCCTGTACAGATTTCTCAGGAGGCATATGAGATGCTCTGGTATTCCCATCTCTTTAATCACTTGCCACATCTTGTTGTGATCCACACAATCAAATGCCTTAGTGTAATCAATAAAGCAAAAGTAAACTTGTTTCTGGTATTCCTTTGTTTTCTCCATGATCCAGCGTATGTTGGCAATGTGGTCTCTAGTCCCCCTGCCTCTTCTGAAACCAGCCTGCACCTCTGGTAGTTCTCTTTCCACATGCTGCTGAAGTCTATCCTGTATTATCTTGAGCATCACCTTGCTGGCGTGTGGGATGAGCGCAATTGTTCGATAATTTGAGCATTCTTTGGCATTGCCCTTTTTTGGGATTGGAACATATACTGATCTTTTCCAGTCCTGTGGCCACTGTTTTGTTTTCCAAATCTGCTGGCATATTGAATGCAGTAATTTGATGCCATCATCTTTTAAAGCTTTGAAAAATTCAACTGGGATACCATCATCTCCACTAGCTTTGTTGTTTGCAGTGCTCTTTAGGGCCTTTCTGACTTCACTCTCCAGGATGTCTGGCTCAGGTTCAATTTCTTCATCATTGTGGCTATCAGGAGTGTTGAGTTCCTTTTTGTAGAGTTCCTCTGTGTACTCTTTCCATCTTTTCTTAATTTCTTCTGCATCAGCTAGCTCCTTTCCGTCTTTGTCCCTTATCATGTTCATTTTTGCTTTAAATGTTCCCTTGATTTCCTGGATTTTTTTGAAAAGGTCTCTGGTTCTGCCTCTTTTGTTGTTTTCCTCCATTTCTTTGCACTGTTCTTTTAGGTAGTTTTCCTTATCTCTCCTTGCTTTTCTTTGAAATTCTGTGTTCAAAAGATTGTATTTTTTCCTTTCTCCTTTGACTTTTGCATTCCTTCTTTCCTCTGCTATTTTAAGAGCCTCATCAGACAACCACTTTGCTTTCTTACTCTTCTTTTCTTTTGGTATGGTTTTCTTTGCTGCTTCCTGCATGATGTCCCTCATCTCTGTCCATAATTCTTCTGGCACTCTGTCTATTGAGTCTAAGCCATTGAATCTGTTCATCACCTCCACCGTGTATTCTTTAGGGATGCTATCTGGGTGATATCTGTCTGGTCTCTTTGTTTTCCCTATTTTCTTTAGTCTAATGTATTGTCAGCATATAAATTTATCTTGTTTCCCATAATCCCTTCTATCACTCCATCTTCTTTTATAGCTTTTGCTAGCATCTCCATTGCCATAATAAACAGAATTGGAGATAATGGGCAACCCTGTCTCATGCCAGCTTCTAGATTTATCTCATTAGTGACCTCATCGTTTACTCTAACAATAGCTGTACCTTGTTGTATAATTGATCGATTATCCTTCTAAATTTATCACCAAATCCATAACATTTAATTATTTCCTTAATTGAAACCCATTGTAAAGAATCAAATGCCTTAAAGATATCCAAAGATATTAATCCCACTTTTTCTTTTGTTTGTCTCACCGTGTCTATTAGATCTACCACTCTTCTTGTCAAATTTGCCATATGTCTCCCTTTCAAAAAAAACACCACCTGATCTACATTTATGTAATTATGCCCTTGATGATCATTCGGAGGCTGCAGCTGGTCCAGAATGCCACGGCCTGGGTGGTGATGAGGTGTGGACGTTATGCCCATGCCTCACCACTGCTTCGGGGGCTGCACTGGTTACCAGTTTGTCTCCGGGTGCAATTCAAGGTGCTGGTTTTGACCTTTAAAGCCCTACATGGTAGTGGGCCAGGGTATCTCAGAGACCGCATCGCCCTAAGGACGTCTGTCCATCCAACCAGAACGGACCGGAGGGGCTCTCTAATTGTGCCATCAGCCAGGGGGGCTCACCTCTCTGGCACAAGGAGGAGGGCCTTCTCCGTGTCCGCACCGGCCCTTTGGAACCTCCTGCCTGTGGAACTGCATCTCCAGACGGAGTTGTTGCCCTTTAGGAAGGAACTAAAGACCTGGCTGGCGGGCCAAGTTTGGGGTGCGGGCGGGGATGGGAGTACCGTTGGGTGGTTGGTATAGAGAAGTGTGCCTTCCCCCAAGGTCCGTTCGGTACTTGTGCACCTTTTAGGGGTGGGTTTTTTAACTTTTAACTTTGTTTTATCATGTGTCTTTTTATGTATTTACTATGTAAACCACCCTGAGTTGGGTTTACCTAAGTGGGCGGTATATAAGCATGAAAAATAAATAAATATATAAATAAATTGCCCATAAAATTGTTTAATCTATTTGCCAGAATTGCTGTGAAGATCTTGGCATCTTGGTTAATCAACGAGATTGGTCTATAGGATTCATCTTTTTCCAGATCCTTTCCTGGTTTTGGCAACAAAACCATTGTAGTCCTATGCCATGAAGTCGGAATTTGCCCACCATCCAGTATGTAATTATATAATTTTACCAATTTTGGTACCACTGTATCCTTAAATTCCTTATAAAAATCAACAGGTAACCCATCTTTCCCAGGTGCTTTTCCCATTCTCAAACTAGCTATTACCCCTTTTACTTCCTTTTCCGTTATTCGTTCTTCCATTCTGTCCTTATGCTCCTGTTTTATGCCAGTATTTATTTGCTTCTCTAATTGTCCTTTAAACTTCTCCACATCTATCTCTTTTTTCGCATATAGGGCTTGATAAAATTCTTTCACAATTTTACATTTATCTCTAATCTTATTACATCTCATCCCTTGTTCATTTATCAAAACTCCAATTTCTCTTTTTTCCCTCTTTTCTTTAGCTGCTCTTGCTAATAATTTTGAATTTTTGTTACTATATTCAAAATATTCTCTTTTTAAATAAACAAGATCCCTTTTCACCTTTTCTATGTCCTTTCCTACTAACTCAGCCTTCAATCTTTGCAAATTACCAAACACCTTCTTGTCCTTTGTCCTTGCGTGTTCCTCCTGTAACCGCTTTACCTCAATTTCAAATTTATCCTGTGTCATTTTAGATTTTTTATATCTAATACTAGCTAACCTAATACTTTCCCCTCTGAAAATCGACTTCATGGCATCCCAAACAATATTAAAATTTACCTCATCATTATCATTCCATTGCCAACTTTCATTCTAACTCACGATAATTTGTTCCTTACATTTATGGTCTTTAAATAGTTTCTCATCATATCTCCAGCTCCTTCTCAGCTTCGTTTTACCTTCTATCCTCATTTCCATCACCACTTTAGCATGATCTGACTCCTTGAGAATTCCAACTTCTGCTTCCTCCATATTTCTAACCATATTCTCCATTACAAATATATAGTCTATTCTGGAATATGAATTATGAACCTGTGAGAAGTAAGTATATGCCCTTTGTGACCCCTTAAACTCTCTCCAAGTATCTTTCAAACCTAAGGATACCATCCAATTATCCAATATCTGTCCTTTAATACCTTTTCCACATCTTAATATATTTGTGCAGTCTAAATTTGACCTTACTAAATTAAAATCACCGGCCACAATCATCTTTGTTGTTTTCTCCTTTACCAATATTTTATACATTTTTTCTAAAAATTCAACTTGATGGTCATTTGGAGCATATATATTCGCCAGAGTTACTTCCTCATCTTCTATTTTCCCTTTAACAATCAAATATCTACCCTCCGGATCAGAAATACTATTTGTTATATCAAACCCCAACCTAGTCGAAATCAAAATTGCCACTCCTCTTGCCTTTGATGTACCATATGACCTTTCATAATGTTGCATCCACCCTAATAAAATTTTGTTCGTATCCTGAGATTTTTGATGAGTTTCCTGCAAAAAGACTATATCCGGCCTGTCTTTCCTCAGAGCTGATTCAATCCTCCTTCTCTTAACCGGAGACCCTGTACCTTTCACATTCCACATTAACACTACCTCTCATAATTTAATTCACCACTCCCTTCTTCCACCTCTGACTTCTCCATTGGGCGTGATACCTTCTAACCCACAATAATTGAAATAATACTTACAACAAAAAACACTCAAAACACTTAATTCTATCCTCCCCACTTTTTTCTCCAAAAAGTCACCTTCGTTTCCCAAAGAGGGCAGGGGGGAACATGGAAGATGTACGTACCAACTAAAACTCTAGCACAATTTTTCTTATTAATAAAAACAATTTGATTTATAGAACCATCCTTAATGACTCTTAAATTCATTCCTTTCTCCTATTTCCCTTCTTTCTGATCTTTACTTTCCCCTTCACCAGCTACTACCAATGATTGTAAATCCACCTCAGCCCCTCCTGTTTCCTCCCCTCCTGCAGGTCCCTCCTCATTAGCTCCTCCATAGTCTCTCCTTATAGCTCCAGACTCCAACAGAGCCTTCCTCAGTGCCAACAATTCTCTTGAAGATGCCTTAACCAAGTCATTTAGGTACAGGTATTCCAAGAGAGGCTATGCTGGAGGGGCTTCTCCATTGCCTGGGACTCTGGAGGCCAGCTGGAACAACTGCAGGTATCAGGACAGACTTCAACACCGGCGTCCTGAGCCCTCCCTCCCTCCTCCTCCCTATGACTTGGCCTTGAGCAGGGGTTTAAAGAGAGGCTATGCTGGAGGGGCTTCTCCATTGCCTGGGACTCTGGAGGCCAGCTGGAACAACTGCAGACATCAGGGCAGCCTTCAACACCGGCGTCCTGAGCCCTCCCTCCCTCCTCCTCCCTATGCCTTGGCCTTGAGCAGGGGTTTAAAGAGAGGCTATGCTGGAGGGGCTTCTCCATTGCCTGGGACTCTGGAGGCCAGCTGGAACAACTGCAGGCATCAGGACAGACTTCAACACCGGCGTCCTGAGCCCTCCCTCCCTCCTCCTCCCTGTGCCTTGGCCTTGAGCAGGGGTTTAAAGAGAGGCTATGCTGGAGGGGCTTCTCCATTGCCTGGGACTCTGGAGGCCAGCTGGAACAACTGCAGACATCAGGGCAGCCTCCAACACCGGCGTCCGGAGCCCTCCCTCCCTCCTCCTCCCTGTGCCTTGGCCTTGAGCAGGGGTTTAAAGAGAGGCTATGCTGGAGGGGCTTCTCCATTGCCTGGGACTCTGGAGGCCAGCTGGAACAACTGCAGACATCAGGGCAGCCTCCAACACCGGCGTCCTGAGCCCTCCCTCCCTCCTCCTCCCTATGCCTTGAGTGGAGGAGGTGGGGAGTTGAAAGTTCTACGGCCCACTGGGGGCGATGGGGGGAGATATGGGCCAAAAGGGGGGAGGAGATGGTGGAGGGAGGGAGGGAGAGTTAGAAGGATTGAGGGACTAACTTGCCTGCCAGGGAATAGCAGCAGCAGTCTGTCTGGGGCTGGCTTGGAGGTCCATGGGGATAAAATTAAGGTGACGATTCGAGATGGCCTTGAAAAGCCGGCCCACTGCCGTCGCTACTGTGGGTGGAATGTCTCACCCCAGTTGAGGGCTCAAGGTAGATTTGGAAGAATGCCCCACCACTTCCATCACCGCTGGAGCCTTGCGGAGGGTGGTGGGGGGAGTGGGTGGGGCGGTTTTATATGGGGGTGGGAGGGAGGGAGGGAGAGACTGCCCGGCCAGCCGGGAAGGAGAGGCAGCATTCTGTCCAAGGCAATCAGGGAGGCTCCCGAGGCCAATATAGAGGTTGTGATGGGCATGGGGCGATATAGCGGGTACCGAGGGGCGGGCCGCACTCGGGGAACGCGGGGCAGATGCTTAGTAGCTGTCCCTCGTTCCAGCCCCCCGGTTACACCTCTAGGTCCTGAGCAGCTGACCCAGGGTGACCCTGCCCTTAGGCTGCTGCTGATGAATGCCAGGTCGGTATGTAATAAGGCCCCCCTGATACAAGATTCCATTATGGGGGAGCGGGCCGACCTGGCATGTATTACTGAGACCTGGCTGAGACCAGAGGATGGGGTTCCTCTGCCAGAAATGTGTCCAGCTGGGTTCAGTATTTGGCACCAGCCTAGGGATGAGGGTAAGGGCGGTGGCGTTGCCATCATAGCCAGGGAGTCACTGGGAGTCGCCAGGGCTACCGCTCCACAAATTCTGGGTTGTGAGGCCCTGCTCCTGCGGCTGGGCCCAAAGGGTCAGTTGGGAGTCTTACTCCTGTACCTGCCCCCTTGCAGGGTAAGGGACTCCCTGCCTGAGCTCCTCGAGGCCGTCTCAGCGTTGGCGTTGGAGTTCCCTAGATTGATGGTTCTGGGGGACTTCAATTTGCCTTCGCTGGGGACTGGCTCCGAGGTGGCTCAGGAGTTCATGGCTTCCATGGCAGCTATGGACCTGATTCAGGTAATTCAGGGCCCGACCAGGGGCAGTGGTCACACACCAGATTTAATCTTTTTGTCGGAGCGGTGGCAGAGTGATCTGAGATTACGGAAATTAGACATAACACCTGTGCCATGGTCAGATCACTATTTGGTGGCTCTAGACTTCCTGGGTGCGACGCTTCATCGTAGGGAGGCAGGGCCTATTAGAATGGCCCGCCCCCGGCAACTGATGGATCCTGATGGATTCCAGAGGGAACTGGGGGATTTCCCTCTGGATCGGCAACACGATTCGCCCGAGGCGCTGGTTGACCTGTGGAACAGGATGACAACAGCGGCCTTGGATGAAATCGCACCACTACGGCCTCTCAGAGCTCATGGAGCTAGGTCATCTCCGTGGTTCACAGATGAACTGCGGGAGCTCAAACGGGCAAAGAGACGCCTAGAGCGCCGCTGGGTGAAGACCCAGAGAGACTCCGATTGGACACTAGCTAGAGCCGCTATTAGGGCCTATCTAGTGGCGATGGAGGTGGTGAGGCGGCAATACTTCACCACCCTTATTGCCTCTGCTGATAATCGCCCAGCCACCCTGTTCCGGGTTACCAGGTCTCTCCTTGGTAGGGGGACCCCGGTGCCTGGTTGGCAGGGGTCGGCTGAGGACTTTGCTGACCATCTAGTGGAGAAAATCGATCGGATTCGCTCGGGGTTTAATCCTGGCGTGGATGGGGAGAGTCCGGAGGGAGCTGGAGCACAGTCTTGCCATACCATCTGGGACCGGTTTGATCCAGTTGCCCCTGATGAAGTGGACAGGCTCCTTGCAGCTGTGCGCGCCACTACCTGCCCATTGGACCCCTGTCCCACCTGGTTGGTGAAAGCCTCCAAGGCGGTGACAGGTGGCTGGGTTGGGGCTATGATCAATGCATCATTGCGGGAGGGGGTGTTTCCTGCACCTTTAAAACATGCCTTGGTGCACCCCCTCCTGAAGAAACCTTCCCTCGACCCAGCTGTCCTAACCAACTATAGGCCTGTCTCTAACCTCCCCTTTTTAGGGAAGGTGTTGGAGAAGGCAGTGGCGTGTCGGCTGCAGGGGGTGCTGGATGAAGCGGATTATCTGGACCCCTTTCAGTCAGGATTCAGGCCGGGATATGGTACCGAGACGGCATTGGTCGCACTGATGGATGATCTCTGGCGGGAGCGGGACGGTGGTCACCCATCCGTCCTTGCTCTTCTTGACCTCTCAGCAGCTTTCGATACCGTTGACCACGGTATCCTTCTGGAACGGCTCCGAGGATTGGGAATCCAGGGCACTGTGTGGTCCTGGTTTTCCTCATTTCTGAGGGGTCGGACCCAGTCGGTGTGGTTGGAGAGTGAGAGGTCGAGTCCTAGGCCCCTCAAATGGGGGGTGCCTCAGGGCTCGGTGCTCTCTCCTCTCCTATTTAACATCTACATGAAGCCGCTGGGTGAGATCATTCGTTCCCATGGGGTGCGGTACCATCAGTACGCGGATGACACTCAGTTGTACATCTCGGCCCATGGGGACCCCAGTGATGCCATCAAAGTCCTTTCCAGGTGCCTGGAAGCTGTTGGGGTCTGGATGGGGGCTAACGGGCTACAACTGAATCCCAGCAAGACTGAGTGGCTATGGATAAGGGGTCCTGCGTTAACCCGGGAGCTACCATCTTTGGTTCTGGATGGGGCTATTTTGCCCCAGACAGACCCGGTGCGCAACTTGGGGGTCCTCCTGGATTCGCGGCTACTGCTAGAAGAACAGGTGGCGGCTGTGACCAGGAGGGCTTTCGCCCAACTTCGGGTGATTCGCCAGTTGCGCCCACTCCTGGACCGGGACTCCTTGCTCATGGTCACTCACGCTCTGGTCACCTCCAGACTAGATTATTGCAATGCGCTCTACATGGGGCTGCCCTTGACGACCATTCGGAGGCTACAGCTGGTCCAGAATGCAGCAGCCAGGGTGGTGATGGGGTGTGGGCGTTATGCCCATGCTTTGCCACTGCTCCGGGAGCTGCACTGGTTGCCAGTTTGTCTCCGGGTGCAATTCAAGGTGCTGGTTTTGACCTTTAAAGCCCTATATGGTAGTGGGCCGGGTTACCTAAGAGACCGCAAGACCGCATCGCCCTGAGGACGTCTGTCCGTCCAACCAGAGCGGACCGGAGGGGCTCTCTAATTGTTCCATCAGCCAGAGGGGCTCGCCTCTCTGGCACAAGGAGGAGAGCCTTCTCCGTGTCTGCACCGGCCCTCTGGAACCTCCTGCCAACAGAGCTACGTCTCCGGACGGAATTGCTGCCTTTCAGAAAAGAACTTAAAACCTGGCTGGCGGGTCAAGTGTGGGGTGCAGGTGGAAGGGTAACCTCCATTGGGTGGTTGGTGTAGAAGAACTCTTCCCCATGGTGCCTTTGGATCCTGCAGCCCTTGTTTTTAGGGGGTGGGTAGTTTTAACTGTTTTTAACATGTGTTTTTTAATTTTTATTGTGAACCGCCCTGAGTTGGCTTTGGCCGAGTGAGCGGTATATAAATGTGACAATTAAATTAAATTAAATTAAATCAGTCTCTGCATCAATCACATGCATTCTCTTTTCATAAAAAAATCTTAACTGTTGTGGAAAATGCCTATTGTATTTTATCCCTTTTTCCATCAAAAATTTTGTTACTGGTTTCATCTTGTACCTCCAACCACATTCCTTAATCGAGATGTCATTATATACTTCCACATCATTCCCATCAATTTTTAAAACGCCAGAGCCAGCTTGTTTCAAAAAAAGCCATCACCTTTAGCTTATCTCCCCAATTTGCAAACTTGACCAAAACATTTCTTTGAACAACTTTTCCCCTCCTCGGACCAACTCTATAAGCACTTACAATGTCCTCATTAACAAAAATTTTCCCCATTTTCAAATTGTTTAACCAATCAATTATTCTATCCTTTAGCTGGTCTGGCGTTTTTTCCATCATATTGCGAATCACTATAATCTCTTTTCTCATCATCTCTTCCATTACATCTATCATTTTCCCCTGCACATCCTCTTACATCTTAATTTCTTTCTCCTCCTCCTCATGTAACCCTTTAATATCCCCTTGCACCAATTTTATATCATTTTGCATTGACTTAACATTGGCATCCATCCTTTGAAAATTAAAATCAACTTTTTTTTAGAAAAGTCAATAAACATTGTGGCCAATTTATCCTGTTTTCCCAGAATTCCATTTTAATCTTTCACTCTTGCCTCTTCCATCTTCTCAAATTTCTTAAACAATTTACCAAATTCAACCATTATTTGTGTTTGATCAAGTAATGGTGGCTCAGGTGATGATGTTGGTGAAGGCGCCTCCTCTATTGCTCGTTTATCTTTCTTCTTGGGTTTCACCACCTCTTCATCCTTTCCCTTTCCCCTTGCAATTTTATCCATTGTGATATCAAACAGTAATTTCAATGCAGCAACTTTTTTGACTCCCACAAGTCTCTCTCCTTGAAACTGTTCCAGAGTTCTATTGGATCAAACCTCTCTTCTTATATTTGTAATTTTGAGCCCAGGAACTTGTTTGAAAATTCTGCAGAACTTAACAACTTGTATCCATCCAATTGCAAAAACTTATCTATTGTAATCCAAAGGGAGTAATATATTCAAATACAGTAATGCCTCATACAAAGTCCGCTTCATACAACAACGGATTCATACAACATCGCCTAATTCCTTGAAAAAACTTGCCTCATACAAAGTTGTGTGACGTTGTATGAGGCATTGGGGTTTTCCCAGGTTGTATTGTGCCTGGGCAGTATAAAAGGCAGGACATATGCGTGCATTGCTCTTGTGGGTTTTGCATGAGGCAAAGAGTGTTTAGGAGTGGTTTTGAGTGCGATTTTGGAATTTTTTGAATTTTTTATCAGAATTTTTAGAAGCATTCCTGGGATTTTTGCAGTATTCTTCAGGTTCTTGGACAATCAGGGTTGTTTGACAAGTTTTTGTAATGTTTTTAGCCTTTAGACAATGATTTCTTAAAGTTCTGTCAGTTTCCTGTCTGTTTCCTTGACTTTGCCCTGAAGTCTGTGCTGTTACAGTACAATGTATCTCTATGGAAACGTATGAGGCATCGTGGCAAGGATTTGGACATTGTATGAGAGACGAGACAAAACAAGGAGAGGAAAAAGAAACTCAGCACTTTCTCCTGTTCAAATGGCCTTTGAGGGAAGAGCAATCAGGAGCAAGGAACAAAAAACACTTTAGTAGCTCCAAACATGAATTTAAAATAATCCACAAAAATGAGGATTGAAATAAAAAAAATCTATTTAAGTAGGAAAAAATAAAGTTCAATTAACCACTTTTACTAAGAAGAAAAAACCCAAAGTCCACAATATCATTGCAGCTTCGACTCCGAGGATGAAGCCGATCTCACCCCCCTTCTTCTCCTCCTCAGCCCAAACACACAAAAACCTTCCAAGTCTTGGTTCCTTCTCTGCCCTTCTTTCTCTTTTCTCCTCTCTCCTTTCCTTTTTCAGCCACCTTCTCTGCACCTTCGCTTTTCCAAAATCACTCTCCAACAACCCACTCCGTTTCTGTGCTTTTACTTAACTTTCACTTTCCACTCCGCCGCCATTAACCCACCACTCGCTTTCGACTATCTCCCTCCTTCAACACTTGCCTTTCTGTCACCGGGCTTTCACAACTTGCACCTCAGCCCTCTGAAGTCTCACCATCTGCCACATTTTTTGTCTGACCCGTCCTTTGCTATCCATAACTCTTTTAGAGCTTTTAAAACTTTTTCTGCCCCCCTCCCCAGATGTCTCACCCGCCCGTGGCGTGACTGGCTTGGCTTCGGCTTCTGCCACTTGCCTTACCAACCGCCGCCGCTCCACGAGCTTCAACCCCGGGAATCGGAGACCAATCAATTAAACAGGCACGAACCACGCTATTTGATGGGTTTTTCCAACTTTTAAAAATAATAAATTTCTTTCAATACCACATTGAGTAGCGCGAGCTAAAAAAGTAGATGTTAATCCATCGCCATCTTGGCCACGCCCCTCGTATGTAGTTCTCAATTTTTAAAAAAATCATACATCATATTTATGGCAACATTTCATGATGAGGTTTTACTTTGGACACTGAAATAAACTTGAATAAAACCGAATTCACAAATTAATGTTGGCTGCAGGCCCAGTTCTGCCTGACTTCTTGATCTAGTGCCAAACTGTCCCTTCCTGTGGCCAGCAAAATATCTTGGGCTACCCTGGACCCAGTCTCATGGCTGTAGAAAAAGGAAGGAGAGGCTCAAAGGACTTCAATTAAAGCCATACACAGAAGGCCCTTCAAAATTTTCTACCCACATTTCTCTGGAGGGAATGTTTTACAACAGTTTCCTGGGCTATGATGAAAGGCTCATCATTACACACACATCCCTAAGATGGTGTGCTGTTGTGGGGAGAGGGTTTCCACAATAACTGACATGAACAACTACTGCATTTGCAGTCTAGCGACCAACTTGCATTCTCCTCAATGCTTTGGACATAGTCTTGTTCTTAGAGGTTGTTTTGGACTGTGGGGGGGTGTGTGTGTTGTTGTTTGCTATAGTAAAATAAAACAATTAAAAAGCATTTTAATTGCACAAAATTCTGCAACATGTCATTGTTTTTCATAAGGATGAAAAAGTTCTATGAAAAAATTCAGTTCAACTTCACAAATACTAGTATTGTCATCAGACAACACACAAAATATAGAGGAAGTTCCATTGTAGCAAATGTTTTATCTACGGTGTTCTAATTCTTTACTTTAAAAATGAGGATAAAGCCTACACAATTCTTAGTAAGTGATGAATGTGCTGTTCCCACCCCTAGATACTTGTATCAATAGACTGTTGCCAAACATCCCTTTGCCTTCCTTATCTGAATTACTCAAAAGTAACACCAACTGTTCCACAAAAGCATTTTTGTAAGAGTATAATTTCTATTTATTTATTTCCTTCTTCCTTTTTATATTTTTATGTTCTTGTGCAGTGTTCCCTGTTTTAAGACCCAGAGATCTGGCTTACCTCAGGCTGGCTCGATAGCTTCCTCTGCTGAAAGTCTGTACTTTCTCAAGCCTCGGCTCAGGTACTGTAAAGTATAATCAAAGAAGTAATATTAGAGGGCTCTAGAATTCTCACCAACTGTTATTCATTATATGTTTCTTAAAAGTGTGAGAATTGCACAAAGCAAATTTATGACATGGCTAATAATAATAATTTTGTGTCAGAGGTTACTCTGGGTTGGAGGATTTTTGCTGGAGAAACTCCACTCAGGGGACGCCCAAATGAGGCGCCTTTCATGTCCCCGTGCAGCCCTTGGGAATCGAAACCCAACCTTCAAGTCTCCAAGCTCAGCACCTAAACCAGTGATGCACTGTAAAAAAATTACTACCTGCTCAGTGGGCAGGGCTATTTGTGGGCATGGCTATTTGTGGGTGTGGCCTCAACCACCCCCCCCCCCAAGAAAAAAGAAACCTATGTTGCTCTCTTGCTTCGCGGAGATGAGGAGGAGTCCCAGAGCAGTCAGGCACTGCTGGCGGGTCAGCCCCTCCATCCAGGCACGCTTTCACCAGCGGTGCTGTTGGGAGGTGAGCGGGGCAGGTTGGTGGGATGGCGCCGGCCTCCCCCTCCCTGCACCACTGGAAACGCATCCCATTCGCATCGCCCAGGGCTGAAGGTGCACAGGAAGTGCGGAGGTGAAAGCACGCCTTTGGCCCTGGGTGAGGCAAATGGGACATGTTTCTCGCAGCACTGGGAGGGGGAGGCCGAGAGGTGGATGTGGCTGGCCAAATGGGCATAGCCTGGAATTTCCGCTACTGGTTCACAAGAACCGTTCAGAACTGGCCTCAGTATATCACTGATCTTAACCACTAAGTCACCAGGGGAGCTGCTATGACATGGCTGAAGTATGGTGATTGGCTTAAAAAATCTTTTTGAGGTCTTGCTTGACAGTTTTGCAGCACTGACACGTTATCTTAACCTTACTGCATTTTCTGCAGATCAGTTCTTAAGGAACTTGGGTGTTCTCATTGTGGAATCCAACAGGTATCCACATGCCCCACTCATGATAAACATGGGCCTTAACACTGGGCAATGGTGGGCTGTCCTCAGTTGACTATCCATGGGCTATAGGCAGGGTAATGGAAAAGCAACAGGATGTTGCACTTGCAGTTGTCAAAACATGAATCCCACATGCCACAATGAGCAACAGATGTCTTGCTAATCAAACCATTAGAGCCTTTTCAGACTGCAGTGTGTGTGCGTGCATGCGTGTGTGTATGTGTTTCTGTGTGTCTCTCTGTGTGTCTCTGTGTGTCTGTCTGTCTCTATGTGTGTCTGTGTTTGCACGTGCGCCTGCCTGCCTGCCTGCCTACTGGAACACTCTCTGAACAAAATTTCAAAATACAGTACATAGCTTGAATGTCAGGATGAAAGCTAGAACTACAATCATTTATCTTGAATTAAATAAGATGTAAGGTATGCTGTGTATGGAGGAAGATTCAAGCATTCCATCCTCCAACTGCACATGGACTGGAAAAATCACATCACTAATGCCTTGTTTTTTCTGATGTGATAAAAGAGAGGCAACTTTAGCTATTGTAACAGAAACTGCTTCGATGCCCTTCCCACTCCTGGATAGGCCATTATGATGTAATATGAATACAGAGGCATGCCAGATAATAAATATCATATGTCACATGTCCAGCATTTCAGGAGACAGTAAAAAACAAAACAAAAAACCAGCCTTGTTAAGATGCATACAATCTCATCTGGTTCATTTTGCCCCATTACTTCTATTGAAATCACAAATGTTCATAAAATTGGCCTTTACAATATTTGGCTGAGGGATGATGTGTATGTCACTAACAAAGCATTGTGTTGAATCAATCCTGCTCCCGGTGACTGAAGCAAAGTGACAGTGTCCACTTGGCCCCTACAAAGTCCCACATTGGCATCTCTAGCTAAAAGGATCAACTGGGAAGTGTTGAGAAAGACCCTCCTCTTCCTGAGACAGGGCTGTTGCCAGGTGGGTGGATAATGCTGACCTGGTATAAAGCACAACTCTGTTAAAGGAAAATTAACTCTTTGAGTGAACAAACTGGCCTGCACCTCAAGAATGCAAGGAAGGACACTTGCTTTGTATGGCTGGTTCAGTCAGGGCCTTGTCCCCTTGGCTCTGCAAAGTCACCAGGGTGAAATAGACCCCTTTGCACTCCATCAGCTCCTCATGCTGCCCCCTCTCCACAGCTCTCCCGTGCTCAAAACCAATGATGACATCGGCTGTTCTGACCGTAGACAAGCGGTGAGCAATGGAGACCGCTGTGCGTCCAAGGCGAGCCTAAAGCAAGAGGGTGATAAAACCTTTCTTAGAGAAGCAAACAGAATAAATAAAGTTGTGACAGGCTGCTCTATCTGCACTTTTGTTCTCATTGACCACAAATGCTCAATGGAGAGTTTCTCTGTGTTAAGTACTGATGTGCAGAATGGTTCCGTTAATTATGATAAGACTGATATATTGCTGATGTGCATTATGATAATTCTGATACTAAATGGCCTTAGTAAGCATGTGTATGCCCAGACTACATGGCTTCCTGATACTGCTTCAAACATATTTCAGACATTATGGTTCATGCACATACCTTCTGCTCAAATCTAATTTGTTCTCTATTGGTCAGAATCCTACTGGTGTTTGCATTGTTGTTGCTAATTGTGACTAACTGACTGGGTGCCACTGCCCAACTGCATAAGTAAGACACGTCCCAGCATTTCATCAGTTAGTTCTGATTAGTAGCAGCAAGTTACACAAAAATTTGCATGGACACCAACAGGATTTGGGCTATTATGTTCTCTTCTCTTTGCTCCTCTTTTCCAAAGCTTCCTTGGAACCACTACTCCTTTCTCTATATAACAGGTACAGTTCATGTTTTCAATTCTTAGATAATTGGACCTTACTGAAAACTAATATATACCACCCGTCCCTTACACCTTATTGTAACCAGGTGGAAATACTTCTAACAGAAATACAGTAAAACTCCAACTTACATATGCCTCGAGTTACATAAAATTTGACTAACATAATGATTTTTGCACTATAACCATGTCCCGATATACATAAATGTCACAATTTACATCACAATTTCCTATGGGTTTGCTTCGAGTTACATTAAAAAATTGTTTTTCCTATGGAGTTGCTTCAATTTACATAAATATCATTTTTCTATTAGTTTGCTTCAAGTTAAGTAAAAATTCATTTTTCCTATGGGTTTGCTTCGAGTTATGTAAAAATTCATTTTTCCTATGGGTATGCTTTGAGTTAAGTAAAAAACCGATTTACATAAAAGACTTTTTATGTAAGTAGGGGTTTTACTGTAATCTCATTATCTTTTTGTGAAAGCTGACCATATATTCATTTCCTACCCAACTTCCTCTGTTGTTTCCCTGTACAGTATTCATTTCAGCTTGCCCTACTCCCACCCACCCCCCAATATAAAGTGGCAAATTCATAGATGGCACTATGTGGAGAAATGGTTCAAGAGAAAAGGATTCTAAATCTACCAATTTTGCATCATGCTTTTTTGCCATTTTGGTAGACACATAATAAAGGTTTTGCCTCATTTTGGTTTCTGAATCATCCCCACCAGAGGACAGATTCCAGTGCATTGACAGTACAAACAAAGCCCTAAATTGCATCCTCAGTGCTATTTCATTTTATCTCAATTTCCTTCCAATGATCTCAAATCAATACACCAGTTTCTCCTCCCTGTCCATGTAACTTCATTCACACAACAGCCTTGAGAAAAAAAATTGACCGAACTACACAATAAATGGAATGTGTATTTCCTCTCATTAAACTGTTGTCCTATAAAGGGATATACAATATGTCTCAACGAACATATTTCCAGGTACAGCCAATAATAAAACAAAGCACGCTAAATATATGGAACTGAGGAAAATCACTTGGGGTATGTGACACACAGACTTCTTTCATCTCTTGTGGGGACACCTCTGTAATAAACATTACAAATATAACGGCTGGAATCCTTTTGCTTAGTATAATAAGATACAACCAGGGCAGGCCCTTTGAAGCCTTTGAACTTGTGGAGGATTTGACTCCACCAAATCATCAGCTAGCCTACTTTAGTTGAGACATAATACACTAAGTAACAAGACTTCAGCCATAGTCTGTCCCTGTGATTAACAAGTATAGAGGGGGGGAAAGTTGGAGTCTGGATTTCTTGCTTCTGAAATTCTTACCAGTATGTCACACACCACCCTCATAATTTTATACCCTGCGGTATTACTGCAAGAAATTAGAGAGGACACAAACCTCTATGTAGTGAAGAGATTTACAGAGGAAGGTCTTCCTGCCACCATTTCCACCATTTAGAAATAATATTTTAATTTTCCAAACCTTATGAAGTGCCTCTTGCACTATAGCTTCACTTTCATTGTCCAGGGCTGATGTAGCCATGTCTAGCAGGAGGATTTTGGGGTTTCGAACTAAGGCCCGGGCAATAGCGATTCGCTGCTTTTGGCCTCCACTCATTTGGCTTCCTCCTTCTCCGACCATGGTGTCAAATTGCTGAAAAAGCAGAAATAGTCAAGCAAGAACAGAAGTTTTTTCCTTTTGCTCTCTTTGCGTCAATACCAAGAGCTACATTGTATGCTACGAGAAAACAATGCTTGGTTGTTGCCATATGTTGACGCTTAATGGTACAGGGTGCAGATTTGTGGAAGGTTTTTTTTTGTTTGTTTGGTTGTTGTTTTTTTGCATTTTTAAGGTTCAGATTGGATGCAACCTTAGTGTGAAAACCCAGTTTATGGCCATGTTGATTTGTACTGCTGCCCTCTGTTAATGTTTGATTGGTCTCCCTTTTTTCTTTTTAAAAACTTATGATAGTATCTTTTTGTTCCTGTTGTACAGTTGCTGAGGTTTGACTTTTCTGTTACTTACATATTAACAACAATCACTGAAATGTGGAATTGGATTATTATTTCACATTAGAAAATATTGTCATAGAATAGCAGAATGCTAAGTTCTTTAAAAATCAGTGGTAGCTGTGTTGATTAATTTCAAGATCAAAAACAGAACCTTCATTGCCGATGTTGTGTGTTGATTTGAACCCAGGCCTCCTAAGTCTTAGTCTGTCACTCTTTCAACTACTCCATGCTGGGTCCTCATCTGATATATACCATCACAAAATAACACCAACTTCACTTTACCCGAGGCAGATCCAAGATAAAGTTGTAGGCATTGGCTTCTTTGGCTGCTCTGATGATGTCTTCCATAGAAGCGTCTTCTCTTCCATAACGAATGTTCTCTGCAATGGTGGTGGAGAACAGAATAGGCTCTTGCTCAACAATGCCAATCAAGGATCGCAACCATTGAATATTAAGGGAACGAATATCATGTCCATCCAGAGTAATCTAAACAGAAAGTGATGGAAACCATTGTCACAAATAATTCTACAGTCTTATTTTATACAGGAGGAAATCTTTTAATCTTAAAATTTTGCTTCTCAGGGACATGAAAGTACTTCAATGGCATGAATATCTCATAAAGATAATACTTTTCATTTTTATTGTGTATGCTAAATCAATTCCCAACACAGTTGTTTTTCTCTTGACATTCATGCATGTGAATGTTCACTACTTTTGCACACCCTTAATCGCATTTAATGAGGCAATCTTGGGCTTGTGCAAAATAGAGCACTATGCCTGCAAATGATTATGCTCCATGTTTCCCCAACAAGACACTGGGCCATGTCTGGGAGCTACCGCAGTCAACACAAAGGCAGGGGTTTTCCTTGTCCCTCCTCCACAGTGAATCGGAATTCTCTTTGGCTTCAAAACCCAGTCTGTTATTAGACTGCACTTCTGAGAATAAATCTAATTCTAGCTCTTTTGAAGCCATGGATCAATGTTCACAATTCTTTGCATTCTAGACCAAATATTTGTAGGACTTTGCAGAAAGAGAAATCACCCCAGAAGCATTCTCCAACTATCTTAAATATATAATGCAACAATTTCCTACCAAAATCCTAAGTATTTTTATGAGAAAGCAAGTCTAGTTGGATTCATTTGGGACACTTCTGTTATAAGAGCTTGAAACCATGCAATCGAAGTTAGAATAGAGGTGGCTTAGAGCAGCTCCCTTAAGAACAAGAATGTAATATACACAACCAAAAGAGTGAGAGAAAGGATTTGAAGCTGTGTGCTACATGGCACTATGTATTCTCAGCTATGATATATAACGCAGAACTTGGGGGATTAATACAAGCTACTATAAAAAGGCAGAAGCATTTGAAGCATGGATTTTTAGCAAGATATTAACAGTTTTTTGGATTGACCAATGCAGAAGTATTAAACAAAATTAGTAATGATCAAGAAATCATAAAGCACATAAAAAGCAGAAATAGAAAGTGCAGGTTGTCGTCGTTGTTATTCAGGGTTAATCAAATAGGAGAAGACATGAAGGAAGGAGAAGAACTTATTGGCCAACGGGGTATTGACTCCTGCACGTTGGTTCAGTTGATGTCACATGTAATTTCAATGATTGCGGGAAGGGGTGGGTCTTTTTAGACATGGGGTGGTTTTATAAAGAGTTTTTATTGTAGTTTTTATGGGGTTTATATTGTATTGTTTTTATATGTTGTACGCCGCCCTGAGTTTCCCTGGAGCAAGAGGGTGGGATATATATCTAAATAAATAAATAAATGATAAACTCTGGGAGATTTGGTTTGGATGCAGCACAATATCTTTTTTTTAGAGCTGCAGCATCCGGTAGGAGAGGCCGAGAAAGCCAAGGAGAATTATGATGTTTTTACAGGATACTTTTAGTCCAAAGGTGGCTCATGTGATGTTGCGTAAAAATTTCATTAATCTATATGAATTTGATATTAAAATGTACAGGTGATAAGGGGAGGATGGATAGGAGCAAAGCTTGCTGCTCCCTACCTGATATTGGCAGATGCCAGCTGAATCTTGCCTTGAGACTCAAGCAGTACTGTCAATGCCAACAGACAGTGCTTTGTTTTCAGAAGCAAAAGAAAAGGAGAAAAGCTAGATTCCAATGCCTAGAAAAGTTCCACCTGGCACTTTATGAATGAACCCAATGACATTGGGAAGTGTCCTCATCCTCCCCATACTATCCTACCTGCCTCTGGGAAGGATTTCATCCCATCACACCAGGCAGTCATCCTCCACCACTCATGTAGAGCATCCAAAGTGACAAATTGGGAAGTTAGTTCAATTTAGTACTGAAACAAGGTTCCTTCAATGCCTTCTTCTAGTTGTAGGGCCATTTTCTTTACACAACCAACTTTTTTCACTACAGACAATTTTTTTAAAAAACCAAACAAACCATGATTTGTCTCCTTGCAGACACAACTATGTATGGGTGGGGTCATTATTGAGCATCCCTCCTAGTTCTAGCCTTTACTTAAAAAGGAAGTCCCACACATTTATCCCATATAAATGTTTGTGTTACTTGGCATGCACACACAAGGGCCAATAAATGATGAGATATTGGCCAATCATGGAGGGGATCAGTTTCATTTAGTTCATACTTTTAAGTGAATATAATTACTAATTAATTTGCAGAATGTGCTTATCCTTCAACCTATGATCTCTAAGATTTTGTGCTATACTCCTCAGGCCAAAACGGCACTTAAAATGTATGTATTAAGGGAAAGTGACCTGCAAAAATACATGTATTAAAGAATGATAGTTGAATGCAAGTTTTCGTGCCATTTTACATTTTTGAATTTTTTTAATATTGCAAAGCTGATGCAGGTAGTGGAAGAAATGGACATTATGGCTGAATACAGAAAGAGACAGGTGTGGAGTGGTTAACGGCTGCTTTACATTCCTGTTGCCAATAGCTGTTCTAGCAGACAACTACATTCATGCCCCAGGATATGATAAACATATGATAAACATATGATAAACAGGATATGATAAACTTATGATAAACATATGATAAACAGGATATGATAAAAATATGATAAACATGACAACTTTCTTAGGAAAAGGTTAAAATAAAATTCTCACCATGCCTTCATTAGGGTCATAGAATCGCTGGATCAGCTGTATTGTTGTACTTTTCCCAGCTCCACTAGGGCCAACAAATGCTGTTGTTTCCCCTGACTTGACAACCATACTTAGTTTGTCTAAAATCTGGAAATGAAAAAAGGCAAAGGCAAAAAAGGGGATATTGTATTTGGAAATGCTTGGCTTTGGACTGGAAGTAGCTGTTTGCCACAGCAAAGGGGTTGATTCCTTACCTTTACCTCAGGCCTGGATGGGTAATAGAATGACACATTATGGAATTCGATTTCGCCTCGTACTTTATCCAGTTTGTAGCCATCTTCTGACATACAGTCAATGGTGGGATTCTGGGGCAGAGTTCAGCAGGTACCAAATTATTTACACTTTTAAAAAACAAAATTTTAAGGAGGGGGGAGCATTCCATACCATCATATACAATTCCCTCCACCCTCAACCATCGGAAGGCCTCCTGCTTCTTCAAATGACTCTGTTCTTAATCTGCTTTGCTGCAAGTCAATATTGCTTGTGTGCATTGCAAATATATTCCCATAATTTGTCTGTGGCAGAAACAACCTGAATCTTTCATCTTGAGTTCTCTTCTTCGACCGAAGAGGGAAAAAATGAGAAGAAAAGGTTGCATTTTACAGTGGTACCCAAATTCAACAGCACACTTGCAGCTGCTAGGATTGGCAGGCCTTCTTAGTCCCTGAAATTTCAAGACCAACACTTGAGACCCCAGGGAAGAGGACCATGTGGAATTGATGGGTGTGAGCTCTTGGGATGTTATATATTGCAATTTGTAGGCCCTTGTCTACCACATGCCAAGTAAAGTGTTTATGTGAGAGTCAGCATGTATTTCCTGCACCATCTCCTACCCAAATACAATGTGTATAGCACACATCCAAACTCCTTCATGCTGAACTACTGAGGTGTGGTGCCAACTGGGACTGTGTTGTGCTCTGTAAAGCTGTGCCTTTAACAATGTACCTTTGCCATGTGTTACCGATGTAACCTTTCTGTGTGCAACATTATAACCATCAGCTGTATCAATGTAAACCTAATAAGGGGACGCGAGCTAGTGACCACCAGAGGGCAGTAGCGAGCGTCCAGCTCTCATGGATCATAGTCACCTGGTTCAGCAGCGCGGGAAGATTCCCCGCGACCTCCTCACCTGGTCAAGAAGGGCGTGACCTCCGACGACGTCACGCAGGCAGCAACCAATAGTCTGTCGACGAGCCACATTCAAATGTATAGCCAGCTGTATATATTGAGCTACTCATCCGCCATTACCACATGTTCCTCCGGATCATCATGCAATAAACCTGTGTTAAGCCAACCCTTCGGCTGTTTCATTGTCTTCGGTCCCTTACACTAAATTGGCGACGAACGTGGGATATGGCAGCCCACGGGACCAAGACATGCGCCGGTTTCGAAATCAGGAAACCGGGCGACTGGGAGATCTTCGAGATGGACTTCCAGGCCGCATTGATCAAGTCCGAAGTTACGGAAGAGGCGAAGAAAAGAGCCATCTTCACCAGAATGCTCAGACAAGAAACAAAAAGGACCTTGGTGGACCTGATTGCACCGAGGAGGGTGAGCGAATTCAAGGCCAAGGAACTCATGCAGATGCTGCGTGAGCACGTCCGGCCCGCCACGGCGATGTTTCCCGCTCGGAGTGCGTTTTGGAGGCGAGTCCAAGCGCCCGGGGAGACGGTCGCCGCGTTCGTGGCGGCCCTGCGGCTGGCGGCCGGCCCGTGCAAATGGGAGAACGCCGAAATCACCCTCCGAGACTGTGTGCTGTGCGGCCTGAACGACGCCGAGACCCAGCGCACATTAATGAACCAAGAGCCGCCTCCCACGTTGCAGGAGGTCGTCAGAGCGGCCCAGGCCGCAGAAGCTACGAAGGCCGGGGTCCAAGAACTTCAGGACTGGCGGCCAAAGGCGAGCAAAGCAGAGGCTCCGGTACAGGCGGCCCGGCGAACTTCGAGGTCGTCCACAGAGAGCAGCGACGACGAGGACGTCCAGAGGGTCCGGAAGGAGAGCCGGCGATGCGACGGCTGTGGAGCGGCCCACGACCGCGTGAAATGCCCCTTTCGGAAGGCCGAGTGCCACAACTGCGGCTGCCGCGGGCACATCGCCAAGGTGTGCAGGAAGAAGCGCGAGACCCGGAGGAGCTCCGCAGACCGTTCCACGGGACAAGACCGCCCAACGAGACCCAAGGATGGCGCCCAGGCCACGCGGAAGCAGGACGGCGTGGGCCGCATTGCCGACGGCAGCGAGGACGACGCCCCAGTGTTCAGCGTGTCTACTAGACACCCCCGCTACTTTGTTGAGGTACTAGTCCAAGGGGTCCCCATTAGGATGGAAATTGACTCGGGGTCCTCATATTCAATCATTTCCCAGAGGGAGTTTTTGGGAATTGCCCCCCACAAGCGGCCCAAGCTCAAAGCACTGAGGTCCACACTACGGGACGTGCAAGGGAACAGTATTCCAGTGTTGGGGGTTGGAGAATTTCAGGTCAAATTCAAGGAGCACGCCGCGTCCCTTCCCCTAGTCGTGCTCAAGGGAGGAGACTGCAGCCTCCTCGGAACTCAATGGTTCCAGCCCCTGGGGTTGTTTATTGGGGGGGTGCACGCCGTTGGGATGCACGCCGTTGGGACTGATCCAATTCAGGAGGTGTGCGAGGCGCACCCCGAAGTCTTCAAAAAAGGACTGGGGAAGTTCAAGGGGCCCCCAGTGACTTTCGACCTGGACCCGGAGGTCCGCCCAATTCGCCTAAAACCACGCCGGGTGCCGTTCGCACTCAAGGACAAGATAGAGGCGGAACTGGACAAATTGGTGGGTCAGGGGATCCTTGTGCCTGTAGATTCTGCGGAGTGGGAAACTCCAATTGTAACCGCTCTAAAGGCCAATGGGGAGGTCCGCATATGCGCCGACTACAAGTGCACCATCAACAAGGCGATCCGCCCGAATGCATATCCGGTGCCGGTAGTCAGCCATCTGCTGGCCAGGTTACACGGGGGAAAGTGTTTCGCTAAGCTCGACTTAGCACAGGCCTACCAGCAGCTTACGGTGTCCCCTGCCGCAGCTGCTGCGCAGACCATAGTCACCCATAAGGGGGCGTTCCAGGTGACGCGCCTCCAGTTTGGCGTGATCTCGGCGCCTGGAATTTTCCAGTCACTCGTGGAACGCCTCCTGAAGGGATTGGAGGGGGTGTTGCCTTATTTTGATGACGTGTTAATAACGGGGGGGGGGAGTCGGGTTGAATTGGCCAAGAGGTTGGGGAAGGTCCTGACAATATTCGAAAAAGCGGGGCTGAGACTGCGGAAGGACAAATGCGTCTTCTTCGCAACCGAGGTTGAGTTCCTAGGGTTTTGTGTGACTCCTGAGGAGATAAAACCATCCAGGTCCAAGGTGGCAGCTATCAAGAAAGCCCCCCGCCCCACCTCCAAGCCAGAGTTGCAGTCGTTCCTAGGGCTGCTCAACTTTTACCACTCCTTCCTCCCCCGAAAGGCAGCGGTCGCTGAGCCGCTACACAAATTGCTAAAGAAAGACCAGGTATGGAAGTGGGGCGATGACCAAGAAAGGGCATTTAGCGAGCTAAAAAGCCTCCTGGCGTCCGACGCCATTCTCACTCACTTCGACCCCAAACGCCCAGTAGTTCTGACCTGTGATGCATCTCCAGTGGGGGTGGGGGCGGTGCTGTGCCACGTGTTGGAAAACGGAAGGGAGGCCCCGATAGCATTTTACTCCAGGTCCCTGTCCCAAGCAGAGAGAAACTACGCACAGACGGACAGGGAGGCACTAGCGATAGTCGCGGGGACGAAAAAATTTCACGATTTTCTGTATGGCCGCCCCTTCACCATTGTGACGGACCACAAGCCCCTGCTAGGCATTTTTACCACGGATAAGCCCACCCCTCAGATTCTGTCCCCGAGGATGCTCAGGTGGGCCATTTTTCTCAACGCGTATCAGCACGCATTGGTCTACCGGCCCGGGAAAGAGATCAGCCATGCGGACGCTCTATCAAGGTATTCCCTTCCCCTAACGCCCAGCCAGGTGAGCATGGGGGAGCGGGACCATCAGGTTCTCATGATTGAGGTGCTGGATTCGCCCCCCGTAATGCCCGCCGACATTGCCAAAGCGACAGAGAAGGACAAAACGTTAGCGGCAGTAAGCTCCTGGCTGCAGAAAGGGTGGCCCGCGTCCTCCCCAGCGGAGGAGTTCGCTCCATTTTTCAGGAAAAAGCTAGAACTGTCCCTAGAGAGGGGGTGTCTCTTGTGGGGGCAGCGGGTGGTGATTCCCACTTCCCTTCGGCCGCGGGTGCTCAAACTGCTTCACGTCAGTCACCCCGGCATCGTGTGATCCAAGGCGCTGGCCCGGAGTTACTTCTGGTGGCCCCAGCTAGACGCCGACATCGAGCACATGGTCGGCACTTGTGAAAGTTGCCAATGCTCCAGACCAGAGGAGGCCCGCCTTCCCCACAGGGAATGGGACGCGGCTAAGGGGCCGTGGTCCCGGGTGCACGTTGCCAAGTAGAGCGCCTCGTCCGCACCACGAAGGACGCGTTGCGGCGCATGGGCCCAGGGGATTTGAACCTACAAGTCTGTCAGTTTCTGCTAGGGTACAGGGTGACCCCATTGGCGTCAGGATACTCCCCCGCAGAGCTCTTAATGCGCAGGAAGCTGACCACCATCCTTACTAGGCTAGACCCCACGAGGGTAGAGGACAAAGGAAGGAACATCGGGCTAGAGGCTACAAAGAGTTTCAGCATAGGCGCCCCCGTGCATTGCAGGAATTACGCCAGCACGGGCCCAGCCTGGGTGCCGGGCGTAGTTGTGGAGCAAACCGGCCCCGTGTCGTACCGAGTGGAAACCAGCACAGGGCTCCTGTGGAGGCGGCACGCGGACCAGCTCCGATGCAGGGTCTCCGACGAGCAGGGCACAGATCAAGCAGGGAATCAGTCAACGTTAGGGTTCTCCCCCACCCGTTCAGCCCAAGGGGGAGGGAAAGGGGACCACGGGCCCCCACCAAGGGGGGAGGAGGATGTTCTCGTAGATATCCTAGGGGATCTTTCCGAGGAGGAGGAACCCGACCCCATACATATCTCGCGGAAAGTCCCCACAAATGCGGGTACCCCTACCAAGTTAGATTTTGATTTTCAGGACCGGGGGGGGGGGGTTCGGAGTGGTCCCCCACCCGTCCAAGCGAGAAGAGGGGTTTTTCGTTAGCCCCGACGGCCCCCGGTCTGCCCACAATGGAGTTTTTCCCTTCCCCTAAGGCCGCCAGACAGCGGCAAGCCACTAACAAGTCTCCCTCTCCCATTGCAGGACAAGGGACCAGGGAACAAAGAAGCAATAACGCCCCCGGGGGGGCAGCCCTCTTCACGGCCCAAACGCACATGCAACAAGCCATCTTGGCTGAGAGACTTCGTCTCATCCTAGGGGGGAGGGATGTTGTGTTCTGTAAAGCTGTGCCTTTAACAATGTACCTTTGCCATGTGTTACCGATGTAACCTTTCTGTGTGCAACATTATAACCATCAGCTGTATCAATGTAAACCTAATAAGGGGACGCGAGCTAGTGACCACCAGAGGGCAGTAGCGAGCGTCCAGCTCTCATGGATCATAGTCACCTGGTTCAGCAGCGCGGGAAGATTCCCCGCGACCTCCTCACCTGGTCAAGAAGGGCGTGACCTCCGGCGACGTCACGCAGGCAGCAACCAATAGTCTGTCGACGAGCCACATTCAAATGTATAGCCAGCTGTATATATTGAGCTACTCATCCGCCATTACCACATGTTCCTCCGGATCATCATGCAATAAACCTGTGTTAAGCCAACCCTTCGGCTGTTTCATTGTCTTCATTCTTTCATTGGAAAGGAAATGGGTACTTAGCCACCTCCCACAATCAAATCAAACTTTCTCCTGTTTTGGAACTGCTTGCTGTGAGATTGGTCTCCCAGTATGGAGAGGCAGAGCAATTCCCTGAAACTTCAGCTGGAGTCGGAGACCTGGCAATTGTATTAGGTGGTAGCTCTGACTGTCGTACCAATATCAGTTGCAGTGTTGCTACTGATATGATTGGGAAGGATAACATGTGGCAACAGGATGGGGAAAGCCCACCCCTCATCTATATTCTAGCACTCCACAACTGGTTATCCAAATCAGCCGTTACTGGTAGGCCTAGATTACACAGTACAGATAAGACCAATATACAATTTTTTGTCCTAACTGTCCATAGAATTCCCTAGTTATGCACAACCAAATTTAAACCATCCTTCTCTGCCATTTTAGGATTAAAATCAGGAGAGCATAGCTGCTTTCTATGGACACAGCTCATTGGTAGCTGTAGAATTTCTCTGGATTAGATTAGCTGGTGATTTCACCCTTGCAGTTTCCTAAAGCTGTGGAAAGTCTGTGCATATTCATAACCTCCTTTGGTTGACTTCCTGCATTTCTTGTAATAATGAGTCTGAGAGACCATAGCCACTTATTTCCTGAAATCGAATAATTGTGAATAGCCTTACGGCCTTCCAGTGGAATATCCTTATGATCAGCCTGCTCATAAGAGTACCAGCCTAATAGATACATAATGGGCCTTAGGGGTACTTTGAATATTCATAAGCAAATCATTTAGGAATGTCACATGGATGAATGCATTCTTTGTAAATGTACAGCCTAGTGCTAGTTTGCTTTAATCTGCAATCAATTTTTGTCTGTAATCACCATAATTTCTCTTGTTTGCACTGTTGGCAGAAGCTTGTATTCCTTCAGGCTCATTTAATATATTTCCCTATTCAAAAGCTGGCCTTCAGCACCACACCAATCAGTGACTCACTCTGTCTATTGTTTCAAAGATATTTGTTGCCGCTCCTCGGCCAGTGGCAAATGATTCCAAACAAGGAGAAGCCTGGCCAAGATTTAAGGCACCTACGAGAACTCCAAAGAAAACCTGAAAAGCACAAAGGGGAAAACAGTTAGGGTGTGTGGGTGCAAATTAAAACTGCTTTGGTGCAAAAACTAAATTACAGAGAGGCGTGGTGGAAGGAATATTTCTTCAGGCAGAATATCCTAGACTAGATACAAGTCTGGACAGGTAATCCTGCTATGGTAATAGAGTAGGCCATACTCCCTGCAACTCAACATCAAGTGTCAGGCGGCGGTTAACTAACCTGACAACCCTGAGGACTAACAGCTTTGGTTGTCGAAGTCCATATATATAATGAAAGCTCAAAGAAGTAATTTCTCTAGACAATAATGTGATTAAAAGCACGGAGTGATTGTTCTTCCACTACCTCCTCAGCTAAAAATGCGATTTTAGCTTTCAAAGGTGCAAGAGTCAAGATTGTAAACAAAATTTTGAAGGGTCATTCTGGATTATGCCCTAGATTCTCTGGCTGGCACTCATTATGTAGCTGGAACATTATCACCCATACACAAGAAGGATTAGCAGAGCCATAAGATTTATAGATATATTTATATTTTTAAAAGGAGGGGGAAACCCTAAAGGGTAACTCCACTACCTTGTGTGGTTACAAAATGCACAATGGACAGCAAGAATGCAATGGAGTGTTCTAGAGAAAGGCATGATGGTCTGGCTGGAATCCTGAGAAGAACTTTCTACCTTGGAGTAGTTGCCTGCAGGTCCTACTTGCTTAGTGGGATTGCAGTGGCTTAGTGGTTAAGATGCTGAACTTGATGACTAGAAGGTAAACAGGTCAGCAGTTTGAGACCTGAGTGCTGCATGATGCAGTGAGTTCCCGTCTCTGTCCCAGCTCCTGCCAGCCTAGCAGTTCAAAAGCAAGAAATTGCAAATAGATAAATAAGTATCACTTCAGGGGGAAGGTAAACAGCGTTCCGTGCACTCCAGTGTTTAGTCAAGTCTGCCACATGTCCATGGAAACATCTGCAGAAATGGACAGCGCTGGCTCTTTGGCTATAAACAGAGATGAACACTGAACCCTAGAGTCGGATATGACTGGCTTTCGAGCAAGGGTGACCTTTACCCTACTTACTGAAAAAGTTATATCAGTGGGGGGAAACAGCCACCCATGTGACTCCAAAATAATTATTTTATAGTTTATTTTTAGTTTTCCCCCTCCCATGCAGTGGCTTACACTCCAGTTTCTGAATCTTGAGTGGGGGAGGGGGGGAGGAGAAACCTATTCCACTTATTAATTCACTAATTCTCCTGTCCAAATGAAACTCATTGTGCTGAGCCCTCTCCTACTCCAAGGTGTCCCAAAAACCGCCAAAGTGGCTGAATGTGCGCACAAAACATTACTTCTAGGTGGTGGTGGTGGGAAATCCCCCATCCTGTCTCAGGTAGACCTTCTTTTTATAGTTTTCAAACTCCAAGCCTATGCAACAATATTATTGGTATAGGTCAGCCACCCATTTTTAAAGCAAAACTATTCATTCCTCCAATATGCATCCAAAACTGTGTTCAGTTGTTTACAAAGCAATCAGTCAAAGCATCATGTTGGCTGAAATACAACGTATGGCTTTGTCTGACCACTTTGTGCAAACCTTTCTCGTCACCCCGCCCTCAACTTCTGAATGCATCTTTAGTTTCAGAGGCAAGACAGAGGAGGAAAGATATTTGGAAGCTGTTACCTGCAAAAGCGTGCCAGGTGAGTACTCATCCTCGTCAAGGACAAGTTTTGAGCCATACCAGAAGGCTAGTGCGTAACAGAGGAAAATAATGCACCAGGTATAACCGGTGAAAAATCCCATGATTATTCCCTTTCTTATTCCCCAGTTTTGGGCAAACACAAGGTTTTTGTCATATCTATAGAAAAGCAAAGAGAATTCAGAAAAAACATTTGAAAGGGGGAAATCAAAAGGAGATGAATAATAAAACTACCGACCTGGACAGGGTAAGGCCAGGCAGATGAACTTTTTTTAGAGCAATAGTCCACGGGTACTATTCTGATACTGCATTTCACTACCACCATGAAATAATTCATTATATATTTCCTAACTGTTCTTGGTTCATATCAGAATAGTCTGCAACAAGCTTTCATAATTATTCCTATTTATTGCTTGAAGAAAGGGTTTTGATTTATTTATTTACTAGCTTAGTGCCCGGCTTTGCCTGGGGATGGTTGGGGTGGTGGCAGCATGGCCCCTGGGGTTGCATCAGTGTGTGCTGTGGGTGTGCCAGTGTTGCCCTGTGTTTTTGGCACTCTGGTCCGTGTGGGGGTTATTGGGGCCTGTGCCCACACTTTTGCAGTTTGACATGTGCGGTCGCATTCTGGCATGAGGGGGAAACTTGCTCTGAAAACTTGCTTTGTTTACTCTGATATGTTTGCACATGGTGCTAGCATATCAGACTAAACAAATCGAAATGAAACTCCCTTAGCCTACTCCAGAGCCTGTCTCTACACACACACACACACCATCCCTCCCCACACAGACTATCCCTCTACACACACACACACACACACACACATACACACACACACACACACACACCATCCCTCCCCACACAGACTATCCCTCTACACACACACACACACACACACACACACACACACACACACACACACACACACACACACACACACACACACACACACACACACACAATTCCTCTACACACACACTCCATCCATCCCTCTAAACACACACACACCATCCCTCTCCACACACACAATCCCTTTCCACACACACACCAGCCCTCTCCAAACACACTCCAGCCATCCCTCTGAACACACACACACACTCCCTCTCTACATGGACTATCTATCTCCACACACACACACACACATTATCCCTCTCCACACACTACATTCATCCCTCTGAACATACTCACACACACACCTCTCTACATACACTATCTATCTCCACACACACTATCCCTCTCTAAACACACACACACACAGAGAGAGAGGCCAGCAATTTTGGGCAGCTGAGCTCCATAGCACCTCCTTCCTCCTTCCCCCTTCCCCCGCAGGCCCAGCCAAGGGGACGGGGCTTGAGTCAGTACAATCTGGAAGCCAATGGCCACTCTGGCCATGCCTCCTTTCCCGATTGGCTGTGTCGTCATCCCGCCTCTGCCGTGCTCGTGACATCTCCCGCAATTGGCTGCAGCGTGCCGCAGTGGCCTCTGGGAGTTGTGTGTGGGGTTTTTTTTACAATTTGTAGGGCACAGGGGTCCCCATGGCGTTCCGGCCCCCTGCTGTGACCTTCACCAGTATGCTAGGTAAGTGTGTGCGAAGTGTGGCCATGGATAGTAAAGAGGTGTAGATTCGTATACAGCACACACAAGGGGACATCTCTCTTTTATAGATATAGATTAAAATAATAAAAGACTAAAAAAAGAAAAGAGCAAGCTGGAGTAATGACCAAGAAGATACAAAGATGGAGATTTAGGGCCAACTTCTCAAACACTTGCTTGGACAAATGAAGGTGAGTTTTAAAAAACACATTAAACCAATGCTGGTTTTGCATGCTGTATGGAATCTTAATAAGTTGTTGTTGTTGTTGTTATTATTATTATTATTATTATTATTATTATTATTATTATTATTATTATTATTATTATTATTATTATTATTATTATTATTATTATTATTATTATTATTATTATTATTATTATTATTATTATTATTATTATTATTATTATTATTGAAAGCCAGGGAAACAAATAAAGTGACAAGAAACTATTTGGGAAAGCACTTCCTACATCTTGAAAGAAACAGCCCTACAATTTTGGCCTGTCGTTCAGGTTGTCACATCCTGTTAATAACGAGCAATGCAATCAGTTACTTGCAGGACTAGAGCAACAATACCAATAATGACAGCAATGGCTTTCAAAAATGAGTAATACCATAAGTCCCTTAAAGAGACTTCAGGCTCTGCCTAGTCTTAGGAGTGCTCCCAGACAAGGCTTTTATTTTTGAAATGGCATTGTCTCGTTCATGGGAAGTTTAAAGGATGCTGCATTCTATTCACAACCCTCTAATACAGGGGTCGGCAACCTTTTAAGTTGGGGGCTGGGTCACACTCCCTCAGACAGTTGAGGGTGCCAGACTGTGGTGCCCCCCCCCCCCGTAAATGCTGTCGTAAAATGCATCCGTGGCCGCTTCTAGTGGCGGCAGCAGCTATTGGAGCGAGGATAGGGGACGGATGATTTGGCACTGTGGGCCAGATTCAGCCTGCAGGCCATAGGATGCTGACACCTGCTCTAATATTTCCCCATCACTTCTTTCATTGTTTTCCTTATCCTCCCTAAAAGAAAAGAAATGAGAAGGGATGGGTGAAATATAAAAAATGGATGGGTGAAACATAAAAAAGGGAAACATAAAAAAGGGATGAGTGAAATAACCCCAATTTTGCCTTTTGACTGGTAGCACTGAGAGCCCTTCATCTGGATTTCATGTCTAGCCTAAACCCTTGCCATGCAATGAAACATCATTTTCAGGAGTGACAATTTGTTTATATTCACGTTTGAAAATCTGAACAAAATGTTCCTGTATTTATCTATGTACAGCTTGCTTGTTCAAGTCTCTGAGCTAGCCTTCAGATGTCAGCCAACCTTTCAACTTCTTTTTTCTCTCCTCCGAAAGCAGCCACTGTTCTGATGGATGACAGCACTTCATCAGCCACGGCACCAGCTTTTGCGTAAGCCTTTAATTCCATACCTGTCATCTTGGCTACAGCCTGAAAGAAATCAGTGCAGAGAGTCATTGCAGCAGAAAAGGTTTCTTTTCTTCAGATTTTATACCCACAGTATTTTGGCTATCATATTGGATTATATACAGTCATAAAGGGCAATTTGATACAGTACTTTCATATTGTTTTTCTTATGTAGCCCTGATTTTAGGGGTATATGCGAAATTGCTTATTTGAGGCAGATCTCATTTTACTTTGGTTTTAGTGTAGACATGTGTATTTTGGACAGCATGATCATATCTCACTATCAACTTCAGTACTAGCCCTTTCATTGGGCAAAATGAGTCAACAGTTGCAAAGGGTTGGAGAAAACCTATGAGACAGTGGCAGACAGAGTTTTCCATGCCATGCTGGACAGCTCTTCGTCTCTGTTGTGTATGTACAATGTTGCTTTATATGTATGTACAATGTTGCTTTAAGAAATGTATGAATGTAACCTGGCTACAATCACAATGTAACCCAGCTGTTAAAGGAACGCGAGCAAGCTGCCTATAGAGGGCAGCTGCGAGTGTTCAACTCACATAGTTATCATTCCTCAAATCACCTGCAGCCGCGGGAACTCCCCGCAACAACAAACTACTACCGATCCACCACTGAAGATGGGCGTGACCCGGACGATGTCACGCCGGTAGCGGCCAATGAGCTACCGTGCAGCAAGATTCAAATGTATTGTACCACTGTATATAATGTGAGGTATCTCCGCCATTACCACATGTTCGTTCTGATCATCAACCAATAAACCTGTGTTAGTCCTTACTGCGACTCCTTCTATGTCTCCCGGAAAGGACACTAAATTGGCGACGAAGGTGGGATCGATGGCGAATCCCAAGGTCAAGGCGTACCAGTTCGATGTGAGCGAGCCCGAACAATGGGAGCTCTACGAGTGCCAGTTTCGGCACGCGATGGAAGCCGCGGGCGTCGACGACGACGCGAAGATGCGCTCCCACTTCCTGGCCCAAGTGGGGCCGGCCACGATGCGAATCCTAATGACCCTGGTGGCCCCCCGGAAGGTAGACGAGGTGCCCATCGACTGTATCCTGGAGAGGCTGGGCGAGCATTTCCAGCCGCCCGTCTCGATCTTCCCAGCCCGGGTCGCGTTCCACAGGCGAGACCAGCGACCGGGCGAGTCCGTGTCCGCCTATGCGGCGGCCCTCAGGCTTGCGGCGGCCCACTGCCAGTGGGATGACCTGGACCAGGCCCTCCGTGACCGCATGTTGTGTGGTTTGAGGGATGAGGAGCTGCAGAGGAGGCTGATGACCCGCGACCAACGCCTCACGTTCAACGAGGTACTACGGGAGGCCCAAGCAGCCGAGGTGGCCAGGAGCGGGGTCAGACTGTTCAAGTCCCGAGGGGCCGCCTCCGAGAGGGCCAAGTCACCAGTACAGGCGGCCCGGCGGACACCAGCGAAGGCGGCCTGGCGGGCCCCCAAGCCGCCCGCCGGCACACCAACATCGTCCGAGGAGTCGTCCACGACAGCGGACCCCTACTCCAGCGAGGACGACGACGTCCAGAGGATCAAGAAGAGTGGTGAGAAGCGGCAGACCCGAGAACGGCAGGACCGCCGTTGCGACGGTTGTGGAGCGTCCCACGACCGCACGAGGTGCCCGTTCGGAAAGGCCGAGTGTCACAACTGTGGCCGAAAGGGGCACATCGCCCGAGTGTGCAGGCGCGGGCGAGTCGAGGACAAGGGGAGTTCCAACCATCCCCAGACGCACCAACGGAAGGCGGCCGGCACCAGGAAGGTCGCAGCCAGCTACAGTGAGGAAGGCGTGAACCACGTGGGCTTGGAGCACCGGCGGTTTTTCGTAGAGGTACTGTTGCAAGGGGTCCCAGTGAGGATGGAGATAGACTCGGGGTCATCTTATTCCATCCTGTCCCAAAAGGAGTTTATGCGTATTCCCCCAGATAAGCGGCCCAAGCTCCGGGCCATGAGGTCACACCTACGGGGAAATGGGGTCCCGGTGTTGGGGGTGGGGAACTTCAAGGTGAAGTTTAAGAACTACTCCGAGAAACTGCCCTTAGTGGTCCTCAAGGGGGGGAGGTGCTGCCTTTTGGGAACGCAGTGGTTTGCTCCCCTGGGAATCGAACTGTCCGGCATTAACGCCATCGAGACTGACCCAATGCGGGACGTGTGCAACGCACACCTGGACGTTTTCAAGAAGGGCCTCGGGAAGTACAAGGGGCCCCCGGTTTCCTTCGAGCTGGACCCAGAAATCCGGCCCATCCGCCTCAAACCAAGGAGAGTGCCCTTCGCCCTAAAGGACAAGATCGAGGCGGAACTGGACAAATTGGTGGGGCAGGGGATTTTGGTTCCAGTTGACTCGGCGGAGTGGGAAACGCCGATTGTTACAGCCCTTAAGTCGAACGGGGAAGTCAGGATTTGTGCAGACTATAAATGTACCATTAACAAGGCCATTCGGCCAAATGCATATCCAGTGCCCGTGGTCAGCCACTTGCTGGCCACGTTACATGGGGGGAAGTGTTTTGCCAAGTTAGATCTGGCTCAGGCATACCAGCAGCTCTCTGTAACCCCGGCTGCTGCCGCCGCGCAAACGATAGTGACACACAAGGGGGCGTTTAAGGTAACGCGCCTTCAGTTTGGCGTGAATTCGGCCCCCGGAATTTTCCAGTCCCTCGTGGAACACCTTTTAAAGGGGCTTCCAGGCGTCCTCCCATACTTCGACGACATGTTGATAACGGCGGGGAGCGAATTAGAGTTAGCAAAGAGGCTAGATGGGGTCCTTTCAGTGTTCGAGAGGGCAGGTCTTCGACTGAGGAGGGACAGATGCGTATTCTTTACGAGGGAGGTCGAGTTTCTAGGTTTCAAGGTAACCCCGGACGGGATCAAACCCTCTGAGTCAAAGGTTGCGGCCGTAAAAAACGCCCCTCGCCCCACCGCAAAACCGGAGCTACAGTCATTTCTAGGGCTCCTAAATTTTTATCATACCTTCCTGCCTCGGAAGGCATCGGTCGCGGAGCCACTGCATACGCTGCTTAAAAAGGACGCAGTTTGGCGGTGGGGGGACAGGCAGGAGAGAGCATTCAAGGAGCTCAAGTCACTCCTGTCCTCGGATGCTGTCCTGACCCACTTCGACCCGAAAAAGCCAGTGGTTTTAGTCTGTGATGCGTCCCCAGTGGGGGTGGGGGCGGTCCTGTGCCACGTGTTGGAGAGCGGGAGGGAAGCCCTGGTAGCGTACTACTCAAGGTCCCTCTCAAAGGCCGAGCGCAATTACACGCAAACTGATAGGGAGGCCCTAGCCATCATCGGCGGAACGAAAAAATTCCACGGCTTTTTATACGGCCGCGAGTTTACGGTAGTGACCGATCACAAACCACTTCTGGGGATCTTCACTACCGGCAAACCCACACCGCAAATCCTATCCCCCAGGATGCTGCGTTGGGCCATTTTCCTCAACACCTACCAGTATGAGCTGGTCTATCGCCCAGGGAAGGAGATCTCCCACGCGGACGCGCTGTCCCGATCTCCCCTCCCCAGTTTAGGGGACCCCGCATGCGAGGTAGAGCAGGATCACCAAGTCCTGCTAATCAAGTCTCTCGACTCACCCCCCATTGTCCCGGCCGACCTCGCCAAGGCCACGGCAGCCAACAAGATGCTGGCCCAAGTTAGTTCCTGGGTTAGGAAGGGCTGGCCCACGACTCCCCCCGATGAAGAGTTCAGGCCATTTTTTAGGCGCAGAGTAGAGCTTTCGCTGGAAAGGGGCTGCTTACTCTGGGGCCAGCGGGTAGTTATCCCAGAGAAGCTGAGGGCCAAGGTACTGAGACTACTGCACACCAGTCACCCCGGGATCATGCGCTCCAAGGCTCTGGCCAGGAGTTTCTTTTGGTGGCCCCAGATAGACGGGGACATAGAGTGTTTAGTGGGCACATGTGAGAGCTGCCAGAGCTCTTGGCCCGAGGAGTCCCGGTTGCCCCATAGGGAATGGGATACGGCCCGCGGGCCATGGTCCCGGATCCATGTCGACTTCGCTGGCCCTTTCCGCGGGTCCATGTTCCTGCTGGTAGTCGACTCCTACTCCAAGTGGTTGGAGGTAATCCCCATGAACAGCACCTCCTCCGCCGCAACCATCAAGCAGTTGCGCAAGCTTTTTGCCTGTTTTGGCCTGCCAGACATCCTTGTTAGCGATAACGCTAGTACCTTCACGTCTGCAGAATTCAAAAGTTCATTGAGCGAAACACCATCAGGCACATTACCGCTGCCCTGTTTCACCCCGCCACAAATGGTCAGGTAGAGCGCCAAGTGCGCACTACGAAAGACGCACTGCGGCGCATGGGCCCCGGTGAGTTGAACCTTCATTTGTGCCAGTTCCTCATCTGCTACAGGACAACCCCCCTAGCTTCAGGATTTTCCCCAGCTGAACTCCTCATGAGGAGGCGTCCGACAACACTTTTTGACCGGATGGATCCGTCCAGGGTGGAGGATGAAGGGAGAAACATAAACATAGGGGGAGGGAGCTCCAAAAGTTTTTCGGCAGGGGACCCGGTTCACTGCAGGAATTACGCGGCGTCAGGGCCAGCGTGGGTTCCAGGGACAGTCATCGAGCAAACGGGGCCAGTACCCTACAGGGTCGAGACGAGCTCGGGTCTACTCTGGAGGAGGCACGCCGACCAACTCAGAAGGCGGGTCATTAGTGAAGGGGATTCAGCGTTAGGGTCCTCCCCCACCCGCATTACCCAAGGGGGAGACACGGCGGAACCCGGGGATACAAATGCATATCCTCGGTTCCCAACCACAGAGGAGGATACTTTGGAAGAAAGGGATCAGTTTGATGATGATTATGAGTTGCGGTACCAGGGGGTGTAGCGGAGTGGTCCCCCACCCGTCCTAGCGAAAAGAGGGGTTTCAGTTCAGCCCCTGGTACCTCCAGTCCCCCGAGTCCTTTTGTGTTAGAATATACCATAGCTCCAACTCCCCGGAGACCAACACCCCCAAGGCAGGCATCGGGGGGGAGTCCACCCACCACAGTCCAGTCACCTAGAACTCCCAGGCAGGGAACGGGGGGTGGCGAGACCACGAGGGTCTCCTCGTCGGTCCCGAAATTCGTGCTGGGGGGGGACCCCTAGCTCCTCAAACGGTAGGCAGGAGTTCACTTCCCAACTGTTCATTCCATTCCCATCCCCCAATGCAAGGTTACCACAGAGCCCACACCGAGCCACTAACGAGTCCCCCCTTTCCGTTGCAGGACAGGATTCCGCAGAGCCAGGCTCCCCTGTGTTAAGCCAAGCGGCCGCTCGCCCCAGGCACACCTGCGGCAAGCCACAATGGTTGAGGGACTTCGTCCCATCCTAGGGGGGAGGGATGTTGTGTATGTACAATGTTGCTTTATATGTATGTACAATGTTGCTTTAAGAAATGTATGAATGTAACCTGGCCACAATCACAATGTAACCCAGCTGTTAAAGGAACGCGAGCAAGCTGCCTATAGAGGGCAGCTGCGAGTGTTCAACTCACATGGTTATCATTCCTCAAATCACCCGCAGCCGCGGGAACTCCCCGCAACAACAAACTACTACCGATCCACCACTGAAGATGGGCGTGACCCGGACGACGTCACGCCGGTAGCGGCCAATGAGCTACCGTGCAGCAAGATTCAAATGTATTGTACCACTGTATATAATGTGAGGTATCTCCGCCATTACCACATGTTCGTTCTGATCATCAACCAATAAACCTGTGTTAGTCCTTACTGCGACTCCTTCTATGTCTCCCGGAAAGGACACTAAAGTCTCCCATGCTAATCTGCTACCCTTATGGATTTTAGGAGATGCTAGCCATTGATCATGTAGCAGGAAGATACAAAGGCCATCTGGGACACTTCACATCTGTGTCTAGAATGGAAAAATGGAAGTGACATCTTGTCTTTTGCCTCACACAATCAAAAGTCTTGAGTCAGCCCCAGGTTTATGTGTCCTACTCTATGGCCAAGTGTTTGAAATCTGGATGTTACATACACAAATGTATAACGGACATGAGTATACCACATATTATGAATATATTTCATGGGCACTTTAGCATTTATTCTTTTAGGAACCAATTTCTATTAGGGAGACTGTGTTAGTTTTCTAGCTTTTCAGTGGAGGGCCTTTGTGTAGTTAAGGATGAGAGATATTTCATTAAGTGCTTGCCTTCCAAAATGACAGATGCTAACAAGGTGTGGTCATATCTGTGTAACCAAACCAATGAAGTGTCTTATAGTTAACTAACATGCTGTGCATAAGTTATCACATACCAGAGTGCTCCTTTTTCAGGTGCTTACTTAAGATATGTGTGAATATTTCTATATATCCATTAATATATAACTCTCACTCTTATGTTTGCCCCCAAAAATGACCATGTCCCATGGAATGGTTAGTGGGACAGACCTTTACTGCAAGCCTCTGAAATCTGCTTCAGAGGGTTGAGGCCCAGACCTCAAGGGAGTTGAGGCAGCTGCAAGGCTAAGAAAACAAAAGATAAATCCCAGGGTTGCAAACAAATTTTTTTTTTGCATAATACTGGACATAATTCATAAAGAGTAATCTGCATTCCATTTATGCTGGTGGCAAAAATACAGTTGGTTTCCTGTTATCAGTGTGATTAATGGACTACAGAGAGCTCTATGGAGGAAGAATGAAAAATGGAGGGAAATGGTTAAGTTATTTTAACCTGTTTGTAAACAGGTTGATTGAGAGTTGTGGAACAGATTTCTGAAATAGGCTCCCTAATTTGAAAGTCTTCTACGATTCCACTACCACAAATGACCATGTTTAGGTACAAAGGGCATTGTTCCTTACCAGGCCCATTATGGCAGCTCCAATCCCAAGCAATGGACTAACGGCGATAATAACCAAGGTCAGCTTCCAGCCTCTGACAAATCCTAACAGGAAGCCCCCAACAAAGGTGGTGAAACGCTGGATAAAGATGGCTACTTGGTCAGCGATAGCATCATTTATTTTATTAACATCACTGTGGAGAACAAGAAAAGTTGGAGTAAGAGATACATTATCTACATCAGAAGAACCTTACTAAGAATGATTTGTCTTGTTAGGTTTTTAATATTTCTTCTTTTGAGAACTTGGAAATGTTCCATTGAGTACTACAGCTTCAACAAAGTGTGTCTGAAAAGTTATTTCCCCCAAAACTTTAATTCTTTTACCCAACAGCATAGCTTTCTTACATTTAGTGCAGGCCATAGGCCATTGGCCAGGGGTTCCCAACCATTTCCTGCCAGGGGCCTGACCACACACCCCCAATCAGCTGAGGGGTCAGTCACATGGTTCTTCCTGGCAGCAGAGGCATATGCATTTGTGCCACATTTCCAGGTGTTTTCCCCACCTTTGCTGCTTCCCTTGGAGGAGTGAGTGAGTGAGGAACATTTTTGCAACATTTTTGAACTTTTTTCACTGCATTTTTGCAGTGTATTGGTGTGAAAAACGCAATGATTTTAGTACTTCCAGTGACATTGGGGAACTTCCAGTGTTAATGGCAATTTGGCCTGGGGGCTGGATCTGGCCCATGGGCCGTAGGTTGGAAACCCTTGCCATTGGCTCTTGCATTTCCAGATATTGAAGTTAAACAAGGCAAGATGCTTATCACAATACAGTACTTAGAAGCCATACTACATTCAATGATGAAAGAGAATGTGTTTTTCCTTAATTCTGAATCTTGCACTCCATTGTGCTTTGTTTTTTGTTTGGCCAACAGAATATAAATATGGGGTTGGTTCAGAAGCCAATTACTGAGGCACTCACTAGTAAATAAAGCCATTGTCAAGGGGGAAAATCTTAACCACTGGGAATATGCATTCAACTTAAAATTACTTGGCAACCAAGACTGGCTCATCAGTTACCACAAATACATGAAAAATGCCTGGTCAGGTGTGAAGTATTTTTCATAGTATTGAGAAATGTCTCTGTCTTATTATCTGTATTTCTGGATGTATAGCTCAGTGAGTTATATCTTTAAAATATTCTGGAATTGCCATTATTAATAGTCTTAAAACCTGGCTGGCGCAACGGGTGTGGGGAGTGGCTGGGGAGATAACCACCCAGGGCTGGCTTGTTTAACTATTGCCCGGGCTGTCAGTTTTAGTATGCAGCATTGGGAGTACATTTTTTTTTTAAAAAAATAATTTTTTAAAAAATAAACAATCCAATTTTAATGCTATTTTTAATGTTTTTGTAAGTTTTTATTTGTTTTAAGCCGCCCAGAGTCGCCTCAACGAGGGGGCGGCAGTAGAAATGTGATAAATAAATAAACAAATAAATATTCCACATCACTTACTCAGAGATTCTTGTGTTGAGTTCCCCTACTGATGTACAATCAAACCAGCCTATATCCATCCTCATTAATTTCCTGAAATAAGCTTTTCTGATTTGCTGCGTCTGCCGAGCAGCTGATGTAACCCATAAGCAAATCTGGGGGGAAAGCAAAAGGTATAGAAAATGAGAAGAAAGTCACTTCTAAGGGAAAAAATAACTTTCCATCAATTGCTAGTGTAGAATGAAACAATTTTAAAGAGGCGTCAGACAAGTGGAATATGCTGTACTGTCCAGTGTATGTGATACATTTTGTGTCTTCCATTATGCTCACCCTGTCCATGTTTCATGACTTGATTCAGACATTTTTTGTTATATTGCATTGGCAGAAGTAGCTTCATTTAGAACATTAGTGGAATTGCCTAGCTGGAAACAGAATTTATATAGCACAAGGCTCATCAGCTGCTAGTGAGAGCAGCCAGGTAATAGAGCATTTTAGTCATTTTAGCCCAGGCTACTGGGAGGCGGAAGGTCAGCAGTTCGATTCCAGAGTGCTGCAGGATGGAATGAGCTCCCGTCTTTGTCCCAGCTCCTGTCAACCTAGTAGTTCGAAAGCAAGAAATGCAAGTAGATAAATAGGGACCACTTCAGTGGGAAGGTAACAGCATTCCATGCGCTCCAGTGTCTAGACATGCCTGCCACATGACCACAGAAATGTCTGCAGAAGCAGACAACACTGGCTCTTCGGCTTTGAAACAGAGATGAGCACTGAACCTTACAGTGGATACGACTGGCTTTTGAGCAAGGGAAACCTTTATCCTTACCTAAAGTCTGGAACAAAAAGGGTTCCAAAAATTTATATTACCAAGAGACAATTTTCACATCATTTTGTATTGTTCTGTTCAAGATAGTTGGGAATCCCCCAGAAATTGAATATATACCCTAGAGCAGGGGTGGGGAACCTGTGGCCTTGAGGGGAGGTTGGGCTTCTGGGAACTGAAGCTCAAGTACACCTGAAGGCCTGATGTTGTGAAACCTTGGCCTAGAGGAAACAGGCTAGTCCCCCAGGTGATCTGGAACTTCAATTCCCAGAAGCCTAGACTCCCCTCAAGGCTACAGGATCCCTACTCCTGCCCTTGAACAATCCAGTGGTGAATCCTTTGTAGCTGTGTATTGTAAGAGAGGCTGAGTGATGATAGACTAGTCGCTTTCTAGATAATCTGCCTGTTTTCATAACCCGTGCGTTAGCAATCTGTTAGAAATCTGGTTTGAAAGTCATTCCTGTAATTCAGGGGTGCCCAAACTTTTCAGGCCATGGTTCAGCGGGCCAGTCACGTGGTTCCTCCTACTGGAAGCGGAAGTGAAATGTGCATTGTAATCTGTTTTGCAACAGGATGAGATAGACACAGAAGAAGAAAAAGCAGCAGCTAGCAGGACAGCATACATACATGAAAGATTTTCACTGATTCTATAGTGTCTCATCTAATTAGTGTATATTTTAATAAGTTTTGAGAAGTTCATGTAAACTGTATGAAGGAACACAAATAACAGTAGGGGGACGCTGGTGGCTCATGCAGATCTCCTCTTGTCATTAATGGCAATTATTCTGCCTACATCTTTATCCATAATTGGAGATACAGATGTGCAGGTTATGCTACCTGGACAACTTTGGAAGTTGTAGTCCAAAAACACAAAACTGTACATTTCTATTTGAAGATGAGAGAGCAGGAATGAAGAGCTATGTTGAAACTACAGGTATGGCGATTCTTGATACACAGATACAGATACACATGATCCAGATTGATTTATGCCCAATATTTTCTCTAATAAAATCAAATCACTTTATTAAGGGTTTTAAGTACACAAGATACAATCAAAATGTATCACCACACATGTATCTACTTTAGTTGAAATAAAATGGAATAAAATCAGTTCTTAAAATTGGTGCTACATTTTGGGCTAGGAAATGGAACGGCATCTCTTTGAATCTAAATTAAAAAGAATAATACAACACAGATTTATATGGATAGGACAGCTGATATCTCTAAAATCTGACATAAATTCAAAAGTTTAAAAGTTAGAGTTATAAACATGAGAATAAAAGTAAGCTGACAAGTAATTTGAGTAAAAAATTGTTTTGTTTTGTTTTTTATCTGAAAACCAGATGTTCTCACAAGGTAAATACAGAGAGAATTGCCTTTGTGGTATAGAACATATTACTGAAGAGCTGATTTCCAAATTTATCTTTGCTCATCATATCAAATACGAGAACTTTGGCTAGTACATAATTTAACTCTGGAAAACAATAGAAAACAATACAGTGAACTAAATACTGACTTGTAGGTATCCAAGCAAAAAGACGGTACAGCCGATTCCTGCGTAGTAGATTGAAAAGTAGGTCATTTCCATTTCAATATCCAGCAACCTATTAGAAAAAGAAAGAATTAGACAACTGTATAACAACTTGCCAATACCTAATCTACATGAAAGCTTGCTTCAGCTTTGGTCTAATGTGGTTTCATATATGAATGTAGGCCAATAATGGGGTTTTTTACTGCAAAGATTTATGGCCATGTTGAATTGATCCATTTTCATTCAAGTATGTGTGAACTGAACTGGTTGATTTAATGTCAGTCCTAATGGTACATTTCTTACAGCTGGCTAAACTTATTTCCACATTGTTCTGCTGCTCAATGAGCTCTGGGCACAGATTCAGAGACATCAATTTCAGAACAATTCATAGGGAGGGATTATAGTGGGCACATAACATGAAATTAGAAGGCAATTATACTGACAAAATAGGTCTATCCTGTTTTCCATTCACATTACTCTGTCATGACCCTGACTGGCACATAATTCAACATGGGCAAAGCAGAGAAAGTGGACTCGGTATTGTTTGAGATATAGGTAAGTTTACCCACCTTCCAGTTATTTCCTCATATAAATTTTTGAGTAATATCAAATACCTGCAACAAAGAGGGCAAGGCCCTCTTTTGGCTAAATAAAAATTCATATTCTGCCTTGGAAGTGGGGACACTTCAATGATGGGTGGCACAGCCAAAGATGAATGGAAAAATATTAGCATAGTTTAGCTTAAAGCTCTTACTGCCCATAGTTAAATACTAGCATCTTGGGGTTTTTTTTTTGGGTGTTGGTGGTAGGGGTGGTTTTGGGGGGTGCGCATACATACACACAACACAACCACATGCACACAACACAACCACACACACACAAAACACAACCACACACAACACAACTACACACAAAAAAAACACACAACCACACACACAACACAACCACACACACATGCACAACACACACACACACACACACACATACACACACACACACACACATGCCAAAGCTATGTGGGGAGAGGAGGGGCTCCCCCTCCTCCCCCCTGAAGCCTCAGCGAGGCCACACACACACACACACACAGCGAGCGAGAGAGGGGGGAGCTCCAGAATTGGCCCTCACCTGTCGTAGGAGGGGGTGGAAGCCAAAGCTGGAAGGCAATGGTTTCCCTCCGTTCTTGGCCTCCGTCTTCCATAGGGAAGCGGTTCGTTTTCCTCGGTGGGCGAGGGCCAAAGTTTTCAGCCCCTGCCCTCCGTGGAAGGTGTTGTTTTCCCTCTGGGAGACGGAAGCCGAGAACGGAGCACCGTTCTCGGCCTCCGTCTCCCGGAGAGAAGCGGTTTGTTTTCCTCGTTGGGCGAGGCCTGAAGTTTTTGGGGCCCACCCTCCATGGAAGGCAATAGCTTACCTCCAGGAGACAATGGCCGAGAATAGAGTGCTGTTCTTGGCCTTTGTCTTCTGGATGCGTCAGCCATTTTTTAAAATGCGTGCGTCACTTTCCAGGCCTCCTCCGTGTTCGTGTCCTTCAGCCTGATTGGCTGAGGGGTTGCGTGGCATGGAGGATGCTGGGAAGCGCAGTGTTTTTTTGTGTTCGTGGGGTGGGTGCCCCACTCTCAACGTTCGGACCCTTGCGGCGATGCTCGCAGGGTCTTAAGGTAAGTGTAGCCGGCTCAGTACAGGATGGTTGGGTCGGGTGTGGCCACGTATGCCGGACACAAACCACGCATCCACCTTCTTATCGGTATAGATTAGGTGAGACACTTCAAATCTTTGAGGGCTGAAAATGTAAAAATCCAGGAAATTGTTCAAACATGGTTTCATGGAGAAGGGCATGTAGCCATCAGGGAAAGGTCAGGTGACTGAATCAGCAGTCAGGAAGACTCAATTTGGCCTGAACTCCACTTTTCCTGGAATACTACTAATACTGGTTGGTGCATCAGCCCCACTAAGGTGGTTGTCTCAGGCAGGCCATGTGGAGGGGAAATTTGTCACTTCCCTCTACCCTGGCAGGACACCAGCTGCTCAGGAAAGCAGCTTCATCCTAAGTGGCTGCCTCACTCCCTGCCTCTCAGGAGCCAGGTTGACCAGGGCCACTAGGAACATTTATTTTATTTTATTTATTTTGCTGCTTGGCAGACAGGTTTTTCTAGCTAGGTGCTGAGGAAGCCTGGCTCCTGATATGGGCAGCTAAACAGAGACAGCCCATGGTGACCACAGAGACTAAAATTGCATCCTCTTTTTGCTTTGGAGGGGCCACCATCCTCATTATTTTCCTGCTCATCGGTCATCAGCACCTTCATTCTCCACCCGGGGTGTTGTGTTGATGTCTCTGCTTCAAACTGTGGTGGAATACGGATGGGTTGCTCCAATTCACGGTGGGGGAAGTTGCAGGATTTCACATGTTTAAGTCCACTGATTTCATCAACAGGAGAACGACAGGCAAGATCGCAGCCTTTCTTAGACCACTTGAATTGATTAGCTCCCAAGCTAATGGTAGTCCACAACCAATACCATTTGATGATAATAAAGAACATAAACCATTTTGGCCACTTACCCACAGCTTATTGATGCATTGCTGTCATCTTGATGATGGGAACTGTTAATCCAAATGATGGTGTTATTCATGCATGCTTTGTTTGGGTCTTCAAGCTCTTGTTTCTCAATGTCATATTGAATAAAGGTGTCAGCCATCAACCCAAAGACGAGTAACATGGCGGGCTGGGCTGCTCCATGAAGAAAAGCACACAAGCCACCGAAAAACATCATCAGTTTCTCAGTTGTAGAAGCAAACTTGAACTGTAAGATTCACAAGCAAAGTGTGCTCAGAACAAAATTTTTACTCCAATTATATAGCAAGAGCCCATTGCTTTCATTAAAACATAATATTATTAAGCTAAAACATCCCTTTCTGGAATTACAATTGCACTTTGTTCATGATAGACATTATTCTTACATATAGGTTACTAGCAGAGGTTGCCTGGGGTTGCCGGGCTGTTTTAAATGGTGTAGTAAAGTTTTTGTTTTATGTTTATGCAAATGGACTGTTTTAAACTGTGTGTTTTTTTTTAAAAAGAGGAAAAGTTGATATAATTTTTTTTCAATTATTGTATTTTGAAAAATAATGTGTTACTATGTGAATTTTTGTTAATAGGTGTACCTTGGATAATAATTTTAAAAAATGTGTAAGTGTATGTTTTTTTAAATTCAATGTTTTTTACTGTGTTTAGATGGTTTTTTTGTAAGAACTTATTTATTTTTGAATTATTTTTTATTATTGTGGATATTTTTGAATGTTTTTAAAACTTATTTCCTTTTTTTTAATCTTTGAGATTAATTTTAATATTTTGACTGTTATTTCTCCTGTGGCCACTGGGTGGTGCTGTTGCATAATTTTTAATTTTGAGTGATTTTTCTCTAGTGCCTGTGGGTGTCGTGTCTTTCTCATTTCAGTTCCGGTCGTCATAAGAACATAACATAAGAACAGCCTTGCTGGAACAGGCCACAGCCCATCCAGTCCAGCATTCTGTCTCACACAGTGGCTCACCATTTCCTTCAGGGTATTCCCAAGCAGATGCCTTCACCTGCTTAGGATTCCCTGGAAATGATATTGAGAGATATCCTGCCTATCTCTCCAACCCGGAGGTTGTCCTTAAGTATCCATAATTATAGCCATTGATACTCTTGTCCTCCATGAACTTGTCTAATCCTTTCTTAAAGCTGTCAAGACTGACAGCTGTCACCACTTCTTCTGGCAGGGAGTTCCATAGACCAGTAATCCTCTGGGTGAAAAAGTATTTTCTCTTATTTGTTTGAGAACTAGTACCCAAAAGTTTAATGGAGTGTCCCCTAGTTCTAGTGTTATGCGATAGGGAAAACAGTTTTTCCTTATCTACTTTGTCCACACCGTGCATGATTTTATAAACTTCAATCAGGTCACCTCTTAGACGTCGTCGTTCAAGAGTGAAAAGGCCCAACCGTTGCAGCCTCAGATGGTAAGGAAGGTGTTCCAGTCCCCTAATCATTCTGGTTGCCCTCCTCTGCACTTTTTCCAGCTCCATAATATCCTTCTGGAGGTATGGCGACCAGAACTGTACACAGTATTCCAGATGGGGCCTCACCATAGATTTATAAAGAGGCAAAATGACACTTGCTAGGAGATCAGCAATTTCATCTTTAAGTTCCCTGAGAACTCGTGGATGGATGCCATCTGGTCCTGGTGATTTGTTAGTGTTTAGTTTAACAAGACATGCAAGGACCTCCTCCCTGGTTATTTCTATCTGGCTTAATTCTTCGGTTTCCCTCCCTACGAAGATAGGCTCTGTTTTGGGCATGTGGCCTCTGTCTTCTTCAGTGAATACTGAAGCAAAGAATTCATTGAGTCTCTCTGCAATCCCTGTTTCCTCTTTAATAACCCCTTGCCTTCCATTGTAATCTAATGGTCCAATGGCCTTCCTAGTTGGGTTCTTACTTCTAATGTACTTAAAGAAGTCTTTGTTATTTCTCTGAGTATTTTTAGCTATACGCTCCTCAAAGTCTTGCTTTGCTTTCCTGATTGTTGCCTTGCATTTGTTCTGCCAGAATTTATGTTTCTGCCTGCTGTCCGCATTCGGACAAGCCTTCCATCTTCTAAATGAGCTTTTCTTGCTCTTGATCACTTCCCGAACAGCTCCTGTAAGCCACATTGGAGTCCTCTTGGACCTGGCAGTGCCCTTTTTCCTTTTGGGTATGCATTCCAATTGAGCCTCTGTTATTGTTTTTGTAAACAGCCTCCATGCCTCTCGTTGATGAGTGAGGACGTCTCCTGGTAAGTTCTCTGGTTTATTTTTGTTAGGGGGGTTTGTTTTGGATTGGGGGGGGGGTTCTGTGTGTTTCTCCTTGTTTATTTTTGGTTGTTTTTGGATGTTTATGTGTTTTCTTTTTATGTTTATTAGTTTTTGTTTTTGATTATTTTTTAATGTTCTTGTTTGTGTTGGGGGTGGGGGTATTTCTGTGGGCCGGTGTCGGTGGCTGGCCAGTGGAAATACCATGTGGTGGCGGGCAGCGGCGGCGGCATGGGGTCTTTCTGTTTTGGGTTTGGGGGGGTTCTGTGTGTTTCTCCTTGTTTATTTTTGGTTGGTTTTGGATGTTTTGTGTTTCCTTTTTATGTTTATTATTTTTGTTTTTGATTTTTTTAATGTTCTTGTTTGTGTTGGGGGTGGGGGTATTTTCGTGGGCCGGCCTCGGTGGCTGGCCCATGCCAATACCATGTAGCGGTGGGCAGCGGCGGCGGCGGGGGTGTGTGTGTTCTTTCCTTCTCATGTGCCGGGCTCGATGCCTGGCCCGTGGGAAGGAAGGGCAGCGGCAGGGGGGAGTTCCTTAACGTGGCGTGGCCTCTGTTGCCGGACCGCGTTAAGGAAGGCCATCTGCGGGATGGCGATTTCCTTAACGCGGGCTGTGTTTCTCTGAGGCAGTGTGTTTTTTATTTTAATTTTTCACGCAGTGCATTTCTCCCCGTTCTGCGCGCTCATGGCGCGCAGGACACTGGGGATTGTAGTTTTTTCCCTTTGTGCTCCTTTTTTTGTGCGGGTGGTTTTTGATTGGCCGTGGCGCGTTTCCCCACGTTCTTTGTGCTCCCGCCTCTCAGCCGGATTGGCTGTGGCGTGCGCGGCGTGGCGCAAAGAACGTTGGGAAATGAAGTTGTTTCCCTTTTTCGTGTTTGTGGGGCTCTTGCCCCACTGGTGCATTTCTCAATCCTGCGTTTACCTGTGTACCCAGTTCGGGCATGTGCACGGATGGTGAGTGCGGGCTAGTAGGGCCTGGCTAAGGAGCCTATGCAAAGTTCCAACGGTTAACCCTCGATTTTATAGGTTAAGATGTTGGCCTTTTATTTTGTAAACTGGAAATTCTCCATCTCTATTCTGAAAATCACATTATACATAAGAACCATTGGAAATCAGTAAATTCCTTACCAACTGAAAGAAGCCAACTCGGATTTCATTCTTTTTCTTGTCTGATGTCCTTTAAAGAAAGCAACATGTACACCGTTATGAGATTTCATTCCCCTTCCCAGCAGAAGATCCAAGGATCTGGGATAACCTTGATAATCAATTACCATTTCACAGAACCAAATAATTGGCTAGACTAACACCAACTTAACACTAAGTCAGACCGCTGATTCAAATAATAATAATTAATATTTCTTCCTCTCACCATGTTATCCCTCCAGACACACTAGTGCAGGAGTTCTCAACCTTTTCAAGCTGAGGGCGGGTCACGCTCCCTCAGGTAACTTTGGGGGGCAGACGGCCATTTTGCCCTGCAATACATGGCACTTCTGGGAGTGGCAGAGGCAGTGGGGGAGGGCACATGAAATGGTGTCGTGGGCCACATCCAGCCCCCCGGGCCGTAGGATGAGAACCCCTGCACTAGTCTTTCAGTGCTACCTGCCTGAGACATCACATATGCGCAAACAAAACCATGATGTTTCTTTGACTGATTACTTATGAAACAAAAGCAAGGCTTATTTTCCAAAGATGGACTGAGGAATGCCGAGGACATTTGTCTCAACAGCCTTGCTCAGCTCCTGTAAACTCAATCCTGTGGCTTCCTGGAGGGAGTAAATATATCTCATATCTGGTCTTCCTCCTCTTTTGCTGCTTTCAACTTTTCCTGGGCATCAAGTACAAAAAATGCACTCATCCAAATAGGCAAATTTATGGAGATTGCAGAGTGGGGTTTGAAGACTTCTCACACTTTTCGGCTGGAAATGAATGATGAAAGATGAACAGTATGCAGGGGTCCTTTCAAAGGAGCAGGACTTTATAGAACTTCGTTGATGCTGTCAACAGAGGCTGGCATCTTCAAATATTGGGGTAACTTTTGACATGGAAAGGCATCTGTGTGACAGCTTCTGGATATTGGATTGATGCATTAAAGCTGCTTATTATATTTGCACGGTTCTCTTACCAGCCCCCTGGAAATGTTTAATAGAATTAATCAACAAGTCCAGCTACTATGCTAAAATAAGAGAAATCATTTAACTTACGTTGCGTTGTTGTCCCGAGTCTTTTTGTTTGTGTAGAAACCGCTGAAAAGGCAAGGCATTTCTCATGTAAGTTCTCTTAACGTGCCTGGCAATTCTATACATCACTAATCACATTTATTTTGTCAATCAGAATGTACCTATCATTATTGGGGGCTTTGTTATGTCTTAGATATCAATCACAATATGATTTTACAAAGAGACATGGTTTGGAAGTATTTTGAAACATGTGGAACCAGAGTATATTTTCAATAAACTTTGCATCTATTCAACTTTCTCTAGAAATGAAAATGACTAAGCTGTAGCCATTTGTACTTTGTACTTATCATTGGAAGACTTGACTTACAGACCATCTTCCTAGAACAAGTTGGAAGACAACAAGGAATAAAAGACTGATTATGAGCTGGATTGTCTGAACAAAGCAAATCTGGCCTTTAGTTTACAATACCTAAACAGAGCTGTTCATAACAGGATGTTTGGAGGAAATCAGTTCACAGGGTGACACTAAAGTGGAAGTCACCAAAAGGTGCCTTCAATTTGGCAGTTTAACGACTGGCCTAGACAAGGAAGAAGACTTGATGCACATATCAGCAATAACTGACACTTAGCACTAGATGGCAAATTGAGCAGGAATTTGGGCCATGGTATTTCTATTTAAATTGGAATGATGGTCTCTAAATGTTCATATATACTCATCAAGTATAAAATGCAGGTATTAGGTAAATCCATGTCTCCATTATTTCTTCTTTTGGGGTGATCTTTGTCCATTCCTTTGTTTTCCTTGCTTCATTTATTTAGATTATGGGTAAGTGGCTGCTCTGAGTTCCATCCAGTCCAATTTAATCGTCAGAAGCATTAGCTTTATTATATAAGCATGACGGAAAACAATTGTTTCTGGAGGAAGGTGCTGGTATCATGGCTGCAATTACTACCATGTTACATTTCTGATGAAAGTAGTAATGAAGGAACAAGGTCCCAGGCATCACAGTTGCTTCCAACCTAGCAGAGTCTCTGTGCCCTTTAAAAATATGAACCACCAGGAGGCTCTGAGTGCAAAGTGTAGTATGTCGTGGTTCCATAACAAGATGACATTATTTTATGTTATTAATCATAGTTTCATGTATGTTATCATATATAGATGCAATGTAGTTAATTTCGTTTGATTCCGATTATGTACACTTAGCCTAAGTGCACTCATTTTGTGAGCATCTCTCCACCATTTTCTAGAAGATGACAGAGAGCTGCCTTGTGGCCAGTTTTCAAGGCTATCCCCAGGGAAAGAACCTTGAACATGTTCTCTCTCATGGACTTAGATGAAGAACACTGATAAGATCCCATCTGTGTCTTTGAATTCCAGACAGTAGCTGTCATTTTGACAAGTCAATTAGCACTGGTTATCTACCTTTTCCCATCAGAAAAGGTATATAAACAGAAGCTTAATTCAATTGGAGAAAGATCTCTCTCCCTAGAGAGATAAGCACACCTCCATGCATTTGATAGGCTTTCCTACCATCGAGGAAGCTATCGAACCCATTTTTCCTAGGACGCCTAGAGGCGTCACAGATTAGAGTAGTTTAGGTTAAGGTACTGCTATGCTAATTACTTTCTTTGATTTCTGTATTATGTGCATTTATTGCAACTTTATCCTATTATTTCTGTTAGCCTAATAAATTTGTTAAATTGGCTTTTGAGTCAATCTCTGTTCTTTTTGATCCTTAAGCCAAACCGGAGTAAGATAGAGAGGGGAGACTTTAAAATACAAAGGGCCATTATTGCAGGGAAGATAGCACTTTCTTTTGTGAAGATGGTGGGGGATTTTTCCAGCTGTCCAGAGGAGGACCTGCCCATCTGGCGGTGAAACATCTTTGAAGAAGAAGGTAACGGGCAACCCCCACATGCACACTATACTTCCAAGGCCAACAAGTTCTCCCCAAGTTAGAGATAAGGGTGTCGTTCTGTGGGAATTGGCATTTTCTGTCCCAGAGGTCTTTACAGTCAAATTAGACCTACGACATTAATTTGCCTTTTGCCATCTTCCCCGGAACCCATGAGCCAGATTAGCTGGACCTATCTTTCTCTGCTGAACTAAGCCTGAGCAGAGAAAGCACACCGTTAGGCCACGCTGACCAAGACGGGCTCCTGCTCACACTGCAGCCGTCGACCTCACCAAAGTTTGAGCACCCGAGGTCTTCCGGCGAGTAGAGAGATTCCCCGTACACAGTACACTATTTCAGTGCTCTGATGCACACTCTGTAAGAGCTAGTTTTGCTCATGATGGGAGGAAAAATATTAAAGTGCCTGGGTTCTCTTTCTTTCTTTTGCCCTTTCCCAAAGTATATGGGGCATAATTTGACAGAAATCTACTGATGTCTGTACTTCTGTCCTCTTCCCACATAAACTGTACTTTGACACAGTGCCATCTATACCTATAAAATCATGCATTAACCGTTGTAATTTGACAAACGATCCTTAGCCAGGCCCTACTAGCCCATACCTAGCATTCGTGCACTCGCCCGAACTGGGTACGGAGGTAACTGGGGGGTTGAGAAATGTGCCAGTGGGGCAGGAGCCCCCCAAACACAAGCAAAGGGAAAGGACTGCAATTCCCAATGTTCCTTGCGCCATGCCACACCAGAGCCAATCAGGCTGAGAGGTATGAGCAAAAGGAATGTTCAGAAACGCGCTGTGGCCAATCAAAATGGAGCCGCAGGAAAAAACCGCTGCACAAATGGAACGCACAAACCCATAACTACAAGCCCCAGAGTCCTGCGCTCCATGAGTGTGCAGAACGCTGAGAAGGCCGCCACGTGAAAAATAAAAATAAAAAACACAACATGAGGGCAAGTCCGCTGCAGGCGTATGCAGCGCCTCACAGCCATGCAAACACCCGTCGGCCTTCTTTCACGGAGAAACGGGGAGGAGAGGGACTCCCCCTGCTCCACGCTACCCCACCGAAGACACGGCGAGACCACCACCAGCCTCAAGAAAAGTTGAGCCGGGGTGGGAAAAACCACAAACACAGGGGGGATTCAAGGGGGGGAAAGATACTGATGCCTTCCCCCCTTGAAAGTGAAACAATTCCTCCGCAAAGGAAAGGCAGCGAACGGCGCTCCGGCCGCTGCCTTTACTTTCCGAGTAAGTGTTTCGCTTTCAAGGGAGGTGAAGGCATCAGTGCCTTCCCCCCTTGAAAGCGAAACAATTCCTCCGCAAAGCAAAGGCAGCGAACGGCACTCCACCCGCTGCCTTTACTTTACGAGTAAGTGTTTCACTTTCAAGTTGGGGGCTAAGGCACTGGTGCCTTGGCCCCCCCTAAAAGTCAACCCATTCCCAGGGAAGCAAAGCCAGCAGACGGTGCTCCGACTGCTGACTTTACTTACTGAAAAAGTGTTTTGCTTTCAAGCGGGGGCCAAGGCACTGGTGCCTTGCCCCCCCCCTTTGAAAGTGAACCCATTCCCAGGGAAGCAAAGCCAGTGGACGGCGCTCTGCCCGCTGACTTTACTTTCCTTAAAAGTGTTTCGCTTTCAAGAGGGGGCCAAGGCACCAGTGCCTACCCCCCTTGAAAGAGAAACAAAACTAAAAACACAAACACCAAAATAATTAAAATAAATAAACCATTAATTTTAAAAAACACAAAAAACAAAAACATCCAAAATTAACCAAAACCAAAACCAAAAATAACAAACATAAAAAACACACAGAAAAACACCAAAAAAGAAAAACAAAACAAACCCACAAAAGAAATTAAACCAGCCAACTTACCAGCATGTCCTACCTCCATGACGGCTGGAACTGAAATGAGGAAAGAAAGAGACTACTTACCGGAAGAAGTGCCACCCAGAGGCCAGTAGAGAAAAAACAATCAAAGTAAAAGAAATACTTAACAGCCCCACCCAGAGGCCACAAGAGAGAAAACAGTCAAAAACATAACATTACATCACACATTCACACAAATCACAAACAAATCACAAAATAATAAAATAAAAACATTTCTAAAATCCTGTGTAGAGTTTTCACTCAAAAAAACAACAACACCCCAAAACATCTAAACACAGTTTAAAAACATTGAATGTAAAAAAACATGTACTTTCACATTTTTAAAATTATCCTTGGTACAACTATTTTTAAAAATTCACATACTAAATCATTATTTGGTTAAATAAAATAATTGTAAAAAATTATATCATCCTTTCCTCTTTTTTTAATCCACAAAAACAAACCCAAAAAAACTGATCACAGTTTATAACAGCCCGTGTGTATAAATAAACATTTTAAAAATCACAATTACAGACTAACCTCATTTGTACAAACATTAACAAAACAAAAACCTTCCAACACAATTTAAAACAGCCCGGCACGGCCGGGCAAAATCTGCTAGTCCATTCTATTTTAAGAGTACAAAATCTTAGTACAAAATCCTTTTTGAACATGATTGTTTTATTACAGAAGCACTTTCTTTATTTCGCTTGATTGATATACTATTAGTCTGTTCACCTATTTATCTTTATGGAAGTTTGAGGAAAGGAAAAAAACAGAATAATGTTAAGGGTGGGATTTTTTTGCACATGTTTGTTAATTTCCACACTATTTTATGTATTTGTTTAGCTATTGTTTTAATTTGTGTGCCAAGTAGATGCAACAGAAATAAGAACTGAAACTGCAATTGTTCTGTTGCTCACTGCAGTGTATTTTTTTTCTTAAGTGACATCAGTTACATAATCTAATGTTCATGGCCAAATTTTGTTACAAATGCTTAATGGATGAAGAAATATGGTTTCTCGGAATAAATCTGAAAATAAATTTGTTTTCTAAGTACCTATTCTTATACAACCAATTCAGCAGGTTCACAAATCATACAGAAATATGCAGTTTGCAAATATAACCTTTTAAAAATATTGGGGGGGGGGGGAGAGAATAAAGGCCAGTACTGTTAAAACAGCCCAGGGAGGTGCTATTTTACTCACTAGCTACGGAATATTAACTTTTGAGCAGGCCAGACAAAATACTGGTTAGGAGGAGGGTGAAATGGAGATTCCTAGAAAAGATAATTCAAAAAGACAAACAAGTGGATCCTAGAGCAAATCAAGCCTGAACTGTCTCTGGAGACAAAAATGATTAAACTGAGACTGTCCTATGGTGGTCACATCATAAGAGGCCGAAACTCTCTGGGGAAAATCAATAACGCTAGGAAAGACTGAAGGCAACGGGAAATATGAGATGGGTTGGTTCTCTAAAAGAAGGCACTGGCTTGTGTTTACAAGAGCTGGGCAGTACTATTGAGGACAAAACATTGTGGAAATGCATAGGATTGGCATAAGTTGGAGACAACTTGACAGCACATAACAACAACCATACAGAAGAGGATGTAGCTGACTGACTGGCAAAACATATAGGAGGGCTCCACACTGCAACATTTTTTACCAGTACCATTAGTAGTCATGGGCACTTTGAGATCAGACCCAGCACACTTCAAATTTGGAGTTACATGAAGTGCATTCCTCTATCCTCAAGCCAGCAGTGCCTATTTTTACATGACCAAAACAGCAGCATTTAAGAATAAGGTATCAGATTGTTTCAGGGGATGCTAGTTCACAGAGATCCAGAATATCTTTCAGTTTGCCATCCAGTGCTAAGAGACAAAACCATTCTCAGACATCCCAGTGAGAATTCAAAATGATGAGCATATGGTTGGGAATGGAAAACAAGCTGGATGTAGGATGTAGTGGAGTAATACAGAAAAGGTCATGGCTGGTTGACCCAAATCCTAAATAGCAGCACCCCATACATAAAAATGTTGCTGTAAGAGCAATTTGTAGCACTAAATATTATGTCTGCAAAGTTCTATGTTACTTACTCTGCTTTGCTGATGCCATTATCTGTAGGGAAACAAAAACATAATCTTTGAAAATCAATAAAAATGCATGACTTTAACCATGAACAAACTACATGTGAGAAACATGTCATATGTACACCATTCAGCTTGTTCCAGTGTTACTATATTGCAATGTATAGTGAAATCAAAGCCCCTCTGCTGATTAAGCTTCCCCACCCACAACAGTGGTCATTTTGATTCGATATGGAAGGTGACACTGTGTGAAACAGCGATGGCTGCAAATTGGGAAAAGATGAAAATGGACATGTAGATCCAGTCCAAGTGGTTATATTGCTTGCAGACTTGCACATAAATGCCTGCTGAGGTACAGAATGGACTAAATTTAAATGATCTCCAAATTTCAGATTGGACATCAAAAATAGGTGCCCTACATTGGTTCAGGAATGGGAAACAGACGTATTTTTGTGGCATTGAGCACAGAAGCCCTGGTTACAAGCCTCGTTATGTCTAATCAAACACACAGTTCCTGATAAGAAGAAAAAGAGTTTGACTCAGCAGAAGAAATATGTGGTTGTTTATATAATTCACACACACTTCCCTGTACCTGCGCCTTTCCCATCTGCTAGTGTTCAGAGGTCAACCTTACTTCTCACCCTCTTCCCACTGCTGATCTAATATGTGACCATGTTCATATCACAAGTACACAAGATGACTTGTGTGTTAAGGTTGAAAGCCTTTCTCAAAAAAAAATCCTCATTATTTAGTAAAGTAAATGTCCTCGACCAAGAGGCTTAATCAATGCAAACACAAACATAAATGCATACATTCCTGACATATGATTACACTTTCCACATTGTTTTAGGTATGGAGTGGTCACTCTTCTCAATCTCACTTTAATTTACATATAATCCTAGTACGTTATCTTAACACTTAACACATTTATGTAAATATCACCATGCTGCTGTTCCATTTATAGGTCTCTAAAATTGGGCTTCTGGGAGTAGCCAGCCTGTGTCGCCTTCAGCAGGCTGCCCAGCCCCAGAGGAGCCCCAGAAAGAAGGGAAGGATAAGCAATTCCTGAGAACCATAAATCTAGAATAATCTAGACAGTGTAGTCCAAGAGTTCTCAACCCTTTTAAACCGGGGGCCTGGTCACGCTCCCTCAGACAGCCTCAGGGGCCGGATGGTCATTTTGTCCTTCCTCCAACACATGGCACTTCCTGGTATGGCAAAGGTGGTGATGGGCCACATGAAATGGCACCGCGGGTCGCATTTGGCCCATACCGGTCAAGTTTCCCATATTGGCTGGGATTTCCTGTATTCTAGCGCTCATTCTTCCCCTTTCCCGCCACCATATTGTATTTTGAACGATGGGAAAAGGGGTTACTGTGCATGCGTGCCCATCAGAGGCAGCGGTGCACATGTGCAAAGGGGTTCTGCGCATGCGCAAAGGGTTTCTTTGCGCATGCGTGCCCGGGCCAGAGCAGTTCCTGTATTTTCTGGAACTGCGCTTGATGGGTATGATTTGGCCTGTGGGCCACAGGTTGAGAATCCCTGGTGTAGTCATACATCAGAATCAACTCGATAGCATGTATTTTGCGATCAATAGGTTGTGATCTGAGCCACAGTCTGCTCCAGGTCTTGTTTTTGCTGACTGTATGGAGGTTCTCCATCTGTGGCTGCAGAGTATGTAGTCAATCTGGTTTCGGTGTTGGCCATCTGGTGATGTCCATGTGTAAAGTCGCCTCTTGTGTTGCTGGAAGAGAGTGTTTGCTATGACCAGTGCGTTCTCTTGGCAGAACTCTATCAATCTTTGCCCTGCTTCATTCTGTACTCCAAGACCAAATTTGCCTGTTATTCCCTCCACTTTTTGATTTCCTACTTTGGCATTCCAGTCTCCTAATATAATTTGGACATCATTTCTTGGTGTCTGTTCTATGAGGTGTTGTAAGTCCTCATAGAACTGGTCCATTGTGGCTTCATCTGCACCAGTGGTTGGTGCGTATATTTGGATCACAGTGACATTGAAAGGTTTGCCTTGAAATCTGACTGACATCATTCTGTCATTTTTGAGATTGTATCCCATTACTGCTTTTCTCACTCTTTTATTGACAATTATGGCTACTCCATTTCTTCTAAGGTTTTCTTGCCCGCAGTAGTAGATATGATGGTTTCCAGAGCTGAATTCACCCATCCCTGTCCATTTTAGCTCACTGATGCCCAAGATGTCAATGCTTATTCTTTCCATCTCACTTTTTACCACTTCCAGTTTTCCTTGGTTCATTGATCTCACATTCCATGTCCCTATGCAGTATTGCTCCTTGCAACATTGCATTTCCCCTCCCCCTTCCTGTCCCTCCCCTTTCTCCCCTCTGTGGTGTTAAGCATCCTGTATCACCTAGCCTGCCCTTTTGTTTTGCCTTTTGTTTTGGTCAATAGGGTTCTCTTGGCAAGATTTTTGGCGTGGTTGCCGGTGTCTGCGCCATTTTTCTCTCCTCATACATTTTATCACAGTTTTTAAAAATTTAACACATTTAAGACAACATATTATCATGCATATTATCACACTTTAAAATACAGTCTCTATGTCAGTTTCTATGTTTAGTCAGTATAAAGTCTCTATGTCAGTTGCTATATTAGTTCTTCTACATTTGCATATCTGTTACTTATCCTTTGCCTGGAACTCTGGCTCTCCTCCACACCTCCCCTGGGGGTGGCTGCCCGGCGGCGACGGCGGCAGGCCCTTTTGCCGCTTGCCCTGCTCTCCTCCTCCTCCTCACCCCCCGGCTGGGGGTGGCCGTCCGGCGGCGGCGGCAGTGGCAGGCCCCTTAGCCGCTCGCCCGGCTCTCCTCCTCCTTCCTCACCCCCGGCTGGGGTGGCTGTCCGGCGGCGGCGGCGGCAGGCCCCTTAGCCGCTCGCCCGGCTCTCCTCCTCCTTCCTCACCCCCGGCTGGGGTGGCTGTCCGGCGGCGGCGGCGGCAGGCCCCTTAGCCGCTCGCCCGGCTCTCCTCCTCCTTCCTCACCCCCGGCTGGGGTGGCTGTCCGGCGGCGGCGGCGGCAGGCCCCTTAGCCGCTCGCCCGGCTCTCCTCCTCCTTCCTCACCCCCGGCTGGGGTGGCTGTCCGGCGGCGGCGGCGGCAGGCCCCTTAGCCGCTCGCCCGGCTCTCCTCCTCCTTCCTCACCCCCGGCTGGGGTGGCTGTCTGGCGGCGGCGGCGGCAGGCCCCTTAGCCGCTCGCCCGGCTCTCCTCCAGTCAGCAAAAACAAGACCTGGAGCAGACTGTGGCTCAGATCACAACCTATTGATCGCAAAATTCAGGCTTAGACTAAAGAAAATAAGGAAAACACGGAGACCAGAAAGATATCACCTAGACAGCATCCCTAAAGAATACGCGGTGGAGGTGATGAACAGATTCAATGGCTTAGACTCAATAGATAGAGTGCCAGAAGAATTATGGACAGAGATGAGGGACATCATGCAGGAAGCAGCAAAGAAAACCATACCAAAAGAAAAGAAGAGTAAGAAAGCAAAGTGGTTTTCTGATGAGGCTCTTAAAATAGCAGAGGAAAGAAGGAACGCAAAAGTGAAAGGAGAAAGGAAAAACTACAATCATTTGAACACAGAATTTCAAAGAAAAGCAAGGAGAGATAAGGAAAACTACCTAAAAGAACAGTGCAGAGAAATGGAAGAAAACAACAAAAGAGGCAGAACCAGAGATCTTTTCAAAAAAATCGGGGAAATTAAGGGAACATTTAAAGCAAAAATGACCATGATAAGGGACAAAGAAGGAAAGGAGCTAGCTGATGCAGAAGAGATTAAGAAAAGATGGAAAGAGTACACAGAGGAACTCTACAAAAAGGACCTCAACACTCCTGACAATCACAATGATGAAGAAGTAGAACCTGAGCCAGACATCCTGGAGAGCGAAGTCATAAAGGCCCTAAAAAGCACTGCAAACAACAAAGCTAGTGGAGATGATGGTATCCCAGTTGAATTCTTTAAAGTGCTAAAAGATGACGGCGTCAAATTACTGCATTCAATATGCCAACAGATTTGGAAAACAAAACAATGGCCACAGGATTGGAAAAGATCAGTATACGTCCCAATCCCAAAAAAGGGCAATGCCAAAGAATGTTCAAATTATCAAACAATCGCGCTCATCCCGCACGCCAGTAAGGTGATGCTCAAGATAATACAGGATAGACTTCAGCAGCATGTGGAAAGAGAATTACCAGAGGTGCAGGCAGGTTTCAGAAGAGGCAGGGGGACTAGAGACCACATTGCCAACATACGCTGGATCATGGAGAAAACAAAGGAATACCAGAAACAAGTTTATTTCTGTTTTATTGACTACACTAAGGCATTTGACTGTGTGGACCACAACAAGATGTGGCAAGTAATTAAAGAGATGGGAATACCAGAGCACCTCATATGCCTCCTGAGAAATCTGTACATGAACCAAGAAGCAACAGTTAGGACAGAACATGGAATGACAGAATGGTTTGGAATAGGAAAAGGAGTAAGACAAGGCTGCATTTTGTCACCATGCCTATTCAACCTATACACAGAGCACATAATGCGCAGTGCAGGGATGGAGGAATCACAATATGGGATTAAAATCGCTGGGAGAAACATCAATAATTTGAGATATGCAGACGATACCACCCTAATGGCAGAAAGTGAGGAAGACCTAAAGAATCTCTTGATTGGGCTGAAGGAGGAGAGTGCAAAAGCTGGCTTGAGACTAAATATCAAGAAAACCAAGATAATGGCAACAGGCCCAATCAGTTCATGGAAGATAGATGGGGAAGAAGTAGAAGCAGTGACAGATTTTACTTTTTTGGGAACAAAGATCACTGCAGATGGGGATTGTAGCCATGAAATAAAAAGGCGACTGATTCTTGGGAGACAAGCAATGAGAAACCTGGGGAACATAGTGAAAAGCAGAGACATCACACTGAAAACAAAAATTAGAATAGTCAAAGCAATGGTCTTCCCAGTAGTAATGTACGGATGTGAGAGCTGGACAATTAGGAAGGCTGAACGCAGAAGAATAGATGCCTTTGAAATGTGGTGTTGGAGGAGGGTTTTGAGAGTACCCTGGACAGCGAGGAGAACAAATAGGTCAATCTTAGAAGAAATTAACCCTGAATGCTCACTGGAAGGTCAAATAGTAAAGATGAAGCTGAAATACTTTGGACATCAAATGAGAAGGGAGGATTCACTTGAGAAGGCATTGATGTTGGGAAAGGTGGAGGGCAAAAGAAGAAGGGGGAGGCCAAGGATGAGATGGCTAGATGGCATTGTAGACACAATGGGCACAGAGCTGGGAGGGCTGAGGGGGATGGTGGAGGACAGAGGCGCATGGAGAGCAATGGTCCATAGGGTCGCAAAGGGTCGGAACCGACTGTGCGACTGAACAACAACAAGCATGTATTAATTAGGAAAGCAGGTAAGAAGAGATTTCGAAAATACTTTAAAACAATATAATACAAGGAATGCAACAACACAGACATCAAGACAAATACTAAAGATAACACAGTCTGTGTTTACTGTGCTCTCACTTCCTCTTCCTGTAACTAAAATAAGTAAGAGCTAATAAACATTGCTTGAAAATTTAAAGCATCAGCATTGTTTATTTTAGGAACAACAAAAAAGTGACTTTATTGAAAGAAGTTATGACGCATGGATGAGTGTGTTACTAAGGAGAGGCTTTACCCAACAGTGAAGTTTTAGTAGCATGTACGTTTAAATTTTTTTAAAAAGTAAACTTTTAAAATACAACTTCCTGAAATGACCCTGCCAAACGTAATATTCTGCATTAGTCAATAAGTGTTGCTCAAAAAGAGGTAGCATTAACATTGTTGGTGTTAAAATGCTTGAATGTAGCCATATGAATAATGCTGTTACTTTTAACTTGCAGTTTGCAAACTTGGCAAATAATTCAGATGACATTTCTTCTTCCTCAAGTTCCTGAGACAATGGAGGCGGCTTACTTGAGTGCCAGTGGGTAAATGAATCAGGTCTGTTTTTATGTAAACGTTACAGATGGTATCCAAGCTAGTGATAGGTCTTAGATAGGTCTTTTACAGTTTGGACTGAAACCATGGGATGGATTCAGTGCCCCACTGAAATTGGAGCCACCTGTCTCCAATTTCCATCTGGAGAGGAGAAGAAGCCATACTGCTCAAAGCAAGAAGATCTTCTCTCTTGCCATGTTCCTTTCCCATTCTCAGTCTATCCTATGGTGGAGCTGGTTGAGTAGAAAGCCCTCTTTCCAGTAGCTCAGCCTTCTCCCATCTCTTGCACAGGGCACTCTTAACTTTTCCAGGTAGGCAGGAGAAGTGAGCTGCTGAGTGAGCAAAACAAAGAAAGACCAGTCCTGACAAGCATTGGATCCACTGATATTATTCACAAATTTTCTTTCAGCTGCAAGATTGGGCTGAGCTAATAGCTGAGAAGAGCATATTTATTTATTTATTTATTTATTTATTATTTAGATTTATATCCCGCTCAACTCGGCACAGGCCAACTCCGAGCGGCTAACAGCAAGTTAATATAAATACAATGTAACAGTATGACAATGCAAAAGTAAACAGTCAATACACTTACAATACAATTACAATAAATTCCACAATACAATATATCAGTACAACAATATATCAGTACAATATCAATGAGCATATAAATCAATAAACTTTCCTCCCCACCTCCTCCTCTGAACGGCTGCCAAACGAGCAGCTATTTTCATTCCTCGCCGACTGGCTGCGCCGGGAGAAGAGCGCAGAGCTTCGGCGTCCGGGCTGGCGGCAGCGCTTTTGAGGGCGCGCATCGCCCACAGCTGTCTTCGCTTCCCGCCGACCGGCCGGGCCGGGGGAAGGGTGCGGAGCTTCGGCGTCCGGGCTGGCGGCAGCGCTTTTGAGGGCGCGCATCGCCCACAGCTGTCTTCGCTTCCCGCCGACCGGCCGGGCTTATCTGTGCCTGAATGTTTTGTTCCATCTGCCTCTGCGTTGACCTTGGGAAGATTCTGGGAATTTTGTCTTACTAAAAGGTACCTTAAGTCTGTCTCATGAAAGAAGATGACTCAACAGGGTTTTGCACCTTCGTTGTGTCAACTGGGGGTAGGGTGGGGTGTGTGGTTACTATCCTGCCAGCAGGGCCCACCATGGCTGACCCTTGTCTTGAGCATGCCCTCAAGCCTGAGCTTACAGCAAGGAGAGCTGCCAAAGTATCCCACAATGGCTGCAAACGTCCAGCGGAGTGTTCAGGATCCAGCATTTAGGTTTTCCCACAATGCCTTGGAGTTAACATTTATTTGGGCATTGTGGGAGTTTCAAGTGACACCTCCCCACTTATCATCGGTGCCAAAACTCTAGTCTCAATGGCCACTGACCCAGAAGAGGTTTCAGATGGCACCCCAAGCATTCCCCACGCCTGGTCGGACGGGTGAAAAAGCCACCGCCGCTGGTGCAAGGAGGAACTCCCCTCTGCCCCAGAGCTCCGACATCGCTCCGGGTGATTGGGGGTACTTGCGACTGCTGTGCAGTTGCAGCTATGGACTTTCTTCTTGTGCCCCTCTGGCCTGTGTATGGTTTTTACATCAATCTTTTTAACTGTATTTTTTCTTGCTGACTATTGTATTATTATTGCGGCTTGTGTCGATATTGTATTCCTGTACTCTGTTTTATTGTCTATTTCACTGTTTGTCAACCGCCTTGAGTTTTCTGTTGGAGAAGAAAGGCGGTATAGAAATAAACAATGATGATGATGATGATGATTCCCTCCAACCAGGCATTCCTAAGAAAGGGGGAATGACTGTGAGAATAGTTCGCACCTACATGGCAAATGAGAGCTCTGTACACATGGCAAATGAGAGCTTATTTTGTTATGGATTTCAGTGCCCTTGCATGCATAACGTTTCCTTCTCCCTCTTCTCCAATTCATTGTTATTTGACAAGATCTCCAAGAGTCCATTTGGAGTCACAGCCTGTATTGTTGACCTGTTGTGTATGGGTGAAGACAAGCAGAGCTTCTATTATGTAATATAAATAAGTATTGTTTGCAATTGTGGAGCCAGAGGTTGAGAGTTCAATTTCCCATTGTGATGCCTGCAAGTTGAGACAGCCTTGGGCACAGTCCAAGGGTGCCCCCAGAAGAAGGGAAAGGTAAACCAATTCAGAGTAATCTCTACCTGGAAAACCCTGAGAAGGGTCACCATACATTACCTCAGCTGCAGTGGCTTAATGGTTAAGAAGCTTGCCTTGTTAGCTGGAAGGTTGGCAAGTTGGCAAGTTGGCAGTTCGAGACCCGGGTACTGCATGATGGATTGAGTGCCCATCTCTGTCCCAGCTCTTGGGGACATGAAAGGAGCCTTATTTGGGTGTTCCCTGAGCGGAGTTTCTTCTGCAAAAATCTTTTCAACCCTTAACAGTAACAGTAACATTAACAGTAACAGTAACAGTAACAGTAACAGTAACAGTAACAGTAACAGTAACAGTAACAGTAACAATAACAATCATCACCATCACCATCACCATCACCATCACCATCACCATCACCATCACCATCACCATCATCTCATAAGTGACTTGTACTTGTTGTTTTGGGCATGGAAAAGTATTTTGGAATGCAGACAATTTGTCCTCAAACTATCAACACAGGGCCAAAAATTAAACTCTGGGCAGATGACAACATAAGAAGAGCCAATGGATCAAAAGACCTGTCTAGTTAAGCATCTTGTTTCCCACAGTGTCTGACAAGGAAAAAACCCAAATACAATTGTCCTCTCCAACAGCTACTCCCTAAAACTAGCAATTAAGAACTGTACTCCTTTTGAACCTGGAGACCATAGACCACCATTACAACTTGTAGCCATGAATAGCCAGAGAGCCACTATGGACAGCTCAACATTAAAAGATGAGATCTGTTAATGTTCCAGATATGTGATTCTGACAGACATTTTTATCTGAGAAATCAGATTTACAAATGTAGTCCATGTTTATGACTCAAAGAGTAATCACAAACCAAACAAGTTAATATGCAAAATGCAAGAAGTGTAAAAAGCTCCTGTCATGACTATACATATTGTCAATCCTAAGGAATTCCCTTTTCTAATGATGGGTTATTTATAACATATAGCTTGGTCATATTTTCATTAATTTGTATAGTCCTTTTCTGCAGAAGCAGACAACACTGGCTCTTCGGCTTTGAAACAGAGATGAGCACTGAACCCTAGAGTCGGATACGGCTGGCTTTCGAGCAAGGGAAACCTTTGCCTTTACCTACTTTCAAAAGCTAATATGACAACATGATGCAGATAATGCAGACATAGTAAGCAGGCTGAACAAATTAGTGACAAGTTGTTAAGGATAACACTCTGTGAGTAAAAGAGTGCCTTCTGCTTTTCCAAAAAGCTTAATTGTACCAAAGAACTGTTGGGTGAGCGAAAGTGTTTTTTTAAAGCATGCCCCCTTTGTGGCAAAAATATACTACACTCATAACTTGATGAGAAGACACTCCCCAGATGGAATATTGTGGAATGAATAAAAAAATTTAAATTCAGAGGACAAACTGAAGGCAAAACTATTGTGTGGCAAGAGTTATAAGGAACACATAGAAATCATTTCTTGTGATTCTTCAAACTGGCTTGAAATAAAGAAGATAGTTTTGAAAACAGTGATCCAGGAGTACGAGTATAAGTAGGAAACCAAAAAGTGTTAAAACTCTTACGTGTTCCATCTGATTCAAAGGCATAATTGTCTTCTCCAATTTTCTTAATACTGTACAAAGTAACTGGTTCGGGCATGGTCTGTGTCTTCATGTTTCTTTAAAAATGAAAGAAAGTGTGGCAATTAGTGTATGGGATTATTTTCAAGCATATGATAATTTTCAACAGTCTGGCAATGCTCTCACTTACACCTGCATCACTTCATTATTGACTGCGTTGTATAACTTGTAGTGAGTTGGGGACCAGTGGTGAGGGTTCCCCATTTGGCAGGATGTCGTCCTGACCTTGGGAGCCCTGGACATTTGCACTATTAGTTCACCCATGAATTTCATGGAGATCCTACCACCCAGTCAACAAGACCCCAACCCCCAGGAACAGATAGCAGAGGTTGAAGCACTAGAGAGTGACACCAGAGGCAGGGGCTGGGGAGAAAAAAAGGTGCTTGAGACATGGGAGATATAAAGGGTGTTTGAGTGTGAAGGGGCCTGTAGGGGAGGAGTGGAGGAGATAGGAGAGGAGATGGGAGAACCTCCTCTAAAGGTATGGACAGAGGTTGAGGAGGGGACTGGGTAGAGGACTTGGAGGACCCTGTGGAAGGGTTCTTCATTGAGTTGAGGGACTGGAGGAGCTGCTTCCTCCAGGAGATTGGACATATATTTACAAGGAGGACCCCTAGACAGAGGTATTGCTCAGATCTGGGCTTCAATGGCAGAGACTGAAAAACATCTGTACCCGAGACAGTGTCCTTCAACCCTTCCTATCAGAATGAAAATGAAAGGCAGGAGAGGAATCGATGAGATGAGTGATGAAATGGTCCCTCAGTTTAGGATGCCAAGCAAGAGATTGGCAGCAGGCCATCAAGGAACCCTAAACTCGGGTGGTGGTTCTGCAAAATGTCAATGTTGTGGGCAGGCCATCCACCTTTCTTAACAAATTGGAACCTGGAACCCACCACATGCCATCAGTGATGTTAACCAGGGACAGCCAGAATGTTCTAGGCCTGTTTGCAGTGCTGCTAGGAAGAGATCTAAGCCTTGGCTTGACAAGTGCACCCCGTCGCTCCTGTACAGGCGCTCGTCCTGCCTGCATATCAGGGGGTGGGAAACCATGGACCCCATCGCGTGGGCATAAAGGAAGCGTGCCACAGCCTGGTTCACTGACCTACGGGCTCGGTCCATGGCAGAGGCATTCACCTCGCCCCTATAGGACATTCGCGGTACCATTTGGGACCATATAATACGGACTCCTGGCCATGTCCGAGCCAGCAATGCCAAGTCCCTGCGAATGTCGCAGATCAGGTGAAGACAAGATACTTGGGCCAAATCATTGCCACCCAGGTGTAACACCAGGACCTCCGGGGGGGCATTGACCCGTCATAGACCTGATCAGTGGCAACAGGTGACTCCAACGCATCCCTCTGTAGCCGAACCAACGGAGCAAGGCAACGGCACTGACACCCAGGTGAGGGCCCCATGAGGTGGAAGCCGCATGGCGAGTGGCCTAATACACGTAACTATGCCCGATGATCCATACCCTCATCGGGGTGCGGAGACACTCGATGCCTGAAATAAAAGAAAGAGAAAAGGGAACGAGCGAGGAGCTATTGCTGCAGAGGGTGCACATAAACCTTAAAGTGATCCAAACCCCACCATCCCAAGGAGCGGATGGCAGCCTCCGGGTAACCCTGCGCTGCTGCAGTAGAAGCCGCACCAATGCGAAAGGAGTGGGTCCCAAAGTATACACCGGCAAGCCCCAACCTGGCCAGCACCCAGCCCGTGACCTTCCAAAACTTGAACCTGGTCAGTGGGGAACCATCGCAGTGGCGAAACAGGGGTCCCTGGGCAGGGCCGCAATCGGCCAAAAAGGCGGCAAGTGCCACCACCGGACAAATAGCCAAATCACTACACTGGAGCAGAGTAACCACGCTGCCCCTGCCCACCTGGTCGGTCTTGGAGAAGCGAATGGTGATGTGTACCCTATCAGCGCCAACCCTGACGTCAGCCAACTCCCGGGCTCTATGAGAATAATCACCCACCGACCCCACAACCAGCTCGCTGACCCGAAGGGCTGCGAAAAAGGCCAGCGTGGTAGCAGAGCGGAAGAGGAGCACCTGGTAAGGATCCCTGCAAACCTGATGCCAAACCACTGACAGTTGCTGGAGTATCAGAGGAGAAATGGGCCGGCGCGCGTCCCTGAGGGGGCCGCATTCCCACGTCCAACCCTCGAGGATCCTTCGCACCCTACAATCTGTTGTGGTATCAGGGAGGCCATTGACCTTCGCATGGAAAGCCAAGGTGGATAGGTGGCCAGCAATAGTCCGGGGAGCCAAACCCTGGAAATACAGGACCACCATAAATTGGAGCAAGTGTTCGACAGGGGCAGGCCAATCCGTAGGAAGGCCGGCCTCATGGCGGAACTCTTCAAATGCACAGAGGGAACGTGCATAGGCCCTGCGGGTGCCGGGAACTAAAGAAAGTCCTATGGCCCGGTTCACCTCTACGCGCCAAAACTCCACATCACTGCAGGGAGCGGTACAGGCAGCTCGTCGACCTCCGGTGCCAGCACCCGGAAGCGGTCGATCTGTAAGCGAGACAAAGCATCAGCAATATCATTATTGATACCTGGGACGTGTCTGGCCCTAAATAAGATGTTGCGCCGAAGAGCGCACAAAACAAAATGGCAAACCATGCCCATAACCCTAGGGGACCAAGATGTCTGTGCGTTCACAATGTGGACAACCGCTGCGTTGTCGCACCAAAAATGGACAACTGAGCTCATCGCGGCAAAAGGAGATCCTATTAAAGTCAGAAAGAAACCCCAGCCAGACCTGGAGATCATCCTTGATACCCTTGGTCAGGTGGACATGATGGTGCTTCTGGGTTAACCCTAACATGGCGTCACACAGGCGCCTGGCAAAGGCCCTACCGGGAGCCACCACCCTACAAGCGAAATTAAGGTACCCGTGGAGTACCTACAGCTCCCTGAGGGACGCCTTATGCTGGGCCAATAGGGGCAGGATGGTGCCTGAAATGCGGGCTATTTTATCAGGGGGCAGCCTGGAGGTCTGGGCTATGGTATCAATTTCGATCCCCAGAAAAACCAAAGTGGTGGCCGGGCCTTCCGTCTTTTCCGGCGCCAAAGGCACACCCAATTCAGCCATAAGAGCCTGGAAAGTGGACAGGAGGCGTGCACACTCACCAGTGCCAGCTGGGGCACTGAAAAGAAAATCATCGAGCTAGTGTGCCACCGAAGCTGCCCCCGACTGTCGGACAAAGGCCCAATGGAGGAACGAACTGAAACGCTCGAAGGCCGAGCAAGACACCGAGCACCCAAAAGGCATGGCCTTGTCCACAAAATATTGGTCTTGAAAACAGAAACCCAGCAACTCAAAATCGTCCGGGTGGGCAGGCAGGAGGCGGAAGGCCGACTTGATGTCACATTTGGCCAAAAGCGCCCCCAGCCAGCAAGCCCGAACCATTGCAAGTGCCTGGTCAAACGAAGTATATCGGACCGAACAGAGTTCGTCCGGTATCAAATCGTTGACAGACTTGCCAGCTGGGAACGACAAATGGTGAATCAATCTGAATTCACCCGGGACTTTCTTTGGGACCAAACCCAGGGGGGAAAACCTTCAAATTAGGGAAGGTGGGGCTCATCGAAAGGGCCAGCTACCCTACCCCCACTGACCTCCTTGGAAATCTGCTCCCTGGCCACCTCCTCCTGGCCCCGGAGAGATAACAAGTTAGGAGCGTCCTGGGGGGAATGGGGGCCAACAAAATGGATCCAGAAACCCTCGGAAAAACCCGCACGGATATACTCCACATCGGAGCACCTGGGGTAAACCCTCAACCAACGTTCAAGAACTGACAACTTGAACGGCTGGCGGAGAAACAGTGCAAGGCCAGGCCGTTGTACGGCGTAGCCAGAATGATAGCAATCACCCGTGGCAGGGCGGGAGGGCGTCATATAGTACAACCACAGTAACTGGTTGGGTTCATCCCAACACATCTCCGGGTGCAAGGCGGCGCACATACGAAATTCCTCATTGTACGCGAGCCATGCAGTGCCGGGATAATCAACGTATGCCCAATAAATGATGTTGAGGTACTGAAACAAGGGAATCGCTAGATCCGGCCGCGCCCTCAGGGAAATGACCGCATAAATCAAGTACGCTGGGAGCCAGTTGGCCCAGGTACGCGGGGGCTTCCTACGGCGGGCCAACTCCTTGTCCTTATCGTCCTCCTTGTCCTTCTCGTCACGGCTAGGCTCCCTATTAAGAAGGCTGAAAAGATCCACATACTCCCTGCACCAGATTTTGTCTCTGGTCGCGGGGAGGAGGTGGTCGCCCAGGGGAAGGATTAAACCTGCAGATAGCAACGCCGAGGAGTGCATGGAGTGATAGCCGGTGTTAGTCGGGAGACCGTAAGGCCATACCAGGTAAGGCAATGCAGGCCCAGCCGCAGCCATACCCTGTGGGGGCGGGGGGGGGGGTAAAGTGTGCGCCATGCACCGGGCGCACCCTGGCCCACCAAAATAGGTGGGGCCGGTTATGCAGAAGGCACCAGAAGTTGTGATAAGGGCCAGGGCCACACCACCTGGTCCTGCTGGGGTAGCAGGTGAGGGGCCACCGGCAAAACAGGAGGGAGTGTGTTTGGTGATCACACTTGACCAGCATACTCACCAGCTGCAAACCCCCTGGCCGCCCCCACCGGGGGTTCCGACTGTGATGGAGCGTCGGAGCTCACAATTGAGGTTGAGCTCGCGGCCCCCACCCCCGATGCAGTGCCAGGCACCGGGGAAGGCCCGTGCGCCCGTTGGTCAGCCTGAGGGCCAGCTGCAAGGGCACTCAGTGCAGGCCGGGCCAACAGTGCGGCCTCTAGCCTGGCCGAGCGCTGCTCGACCACAGACTGGTCCTGAGATCCCCAGCCACCACCCAGGGCGGCACTGGGCCATGGGGCCGCGGTCACTGGAGGAATGCCTAAGGCCCTCTTGAGGGCTACGAACCGGCCCTCAACGGACGCCGGGGCAGCCACCAGGGTTTCCTGAGTAGAAGGCGCCACCTCTACAGGAGGGCTGGGCAAGGCAACGGGGGTGGCCCACTGAGCGGGGGCTCCAGAGGGTGCCGGGCCCCCCGGGGGCAAGGGCAGCTCACTACCCTGGGCGGCACGGCACGGCGCCCTGCGTGGCCTGTGGATGGGGGGCGATGCTGGCCAAGGCCCCGGGGCGGCAGAGGAGGGAGGTGCGGGTAGCACAGGGGCGCGCATACGCTGCGCTCCAGTGTGGGCCGCCGGCTGGTGCCTGTTTTTGGGCACCATGCGGGCAGGAACTGGCAGCGGCGCAGAAGCACAGGCCCATTCCCGGGCAAGGTACGCGCCGCCGAGAGCGGAGCCACCTTGCGCCATGGCAAAGGAATGCTCGGGGCAAGGAGGGTAGGGCGTGCAGCAAAGCCCGCTCCCGGGCGGGGCTGAGCGCCAAAGGCGGCCGCGCCGTAAGCCGGCGCAGCAGCAAAAGAGGGGGGCCCGAGCCGGCTGGCCGGCTCAGGGTGGAAGCACACGGCTGTCGGCCGCCGCAAAAAAAAGAGCATGCAGCTCGCCAGGCCTGTACCTGAGCAAGGCGAGCCAGCGACGGAGGGCTGGCGAAGGGCAGCAGTCATGCCCGGGGCCAGCCAAGTGTAAGGAGGCGGGACCGTTGGCTCGGCCACCCCTTATAAAGGGAGGCCGGCCACGCCCCCATGAGCCTTGCTGCTGTGCCCCCGCCTCAGGGGCGGGGCCAGCAAAGCGTGCGGTGGCCGTTTTAGTGCCGCACATCCAATTCCTTTCTTCTGGGGATGCTCTGGGACTATGTAGCTAAACCAATATGCTGGTTCTTATGGGATGACACTGGGGAAGTGAACTCCCTATCTCTGCTTCGTCAACCAGAATGCCTAATTTACTGAACAATCCAGCTAGGTTTAGCTCATTGTTTGAACTGTACGTTGGTTGTCAAAGATTATATACAGTTAAACAGTGGGACAAACTGGTCCATACCACATGCAGTCTAGAAAAGGGCAGGGCTGGTCATATGGTTATTCACACTGCCCATTCTCCAAGCATACATCAAAAGTTTGAGGGAATTTTTTTGTCAGAGCAGCCTCCTGAAGTGTGTCTCCACTACACAGTTACTGAGGTTGGACACTTTCACTGCCACAGCTCCGTCCTGTAGAACCCTGGGATCCATGGTTTGGTGAGACACCTAGGATGCTCAGCGAGAGGGCTCAAGCATGGTAGTTCAGGGAAATTGCACTAAATCCCTTTAGGATGGCATTTCAAGTCACTCACCAAATTACAAACCCCGGAACTCTGTGGTTTGGACCCATGACAGTTAAAGTGCTCTCAGGCTCTTAACATCTGTGATGCTGAAACACTGTTTCAACATGTGTTCCAATATAAGTGTCTGCATTAGATAGATCCAAAGTACAGTACTATATCCAGTTTAGTTTGCAAAGAATTGACAGCTGGCAAAGGAAATCATAATGAACCCACAGTTTATTAGCACAGATACAGCCTGTGACAGCCCTTTTATTTTTTGCTAACCACTATGGATGTCTGTCACTGGAAAGAAAAGTATACATCAAGGTTTTTATCAGACTTGGTCACACCTTGGTTTGGTGCAGTTCATGATACCCCATTTCTGAGGCTACCTGGGATTAACTTCACCCCTAATTTTCTTTGATTCTTTTTTTCTTTTTACTTTGCTGTGACATATTGTAAAATTGGTGAAGCCACTCTCCTCAGTTCTGAATCACAAAGCCACAATGTTCCATTTAGATATCTATCGCTGGTATCAATAATGGGCCCTTCTAGGCCTTCAGCTATGTATGGGCTGGTATTCAACCATGGTGACCTCAAACTCCAGCCGAGTCAATATCATTCTTGCTCCCTTCCTTGTGCCACAATGTAGTCAACATTGACATTTGACAGTATCTTGAACAATTGCAATTGTAAAGAATAACAGGGGGTTTGTTATTCTCAAATCTTTTTAAAACAGCCAGGTTCGTATTCTGCTCATTACTAGCTCCTAGTAAACTAAAATTATTATTATCCATGTAACAGTTTTAAAAACCCACATTTATAAGTGAAACATCATTGTAACAATTCCCCTTCAGTCTCTCCAAAATCTGGGAACAGGATCAGCTCAGAACTAGAGATGTAAAATTTCCGAAAATTTTGAAGCTCAGGAAAAAACCCAGTTTTTTCCGGGGGGAAACAGAAATATTCGGAAAAATTGGAAAAATGCTACCATACATATTTTTTTAGAAATGATTTATAAAATATTTGAACCCAGCCTTATCTTAAAATATTTTATTCATCATGTTAAAATAAAACATTCCATAATATTTTTTTTATTTTTTTCAATTTTTTCAATTTTTCAGGAAAAAACAAAAAAGGCTTCAGGAAAAAAAACTGTCCCCACCCCCCACCCCTGAATTTTTCTGTTTTTTTCTGGGCATCTCTACTCAGAACTCATATCTTAGGTTTCACTCTTTTTGCCTGGGTCTCCTAGAGGTACAGAGCCCTGGGGCTGCAGTGGTTAAACTGCTGCATTGCAGCCAAAACTGCTGACATTTTAAGTTTGAGTCTGACCAGACTCAAGGTTGATTCATCCTTCCACACTTTTGAGGAGGGTAAAATGAGTACCCAGCATGTTGGGGGGCAAAATTCTAATTACCTTGTGAATTGCCCACAGAGTGCACTAAGCATTATGGGGAAGTGGCTCAGGTGGCTAAGACACTGACTGGGAGGCAGATGGTCAGCAATTCAATTCCTGAGTACTGCAGGACAGAATGAGCTCCCGTCTTTGTCCCAGCTCCTGCTAACCTAGCCGTTTGAAAGCAAGGCATTGCGCATAGATAAATAGGGACCACTTCGGTGGGTATGTAACAGCATTCCATGCACTCTGGTGTCAAGTCATGCTTGCCACATAATCATGGAAATGTCTGCAGAAGCAGACAGCACTGGCTTTTTGGCTTTGAAACAGAGATGAGCACTGAACCCTAGAGTCAGATATGACTAGCTTTCGAGCAAGGGAAACCTTTACCTTTACCTATATTGTAACTACTATTGCTATTACAGCTATTTGACCTGAGGGTGCTATTTTTATTTTTATTTTTAAAAAAGATCTTATTATGAAGCATCAATGATAGTGCCTGGAATGAAGTATTCTGCATTGGGTTTTTGATGAGAACAAGTAGAGATTAGACAAATTACTGTCTGGGCTATGACTTTCGATTTTTGCTAGCCATTATCACCACAAATGTAATGATTCAAACCTTTAAGAACAAGGAATGTCAGGCAGTAAAAAGAGTTGAATCTTTAGACCGGTGGTCCCCAATCCTCTGAGATGTGGAGGCCACATTAGTGTGCCCAGTGCTTATTGCATTTGAGTGCCCAATACCTCTGAATGTTTATTTTTGATCTAAATTAGTAGGTTAATAATGTTGTTACATTTTGTTAACAAAATTGAAATGCAACAAAATTGCTAACCTACCAATTTAGATCAAAAGTAAACATTCAGAGGTCAATGAAGAAATGTTTTCTGCAGTGGCAGTGTCCTTCAAACTCTGCAATGCACAGGGATATTGGGCCATCTGTACAGGCTAGGAAGAATCTTTTAAAACCAGATGTGAATCTGATCTACTATATGGCAGAATTGGAATCCTAAATACATTGCATGCTTTGAGATTTATTTCTTAATAAACCCACTGCCTTATTTATGCTATGTGGCTTTAGTAAAACAAAACTTCAAATAACTGGTCCTTTGAGAATGAAAAATAACCAGCTTTTCACAAACAAAAGTGCTTTTCTCTCTTGATTACATGAACAAAACATTTTAATCAGAAGATCTTTTTTCAAAAGAGATTTAAGTTATTATTATTATTATTATTATTATTATTATTATTATTATTATTATTATTATTATTATTATTATTATTATTATTATTATTATTATTATTATTATTATTATTATTATTATTATTATTATTATTATTATTATTATTATTATTATTATTATTATTAATAACATTAAAGTCTAAGCTTATACAGGTATCTTCTTGCTACTCCCAACTAAGAATAGACCTACTGAATCGGTTGCTCAAAGGTAAGTTCACATTTATAGAAATACTACTGAGACAATGTGTCTCCTCTAGTTAGAACTAGCAATAGGAAACTGGCTGATAATGGTAACAAAATGTTACTTACTAGTTGAAGTCAAAATAAAGGGAAGGTATGAAGAAGGTAGTTGCTAGGATCCAGTTATGTGAAATTAGTCAATGGTGTCTTCCCCCATTTTCAACATCCACCAGTTTTCAGCATAGTAACCGATTTATCAGGACACAAGCCCCTAAATTGCACAGGCTATTTACACACAGGTCAATAACCATGTGGTTATCTGAGTTTATTGACATCTCATGTAGAATTTTAACTTGACTAAAATTCTCATGCAACTGAGTAGCAAAATAGAGACTACTGAAATAATTACTCTGAAAGATGCAGAAAAGAAATTTAATTCACCTCTTTTCTGCTATTTTAACAAGTAACATTATACTCTTGGTTGATGATGATTATTAAATTATCTGTCATTTCCCACAATGTTGGTTTGTTGTGGGGGCTTTTTTTTGGGGGGGGCTGGGTTTGGAAGGCTCATGTTCACTCAGTTTCATATATGCCAGAATATGGGTTTTTTTCTTTTAAAAAATACTTTGAAATTTGGCACACAAGTTGTCTTTAACACTGATTCCTTGCTGTTGTCAATATTTGCACACAATATCTATTCCCACCTCTTCCCCCAAACAGCTGAATAGCTAACAGCTGGCCTACTCTTGCCTTTATCCCACCCCTTCTGGTTGTTTTTTGGTGGGTTTGTCAGCTTTTTCTTCCAGCATCTACACCTGCTGGACATCATAGCAGAGTAATTCACAACAAAGTGCTGCTTTTTGTTCTTCCAACAGGGAGTGCTACTATTTGGCAGCACTTGGTTTTATCCTGTCCCCAGTTCATGTAGACACTGCGAATGGGATAAAAGATAGGAAAGCAGCTGTCAGAGGTGCTTCTGGTGTAAATATCCAGTATCATTCATGGTGTTCAATGCAGGCCAATTAAACACTTCCCCTGATTGTCTGGGAATGATCAGGGGAAGTGTATTTTTTCTTAAGTTCAGTAGCTGTAGCTATGTAGTTCAGTAGCTATGAAACTTAGAAGATTCAGCTATTTTCATCACCTGTCAGTGGCTGTCTTTTCATTACTAAAAATGAATGAAGTAGCAAGGTCACCTGAGAGGATGAGGGGGGGGGGGGAGATGCAGTGAGGGAAATCTGCTGATCTCTCCACACAACAGAGAGTCACCTCTATCCTGCAAAATCTCTGCAAGGCAAAAACCTCATTTCTGAGAGCCATACACACTGGGCCCTGTTTCCTCATCTCAATGTGTATCAACTACACAGCATAGCCAGTCAGTCCTTTGCTTGCTTGCTCCCTCCCTCTTTTGTCCCAGTTCTTCATTTATTGTTATGCTCTGCAGCTTTCTGCAAAGTCATGGTTGGCTGATATATTCATCTCTTATATGACATTTGTTTTGGCCCTGGACCGATAAGTTCAAAACAGGTATTCCTTGTGCTTTAAATTATAGGACAGACATATACAGGTGAAACTCGGAAAATTAGAATATCGTGCAAATGTTCATTCAGTTCAGTAATGCAACTGGTGGAGGAGCTGAATACCTTCTTCGCCTGATTTGAGTGACACCAGAAGTGTTGCCAGAGTCATCGTCATTACTCCCCATAGGGAATGTTGCCAGGGTTGAAGAGGGAGAAGTGAGGCGAAAATTAAAAGGGATAAATGTGAGGAAGTCTATAGGTCCTAATAGAGTGGCTGGTAGGGCACTGAGAGACTGCTCAAAACAGCTGGCAGAAACTTTTATGAAGATTTTTAATTGGTCTTTGGCCCAAGCCACTGTCCCACCTTGTCTGAAATCCTCTACTATTATACCTCTGCCTAAAAAAAAAACTAACATAGATAGTCTGAATAACTTCCGCCCTGTGGCGCTTACACCTGTCATAATGAAATGCTTTGAAAAGTTGGTGCGGAACCGTATTATGGCTTGTTTACCAGTTGGACTTGACCCTTGTCAATTTGCATATAAGAGAAAGAGATCCACAGAGGATGCTGTGGCTACGGCCCTACATGCTGTTCTTACCCATTTGGAGAAACAAGGGACTTATGCGGGACTGTTATTTGTAGATTTTAGTTCTGCATTTAATACTATTCTTCTGCATAAACTGGTGCGCAAATTATTAGATCTGGGGCTTCCGCCGTGCTTATGCAGGTGGATACTAGATTTTCTATCAGATCATTCCCAACGGGTCAGGATGGGCTCTCATGTCTTTGCGGATCTCAGTATAAGTACGGGGACACCGCAGGGGTGTGTGCTGAGCCCGCTTCTGCACACGCTTTACACATATGATTGTGTTCCCAGTTACCCCAGCAATAAGATCATCAAGTTTGCAGATGACACAACGGTGGTGGGTCTGATTACTGCTGGGGAGGGGGAGTCGGCTTACAGGAAGAAGGTTGAGATGCTGATGGAGTGGTGTAGGGAAAATAATTTATTCCTCAATGTAAAAAAGACAAAAGAGATCATTGTGGACTTTAGAAAATGCAAATTGAACATCCAGCCACTTATTATTGAAGGGAATTGTATGGAACAGGTCTCGGTGTTTCGATTTCTGGGAATGGAGCTGAGGGATGATCTAACATGGGGAGCAAACACCAAAGATCTGATGAAGAGAGCACAGCAGACGTTATAATTTTTGAGAATCCTCAGGAAGAACAATCTTTCAAAGGACCTGCTGTTGGCATTCTACCACTGTACCACAGAGAGTGTGTTAACCTATGGTCTGTGTGTATGGTTTGGGAGTTGTACAGCGAAGGAAAGAACAATGCTGTTCAGGGTCGAAATGCTGTTCAGGGGATAATTGGGCGTACTCTTCCCACTCTAGATCAAATCTATGCCACCAGGTGTTATAAGAAAGCTGTAGAAGGTAAAGACCAGGACCAGCCGCTTGAGAAATAGTTTCTACCCAAAAGCGGTTCTGGCTCTGAATGCAGTGCAATGCAGTCTATGAGGGAGCTTCTGTATATAGTTTTTAGAGTTTTTAGAGTCTTAGAGTTTTAGAGCTTTTTAGGGGTTTGTTGTGCATGTACAATGTTGCTTTAAGAAATGTATGAATGTAACCTGACCACAATTACAATGTAGCTCAGCTGTTAAGGAACGCGAGTAAGCTGCCTATAGAGGGCAGCTGCGAGCGTTCAGCTCACATGGTTCACATTCCCCAAATCACCGGCAGCCGCGGGAACCTTTCCAGCGCGAGGATCACCTGGAGAAGATGGGCGTGACTCAGAATGACGTCATGCCGGTAGCAGCCAATAAGCTACCGTGCAACGAGATTCAAATGTATGTACTGCAGTATATAATGAGCTGTACCTCCGCCATTACCACATGTTCATCCTGATCATCACCCAATAAACCTGTGTTTAGCCCTCACTGTGGCTCCTTCTTTGTCTTCCATGCAAGACACTAAATTGGCGATGAAGGTGGGATCAATGGCGAATCCCAAGGTCAAGCCTTACCACTTCGATATCAGCGACCCGGAGCAATGGGAGCTGTACGAGTGCCAGTTTCGGCACACGATGGAAGCCGCGGGCGTCGAGGACGACGCGAAGATGCGCTCACACTTGCTGGCCCAGGTGGGGCCGGCCGCGCTGCGCATCCTGATGAACCTGGTGGCCCCACGGAAGGTGGACGTGGTGCCCCTCGACCGCATCCTAGAGTTACTGCGCGATCATTTCCAGCCCCCCGTGTCGATCTTCCCGGCCAGGGTCACATTCCACAGGCGAGACCAATGCCCGGGAGAGTCCGTGTCCGCCTACGCGGGGGCCCTCAGGCTGGCAGCGGTGCACTGCCAGTAGGAAGACCTGGACACGGCACTCCGAGACCGCATGCTGTGTGGCCTGAGGGACGAGGAGGTCCAGAGAAAATTGATGACCCGCGACTATCGCCTCACGTTCAACGAGGTACTGCGGGAGGCCCAGGCAGCCGAGGCGGCCAGGAGCGGGGTCAGAGTGTTCAAGTCCCGAGGGGCCACATCCGAAAGGGCCAAGTCACCAGTGCAGGTGGCCCGGCGGACACCGGCGAAGACGGCCTGGCGGGTCCCCAAGTCGCCCGCCGGCACACCAGCGACGTCTGAGGAGTCGTCCGCGACGGCAGACTCCTGCTCCAGCGAGGATGATGATGTCCAGAGAGTAAAGAAACGCGGGGAGAAGTGACAGACCCGCGAACGGCAAGACCGCCGCTGCGACGGGTGTGGGGTGTTCCACGACCGGACGAGGTGCCCGTTCCGGAAGGCCGAGTGTCACAACTGCGGCCGAAAAGGGCACATCGCCAGAGTATGCAGGCGCGGGCGACCTGAGGACAAGGGCGCCTCGAGCCACCCCCAGGCACACCAACGGAAGGCGGCCGGCACCAGGAAGGTCTCAACCAGCTACAGCGAGGAAGGCGTGAACCGGGTGGGCCTGGAGCACCAGCGTTTTTTCGTAGAGGTACTGTTACAGGGGGTCCCGGTGAGGATGGAGATAGACTCGGGGTCGTCATATTCCATCCTGTCCCAAAAAGAGTTTATGCACATTCCCCCAGATGCGCGGCCCAAACTGCGGGCCATGAGGTCACACTTACGGGACGTGCAGGGAAATGGGATCCCAGTATTGGGGGTGGGGAACTTCAAGGTGAAGTTCAAGAGTTACTCCGAGAAACTGCCCCTAGTGGTACTCAAGGGGGGAAGATGCTGCCTTTTGGGAACGCAGTGGTTTGCTCCCCTGGGAATTGAACTGTCTGGCATTAACGCCATCGAGACTGACCCAATGTGGGACGTGTGCAATGCACACCCGGACATTTTCAAGAAGGGGCTCGGGACATACAAGGGCCCCCCGGTATCCTTTGAGCTGGACCCAGAAATCCGGCCCATCCGCCTCAAGCCAAGGAGAGTGCCCTTCGCCCTCAAAGACAAGATCGAGGCGGAACTGGACAAATTGGTGGGGCAGGGGATTTTGGTTCCAGTTGATTTGGCGGAGTGGGAAACGCCGATTGTTACGGCTCTTAAATCAAACATGGAGGTCAGGATTTGTGCGGACTATAAATGTACGATCAATAAGGCCATTCGGCCAAATGCATATCCGGTGCCCGTGGTCAGCCATTTACTGGCCACGTTACATGGGGGGAGGTGTTTTGCCAAGCTAGATCTGGCGCAGGCATATCAGCAGCTCTCCGTAACCCCAGCTGCTGCCGCTGCGCAAACCATCGTCACGCACAAGGGGGCATTTAAGGTAACGCGCCTACAGTTTGGCGTGAATTCAGCCCCCGGGATCTTCCAGTCCCTCGTGGAACGCCTTTTAAAGGGACTTCCAGGCGTCCTCCCATATTTTGACGATGTGTTGATAACAGCTGGGAGCGAATTAGAGTTAGCAAAGAGACTAGATGGGGTCCTTTCAGTATTCGAGAAAGCGGGACTTCGACTGAGAAGGGACAAATGTGTATTCTTTGCGAGGGAGATTGAGTTCCTTGGGTTCAAGATAACCCCAGAGGGCATCAAGCCCTCCGAGTCCAAGGTTGCGGCTGTGCAAAACGCCCCTTGCCCCACCGCGAAACCGGAGCTGCAGTCATTTCTAGGGCTCTTAAATTTTTACCATTCCTTCCTGCCAAGGAAGGCATCCGTTGCGGAGCCACTGCACGCGCTTTTAAAGAAAGAGGCGGTTTGGCGGTGGGGAGATAGGCAAGAGAAAGCTTTCAGGGAGCTAAAGGCGCTTTTATCCTCGGATGCTGTCCTGACCCACTTTGACCCGAGGAGACCAGTAGTTTTAGTCTGTGATGCGTCCCCAGTGGGGGTGGGGGCGGTGCTATGCCACGTGTTGGAGAGCGGGCGGGAAGCCCCAGTTGCATACTACTCCAGGTCCCTTTCAAAGGCCGAGCGCAACTATGCGCAAACAGATAGGGAGGCCCTGGCCATAATTGCTGGAACCAAGAAGTTCCACGATTTCTTATACGGCCGCAAGTTTACGGTGGTGACTGATCACAAGCCTCTCCTGGGAATCTTCACCACGGGCAAGCCCACCCCTCAAATCCTGTCCCCCCGAATGCTACGTTGGGTGATTTTCCTTAACGCCTACCAGTATGAGCTGGTCTATCGCCCAGGGAAGGAGATCTCCTATGCGGACGCGCTGTCCCGGTCTCCCCTCCCTAGTTTAGGAGACCCCGCATGCGAGGTAGAGCAGGACCACCAAGTCCTGCTGATCGAGTCCCTCAACTCACCCCCCATCGTCCCGGCCGACCTCGCCAAGGCCACAGCGGCCGACAAGATGCTGGCCCAAGTTAGCTCCTGGGTTAGGAAAGGGTGGCCCACTGCTCCCCCCGAGGAACATTTCAAGCCATTCTTCAGGCGTAGAGTAGAGCTGTCCCTGGAAAGGGGCTGCTTACTCTGGGGCCAGCGGGTAGTCATCCCAGAAAAGCTGAGGGCCAAGGTACTGAAGCTACTGCATACCAGTCACCCGGGAATAGTGCGCTCCAAGGCGCTGGCCAGGAGTTTCTTTTGGTGGCCCCAGATAGATGCGGACATAGAGCGGTTAGTGGGCACGTGCGAGAGTTGCCAGAGCTCCTGGCCCGAGGAATCCCGGCTACCCCATAGGGAATGGGACACGGCCCGCGGGCCATGGTCCCGGATTCATGTCGACTTCGCTGGCCCTTTCCGCGGGTCCATGTTTCTGCTAATAGTCGACTCCTATTCCAAGTGGTTGGAAGTAATCCCCATGAACAGCACCTCCTCTGCGGCAACCATTAAACAGTTGCGCAAGGTCTTTGCCTGTTTCGGCCTGCCGGACGTCCTTGTTAGCGATAACGCTAGTACCTTCACATCTGCGGAGTTCAAGACCTTTATTGAAAGAAACGCCATCAGGCATATTACCGCTGCCCCGTTTCACTCCGCCACAAACGGTCAGGTAGAGCGCCAAGTGCGCACTACGAAAGACGCACTGCGGCGCATGGGTCCCGGCGAGTTAAACCTCCATCTGTGTCAGTTCCTCATCTGCTACAGGACAACCCCCCTAGCGTCAGGGCTTTCGCCAGCCGAACTCCTCATGAGGAGGCGTCCGGCAACACTTTTTGACCGGATGGACCCGTACAGGGTGGAGGATGAAGAGAGAAATATAGATATCGGGGTAGGAAGCTCAAAAAGTTTTTCGGTAGGGGACCCAGTTCACTGCAGGAACTACGTGGCCAGCGTGGGTACCAGGGACGATCATTGAGCAGACGGGGCCAGTATCCTATAGAGTTGAGACTAGCTCGGGTCTACTCAGGAGAAGGCACGCCGACCAACTCAGAAGGCGGGTCACCAGTGATGGGGAATCAGCGTTAGGGTCCTCCCCCACCCGCATTACCCAAGGGGGAGACACGGCGGAATCCACGGGTACAAATGCATACCCTGGATTCCCAGCCACAGAGGAGGATACTTTGAAAGAGAGGGATGAGCTTGATTATGATTTGCGTACCAGGGGGGTGTAGCGGAGTGGTCCCCCACCCGTCCTAGCGAAAAGAGGGGTTTCAGTTCAGCCCCTGGTACCTCCAGTCCCCCCAGCCCTTTTGTTTTAGAATATACCATAACTCCAGCCCCCCGGAGACAATCACCCCCGAGACAGACACCCCCGAGACAGGCAGGAGGGGGGAATCCACCCACCTCAGCCTCTAGAACACCCGGACAGGCAACAGGGGGTGGCGAGACCACGCGGGCCTCATCGTCAGTCCCGAGATTCGTGCTGGGAGGTACCCCAAGCTCCTCAAGCGGTAGGCAGGAGTTCACATCCCAACTGTTCATTCCATTCCCGTCCCCAATGCAAGGTTGTCGCAGAGTCCCCACCGAACCACTAATGAGTCCCCCCTTTCCGTTGCAGGACAGGACTCCATGGAACCAGGAGCCCCCGGCTCCCCTATGTTAAGTCAAGCGGCCGCGCGCCCCAGACGCACGTGCGGCAAGCCACAATGGTTGAGGGACTTCGTCCCATCCTAGGGGGGAGGAGTGTTGTGTATGTACAATGTTGCTTTAAGAAATGTATGAATGTAACCTGTTACATCCTGATCATCACCCAATAAACCTGCGTTTAGCCCTCACTGCGGCTCCTTCTTTGTCTTCCGTGCAAGACACTAAAGGGTTAAATGTGTATAAGTGGGGTGGGAATATATTGATAATTTTGTATACAGTAGTTGTATTTTGTTGAGGTTTTGTTGAGTTGATAAGTGTTCCCCCCCCCCCAATCTCGTTGTTCTGTGCAGGACAATGACAAAGATTTATCTATCTATCTATTAATAGGTGAAACAAATATATAAGATAGACTCATTACATGCAAAGCGAGATAGTTCAAGCCTTACTTTGTTATAACATTGATGCTTATGGCTTACAGTTTATGAAAACCCCAACTCCCCCATCTCATGTACCCCATAATAATCACATAATCTCATGTACGCTGTATGCCATGATCATCACAATTGCAACAAATTAAGGCATGAGATCTCTCGCTTTGCATGTAGTGAGTCTATGTCATATATTTGTTTCACCTTTTAAGTGAAATGAATGAACATTTGCTCGATATTCTAATTTTCCAAGTTTCACCTGTACATAACAGAGCTGAAAACGTCAGTAATAGTGAGAGGAAGAGGATGATGATCCAGCTCCTTCAATTACTCTGTAGGGAATGGGTGCCAAACCAAACCAAATATCTTCATGGTAGTTGCTGAAATATAATTTAGAAGAGCAAAATGCCATTGGGACATGGGGATTGCACCAATTGGCATTTTCCTCGGCTCCCTTCATCCTGTACCACATTGCCTTAAAACCAGGCAGTGTAGATGGGCCTTAACTCGCCAGAGAGCATCTAATGCAAAGCTCCACCTTGATCTGTCCTAGACTTGAAATGTTATTTAAAATGGTCTAGAAAAGCCATTTAAGGTCTCACCTTCAAGCTTTATAGGACATAATGAAGCAAGAGACCTCATGTGGGTGCAAATAATGTGTATGTCAAAGAACTTTCAGAGCTCATGTAGCCTCCAGGAGAGAAAAAAATGGTACAGTTAGGTCATGTCAAACTCTGGATTTAAAAGCCCTAGGCTGGCGAGTAGAGGATGTGTTTCTAGGCAGCCACTTGTATTTATTAACTTCAGATTGCAGTAAGACCTGCTGTGTTTGAGGTTAACTCTGCATGTTTAACTGAGTAGAGCCCTGCACTTCTGTCCCAGAGGCCTTTCTTGGCAGCATCATTGCAGAAAGGCTCACAGCAGGGCTGTAGCCAGGATTCCAGATTTGGCGGATGGGGTGGGGTGTTCAGGAGGGGCAAAAAAAAAAAAATTCAGGAGAGGCAACAATGTCACACTCACATATATAACATTGGCATCACGGGGTGGGGTGGGGGCGAGCTGTTAGCTCAGGAGGGCTTTCATGCCCCCCCTGCCCCCTGGCTACAGCCCTGGCTCCCAGTTTGGAATCTGTAAGCACATCAATGCACTGCAATGTATAAATGACCTCACTTGATGAGGTTAAAGTCTGTTGTGTCACTCAAGTGACTCTCTGGTCAGAGCTGGGCACCAAACACAGTTCAAGCACCTTTTTCTGTTATTATCTCCCCTCTCTACAACCTTTGTAGTTGCTCAACAATTTAACTACATGCTTTCAGAATTAAAGAATCAGAAGTAATAGACAATGCTAGGATCCTCTTTCATTTATAGGACAAATCACTGGTTTCTAACCTTGTCTCCTCAGATATGGTGGGAGAACAATTCTGGGGATCCGAGGTCCTTGGCCAGGTTGACCAGAGGTTCTGGGGGCTGAAGTCCAACTATCTGGGACTCAAGGTTGGGAATCACTCTATTTCAGAGATTCTCAACCTGTGATCTGTGGCACCATTTCATGTGGGCCACCCCACCACCGCCTCCACCAGGAAGTATCATGTAGTGTAGGAAGATCAAAATGGCTGTCTGGCCCCCAAAGCTGTCTGAGGAAGCATGACCCGGCCCTTGGCTTTAAAAGATTGAGAACTCCGGCTCTATTTGATCAGGAATTCTTAGAATGTGTTTCAGGAAATCATTAGAAGATAGAATAACTTAAGGCTTCAAAGAGGGCTGATTATCAAAACAAAAGCTTTGTTACAGCTCCTGCAAATATGACTGGACTTTTGAAAATAGTATGGGCTTCACTGGTGAGTATGATTGAGCAGCCATGAAACCTGCAGGGATCATATCTCTCAAACACTGACATGATTTTAACTCTTAATGATGTGCTCTCAGTAATTTCTAGTTTGACCCTCATCTCTCAAAAAGGATGCCTACATCAGTGTTACTCTTTCAGTGATTACCCAAGAGCAGTACTGTTGTGTTCTGTAAAGCAGTGCCTTTAACAATGTACCTTTGCCATGTGTTATCAATGTAACCTTTTCTGTGTGCAACATTATAACCATCACCTGTATCAATGTAAGCCTAATAAGGGGACGCGATCTAGTGACCACCAGAGGGCAGTAGCGAGCGTCCAGCTCTCATGGATCATAGTCACCTGGGTCAGCAGCGCGGGAAGATTCCCCGCGACTTCCTCACCTGGTCAAGAAGGGCGTGACCTCCTACGACGTCACGCAGGCAGCAACCAATAGCCTGTCGACGAGCCACATTCAAATGTATAGCCAGCTGTATATATTGAGCTACCCATCCGCCATTACCACATGTCCCCCGGATCATCATGCAATAAACCTGTGTTAAGCCAACCCTTCGGCTGTTTCGTTGTCTTTGGTCCCTTACACTAAATTGGCGACGAGGATGGGATGGCAGCCCACGGGACCAAGACATGTGCCGGTTTCGAAATCAGGAAACCGGGCGACTGGGAGATCTTCGAGATGGACTTCCAGGCCGCACTGATCGAGTCCGAAGTCACGGAAGAGGCGAAGAAAAGGGCCATCTTCACCAGAATGCTCGGACAAGAAACAAAAAGGACCTTGGTGGACCTGATTGCACCGAGGAGGGTGAGCGAATTCAAGGCCAAGGAACTCATGCAGTTGCTGCGTGAGCACGTCCGGCCCGCCACGGCGATGTTTCCCGCTCGGAGTGCGTTTTGGAGGCAAGTCCAAGCGCCCGGGGAGACGGTCGCCGCGTTCGTGGCGGCCCTGCGGCTGGCGGCCGGCCCGTGCAAATGGGAGAACGTCGAAATCACCCTCCGAGACTGTGTGCTGTGCGGCCTGAACGACGCCGAGACCCAGCGCACATTAATGAACCAAGAGCCGCCTCCCACGCTGCAGGAGGTCGTCAGAGCGGCCCAGGCTGCAGAAGCTATGAAGGCCGGGGTCCAAGAACTCCAGGACTGGCGGCCAAAGTCGAGCAAAGCAGAGGCTCCGGTACAGGCGGCCCAGCGAACTTCGAGGTCGTCTACAGAGAGCAGCGACGACGAGGACGTACAGAGGGTCCGGAAGGAGAGCCGGCGATGCGACGGCTGTGGCGCGGCCCACGACCGCGTGAAATGCCCCTTCCGGAAGGCCGAGTGCCACAACTGCGGCCGCCGCGGGCACATCGCCAAGGTGTGCAGGAAGAAGCGCGAGTCCCGGAGGAGCTCCCCAGACCGTTCCGCGGGACGAGACCGCCCAGCGAGACCCAAAGACGGCGCCCAGGCCACGCGGAAGCAGGACGGCGTGGGCCGCATCGCCGACGGCAGCGAGGACGACACCCCAGTGTTCAGCGTGTCTACGGGACACCCCCGCTACTTTGTTGAGGTACTAGTCCAAGGGGTGCCCATTAGGATGGAAATTGACTCGGGGTCCTCATATTCAATCATTTCCCAGAGGGAGTTTTTCGGAATTGCCCCCCAAAAGCAGCCCAAGCTCAAAGCATTGAGGGCCACACTACGGGATGTGCAAGGGAACAGTATTCCAGTGTTGGGGGTTGGAGAATTTCAGGTCAAATTCAAGGAGCACGCCGCGTCCCTTCCCCTGGTCGTGCTCAAGGGAGGAAATTGCAGCCTCCTCGGGACTCAATGGTTCCAGCCCCTGGGGTTGTTCATTGGGGGGGTGCATGCCGTGGGGATGCACGCTGTTGGGACTGATCCAATTCAGGAGGTGTGCGAGGCGCACCCCGAAGTCTTCAAAAAGGGACTGGGGAAATTCAAGGGGCCCCCAGTGACTTTCGACCTGGACCCGGAGGTCCGCCCTGTTCGCCTTAAACCACGCCGGGTGCCGTTCGCACTCAAGGACAAGACAGAGGCGGAACTGGACAAATTGGTGGGTCAGGGGATTCTTGTGCCTGTAGATTCTGCGGAGTGGGAAACTCCAATTGTAACTGCTCTAAAGGCCAATGGGGAGGTCCGCATATGCGCCGACTACAAGTGCACCATCAACAAGGCGATCCGCCCGAATGCATATCCGGTGCCGGTAGTCAGCCATCTGCTGGCCAGGTTACACGGGGGGAAGTGTTTCGCTAAGCTCGACTTAGCACAGGCCTACCAGCAGCTCACGGTGTCTCCTGGCGCAGCTGCTGCGCAGACCATAGTCACCCATAAGGGGGCGTTCCAGGTGACGCGCCTCCAATTCGGCGTGAATTCGGCGCCAGGAATTTTCCAGTCACTCGTGGAACGCCTCCTGAAGGGTCTGGAGGGGGTGTTGCCTTATTTTGATGACGTGTTAATAACAGGGGGGAGTCGGGCTGAATTGGCCAAGAGGTTGGGGAAGGTCCTGACGATATTCGAAAAGGCGGGGCTGAGGTTGCGAAAGGACAAATGCGTCTTCTTCGCAACCGAGGTTGAATTCCTAGGGTTTTGTGTGACTCCTGAGGGGATAAAACCATCCAAGTCTAAGGTGGCAGCCATCAAGAAAGCCCCCCGCCCCACCTCCAAGCCCGAGTTGCAGTCGTTCCTAGGGCTGCTCAACTTTTACCACTCCTTCCTTCCCCGGAAGGCAGCGGTGGCTGATCCGCTACACAAGCTGCTAAAGAAAGACCAGGCATGGAAGTGGGGTGATGACCAAGAAAGGGCATTTAGTGAGCTGAAAAGCCTCCTGGCGTCTGACGCCATACTGACCCACTTCGACCCCAAACGCCCAGTAGTTCTGATCTGTGATGCATCTCCAGTGGGGGTGGGGGCGGTGCTGTGCCACGTGCTGGAGAACGGAAGGGAGGCCCCGATAGCATTTTACTCCAGGTCCCTGTCCCAAGCAGAGAGAAACTACGCACAGACGGACAGGGAGGCATTAGCGATAGTCTCGGGGACGAAAAAATTTCACGATTTTCTGTATGGCCGCCCCTTCACCATTGTGACGGACCACAAGCCCCTGCTAGGCATTTTTACCGCGGATAAGCCCACCCCTCAAATCCTGTCCCCAAGGATGCTCAGGTGGGCCATTTTTCTCAACGCGTATCAGCACGCGTTGGTCTACCGGCCCGGGAAAGAGATCAGCCATGCGGACGCCCTATCTAGGTCTCCCCTTCCCCTAACGCCCAGCCAGGTGAGCCCCCCGTAGTGCCCGCCGACATTGCCAAAGCGACAGAGAAAGACAAAACGTTAGCAACAGTAAGCTCCTGGCTACAGAAAGGGTGGCCCGCATCCTCCCCAGCGGAGGAGTTCGCTCCATTTTTCAGAAAAAAGCTAGAACTGTCCCTAGAGAGGGGGTGTCTCTTGTGGGGGCAGCGGGTGGTGATTCCCACTTCCCTTCGGCTGCGGGTGCTCAAACTGCTTCACGTCAGCCACCCCGGCATCGTGCGATCCAAGGCGCTGGCCCGGAGTTACTTCTGGTGGCCCCAGCTAGACGCCGACATCGAGCACATGGTCGGCACTTGTGAAAGTTGCCAATGCTCCAGACCGGAGGAGGCCCGCCTTCCCCACAGGGAATGGGACGCGGCTAAGGGGCCGTGGTCCCGGGTGCACGTTGATTTCGTGGGCCCGTTCAGAGGCACCCTGTTCCTCCTTGTAGTGGACGCTTTCTCCAAATGGTTGGAGGTTATCCCAGTCACGAGCACCTCCTCGGCCCAGACCATTAGGCATTTGCGGAGGCTCTTTTCCACGTTCGGCATACCCGACACGTTAATTAGCGACAACGCTAGTTGTTTCACGTCCTCTGAGTTTAAGGCATTCATGGAGATTAACGCCGTTCGGCATATCACCTCCGCCCCGTTTCACCCGGCCACCAACGGCCAAGTAGAGCGCCTCGTCCGCACCACGAAGGACGCGTTGCGGCGCATGGGCCCAGGGGATTTGAACCTACAAGTGTGTCAGTTTCTGCTAGGGTACAGGGTGACCCCGTTGGCGTCAGGATACTCCCCCGCAGAGCTCTTAATGCGCAGGAAGCTGACCACCATCCTTACTAGGCTAGACCCCACGAGGGTAGAGGACAAAGGGAGGAACATTGGGCTAGAGGCCACAAAGAGTTTCAGTGTAGGCGCCCCCGTGCATTGCAGGAATTACGCCAGCACGGGCCCAGCCTGGGTACCGGGCGTAGTTGTGGAGCAAACTGGCCCCGTGTCCTACCGCGTGGAGACCAGCACAGGGCTCCTGTGGAGGCGGCACGCGGACCAGCTCCGACGCAGGGTCTCCGATGAGCAGGGCACTGATCAGGCAGGAAATAAGTCAGCGTTAGGGTTCTCCCCCACCCGTTCAGCCCAAGGGGGAGGAAAAGGGGACCGCGGGCCCCCACCAAGGGGGGAGGAGGATGTTCTCGTAGATACCCTAGGGGATCTTTCCGAGGAGGAGGAACCCGACCCCATACATATCTCGCGGAAAGTCCCCACAAATGCGGGTACCCCTACCAAGTTAGATTTTGATTTTCAGAACCGGGGGGGGGGGTTTCGGAGTGGTCCCCCACCCGTCCAAGCGAGAAGAGGGGTTTTTCGTTAGCCCCGACGGCCCCCGGTCTCCCCACAATGGAGTTTTTCCCTTCCCCTAAGACCGCCAGACAGCGGCAAGCCACTAACAAGTCTCCCTCTCCCATTTCAGGACAAGGGACCAGGGAACAAAGAAGCAATAACGCCCCCGGGGGGGGCAGCCCTCTTCACGGCCCAAACGCACATGCAACAAGCCATCTTGGCTGAGAGACTTCGTCTCATCCTAGGGGGGAGGGATGTTGTGTTCTGTAAAGCAGTGCCTTTAACAATGTACCTTTGCCATGTGTTATCAATGTAACCTTTTCTGTGTGCAACATTATAACCATCACCTGTATCAATGTAAGCCTAATAAGGGGACGCGAGCTAGTGACCACCAGAGGGCAGTAGCGAGCGTCCAGCTCTCATGGATCATAGTCACCTGGGTCAGCAGCGCGGGAAGATTCCCCGCGACTTCCTCACCTGGTCAAGAAGGGCGTGACCTCCTACGACGTCACGCAGGCAGCAACCAATAGCCTGTCGACGAGCCACATTCAAATGTATAGCCAGCTGTATATATTGAGCTACCCATCCGCCATTACCACATGTCCCCCGGATCATCATGCAATAAACCTGTGTTAAGCCAACCCTTCGGCTGTTTCGTTGTCTTTGGTCCCTTACACTAAAAGTACCTAGTGCCTACAGAGCACTTCATAAAAAGATTACCTGTTTCTCAAAGCTGTAAAACAGTATTTTTTTAAAAAAACTTTTATTTTATTTGGTGCTATAGAAATAAGTAATGTTTCCGAGCTGTGTTCTTTATTGAAAATGAAGACATCAGGACTGAAATCCAGGTCTTCAACACCTTGCCTGACATAACCTTTAGTCACAGATTAGAGGGGACCACTAGAGAAATGGGGATTGTGGACTCGCGGCTGCTGCTAGAAGAACAGGTAGCGGCTGTGGCCAGGAAGGCTTTTGCCCAACTTCGGGTGATTCGCCAGTTGCGCACACTCCTGGACCGGGGCTCCTTGCTTATGGTCACCATGCTCTGGTCACTTCCCGACTAGATTATTGTAATGCGCTCTACATGGGGCTGCCCTTGACGACCATTCGGAGGCTGCAGCTGGTCCAGAATGCGGCAGCCCGGGTGGTGATGGGATGTGGGCTATATGCCCATGCCTCACCGCTACTTCGGGAGCTGCACTGGTTACCAGTTTGTCTCCGGGTGCAATTCAAGGTGCTGGTTTTGACCTTTAAAGCCCTATATGGCAGTGGGCCAGGATACCTTAGAGACCGCATCATCCCAAGAGTGTCTGCCCATCCAACCAGAGCGGACCGGAGGGGCTCTCTAATAGTGCCATCAACTAGGGGTGCACATCTGTCCAGCACCTGAAGGAGGGCCTTCTCCGTGTCCGCACCAACCCTCTGGAACCTCCTGCCAACAGATCTAAGACTTCAAAGACAATTGCTGCCCTTCAGGAAAGGATTGAAGACCTGGCTGGCAGGGCAGGTGTGGGGCCCGAATGGGAACACGGTCCCCGCCTGCTGGCTTATGTAAACCATTAAGAACTCTCTCTTCTTCTTTTTATAGTGGGTGGGATGGGTGGGTGGGATATGGGTCTTTTAAAGTGGGTGGGATATGGGTCTTTTAAAGTGTTTTTATGTGTTTTTAGAATTTGTTGTAATGCCACCCTGAGTCGGGTTCTGCCTGAGTGGGCGGCATATATAAATATGACTATTAAATTAAATTAAAATTAAAATTGTTTCTATAGAAGCTTCTTCCAGTCCTTCTGATGCTCTGTTGCCATTGCTGGTACTCCAGCTGTTGTGCTGCTCTTCTGCGGATGGTCTAGGATAGGGGTCCTCAAACTTGGTCTTCCATGTGTTCTTGGACTTCAATTCCCAGAAGTCCAAATCAACACACCTGCTGATCATTTCTTCTGGGAATTGAAGTCCAAGAACATCTGGCGAACTAAGTTTGAAGACTCCTGGTCTAGAAGATGAATTTCCCCACCAACAATTAATACACTCAAGGAGTGGGGAGTCACCTGTGACTCTAGACTAGCTCATTCTGCTCAGCAGCTACCTATGTGATGTGTAATCAAGACATGCTCTGATACTTTGTCAATTAGCTGGAATTAACTATGACAAATTATGCAAATCAAATTATGCAAAATGGCAGTATAGAAATGTAACAAATTAAAAATAAATAAATTATATAAGCAACAAGGGAACAGTTGGCCATATTCTTCAGCAGAGCTTTAAAGATGTGCCTAAGTTATTATGAGAGCCATAGTAAAAAATATAATATAGAAAAAAGAACTGTACAGCATTATTCTTTAGGGTAGCCTTCTTTCTTATCATTCCATGTACCCAGAAAGAGGCAAGACCAATCAATAATAGTGCACTTCTCTATTCATGCCATATTCTGAGATCATGCCCTGCATGTGTGTTTGCCATTTTAAAGGAACAACCGATCTCCACATTTTTATTTTGTGAGTATAACAAATTAAAAACATGACGTAGAAGCAGAAAAGTTATATAATAATAGTTTTTGTTCATGAGTTGAGGCTCTTTTTTTCTTTCTTTAGCATGCTTCAACAGACTAACACAGGTACTGTACTTTGTTGAGAATGTCTACAATGTTGTTGCTTTTTTACAAAATTTGAGACTCCTTGTAAAGGTGATTTTCACTCATCTAACCCCAACTTCAATAAATTTCTTTAGTTATTGAATCAATTCTTCTTTCTTAATTGTGTCTCAGGAAAAATAAACCTGTCATATGACATCTCTCTCTGTGTCCCTGTCTCTTTCCGCCCATAAACAGATTGTCTCATTTGCCAGAAACGGATCCCATGGCTTTCATTTCCAGTGTGGGACTGATTTGTCAAAGTAAAAACACTTATGATTACAACCTTTCATCTCACAGATACAGCAAATAGAATTGTAAGCCAGAGATGTTGCATTTTCTCTGAAAGCTGTCAAGGCTGTGAGATGTGATGGGGGAGGAACAGAGAAGGAGAAGCTGTGGCTGTATGATCTCTCACAGTTTTATAGAGGAATGTAGGATATCTCGAGAGAACACAGGTTGCCAAAAGGCAGTTCTTTCTGGGCTTGCATGGGTCTTACAAGAATACGCTATTCAAATTGGAGATATGAGTTGTATGTTATGCATCAAGAATTCCTGAATATTTGGAATATCATGAGAGGTTCTGTGAGTAATAATGAAAACAATGATTTAAAACCACCATGACAACAATGTTGCCATCTCCTCTAGCACAACCATACTCTCTCAGAAAGATTGCTTTCAAATGTGGTAATGAAACTAAGGTTCCTAGGGTTGAAATGCTATGACTTTTTAATTGACAAGAATGATATCCATAGAAATAAATATCTGTTCTTATTGTATGATTCCATGATCCACCTCCCACCCATTTCCTCTTAATTTAGCTGCAATAATCATTGTAACCAGACTGGATATAGATTTTCTTGGCATCAGTACATCATTTCTTGCACCACAATTACCTGAATCTACCAGCTAGAGCAGCTAAAGAAGGTAACTTTTTAAACTATAAACTAAGAAATTAATGTTTCCAAGTTCTGAAATCTATAAATGACTAGTTCTTGCTGGAGAATAAAACTTCTAGAGCTGGAGAAAAGGTTTCTCCTTGTTGGGGAAAGGAACGTCTGAGAAGGCTCATGCTTTTCCAAGCTCTGGTTGGTGAACATGATATTTGCACGCACAGACCATCAAAAGAATAATGATTGGAAAGGGAGTGGTATTAAAATGAAAGAACAAATAATCCCTTTTAGGGTGGATTCTTTTTTTTTTTTTTTTTTTTTGTTACTCCCTGCAATGCTGCGTCATATTGTGAGGTTATTTCCAGGTACAAAAGATCATACTAAGTTACTTCATGTTTATCAAGGAGAAACAAATGCCATTTGTCAACACAGAAAAGAATAGAACTCAAAACCTGGCTGGCAGACCAAGTATGGAGTGCAGGTGGAAGGGTGACCCCCATTGGGTTGTTGGTGTAGTGGAAAACTCCTTCCCCCTCACTCCCTTCAGTCCCTGCACCCTTTTTTAGGGGGTGGGTAGTTTTTAATCAGTTTTAATTATGTTGTTTTATCTGTGATTGTGAACCGCCCTGGGTCAGCCTAGGCCTAGTGGGCGGTGTAGAAATCAAACAAATAAATAATAAATAAATAACTAGTTCAAGTGAAAAGTCACCAACCTTCCTTCCTGCCCCACAGCAGAAACTATTTTACTGGGTAACAGCAGGTAATATTTAGCAGCTTGTAAATTTTAGCCAAAAGAGACTGTGGTGACTTAGTGGTTAAGATACTGAACATGATGACTGGAAGATCACCAGGTCAGCAGTTCAAGACCTGAGTGCTGCATGATGGAGTGAGCTTCCATCTCTGTTCTAGCTCCTGCCAACCTAGCAGTTCGAAAGCAAGAAATTGCAAGTATTGCAGATCAGGGATTCTCAACTTGTGGTCTGTGGGCTGGATGCGGCCCATGGCACCATTTCATGTGGCCACCACCACCTCCACCACACCTAAAAATGCCATGTGGTGGCACTTTCATTTTAGAATTTGCTTTTAAAATTTGTGACGATCACACAGATGTGAAGGACACAGAATCCCTGCCATCAAATGGGGTGAGAGTGGTCCTCAAAATACAGTGTTCCTTCTGTTTACTGATTTCATGACAGAAAAAATGTGGTTCCATCAGGGTGGAATCAAACACCACTTTGGTCATGGCCAGACAAAGCATATAACCTGCTTGTTGTAGCTCTTGGGGGTCACTCGTAGTTACAGTGTCCGCACCGCACATTGTAGATGTTGGTGTGTCCCAGCATTGGTTTTTGAACCCCTATTAGGAAGTTCTATTTTTTGGAGGGGCGCTCACTTTCAGCCCATTCACAGCAAGTGTGGCTGCTGAGAATGGGCTAAAAGTCAACCCAGCAGCTGTTAATTGGTTGCCTCTTGTGTAAACGTCTGGTATGCTGAAATGGCTTACAAGCCGCTTCAATAAATTGGAAATTGAACACTTCCCATGATCATTGGTGAATGGTCAAGGGAAGTGAAATAATTTTTAAATGTTTAATAGTTCATTGTTCAAGTGCTGCATCACTTCATTTAAATAAAAACTATTGTTTGTGTATTGTTGATTGAAACCACATTATATCAACAATACACAGATGTGTTGAGCTTATAATTTAGGCAGCCTTAGTAAGCATAAGGGGACTGCAGTGGCTCAAGTGGTAAAGACGCTGAACTTGCTGAATGGAAAGTCGGAGTTTGATTCCCGGGTACTGCATGACAGAGTGATCTCCCATCTCTGTTCCAGCTCCTACCAACCTAGCAGTTCAAAAGCAAGAAATTGCAAGTAGATAAATAGGGGCCACTTCAGTGGTAAGGTAAACAGTGTTCTGTCCACTCTGGTGTTGAGGCATGCCTGCTACATGTCCACAGAAATGTCTGAAGATGCAGACAGCACTGGCTCTTTAGCTATAAACAGAGATGAGCACTGAAACCTAGAGTTGGATACGACTGGCTTTCGAGCAAGGGTGACCTTTACCTACTAAGCATAAACAATAGTGGGGGCTATGGGATTTCTAGCCCACAAGCTGTCTGTCTACCTGGATGTATATAGACCCCGTCTAATATGTAACTACTACTCCAGGCAGTTTATATGATAAAATAAAGTCCTCCTACCCAGTCCAATCCACTGATAATAAATAAACCAATAAGAAATAGACAAAAGAAACATTATAAATAAGAATTAACAAGAAAGCCTCATGGCGACGATCAGATAAACAAAGTTAAAAATTGACGAAAGCAATGGTAGGGATGTTGCCAAAGGCCTTTCTATACACCTCTGCTTTGACTGATTTCTGAAAAAACTGGAGGAAAACAAGCACTATGAATTTGGCACAGAAGCCTACAGGAAGGCAATGTAGGTAGGCTAGTTTTGGAAAGATGTGATCATATTTCTGCGCCCCCAATACCTGCAATGCTGTCACATTTTGAACCTGCTGAAATGTCTGCATTGTCTTCAAGGGCAGCCCTAGTTGCTTGTTGCCTGCATTTCTTCTATATTCTTCTTGTGTCGCATCTGATTCCAAATATTGGCTATTAGCCTGAAGATTGTCCTGAGAACAATATAATGCAGTAGCCTTCAATTTACCTTCCAATACACAGTATGATACCTGTACCGCTAATCTAGTTCCACCAGTCACTTTCTGGTCCTGAGCCCTTTTGGCATGCAAAGTCCTCCTCAACCCTAGGGCAGTATTGATGAAGCTGCTGCCCTCCATCAAGATGGATTCAAGTGGGATTTAATCCCCTTGGGGACCATCACCCTTCCCTCTGGACTAGGTCACTCAAGGCCGTTAGTCCTCAAGGTGGTCAGGTTACTTAACCACTGCCTGACGATCAGCTCTCAATCTCTGGCGGTATGGTCCACAGCAGGAAAATAATGATGGGCCAAAAGTTCAAAATTTGGCTAAACTGAGGAGGGGCATTTTGTGGGAATTCTGTTTGTTTGTTTATTTTTCTCGGACTATTGTAGCCTGTATTTCACAACAGCTGCAATAATTCTGTTGATGCTCGCTCTCAGTAGATGATATTTTGATGGCTAAAGTAAAGGTAAAGGTTTCCCTTGCTCGAAAGCCAGTCGTATCTGACTCTAGGGTGCAGTGCTCATCTCTGTTTCTAAGCCGAAGAGCCAGCGCTGTCTGCTTCTGCAGACATTTCCGTGGTCATGTGGCAGGCATGACTAGACACCGGAGCACACGGAACGCTGTTACCTTCCCACCGAAGTGGTCCCTATTTATCTACTTGCAATTTCTTGCTTTCGAACTGCTAGGTTGGCAGGAGATTTTGATGGCTATAATCTTTTATTTCCATTTCAGAAAATGCCCATTTTGCCTGCAGCTGAAAAGATAAATCTTTATTGTCATTGTCCCCTTGCGGGAACAATGAAATTTCTCGGTTGCTATATATCAACTCAAATAAGGCATACCCTATAATTTAAAACAGCTACAGAAACACCAATTTAAGACAGTACCATACAGTACAATATAAAAATTTAAAAATTTAAAATAAGATAAGATGACTTCAGAGGTCAGAGTTTCCATTTAGGGCCAAAATTGCTCTGAAGAAGAAACTGTTCTTGAGATGGCTCATTTTTACCTTCATTGTTCTATATCTCCGTCCCGATGGCAGAAGCTCAAAGAAGCAGTGGCCAGGATGCGATGGGTCTATCTAATGCTTTTCTGTGGCACCTGATAGTGTAAATTTGTTCTAAAGTGGAGAGTGGACAGCCGATAATACTCTCTGCTGTTTTAATAATTCTGTGCAACATTATCCTATCCCGATGAGTACTACTCAAATACCACACACATAAGCCATAAGTGAGCACCCTCTCAATAGCACAGCGATAGAAGGCAAGCAGCAGCTTTTGCGGAAGATGGTTTTTCCTTAGAGTTCTCAAAAAATACAGTCTCTGCTGCACCTTCTTCACAAGCCCCCTTGTGTTGGCACTCCAGGACAGATCCTCCTGTATCTCAATGCCCAGAAATCTGAACATCGCTACCCTCTCCACACAGGTTCCGTCAATCAAAAGTGGCTGGACATCGGTTCTCTGCCTCCTAAAATCCACCACAAGCTCCTTTGTTTTCTTTATGTTGAGGAGCAGATTATTGGTTCTTGTTGTGTTCTAATGGTTTTACCTTCCACATGGATTACAATGTATCTGAGCCAATGTAACCTTGCCTATAGCAACAATGTAACCTTCAGCTGTATCATATAAACCCTGTAATAGGACGCGAGCTAATGACCACCAGCTGGCAGCAGCGAGCGTCCAAGCTCTCTTGGTCCGAACTCATCAAAGGCAACGGCGCGGGAAGCTTTCCCGCCACCACCTACACCTGGACAAGAAGGGCGTGACCCGCAATGACGTCACGCAGACAGTAGCCAATGGGCTACCATGGCACCACGTTCAAATGTATTACTACTGTATATAAAGAGCTATCGATCCGCCATTACCTCATGTTCCCTCTGTCCACGATGCAATAAACCTGAGTTAACCCAGCCCGAGGCTGTGTCCTGTGTCTTGGTTTCATACACCAAATTGGCGACGAAGGTGGGATAATGGATCCCCAAGGAGCAGCCAGGGCACAGAGCGGGTTCAACATCACCAAACCGCAAGACTGGGAGCTGTTTGAGATGGACTTCCAGGCGGCGCTGGTGGAACTCAAAGTCAAGGAAGACGATGAGGAGAGGAAGAGGGCCATCCTCACCAGAATGCTCGGGATGGAAACCAAGCGGACGCTGGTGGGCATCATCGCTCCGAAGAAGGTGAGCGAATTTAAGGCGGACGACATCATGAAGCTGCTACGGGAGCGTTTCCGACCCTCGAGGGCGATGTTTCCCGCTCGGAGCGCGTTTTGGAGGCGAGTCCAAGCGCCGGACGAGTCGGTTGAGGCATTCGTGGCCGCCATGAGGGTAGCCGCCGCCCCCTGCAAATGGGACAACATCCTAGAAATGGCCCTCAGGGACGGCGTGCTGTGTGGCCTGAAAGACAAGGAGGTGCAGCGCAGCTTGATGAACAAGGAGCCGCCACCCACGCTGGCAGAGGTCGTAGAGGCCGCAGAAGCCGCAGAGTCCACGAATGCTGGAGTGGACGAGATGCACCAGTGGCGTGAGTGGCGTCCCAGAGCCGGCAAAGCGAAAAAATCGGTGCACGCAACTCAACGGGCCTCAAAGTCGTCCTCGGAAGGCAGCAACGGCGAGGAGGTCCAGAAGGTCCGAAAAGGGGGGCGCCGCTGCGATGGTTGCGGAGCGGCCCATGAGCGCGCGAGGTGCCCATTTAGAAAGGCCGAATGTTACACCTGCGGCCGTCGGGGGCACATCGCCAAGGCATGCAGAAAACGGAAGGAGGGCCGGAGGCAGTCACCAGACCGTTCGACCAGGCCGGACCGTTCAGCGAGGCCCAAAGATGGCGTCCAGACCACGAGGAAGCGGGACGGCGTGGGCCGCGTCTCGGACGGCAGCGAGGACGACGCCCCAGTGTTCAGCGTGTCCGCGGGACAGTCCCATTATTTCGTTGAGGTACTAGTACAAGGGGCCCCTATCAGGATGGAAATTGACTCGGGGTCCTCCTATTCTATAATTCCCCAGAAAGAGTTCTTGAAAATCGACCCCCACGTGCGGCCCAAACTTAAAACATTGAGGTCCACGCTACGAGATGTACAGGGAAACAGCATTCCGGTGTTGGGGGTCGGGAAATTTCGGGTTAAGTTTAAGAGACATTCTGCGGAACTGCCCCTAGTTGTCCTCAAGGGGGGAAGTTGTAGCCTCCTAGGGACACAGTGGTTTCAGCCTTTAGGCCTGTTCATAGGGGGAGTACATTCAGTGGGGGTGGATCCAATACAAGCGGTGTGCGATGCGCATCCCGCCGTTTTTAAAAAAGGACTTGGAAAATTCAAGGGACCCCCTGTAGCCTTCGACCTAGACCCGGAGGTCCGCCCGATAAGACTCAAGCCGCGCAGGGTGCCCTTCGCACTAAAGGACAAAATAGAGGCGGAACTGGACAAATTGGTGGGCCAGGGGATTCTTATTCCTGTTGATTCCGCGGAGTGGGAAACTCCAATTGTAACAGCTCTGAAGGCTAACGGGGAGGTGCGCATTTGCGCTGATTATAAATGTACGATTAACAAGGCGATCCGCCCTAATGCATACCCGGTGCCGGTGGTCAGCCACCTTTTGGCCAGGCTAAATGGGGGAAAGTGTTTCGCTAAGCTCGATCTGGCACAAGCCTATCAGCAACTCCCCGTAACTCCCGCCACGGCCGCGGCACAAACGATAGTCACACATAAAGGAGCGTTCCAGGTGTCGCGTTTGCAGTTCGGCGTGAACTCGGCACCCGGCCTTTTTCAGTCGCTTGTGGAACGCCTCCTGAAGGGGCTGGAGGGGGTGTTGCCTTATTTTGATGACGTATTGATAACAGGGGGGAGTGAGGCCGAACTGGCAAGGAGATTGGATAAAGTACTAACTGTGTTCGAGAAAGCGGGGCTGAGACTGAGGAAGGACAAATGTGTGTTTTTCGAAACCGAGGTCGAGTTTTTAGGGTTCCGGATCACACCCGAGGGTATTAAGCCATCCAAATCCAAAGTAGCAGCCATCAAGAAGGCCCCTCGCCCCACATCCAAAACCGAGCTACAGTCATTCCTGGGGCTCCTCAACTTTTACCATACATTCCTTCCGCGGAAAGCGTCCGTGGCCGAGCCGCTTCATCGGTTGCTTAAAAAGGAGGAGACATGGATGTGGGGTGACGAGCACGAGAGGGCGTTCAAAGAACTAAAGCAACTCTTGACTTCTGACGCAATCTTAACGCATTTCGACCCCAAACGGCCGGTGGTCTTAGTCTGTGATGCATCACCGGTGGGGGTGGGGGCGGTGCTTTGCCATGTGTTGGATGACGGAAGGGAGGCCCCGGTTGCGTTTTATTCAAGGTCCCTGTCCCAAGCAGAGCGAAATTACGCACAAACCGACAGGGAGGCATTAGCAATAGTAGCGGGGACCAAAAAGTTTCACGATTTTCTGTATGGCCGCCCGTTCAAAATCGTGACGGATCACAAGCCCCTGTTAGGGATTTTCACGGCAAGCAAGCCCACTCCGCAGATCCTATCCCCGAGAATGCTGCGATGGGCTATTTTTCTCAACGCATACCAACACGAGTTGGAGTACCGGCCCGGAAAGGAGATCAGCCATGCTGATGCACTTTCGAGATCCCCTTTGCCCTTGTCGGACGACCAAATGGCTAGAGTAGAAAGAGACCGCCAGGTGTTGCTAATTGAGGCCTTAGACGCACCCCCAATAGTACCAGCCGATATTGCTAGGGCGACAGGCAAGGACAGAACGCTGGAGAAAGTCAGCTCATGGGTACAGAAGGGGTGGCCGGCATCGTCCCCAAGCACGGAATTCGACCCATTCTTTCGGAAAAAACTAGAGTTGTCCCTAGAAAGGGGGTGCCTGTTGTGGGGCCAACGGGTGGTGGTTCCTACATCCCTGCGGCCGAGGGTGCTCAAACTGCTGCACGTCAGCCACCCCGGCATCGTTCGTTCGAAAGCGCTGGCCCGCAGTTACTTTTGGTGGCCACAGCTGGACGCGGACATTGAGCACATGGTCGGCACTTGTGAGGCATGCCAGGGATCCCGACCAGAGGCGGCCCGCCTCCCGCATAGGGAATGGGACACAGCAAGGGGGCCGTGGTCCAGAGTGCACGTAGATTTCGCTGGCCCATTCCGAGGAACCATGTTTCTCCTGGTGGTGGATGCGTTCTCCAAGTGGCTGGAGGTTATCCCAGTAAAGAGCACGTCCTCCGCCACGACAATTAGCCAGCTACGGAGAGTCTTTTCCACGTTCGGTTTACCCGACACTTTAGTCAGCGATAACGCGAGTTGCTTCACCTCCTCGGAGTTCGGGGCATTCTTGGAGGCAAACGCCATTCGGCATGTCACATCCGCGCCATTTCACCCGGCCACGAATGGTCAAGTGGAACGGTTGGTGCGTACAACAAAGGATGCGCTTCGGCGCATGGGCCCGGGGGACCTAAATCACCAAGTTTGTCAATTTCTGTTAGCGTACAGAGTGACCCCCTTAGCGTCTGGATACTCGCCGGCTGAGCTGCTAATGCGGAGGAAACTGACCACACTTTTGTCCAGGTTGGACCCGTCGAGGGTTGAGGACAAGGGGAAGAACATAGGTTTAGCAGTCTCGAAAGGTTTCGGCGTAGGCGATCCTGTACACTGCAGGAACTATGCCAACGCAGGCCCGGCCTGGGTGCCAGGAACGATAATAGAACAGACGGGGCCAGTGTCATATCGGGTGGAAACGAGCACCGGCCTCCTCTGGAGGAGACACGCTGACCAACTGAGGCGCCGAGTGAGTGAAGGGCCGGTCAGTGGGGCTCAGCAACAGGATTCAGCGATAGGGTTCTCCCCCACCCGTTTAGCCCAAGGGGGAGACAGTGAGGGACATCAGTCCGAAACCAGGGGGGAAAGCAGTGATCCCGACTCATATCCTTTTGATACCCCAGTTCTATCAGAGCCCGGGGGGAGGGAAAAGGAATGTGCGGCCGCCGCCGCGTCCCCCGAATGTAATTTTGATTTTGATTTTGCGAGCCGGGGGGGTTTTCAGGAGTGTTCCCCCACCCATCCAAGCGAGAAGAGGGGTTTTTCGTTAGCCCCCAGCGCCCCCGGTTCTTCCCTAAGAAAGAGCACACCTCCCAACAACGCCGCGGAGCCGCGGCAAGTCACTAACGAGTCTCCCTCTCCAATTACAGGGCAGGAAACCAGGGGACAAAGAGAAGGTAGCAAACCCGGGGAAAGGCAGCCCGCACCGAGACCCCAGCGTGTTCGAAATAAGCCATCTTGGCTGAGAGACTTTGTCTCCTAGGGGGGGGAGTGTATTTAAGGTGGGCTCGAGACGTTGTCTCATCCTAGGGGGGAGGGGTGTTGTGTTCTAATGGTTTTACCTTCCACATGGATTACAATGTATCTGAGCCAATGTAACCTTGCCTATAGCAACAATGTAACCTTCAGCTGTATCATATAAACCCTGTAATAGGACGCGAGCTAATGACCACCAGCTGGCAGCAGCGAGCGTCCAAGCTCTCTTGGTCCGAACTCATCAAAGGCAACGGCGCGGGAAGCTTTCCCGCCACCACCTACACCTGGACAAGAAGGGCGTGACCCGCAATGACGTCACGCAGACAGTAGCCAATGGGCTACCATGGCACCACGTTCAAATGTATTACTACTGTATATAAAGAGCTATCGATCCGCCATTACCTCATGTTCCCTCTGTCCACGATGCAATAAACCTGAGTTAACCCAGCCCGAGGCTGTGTCCTGTGTCTTGGTTTCATACACCAAAGTTCTACACCACTTTGTCAAAAATAAGGTATTATCCCCTATCCCCCAAGTCAGCTGAAACACACAAGAATGGAGAAGAGATTAGCAAATCCCACTGCCCCCTTTCCTCCCCCCCCCCGCCCCACTAACAAAGTTAAAGTACACAGCATTTCAAAGTAACCAAGCTATTTTGGGATGTGAGCCAAAAGTCCCACAGGTGGAGTGCCATGTTCCATGGCAATAAAAATACAACAACACATAAATTGACTAGAATTTCAGCAGTTTTGGCTCCCCCCCCCTCTTATTACCTTCAAAGCTGTAAAAACAATTTTAGATTCCTTTTATTACATTTAGATGCCTACTACATTCCTATTTACTATAGAATTCCTACAGTGCTTTACAAGAATAAAGCAATATGAATTGAACACATTTCAACAATACCATAAAAACACAAAAATCCTATTTTTTAAACGACTGGCTGAAAAATTAAACCATTCTGTTGAATTAAGTGTTTTATATTCCTAGGACTGTTGGATACAGTGCTTGCCTCTGGGTGTGTTTCCTTGACCAGGAAGCCTCTGTGACTCACTCTGAAACATAACTCGCTTCGTTGAGTCAGAATCTATTCCTTGTCATGCTTTGATTTAAAAGCGTGCTCTATGCAGGACAAATATTTCCAACCTGAGGAGGGAGATGAAGAGGACCAAATAAGCTCCAAGACTTGTCATCCTTACGAGGAGCCTGTCTTTTTAACATGTTACTGTCTCAGTTTCTCCGAGTGGTAAGGAAGTACATTCAATTCTACTTTTGATGTGAATACTTCTACTGCTTAGAGTGGGATAGTGGGTAAAAGTGTTAACAAATGTAACTAATCTCTATACTATTCCATTTAACTAATTAATAAATAAAACTAAACAATATAAAGTATTTTAAAACAATGTTTAATACCTATCACTTAAAGTGTTAATATACAGCAACAAATAATACAAGGGACTTGGCGATATATAACAAAGATTAAATATTAACGGTTTCGAATGTAATTTCTTCAATGGAACATTAATTTAGTGGAGAGAAAAAACCTCATTGTATTCAGATTTTTAAAATTGTTTCCCATGTGATGGTAGTAGAAAAAGGAGTTTCTCTGCTAGATTACATGCTTTCTTAACTTGAGCCAGGCTATCAGTGGACTAGGATTGTCACTGAACTTTTTCATTTCCTCAGACTTGTTGTCCCTTGGCAGACAGAAATTCAACAGGCAACCCAGTGTTTCTTGTATAAACAGTGATAGAAAGTGTTCTTCTTGATCCATCTGCTTCTTTGTGTGTATGTGTGTGTGTATGTGTGTGTGTGTGTGTCAGTGTCAGAGAGGGGGGGAGAGAGAGAATCTGACAATTAGGTTTAAATACCGTGTAAACATAAAAACTGTGCAGCTAGATTTTTCCTGTGAAACAAGAGTCACCCAAGACATAAGGCTAACTAGGCAATGGTACAGGAGGAAGAGTCCAGTTGAGAGAAGGCTGCATCATTATTTGTAGATGCAGAGCTGTTAAAAAAAACCCCAAAAGGTTGTTTTTCATCATTATTGGCAAGCAATTCTACAGATGTTTCATAAGAAGCACCTAGCCACGTTTTGTTCTTAGCAAAGACTCTACTGTGTCACATCAGAAGTATCTAAATATCATGTCATCATCTTGTGATGGAACTATCCACTCTGCTGAATTGTTTGCCTTTCCAAACTAATTTGATCATTCAATAATTTAAAAATATGCATATATAAATGATGAGGAGGAAGCAAGCTGAGAACTTGGAAGGCTGTGGTAACAGGGAAACCTTGGATTCTACATCCCAGTGAAGCATTTAAATAAGGAGGAAGTGTCCAGAGATTATATCAGATACTGTGGGAGCAACCTTTTTACCCACACCTCCTGCCTCCTGGTCCACATCACTTTTTCGTCCTTTGTCTCATCTCCTCCTTTGCTTTTATTTTATTTTATATTTATTGCATTTCTATACTGCCCATTTGTAATTTAAAATGGAGGGTATACTAAATAAACTCAGGGTTATTCTGGTGCTAGTGGGTCTGGTGCTGAGGGTGCCACTACCTCCTTGTCTGCTGAGTCAAAATCAGGAGCAGGTGAAGATAAAGGTTGCCCTTGCTTGAAAGCCAGTTGCGTCTGACTCTAGGGTTCAATTAACCAGTCAGACACCCTCATAACTGTATTTCTTGACATGTTTCCTTATTTTTTTGAAAAACAGGGTTGGTCCTAAATTACTCGTTAAAATATCCTCTCCCCACCCCATAAATCCACACTAGGAGCAGGGCATAGACCTCAGAGTCAGCCCACTAGTCATTGGGGTGCCTGTGGTTCCATCTCCTACAAGTGTCGCTTCCACACCCTGTGATAAAATTGATATGAAAGCAATGGCAAGAAAATTATGTAACTAACAATTTGTAATCGTTCTGTGGTGCCCAGAATATGTTGCCTGAAGTGGCTGCCTCATTCTGCTTCGTGATAGGGCAGTACCCTGTCAGATGAAATAAACATACCGGTATTTGTTTCTTGAGAAGGGAGAGCAGAGGAAATAACTCGAGGTGGAATAAAAGAGAAATGAACAGAGATTTGGGGAGAGAGTAATACAGTGTAAAGAAAGGAAAGAAGCAAGAGAGATAAAGCAACACAGAAAAGAAGCAGGCAAGCAGGAGTGTAGTGTCTCTAGAAGGAATGTCTTCTCACTTCCTGAAGTGTTCATCTGCTCATCTGTTAAGTGGATGAGTTTTGAATTCTTCTCTCCATGGATTCAGAGGATTTGTGATGTCACCAGGTATTGCCTTGTGACATCAGTGGATCTTGCCTTGAGCTTCAGGCCTTTTTGATGTTGGGGACAAAGGAACCCCATGAGCAGACATGTGCCACATCTAACATCAACTGGCCAGTCAAGGATCATGGGAACTGCACCAGCCCCTGGGATAGATAGCAGAGTCAACTTCTTACAACCCTAAGTGTGGGGGGTTCCTGCCATGACCTATTATCTCCATCAGCCCTGCTCACCTCAGACAATTGCCTTCCACCTTCATGACATTCTTTCTTCCTCTCTTTCCTTAGATCAAGGCCCCTGAGGCCGTACAGAGCATGGTATGAAAACCATCAGTGGTAAGTTGAAAACTTAATTATGGAAGTCTCTATATTTCCATTTCTATGAGATGACACAGTAAGATTAAAAGTTAATGATCCAAAGGGAAATAATAAACCTAAGGAAATGAGGGAAGATTTTTTTTAAATTATGCATTTTTTTTAAATAGAGCTGAACCAAAACTAACCGATTAACATTGTATTAACATGTAGCTTTTAAAAACATGCTTCTCACTGTTCACTGATCTTTCTGTGGCAGGAATGCTGTGTCTTGTGTGGTCCAAACCTGTTTCACATTAATTTCCAAGCCCATGTTTTTCTAAACACCCCCCCCTGTTTTTGACTGTAATAATCTCCGCTGTTTCGTTCTTCCAATTGGAGTCCAGGAAAGTTGTTTCAGGGACTGAAGCTCTAGAATGGGCCATCCTACAAGGACCAATGGTCATATTGCTTGCGCATTTCTGGTAGTTACAAACCCCCATAGCTGGTTTTTCCAATCTCAGCTCCCAACGCTGAACAACACCTCAGTCAGGTCTAGCTATACTTGCCTTCCTGACACAGACTGTGTCAAGTTTCCTTGGGTCGCTTGAGGACATGGGCGAGAAGCCAAAGAATGTTTAGTTCGCTTCCACTATCTATACAGATAAGGACTGCTGATTGGGCTGCTACAACTAATTGGCAGGAGTGTATTGTCCTGCTTTTCTAATAAAATGAGAGAAGACAAAGTTGCCATAACCACTATGTGTGCAAATAGCCATTCATGAAATTGCATCAATAGTATGGGCGGATAGTTTTTGCCATCCCTTCTAACTTCATTCCAGATTTTCTTCCACTTGGTTAATAATTAATCCAAACATTGATTTAAAAATATATATCAGGATTTCTAGTGTTGTTTTCCCATTTCTTTCTACCAAACTGTCAGCTTCTAATGGCAGTTCTTCCACTTAGCAAACTACAGAGTGGCCCCAGCAAACATGTTGTTAAAGGAAAATGAACTACTTATAGATCATGCTTAGGAAAGGAACAAACCATGACACTTTCCAGAACTCAGTTACATGGAGTGGATAGTTATAAAGCATGTGAGAGATGATTGTATTCATTTTAATGTACAGCCAATGGTGGAGAGATTATGAGTGTTGCAGCCCATTACCACACCAATGGCCACAAGTTGCACACTCTTGTACTACACAAACTGATGCCAATTTAGCTCACATGGGTACAAGTTTAGCTAAAGGTAAAGGTTTGTTTACAGCCAAAAAGCTAGCACTGTCTGTGTCTGCAGATGTTTCCATGGACATGTGGCAGGCATGCCTTGACACCAGAGTCATGAAATGCTGTTTACTTTCCCACCAAAGTGCTACCTATTTATCTACTTGCAATTTCTTGCTTTCAAACTGCTAGGCTGGCAGGAGCTGGGATGGAGACAGAAGCTCATGCATCATGCAGTACTCGGGTCTCGAACTGCTGACCTGCCGACCTTCCAGTCGTCAAATTCAGCATCTTAACCACTTGAACCACCACAGTTGGTTACAAGGTTACTAAAGAGCAATTCTGCTGTTCTGTAATTATTGCACCATTAGGTTAAGCCGTTCGGCAGCCTGTGAATGAAACGACAAAGGAAGTTAAAAGAACCACATATTTCTGTTGTGTTTCACACCACTAAATGTGCAACTTCCTTCTTTTAAAATGAGTCCTTTGCTAGAAAAGGAACTACAATAAACTCAGAAGACAAGCAGACAACACACTGATCTGGTCAGATCACTTAAAGGCATCCCCTTTACTTCATAGTGCAACATGAATGAGGTAAGTTTGAATTCTGTTTTGACATTCCTTTGGTTCCACCCAACTTTACAAGGCCAGCCAGTGGTGGGCATCAGCAGGTTCGCACCAGTTCACCAGAACTGGCAGCAAAAATTCTGGGTGGCCTCACCCATCCAAGTTTTGGGGAAAAAGTAGTCCTAATTCAGGTGCAACACAGGGCTTTTCCCCTGGCCATGCCCACCATACCACGCCCACAGTGTGGTAGTTTTTTTTTTTTTTTGGAGCCCACCATTGAGGCCAGGCCTATCATCAGACAGAGTGAAGTAGCCACCTAGTTATCAAGAAAGGGCAGCATAAGGAAGAGACACTTATAAGCCATTCAGCCAAGAGAACAGCAGTCCACCTAATTAACCTCTTGAGGAGTAGTCAAGTTTGGGCTGTCCCGACCTTACTCAATTGCAACATGGGCATCATATCCTGTTATTCAGCCAACAAAATTTCTTGGAAAGTTTTCCCCCAGATCTCCACCTTTTCATTTGCTTCCATTTATTTCAGGAGATAAGCAGCAACAAAAACAATACTGATTTCGGAATGTTACACTACTTGTTACTGTGGATAATATCCTGCTATTTATGGTGGAAATGGAGAAAAGGAGAAAAACTAGATGATACGAATCTTGGTAATAAATACGTCTTCATCACCGGCTGTGATTCTGGCTTTGGAAACCTGGCAGCTAGGACTTTGGATAAGAAAGGTTTCCAAGTGATCGCTAGCTGCATGACAGAAATTGGAGCAGCAGAGCTAGAAGCAAAGGCTTCTGACAAGCTCCAGACTGTGCTACTGAATGTGACAGACACAGATAACATCAAACTGGTGGCAGAAAAAATTAAAGCACAAGTAGGAGAAAAAGGTAAGTGACACAATAACTCATGGGTTCCCCTCCTGAGGCCCATGGGCTGGATCCAGCCCATGGTGCCATGTCATGTGCCCCCACCCACTCCAAGGGCATTCAAGAAACAAAATGGCTGCCACTTTGAAGTTGTTGGGGCAAAATGGCTGCTCTCATCGTGCAGGCAGAGCAAAATGGCCATCCTGCCCTTGAAGCTGACTGAGAGAGCGTGACCTGGTCCCCGGCATGAAAAGGTTGGGAACCCCTGCAATAGCTGGATTCTCATTGTGATCTAATAAACATTAGAGTTTTGGCCCCACACTTTGAACAGGCTTCTGCAACTTTAAGGCAGAAGTGGACCATCTCAGCATGGGTGAGGGCCTTCTTCAGCTTTGCCAGCAGTCCAAGAATCACATTCTGGGGGTGTGGGGTGGCGTGGGGCAGAGGCAGGGCCAAACACGTTTATTTGTTTGTTTGTTCTTTCACTGCTTTGTTCATTGGTTCATTCATTCACTCATTTGCTCATTTATTCGTTCGTTCGTTCGTTCGTTCATTTATTCTTTAGTTTGATGTCATAATTGTGTATTGTTAAAAATGCAACAATTTTGTTGTTGTTTTTCCAACCCCACCGCGAAATAGAGGCAAGACACAATCTACTGTGGTTAAAGACTTGGGCCACATTTATTAAATTTTTCATATCCAGGACCTATGGAGGGGCTGCATAACCTGGCACCAGAACAAGGGAAGCTAATCTCCCCCTAACTGGTCTAGATGGGTGAATCCCTAGCCCACACTCAGCACTGCACATGCTAGCCACTGGTGGACTGGTTTTCCATGCGATCACTTCCACTTCCCCTCTCCTGAGTAGATCTTGGCCGTACCGTATGTCTGCCTCATGGCATTCCCTGCATCCCCACCAGTTCACAAAAACCCAGTGCAGGATACAGATTCTGCCACATCAAAGATGCCCTGAGGGAATCACCACTGCCACCCTAACCCAGCACTACCCACCAATGTATGTGACCTAAAGTGTAATTCTGCCTGGCTAATGGCATAATCCCCGCAATACAGGAATGGAATAGGTGAAAAACAGACCAGCTCCAGTAGCCAATATGAAGCTAGCCCCCAAAATTCCTATCAGGCCCCTATCGGCGACCCAATAGCATCCCATGATTGCACGGTGGGTGGGTGGGAAGATCCCATGAGGCAAGAGGTCAGCATGGGGGTGGGTTCTTGTTGCAAAAACACCACTCGCCCTGCCCCCACACCGATGCACAGTGATGTAAAGTGTCAGCTGATCCCTTTTGCGTCAGGGAGGGGAAATCCTCCCCATCATCTGAGACTTTGTCCAGGCTTGGAGATAAGCTTGTTAATGGAAGCATTGATTTTAACTTTAATGAGAGCATTTTCTTAATTAAAAAAAATGGTTTGATGTGGGATCAGGGGGTTGAGAAATGTCCAGTACAACAAGGCTGCAGGCATAGTTCATGGTGCAAGATGTTATGGAATGCAAGGAGAACCCACTACAAGGCAGATGCTATTTCAAGTCACTATTTTAGATCAGATGTGACATTCATTCAATCAATCAATTAATCATTTTATTTATATCCCACTTCCCTCATCCCGAAGGAGAATCGAAGCAGCAAACAACAGCAAAGAATACAAATCAATGCAAAAGTACAATAATAAATAACAAAATAAACAAAACAATATAAAGCAGATATCCGCATTAACAACAAATAAGGAATTACAATATATCAGTCAGAAACCAAGTACAATATATCAAATACAATCATAATACATCAAAACAGTTCGTACTAGGTAACCCTCAAAAAGAGCGAGACAACCACCATCAAGCACAGCAATGACGGTGCTGGATACAGCGGTCCCCACCCCATCCTACAGCTGGAGGCAACACCCATATCTCCACCTCCCACGGCCGACCAGGCCAGATGAGGAGCCGAGAAGGTGTTGGCTGAAACAGCGCCAGCAGCAACTCTCGCTGCCCCAGCTGTATACATGGTTGCAGGTACCAGCGGGAGGAACCAGCGGCCGATATTAATCTGTACATTTTAAGAGTGCCAGAAAAAGCACTCTTTTTTTTTAAAGGACCCTGGTAGGTATTGTGCAGAAACAGAGGTTACATAAACCAAACCCCAAATTCATGAAGGCACTCCTGGCTTTCAAGCATGTCAGCTGCATTCATTCTTCATATGCTGTTAAATATGATTTGGAGTTTGGGCCTTGTATTTTAATTGTTGCAGAGCTATGGCAATGTTTTATGTCAAGAGGTCATTACTGATGCTGAAAGATTAAAGAAACAAATTAAAGCAGGGGTTCCCAACATTTTTACGCCATGGGCCGGACCACAGCTGAGTGGGCCAGACTGGTGGATTTCCCCAGCACAAACACTGCCAGAAAATGTGCCCGTGACTGTTGGTAAATGTATTTATGACAGTCGCAGGCACATTTACAGCTGTTGTAAATTTGTACACTTCCGTTTCTGCTTCTGCTTCTGCTTCCGCTTCTAGTGCAGTGGCCGTGGCAGCGCAGGCCACATGAAATGGTCTACAGGCTGGATCCGGCCCATGGGCTGTAGGTTGGGAACCCCTGGATTAAAGGATCACTTTAATCATGATGGAGTGAGCATGAATTGGTATCTGTGAAACAGCCATCACAGGCTAATTGCCCTAAATGAAGTGTTTGTATTGCCTCATATTACATCAGGTTAAATCAGCAGAAATTTACAACATCCAGCAGTGAGTTGCAAAATGATTAAATGTCAAAAGATCCAATCATCTCTTGCTCACGTGGAGCGAGCAAAAGACTCTTTGAGGACATCTAGTCCAAACTCTAGTCTGAAGAGCAAAAGGAAGAGCTATCTAATTTATATAGTGCTTAAAGCATTGTCTTGGCAGTTCACAAAGTAAGGAAATGCAGGATGAAGGTTTAGCACAAAAGTAAAAGTTACTTTTTTTAGACTACAGTTTTCAGAATCCCCAACATCACCAACAGCATTGCCATTGTCCATGCTAGATGATGGTCCCTGAAGAGTTTCATTTCAAAAATGTAATTTTTCCACACCATTGCCAAACAAATAACCATTCTCTGCTAATATTTCCCTCATGAGTCTGCTGCCTGCCTTGGATTGTATCAAACACTTCAGATAATTTCAGTTTCTCTTACTTTTTAGCTAAAATCTATTTCTGAGAATGTCCTTCCAGCCTAGTGTCCTTACAGGTGGGATTCAAAGACTTCCATGAGACTTTCCTTCAGTTTTTCCTTCTCAAGAGATGCTGTTCCAACTATTATTTGCAATACCTGTTTTACAGATCCTGCACTCTCTTAATCACTATCCTTTAGATACAATCTAGTTTGCCAACATCCTTGTTAAATAATAATAATTTCATGTCAGAAATTATTCTGGGGTGAAAGGATTTTTGTGGGAGAAACTCCACTCAGGGAACACCCAATGAGGCTCCTTTAATGTCCCCAAGAGCTGGGACAGAGACGGGCGCTCAATCCGTCATGCAGTACCCAGGTTTTGAACTGCCATCCTTCCAGCTAACAAGGCGAGCTTCTTAACCACTGAGTCACTGCAGCTCCTCCTCAAGTGCTTAGTAATAACAAACAACACAACTATAAATTACAAATCAGTAAGGATTCCTGGTTTACTATTATGTCTTTTCTGTCCATAGAATATATTATCTTCATTTCTTTTTTAAAAATATTGGTTTCAAGTTGTTGAAGGCATTCTGCCCCCAAATGCCTCGTTCCCGGCGACATCAAACCATCTTATGTTTTTAATTGTCCTCCTTCACAGGTCTATGGGGGTTGATCAACAATGCAGGAATCATAGGAGCAACAGCGCCAACGGACTGGCTGGACATTGTGCACTATAGAGCCCCGATTGAAATTAATTTGATTGGCCTCATAAATGTCACATTACACATGCTTCCACTGGTGAAGAAAGCCAAAGGAAGGATCATAAATGTAACTAGTGTTGGTGGCATCATAGCCATATGTTCTGGTGGTTACTGTCCATCCAAATATGCGGCAGAAGCATTCAGTGACAGCTTAAGGTAAAATTATGCTTAATGAATAGGCTTTTCAGTTTGCAGGATCTATCCCCCTCCCTCCTGATAACCCAAGATCCATCAGCTGGAATCAGTTCCAAAATGGTGGCTCAGGGAGACAGGCATAGGTTGTAGCAAGGTTCCTTTGAGCCCACGCTCAGCCCCAGAATTTACTTATGATTCCAGAATTGCTCTGAATTTAGCTACTGAAATAAAAAATGCACAGGAGCAGAAGTGCAAAAGACCCTTTGTTCAAGCATTTCATTTCATTTATTAGATTTGTAGGCTGGGATACAAATCTAATAAATGAAATGAAATGCTCGAGCAAAGGGTCTTTTGCACTTCTGCTCATGTGCATTCTTGATTTCAGTAGCTTAATTTGGGGGGAAAGATAGGCTTTTTCTTCTCACTTTTGTTAAACATTGAGAATCCAAATTCAACTGATTTCAGTCTGCCTTCCCACTCCCAACCGCTGCTCAAAATATAGTTGAGGTGTTAATATAAAATTAATGTAGAACTACACTCTAGTTTAAATATGAGGAGTAGGCTGTTTGAGGGACATTAGCCAGCTCGTGTGTTTACCACATTGGCAAAGACTAATTAATTGTCCCCATAAGCATGGCTAACCTATGTACATATGCATGCATACATAATGTACATGTTTCTAAACTCCACTTCTATCCTTTGTTTTTTTTAAAAATGGTTGGTGTATTGGTACATTCACCAGTTTATTTGTTTAAAACATTTTTAACTTGCCCCTATCTCAGGATCTCAGGTCTATCTTTTCCCATTATATAGCACTATCTGACGATTAACTTGAGAGAGAGAGGCCCTGAGCTTTACAGCTTAATGGGATATTTAATTTACTCCTTTTGGTCTTAAGACAACCGTGGACAATGTACAGGCTGGAAACTGTATGCACCACCACCACCCAAATTATTATGATTTTGGATAAATCTTGTTATGAAAGTGTCCATAGCCATTTCAGAAACCATGGGGATCAATTTTGCCATGTTTTGAACTGCTTCTAGTGCCACTGCCACCCACTTTTAAATAATTTTCTTTGATGAGAATCAGAAAATCTTGCCCTATGACAGTACTCTGAACACTACACCACACCATATCTTTATAATGTATAACACAGCACTACCTTTGGCCTAAAATTCCACCCAAAATAGTTTGATAACATTGTTGATTGCTTGCAGACAAGACATGATGGCATTTGGAGTGAAGGTGTCTTGCATTGAGCCTGGACTCTTCCAAACTGCACTCTCTGACAGAATGAAGGTCATGAAAGAAAAGGTAGACATTTGGAACAATCTCCCTCATGAAATCCAAAGGGCGTATGGTGAACATTATTTAAGGGAAGGTAAGTCATTATTTGATTAATTTCATACTGGTTGATGAAGTGCCAAAAAGATTACTGGAATAGACAGCATGAATGATGCTGCAGAAATTGTTCCAAGTCTAAATTAGAAAGGAATTTCTACATTTCTTAAAAATGTGCCTCAAAAGAGGGAAAATTTAAATAGTGCTGGAAAATATATTTTTTAAAAATTGATTCTTCACCTATTTATTCACCGCCATTTTCAGTCACAATTTAAAATGCACTGTTGCTCTGAGGAATCAAATGCAACAATGTTACTTTTAAATAAAAAAAACCACCACATCTAATCACTTTAGTTGCTGATCATATTTAGTAATTTTTAATGATTTTCAAAATTCAATAATTTAAGATGCAACAAATTAATTGGCAAACTAATGAATTGTTTATGCTTATGTTACACCACCACTTCCTTCCCCTGTGAACTTTGCCACTGGAAACACCTGCAGTTCATCTGGGCCCAAAGAGTGGTGGCCTTTGGGATACACAACAGTCATCAGCCTTTGTGAACACTCCAAGCCCCACAGCTTTGCAGAGATGCAAAGAAAGAAATTGTGTGGGAAGCCAGGGATCTAAGTACTGCTCATTTCTAGGAAATAGTATCTACATTCTTGGAGAAATTAGCTTTCTTCCAGAACTTGTGGGCAAAAGTAGTAAAAGCTGAACTTGCCAGATCTTGGTAGCATTCTGTACATGCTTTACTCCAGCAACAGAACCACTGGGTTTTACTGATTTATCATTTTAAATACAAAGTTAGCAATCCATACACGTTGAATTCAGAGTGCTGAGTCCTATTGCTAACGTTTGTAATGCCGCCCTGAGACAGGCTTGCCTGAGTGGGAGGCACATAAATCCAAAAATTTAATTTAATTAATTAATTTAATTAAAACCTTTTTTAAAAAATCTGTCCCTGATTTCATTCTCCCTTCAGATGCCATAAAGAAAGAAAGGCTAGTCAAGTTCTGTCAGAATACAGATCTCTCGCTTGTTGTGGAGTGCATGGAGCATGCCTTGATAAGTAAAGAGCCACGGACTCGGTACTGCGCAGGCCTGGATGCAAAGGTGCTCTGGATACCCCTGTCAATGATGCCAACATTTGTGCAGGACTACATACTCATGAAGAACAGAGTTAAACTGGCTAATCCAAACGCATGTTAAAAATCCCTCCCTTTGTTCACGCCATAGCTGGGAGGCTCTTGGATAAAAACCGGCTGTATCTAGCCCACTGTTTCTCTAACCACAAGGGATGTAACTGCAATCTATATGGCAAGAACTATGCAGGCTTGAACAATGAAGAGAAAATAAACCAGTGTTCAGAGATGAGCAAGCAAGTGTCCACAGAAATCATGTCTCATTTTTAAAAATTGCTTGCAACAGCACCTGTGTCACCCAATACCACCGAAAGCAGATTTAGATAACATGGGTTACACAGGGCCGGATTTAGGATCTGTCGGCCCCTAGGCTGAACCTGTGGCTCGGGCCCTACCAGGGAAAGTATTTTTCTAAATTAACCTACAAAAATCACATTTTCAGCAATTATCCAATTGAAAACTGAAAAATAAACGTTTAAAGTTTATTATTAAATTATAGAAATTTTATGTACAACATTCCTATGCAGTATTTAGAATTTGATGAATTCATGAGATGATAAAAATGAAAAGAACTGAACATCATTAAGGTAATATATCTTAATGGTATTTAACATGATTTATTAACATTGCTACAAACAACTATATTATTAAAAATAATAATACAAAGTTGAGATTCAAGTTTATGTTTCTAAATATGCAAATATGAGTACAGTGATACCTCATACAACGTCCAAACTTGGTTCCACAAGTTTGGACTTTATACGGATTTGGACTTTGTATGAGGCATGCAAAATCCTAGCCGCGATGCCTCATACAATGTCCAAATCCTTGCCGCGATGCCTCGTACAACGTCGTTTCCATAGACATACATTGTACTGTAACAGCACAGACTTCAGGGCAAAGTCAGACAGGAAACTGACAGTACTTTAAGAAATCATTGTCTAAAGACTAAATACATTACAAAAACATGTCAAACAACCCTGATTGTCCAAGAACCTGAAGAATACTGCAAAAATCCCAGGAATGCTTCTAAAAATTCTGACGAAAAAAATCAGAAAAATCCAAAATCACGCTCAAACCCACTCCTAACCACTCTTCGCCTCGTGCAAAACCCACAAGAGCAATGCATGCATGTGTCCTGCCTTTTATACTGCCCAGGCACAATGCAACCTGGGAAAAACCCCAAAGCCTCATACAAAGTTGCAGCAACTTTGTATGAGGCAACTTTTTTCAAGGAATTGGGCAATGTTGTATGAATTCAATGTTGTATGAATTCAATGTTGTATGAAGCGGACTTTGTATGAGGTATTACTGTATTATTGTTTTAAAAATAACGTAATTTTAAGTAAACATTAAAAATGCAAAATGCAAGATAACAAAAAGGAATGTAATGAAAAAGCAATATTCACTTAACCTATACAACATACATAATACCGTATTTTCCGGCGTATAAGGCGACTGGGCATATAAGATGACCCCCAACTTTTCTAGTTAAAATGTAGAGTTTGCAATATTCTCGCCGTATGACTACCCCTCTTCCAACGGCGTCGTCTTCGGTTACTCTGGGTTGAAAAGATTTTTGCTGGCGAAACTCCACTCAGGGGATGCCCGAATGAGGCTCCTTTCATGCCTTTGGGTATTGAAACCCAACCTTCCAGTCTCCAAGTTCAGCGCCTTAACCACTAAGTTTTGTCCCCAACATGCTGGTTACATGTGCTCGCGTCATCCCCTCCCCCTTCACCGGCGGGGAAGGTAAAAGGAGCCCCATCAGGCTCAGAGCCGCCGTGAGCCGCACTCCCCGCCCCTTTCACCGGTGCAGAAGGTAAAAGGAAGGTGCGGCTCGCGGCATCTCCGAGCCTGACGGGGCTCCTTTTACCTTCCCCGCCAGTGAAGGGGGCGGGGAGGTGCAGCTCGCAGCATCCCCGCCCCCTTCACTGGCGGGAAAGGTAAAAGGAGCCCTGTCGGGCTCGGAGCCACCGCGAGCCACACCTCTCCGCCCCCTTCACCAGCGGGGAAGGTAAAAGGAGCCCCGTCTGGCTCGGAGATGCCACGAGCCACACTCCCCGCCACTTTCACCGGTGGGGAAGGTAAAAGGAAGGTGCGGCTCGTGGCATCTCCGAGCCTGACGGGGCTCCTTTTACCTTCCCCGCCAGTGAAGGGGGCGGGGAGGTGCAGCTCGCAGCATCCCTGCCCCCTTCACCGGCGGGGAAGGTAAAAGGAGCCCTGTCGGGTTCGGAGCCGCCGCGAGCCGCACCTCCCCGCCCCCTTCACCGGCAGGGACGGTAAAAGGAGCCCCATTGGTCTTGGAGACACCACGAGCTGCACCTCCCCGCCCCCTTCACCGGCTCCTTTTACCTTCCCCGCCGGTGAAAGGGGCGGGGAGGCGCAGCTCGTGGTGTCTCCGAGCCCGACAGGGCTCCTTTTACCTTCCCCGCCGGTGAAGGGGGCGGGGAGGCATGGCTCGTGGATACCACCACCCCAGCCGGGGTTGGGGGGGTGAGGAGGAGGAGCAGCAGCTGACCGGCGGGGGGAGCCAGCCTCAGCCGCGAGGCTGAGGGGGGTGGTATCCGGGCGGCCCCTTGCTCCGGAGGCCTTGCGGCGGCGTCTGATTTCCCCCGCCAGTCAGCTGATGCTCCTTCTCCTCCACACCACCACCCCCAGCCGGGGGTGAGGAGGAGGAGGAGGAGCTGACTGGCGGGGAAAGCCATTCACCACCTCCGCCGCAAGGCTGGGGGTGGTGGTATCCTGGCGGCCCCTTGCTCCGGAGGCCTCACGCAGCGGCGGTGAATGGCTTTCCCCGCCGGGCGACCCCTGGCTCCAGAGTACCCAGTGTATAAGATGACCCCCAACTTTGGCACAGATTTTTCAGGGTTAAAAAGTCGTCTTATACGCCGGAAAATACGGTATATTATTTCATTCAAATACAAAACTTTTCCAAACAATCTAACTATAACGAAAGTGTCACATAATCTTAATGGCTAATTAGTTTACGCCTACACTTTGTACTAATGAAGCTACTTATAGAATCATGCATGGTGTGGACAAAGTAGATAAGGAAAATCTGTTTTCCCTATCGCATAACACTAGAACTAGGGGGCACTCCATGAAACTTTTGGGTACTAGTTCTCAAACAAATAAGTGAAAGTACTTTTTCACCCAGAGGATCACTGGTCTATTGAACTCCCTGCCAGAAGAAGTGGTGACTGCTGTCAGTCTTGACAGCTTTAAGAAAGGATTAGACAAGTTCATGTAGGACAAGGGTATCAATGGCTATAATTATGGATACCTAAGGACAACCTTCGGGTTGGAGAGATAGGCAGGATATCTCTCAATGCCATTTCCAGGGAATCCTAAGCAGGTGAAGGCATCTCCTTGGGAATAATACCCTGAAGGAAATGGTGAGCCACTGTGTGAGACAGAATGCTGGACTGGATGGGCTGTGGCCTGTTCCAGCAAGGCTGTTCTTATGTTATTAAGTTACTTATAATATCTTCATAATTTTGTTGTCTTAAAATGTCACTTTCAGTGCTGAGTAAAGCTAAAGCTTTGAACCTGTCTTCTAACATGGAGGTTGGAAGCCTGTTTTTGATCAACTTCAATGTTGCAAATGAACTTTCTCCACTGCTGTTTGTGACCATAAGTGACAGGTACATTCTTGAGGCAATATCAGTATTAGGAAAACAACTTTTAACGTGTCCATAATACTAGGTTAAATAAAAAATATATAAAAATGACTTGAATAAATAATGATGAATAAATAAGAAAAATAAGGTGCCACACTATGCCCACAAAGCAAACTTTTATATCAACACAGCCCAGACAAACACATTTAATAATTCACAATCCAGAACAACAGAACATAATCATGACCATACAGCAGACTTTCATATCAGCACAGCAAAAACAAAAACAAAAACACTTTTTTTTCTGTAGAGAAAGTCTGCTGTGGGTCTTTCTTTCTCCATCTCTCTTTCACTTCTTCCTTTTTTTCTTCATCTGCCCATCCCTTCTTCCTTCTTTCCTTTCTCTCCATCCCCCCTTTCTCTCTCTCTCTTTTCCCTACTGCAACCAAAATGTGAGTATCATCCTGAAAAGGATCAAGGTTGACTCAGCCTTCCATCCTTCCAATGTAGGTAAAATACCTAGTATGTTGGGGGCAAAATGCTAATTAATTTGTGAACCACCCAGAGAGTGCACTAAGTGCTACGGGGCAGTATGTGAGTGTAGTTGTTATTGCTATTGTTTGTGCACTGAATATTTGTACCTTTGAATGTCTGGCTGAGAACATGTTCTGAATGGAGAATTTGGGTCACTCTAAAAAGCTTCCTACGTTTATCTTTCTAAAGGATCAAAAATTAGATAATGTCAATTATTTTTCTTCTTTGCAGTTAAGAATTCAGGTTGGAAAATCCCATAGTCTTTAATAAAACTGTTTCATTTCCTCCTTACCACATGGGAATTTTGGGCACCAAACTGAAATCTTTTCATTATATGCCACCAAATTTAATAATGTGAAATGCCAGCATTGTTATTAAATTTGTATTTTAATTTTGGTGATCAAGTAGTCTGAGCTGAAATAGCAATAATTTGAAAGCAGTATCAAAAATTGGGATCTAATCCAGAGAAGTAGTTTCCATTCCAAATAGTTTAAACATGACTAGCCTCTTAAATCTAAACTTAATATATAATATTTTCAGGTTAATCTGCTATTGTGCAATACCTAAGCAGAGCAGAGCAGAGCAGGAGATCACCTGAATATTTATATTTATGTTCCTTCTTCCCTCTCTTTTTTTCCTAACGCCTTTTCGCGCCTGCCTCCCTTTTTTGTTTTCCCACCTTCCGAAAAGGAGGGGAGATGATGCGGAGCACGGAGCGATGGAGGGTGTTGTGTATGTAACAGTATTACTTTAAGAATGTATGAATGTAACCTGACAATGATTACAATGTAACCCAGCTGTTTAAGGAACGCGAGTAAACTGCCCATAGAGGGCAGCTGCGAGCGTTCAACTCACATGGTTCACATTCCCCAATCACCGGCAGCCGCGGGAACCTTTCCCGCACTAGGATCACCTGGAGAAGATGGGCGTGACTCAGAATGATGTCACGCCGGTAGCAGCCAATGAGCTACCGTGCAACAATATTCAAATGTATTACTGCAGTATAAAATGAGCTGTACCTCCGCCATTACCACATGTTCATCCTGACCATCATGAAATAAACCTGTGTTCTAGCCCCCACTGCGGCTCCTTCTTTGTCTTCCGTGCAAGACACTAAAGAGGGGGAGGGAGGGGCACGCGTGCACGACTCCTGCCTCCTCCCCTCTATCACTGGGGCAAAGCGCCAGCCAATCCCCAGAGTCAGATGGGTGGCTGTCACTCTCACTCCCGTCCCTCCTTTGCTCCCTCCTTTGCCCGTGCGAAGGGGGGGTTGTGGAGTGGGCCCCCCTGTGGTGCAGGATCATAGGCTGCAGCCTAGGTAGCCTATGCTTAAATCCAGCCCTGGGGCTACAGTTTTAATTTCTTTTCAAACTGCACAAAAGGAAGGAACGTAGCACAGACTGGGCATTAGGTCAATTGATTAGTGAAAGTGGATCAAATATTGGAATTTAGCAATCAGATAATAGTTACACATACTTAATTTACATACACTCTGGGTAATTTAGCACCAGTATCTTTATAAACAAACATTCTGCTGCAAAATGTCGAGTTTCTTTCTTGTATGTGGAGAATGAAACCTATGCAAGAAAACCTCTGTGGGCAAATTGCCCCTGAATATGTCTAGAATGCCTTCTATTTCTGAACAGTATGTTCCATCCTCATTCTGGGACTTGTGGCACCTTGTTTTCTGGACCCAAACCCCAAGACTTCTTGGTGAGAGTAGAAATGGCCCTCAGGTGTTCGCAAGACATGGCCCGCAGTGGACCACCCTTCCGCAGTGGGGAGGGCTATACCTGGAGCTTACTGATTCAACCTTTTGCCTCTCACTAAATGCAATTTGCAACATGGTGCTAGCTACCTCTATGGTCATTATACTTCAGAAGTTGTGTGGTGGGCGTACATGTAACTGTGACTGCACAAAAGGGAAATGGTGGGAGGAAACCTTGAACAATGAAGAAACTTGCATTTGTATCACTAGTAAAGCCCCACATTCCGTTATTTTGTCCATGTGCATATTGTGAGTATAGTTGGGGAGCGTCATCCCTACATGGTAGCCTGAAGCATTACCACTGCTCAGAATGGACAAATACTGAGCTATAGGATAAACTGTATAACAATAACGCAATAATATAATACTGTGTCTATCATGCAATAACTGGGAGTGTGTCATGAAAGAATGGTGGTGTGAAAAAATTCCTTGTAAAATGAACCTTGTCACTCAATTGTCTGTCACATCTAATAAACACCTTAGTTTTCTTTCTTTTTGGATGTACAACTCTCAAAATTGCCAAACCTAGTTGCTTTTTGAGCACTGCTTTTGATTGCTTGTAGGAATCGGGGCCGCTAGGACGCCCGTTGGGTCCCGGAGGAGACTGATCAAGTAACGATACGAGGCAGTATGGAGCGAGATCAGATCAGTGGTTTATTGAGGGAAAAGCATCATCATATATAGATCAGAAGGCAATGCAGGAAAGAATCGTCATCTGACAGAAAATCACATCACCCATTTACTCGGGTTATGGGGAATCTCTCTTGGGGAAGTTAATTAACTCGGGCAAACACTGACAGGGGAAAACCATTGTTCGAGGCTTACGCCAGAGTAAATATGGTTTCTATTTGCACCAAAGATTGGGCTGATCTGTGAGTCAGTAATTGCTTAATGGGTAACGCAGGTTAGCGATCTGCTCTCTCAGCAGAACCGCCGGTCAGGTCAGGTGTGGGTGAATAAACCCTTATGATTTATACTATTAATCCGCTCCCCCAATTTCTGGGCCCGCAGAGCCCACGGACCAGGAGCCTTCTCGACCAGAGTGGCCTCTGCCAGCCGCCGCATCATGCCAATTGTGCTCGCGGAATCCATATCTCCCCTTATTTTGTTATTTATGAGCGTGACCGGCGACCCTGCGCAAGAGGGGCATCAGCTGATGTGCGGGAATGACGCTTCGGGGCTCCCCCCATGAGAGACATCTCGATAACAGTGAGGGAATACATTGCATGAAACAGCATCCTGCTATGCCTAGTTTTATCACCCCCACAATCACTTGAAGCGTCGTCTGGAGCCACCCCCACGGGAGCCATGACCATAACGAACTCCACCAATCCCATATCGAACTCTGCTTAATGTTCTTGACTAGGGTGTGGAGGTCCGTGAGCTGGCTCTGGACTTTGCGTGAGTTGTCAGTGAGATTAAAGCAACACATGCCCTGGACAGATTCGCAACCCAAGTGATGCAATAACAGGAGATAGTCTATAGCCGCTCGATTGTCAAGAATGGCATGGCGAAGCTCTGCCTGCTCCTGATTGAGCAGCGCTATCACCGAGGAGGTATGGTTAATGGCTTTTGCTAATCCGCAAGCCAATTGACCAATTCTCCGAACGTTGCCGACGGCTAAGCCTGGCACGCCAAGTATGCTGACTGCCAACGAGACGTATTCAGCTGGGCTAAGAACCCTAATGTTGCTATCACATGAGCTGTCTAACTGGGTGGCACGGGTGTGTCGAATGGGTGAGGAAACATCTGAAACATTTGTGCTTGGGGCAATCATATCCTTAGTGGGGAGTAACAGTGTCAAACGACTGATACAACATATAGCATCTGATACATTTGCGGGAATGTAGTTCCAAGTATACTGATTACATGTAAAGAACCATCCTGAAGGTAGGGTAACATGAGCATACATTGCGCCAAGTGTCTGTGGGTTATTACAAGTCCAGTTGCCGCTGCCGACCTCGAGGCAACGGCGTCTACGGCCGACTGCAGAGCAGCCGGTCATCCGAGCACAAGTAGAGTTTGGACTGACCGCCACTCGAGGAGTGTGGAGAGTGGCTGCGTCAGCCGGCAAAGTCATAGTTAGCCGCATTTCCCAGCGGGCATATTCTGAGGAACTTGCTGGGTGGTACGGGCTGAAAATCCGTTTCACTAGCCAGTCGCCATCCCTGGGGTGCACGCCTGGAGTGTGGCACACTGGGATGAGACAGGTGCTCAAGATTGAGGCAGAGCCAATGTCCTGCTTCAGGCAAAAATCGGACTGGTTGACGAGACCCACCAACCTTTCCCATATGTTGTAGTGCATTCGGGCAGAGAGGTCTCCGCCTGGCATCAAATCGTTGGCCTTCAGTGAGGCAGCCTGAACGCCTCCCCCGGCAAGTAGGGAGAGGATCAGGATGATGGTGGCCGCCATGGAATTGGCATGAATCTGGGCAAAGACTGCAGCCACGAAGTTCTCTGGTGTCGGCTCCCTCTCCTCGCGTTGGATGGCGCCCTGGGCCTCATGGCAAAGGGCCTTGACCATCCCCCAGGTGATCTTCGGTGCTGCCATCTGCGACTGCTGTCTCTCCCGCCGGGTTCCCTCGGTCAGGGTGAGGTCTTCCATCTCCGGGATCGGACTTGGGTCGGCCTGGGTCCACGCCATGTGGTTCCAAGTGAGGCTTAACACACCGAGCTGGAATCCAAACGACACCTGTAGGAGACATAACTGCAGCATACCCTCTTCCCCAGGTTACGAGTGGCGCCGGGCCCCTCCAGGAAGGGTCCGGTGGCACCCGGTATTGGACCATCGGTCGCGGGAGAGCTTCCGAGCGGCGGAAGTGTTTCTCCTGCGGCGTGCAATCGGAAAAAACATTAAGGTGATTGTACGTGAACAATACCTTATTCAGACAATGCTGTGCCTGACCCTGTGACTTGGGGAGGGCTGGTGGCTCCCCCCTTTCTGTTTGTTTGTCAATGTAGGACTTGAGCGTCCGATTGACTCGTTCCACAATCGCTTGCCCCTGCGGATTGTAAGGAAAGCCAAAAGTATGCTTGATATCCCAAGTGGCCATGAAATTAGCTAACTGCCTAGAGCTGTAGGACGGTGCGTTATCGGTTTTCACGTGCCGCGGTTTGCCCATTGCCGCGATGCAAGAAAGGAGGTGCTGCTCCACGTGGGAAGCTGTCTCCCCTTTTTGCGCTGTCGCCCAAACGAATTGTGAAAAGGTATCAATGCAAACGTGCATGTACTGCCATCAGCGAAACTGCGGAACATGTGTGACGTCCATTTGCCACACCTAGTTAGCCTCTGTCCCTCGTGGGTTGACCCCCCACGAGGGCCCCCCCGGTGCCCCTGCACAATGCTGGCAAGAGCGAACTATGCCTTGGGCTTGAGAAAGTGGCAGATTGAACTGTCTGGCGAGCGCTTTGGCATTCTGGTGAAAGAATGCATGACTTTGAATTGGAGTAGTGAAAACACCTAACACTGAACGTTGCTGAATTTCCTTTGCAGCCGCATCCGCTCTGCTATTGCCCGCGGAAATCGGACCCGGTAGGTCTTGGTGACTTCGGATGTGGGCAATATAGAGCGCTTCCGTGCGGTTTCGCAAATGAAATTGAGCTGTGAGAAACAAACTCAGCAAATTCGTGTCTATCGCGGGAGTGATGTATGCTCCCGGTAGACTGTGAAGCAAATTCCTAACATACTGACTGTCAGTAATGATGTTTAGGCGCTCTTTGGCGAAGGTGCGCAAGGCAAGGTTCACCGCTGCCAACTCTGCCCGCTGCGCGGACTTCTGTGGAAGAGTTAACAGCATGTGCCAAGCCTGGCCCTCCTGCCAAGTTAAGACACCATATGTGCGACCCCCATCCGTGAAGACTGTCCTGGCCCCCTGAAGTGGGACCAGCGAGAGCAATTCGAACAAGCTGACTGTCTGCGTTTGAAGCGAGACAAGTCTGGGGTCTTTCGGCAAGTGGTATGCCAAGCATCCGGTGAACCCTTCCAAAGCAATTGGAAGCGAGTCACCGAGCTGCATCAATTGCTGAACCTGTTCTTTGGTAAACAGGACCACGATCTTTGCTAAGTCGTGCCCTGAAATGTCCCTAGCTCTCAGCCTTCCGCGGTAAACCACCACGGAGACCAATTCTTGGGGAGGAACGATGTTTCGGGAAGAGGTGTTCGGCAAGTACACCCATTCCACGATACTCGCCCCTTTCTCGGAATCTACCCCTAGGGCTCCGGTGAACATGGATCCTGCCCGAACTATGTACAAGTTCAGGATCGGAGCATATGGCCCCTGAGCAATCCTGTCCACCCACCTTTGGCTGAGAATTTGGTTGACCTTCTCGAGAGCCAAGCGTGCCTCTCGAGGAATTTGTATCCGGTCTGCCGGCTGCTTACCTAGCGTTAGCAGCGAGAAGAGCAGTTTCAGAAGATCCGTATCCAATCTGAAATAAGGTCTGGCCCAATTAATGTTTCCTAAAACCTGCTGCAATTCTACCAGGGTGACTGAGTCCTTTAAATTGATCTGAGGCAAAACCGGTGCTGCGAAGGAACGGAGAAGCCGATGACCCAAGTATGAGAAGGGCTCGGTTCTCTGCACTTTCTCTGGGGCAATGAGTAACCCTTTCTCCCCCAGGCTGGCCTGGAGGTCTGTAAACATTTCGCTGCCGAGTTGCGGCACTGCGACCAAGATGTCATCCATGAAATGGCATACTAAAGCTGTGGGATGAAGGTTTTGAAACTTTGCCAGTGCGTTGTGAACATAAATTTGGCACAGGGTGGGCGAATTGAGCATCCCCTGTGGCAAAAATTTCCACGCGTAACGCTGCGTGGGCTCACTGTGGTTCACAACCGGCACCGTAAAGGTGAACCTTTCCCTGTCCCTGGGGTCTAAGGGAATGGTGTAAAAGCAATCCTTGAGATCTACAACTAGGATCTCCCACCCCTCGGGAATCATATTTGGATTTGGGATGCCGCATTGAAGCGGACCCATTGGCTGTATACATTTATTGATCTCTCTGAGATCGTGGAGGAGTCGCCACTTCCCCGACTTCTTTTTAATGACAAAAATTGGCGAATTCCAAGAACTAGTGGACTGCTCTATATGTCCTGCGTCTAGCTGTTCTTTAACCAGTTGCTTTAGGGCGACTAATTTCTCTCCCACTACCGGCCATTGTTCCACCCAGACCGGCGTATTGGTGAGCCATTTAAGTGGCAACACCATTACCCGAAGGTAAGGGTAGCACCGTACTGCTGTAAAATGTCTCGCCCCCAAAGGTTGATATGCACGTCCAGAATGTGCGGCCGAATGACCGCTGTACCGTCAGCCTTTGGGATCGTGACTTCCACCCACTCCCGGCTTTTAAACGCTTCTTGGATGCCGCCTACCCCCCACACATTGGAGACCGGCTCAATGGCCCACTCCCATGGCCACTGGCTTCGGCTGACCACGCTGACGTCAGCTCCAGTATCTAACAGCCCTGAGAATGATTTTTTATTCAAAAATACCTCAATAACGGGTCGCTGTTTCCACTCTATGTTGGTCTCCACTGTCGCTAAGACTTGGTATCCTTGCACTGCCTCCCTTGCGCTCGAGCGGTCTGCTGACCCGGACTCTGAGCTGTCCCTGAGCCTTCCCTGGCTATCTGCTGGCAAGTTACAAGGAACCATAATCAGTTGCGCTAATGTGTCTCCTTTGTGAATTGTCTGGGGTAGGTGCGTCCAATGCTGAACTTGGAGAACGCCTGAAAAATTGGAGTCAATGACTCCCGGAATTACAAGAATTCCGCGTGCTCCTGCTACACTGCGAGGCAAAACTAAACCTACAAAGCCCTTGGGCAGGGGTCCCATGTACTGGGAGCCCACCAGATAGACTGTGCCTGGCAGGTCGCATGTAACCTCCGCCTGGCAAGTCAATTCTAGCCCTGTGTTACCCTTGGGGCTGGCCTGCGCCTTCGCAATGCCTGGAATGTGAATGGAATCTAGTCTAGCTCTGGCGCGCCCAGAGCAAGGGACGTCTCTGTTTGGACCGGGGCCAGAGACGTGCCCGCGTTCCGGTTTCCCGAATTCGGACAGTATCTGGACCAATGGTAGCCTTTCTTACACTTCGGACACGGGGTGGTTGGAGCCTTGGAGCGGCCGGAATTTTGTCCACCTCCCTTGGATCGGCACTCCCTAGCGAAGTGACCGACCTTGCCACAATTGTGACATGCCCCTTGATTTCTATTCTTCGGTCTTCTACCCCCTTGCACCGCTGCTGCCAACAGACCCATTTTATAGGATTCTGTGCCAACGTCGGCGCAAGCTCTAATCATGTCCGTGAGAGTCAAGTCGGGACGATTACCCAGTGACTGCAAGATTTTACGGCAGTCGAGGTTGGCGTTGTCTTTGGCCAATTTCATCATGAGCTCTTGTTGGGCTTCCTCATTATCGATCTGTCTACTGATCGCTTCCTCTAAGCGATTGATGAAGTCCATGTAGGGCTCCTGGGCTCCCTGTTTGACTGCGGTGTAATTTTTGGCCGCTTTGCCAGTTGCTGGAACCTTGAGAAAAGCCTTGAAGGCAGCCTCAGATGACATTTGAAGAGTGGCTAGTGGCAAGTTGGTCTGCGCATCGATGGATTCGAAGGCACCTGAACCATATAACTGGTCAGGAAGTACTGCGCCTCCCATCCTGGCAGCCCTTGTCTGAGCCTCGAGGCGATACTCGCTGTCCCATAGCAAATACTGGCTGGGGTTGAGCATCATCCGCATGACGGCTTTCCAGTCGTGCAGGATGAACATGGTATTCTCGCACACTTGCTGAAGCGTGCCCCTAGTGAAGCGACTCTGGAGTCCTGTCTCTGTAATGGCCTTCCGTATAGCCATGAGAAGCTTATACGGGACTGGTGAATGAACTACCTGCTCGTTCCCTGTGAGGGCATCCATTTCCAAGCGAATTGGACAAATCTGACTAAGCTCAGCTAGTTCTTCTGCTGGCAATTCCCCCTTCCTGATTTCTTCCTCAATTGTGCGCTGAAGGGCACTCTTGGTCTGGGAGCCTGTAGCTGTCAGAGAAGCGCCTGCGCTCCTCATTCCATGCATTCCGTCGGTGACGTCTGCAGCTGTCACCGAGGGAAAGCTCCCTACACTACTCTGCTTAAACTGTAATGACGGATAGAGCGCCGTGGGCGCCGATGGCTCGACTGGCGCTGGGGGTTCTTTGGCCTCTACCCGGACTGGATCTATCTCCACTAAGAGCTTCCTACATTTACTCCATGTGCGAATTACGCCCTCTGGAGCTTTCGGGGGTTGCTGAATGCAGTCTCCTATCTGATACCAAAGCTGAAGGGTTAACGTACCTACTTCTGGGTAAAGCAGGCAGTGTTCCCTTAGGTACACCAAAAGTCTCGCTAGCTCTCCGCTGTGAAAACGTAACTGAAATACACTGGCCAGGATTTTGAACTCTTCCTCATGAGTTCTTTGGCTAGCGGACGGACGTTGTTGCTGAGGACAAGTCCCCATATTACCTGCGGGGTTCTCCGAAGATTCCTCCTCGGGACGAGTCGACGCGTCTGTGGGCCAGGCAATAGGTTTTGGCGACGATTCTCTGGGTAGAGCTCGGAGCGTGGCCTCCTGCCACAGGCCCTCAGTGGCCTCTGCGCTGTCAGGGGTTCACAGCTGACCCTGAGCGGAACGCGTTTTTCCGTTACTGCAAGCCGCCGCAAAATTCGGGAGCAAGCTGTAGGATGCCTCTTCTGTAATGCCTCGTCGCGGAACCGTCTTCCCGATCGGCTGGCTTACCGACCGGGCTGCCGCGCTGTCCTCCGGGACGATCGGACACGGTTCAAGTGCAGAACCGGACCGTGTGATCGCTTACTCTCGAGTAGATCACGTCGGGGTCACCAGGTGTAGGAATCGGGGCCGCTAGGACGGCCGTTGGGTCCCGGAGGAGACTGATCAAGTAACGATACGAGGCAGTATGGAGCGAGATCAGATCAGTGGTTTATTGAGGGAAAAGCATCATCATATATAGATCAGAAGGCAATGCAGGAAAGAATCATCATCTGACAGAAAATCACATCACCCATTTACTCGGGTTAATGGGGAATCTCTTTATTTTTATTATATATAACATATATAATAAACAACATATATAATAAACAACAATATATATATATATATAGGGGGGGTGAAAAAATTTCAGGAGGGGCAAAAAATTTCAGGGGGGGCAACAATGTCACACTCACATATATAACGTATAGTAGTTCTAGACACTCCAGAAGAGATTAATTTACACGGGTAAAACAACTGTTGCCCAACCCGCAACCCTATTTCTTCACATGCCTTTGGGGGTACAAACAAAATCTCCTTGATATCTGCCCCACCCATCTCATGTGAAAGGTAAGGGGATCACCTAGGACTGGAGAAAACCCTGGTAACACAGTGGTTAAACTGCTGTACTGCAGCCAAAAGGTTGTGAGTTCAGTCCTGGCCAGGGATCAAGGTTGCCTCAGCCTTCCAGCCTTCCAAGGTCAGTAAAATGAGTACCCAGCATGTTGGGAACAGAATGCTAATTACCTTGTAAACCACTAATTGCCAATTACAGCACTGCTTCCTCACCCACCCATCTCCTACCAATGGGCAGGTGAGAGGGGAGTCTGAACTCCCATGGGTCTATGTGTCTGGGACACCTCACTTCACCTCGTCCCCGCCCCTGCCCCCACCTCCCAAACTGGATTTCACCTCCCCTCTCGCCTTCTCATTGGCAGAGGGAGAAGTGTGGGTGGGGAAGCAGCACTGCCATTGGCGGGGCAGGGCACGATGGAGCTTGCCTGCGCTGGTGTGCATGCTGACAGAGAGGACTATGTGCCATAGGTTTGCCTACAGTGCTGTATGTTTATGTTTATGTTTATTCAATTTATATCCCGCCCTACTCAACACATGGCCAACTCAGGGCGGCTAACAACATATAAATGACCCCGGGGCAAACCAAGGGGTTTACATATAAGATACAATGTACAAAAATACAATAATAAATACAATGTTTCAAGTAAATACAATAACACAAATTACAATATAAAGCAAACAATCCACAAAATGCAAAATATCAGCACCACATCAAAATAGAAAACAATTCAACCAAAACCACCCACAAAAAACCCCTGCCTCCAGAGTCTTATGAAGGGGAGGACAGGGCCCAGAAAGGCTGGCCGGTGGCGTGGCCAGGAGGGCCTCTTCGGGCCAGGAGCGCTGCGGCGGTGGATTTGCAGACCCCCTCACCACTTAAGTCCTGGTGAGGGGAGGAGGGCGAGGCCCAAAACGCCGGCCGGTGGCATGGCTGGAAGGCCTCTTTGCCCCCACCGGGGCCGGGAGTGCTGCGGCGGTGGATTCACCCAGCAGATCCCCTCACCTCTTAAGTCCTGGCGGGGGGAGGGCGGGGCCCACAACGCCGGCCGGTGGCGTGGCCAGAAGGCCTCTTCACCCCCACCAGGGCTGGGAGCGCTGCAGCAGTGGATTCGCCCAGCAGACCCCCTCACCTCTTAAGTCCTGGTGAGGGGGGAGGGCGGGGCCCGAAAAGCCGGCCAGTGGCGTGGCCGGAAGGCCTCTTCGCCCCCACTGGGGCCGGGAGTGCTGCGGCAGTGGATTTGCCCGGCAAACCCCCTCACCTCTTAAGTCCTGGCGAGCGGGGGCGGGGCCCGAAATGCCAGCCGGTGGCATGGCAGGAAGGCCTCTTCGCCCCCACTGGGGTCCGGGAGCGCTGCGGCGGCTGTAGATAACATCTGCTGATATCATTTGAGCTGTGTTCTGTTTCATTGCCAACTACTAGGACTCACTTCCCCACCCCACGCCCCAACACCTTTCCCCAGGATTTCTTTCATAACTAGTTGAGGAAGTTGTTTTGTACAGTTCTGGAAATCTGCCTTGTCATGCCTATTGAACTATAACCTGACAGAGCCTGGCTAAGCTTTAAGCCTCTCCCTTGCCTATCTTTGCTGTTCAGAAGTGAATGTCTACAGGCCACCTGTTCTGAACTTATTCTTATTCTGCCTTTGCCCTGTACCCATCCCAATCTAATCCAGCTCCAGCCATCCAAGCACTGGGGAAGGCAACATAAAGAATTATATTTCAGGAGCTGTGTTCTTGCAACACCTTTCTTTGTGTAACTGGAGCACTCATGCCCTCCATATACTACTGGAAAAGTATCCCGCATTTATCCTATTTCCCAACTTAAGTCCTGGTGAGGGGAGGAGGGCGAGGCCCAAAACGCCGGCCGGTGGCATGGCCGGAAGGCCTCTTTGCCCCCACCGGGGCCGGGAGTGCTGCGGCGGTGGATTCACCCAGCAGATCCCCTCACCTCTTAAGTCCTGGCGGGGGGAGGGCGGGGCCCACAACGCCGGCCGGTGGCGTGGCCAGAAGGCCTCTTCACCCCCACCAGGGCCGGGAGCGCTGCGGCGGTGGATTCGCCCGGCAGACCCCCTCACCTCTTAAGTCCTGGTGAGGGGGGAGTGCGGGGCCCAAAACACCGGCCGGTGGCGTGGCCAGAAGGCCTCTTCACCCCCACCAGGGCTGGGAGCGCTGCAGCAGTGGATTCGCCCAGCAGACCCCCTCACCTCTTAAGTCCTGGTGAGGGGGGAGGGCGGGGCCCGAAAAGTCAGAAAGGGGACCAGGAGATAAAGTTATTGTTAAAATACATATACAGTAGAACCCCGGAGCTCTTCGCTATGCGGTTTCCCCCCATTATGCAGTTCCCTATGGGAGATTCCCCACATAAGAAAAACAAAGTTTGTTAACCAGGGTTCCCATTAAGCGGGTATACCCTGGTTACCAAAAAACCCACATAACAGGTTTTTTTTCGTTATGCAGGGTATCGCCATTGCATAACAAACGCTTCGTTATGTGAATTTTTCGCTATACGATGCATTTGTTAAGCAAGGTACCACTGTATAGTACAGTACATCAAAACAAGTTTGGTCATTACAGTGTCCAGAAGATACCATGCATATGTATATATTTCTCCCTTTTCTTTTTTCTTCTCACTTGCCACACTTCTTACTTGGTTATGACAGGATTGTCAGAATTACACCCTAATCCTTAATCAGAAGTATTTATTTAGTTAGTTAGTTAGTTAAATTTCTATACCACCCACTCGACCAAGGCCGACTCAGGGCGTTTCACAATAATAGATAAAACAGATAAAAACATACAGAATTAAAAGCCCACCCCCTAAAAAGGGGTGCAGATACTGATGGAACCATGGGGGAAGGCATACTCCTCTATATCAACCACCCAATGGAAGCCACCCCTCTACCTGCACCCCAAACTTGGCCCACCAGCCAGGTTTTTAGCTCTTTCTTAAAGGGCAACAACTCCGTCTGGAGGCGCAGTTCTGGTATGTGGATTTGTATAGTTAAGCTTGGATGTAGACAGAAGATTAATGATCCAATTTATCATAACACTTTAATATACCCATAGTCACTCTTTATTATGCTTTATTCTGATTATACTGTATATTGTTTATTATTGTTTATTATTTGTTGGAAGCCGCTCTGAGTAATGTACACACTAGAAGAGCGGGGTATAAATAAACAATACAATACAATACACCCTAGTCTGTCAGATCTGAGTAGCAGTCATTTTGGACAAAAAAAAAACAGTGAAGTCAAATGCTGTGACCATGAACATGTCCAGACATAGGCTACATGATTGCAGTTATATCCAAGAGAGTGTCTCCCTCTTGGCCCCCACCATCTAGCTTATATTGTGGCCCTCCTCCTTAGGAATTCCAACCAATGATCTTACAGCATGACATGTCAATCACACATTAGGTTTCGTTTCATCCCAGCCATGAGGCCCACATAGTTTACATTCCATTCTCTCTCCCCCTGATCTGAAATTGCCATATTGAATGAGGCTAAAGCAAGGGTATAATTTGGTGAACAAAAAGATCATGAAAAAGCACAGTTTAAAACGGGGCTGATTTCATGACAACCTCTGTCAGAGGGGGTTTACTTCTGGGGGGCATTCACTGAGAATGGACTAAAAATTAACACTGCAACTTTCAATTGGCAGCTTCGTGTGTATATGTCTGGTATACTAAAGTTGTTAACAAGCAACTTCAGCATATTGGACCTTGAACACTACCCCTGGTTATCTGTGGATGATCAGGGGAAGTGAAGTAATGTTTAAATGTTTTAAAACTCATTGCTAAAGTGATGCATCAGATCATGTGTGTGTTGCTGATCAAAACCCTGGTTTCAGGCATCAGAATTATTAGTCACAGTAGTAGTTCTAAACACTCTGGAAGAGATTAATTTATATGGGTGGGAAAATGCAAATGTCACTGCCACCTCTGTACAGAGATGCCTCTTCCAGATTTATAGTTCTATAAGAATAGCACAGCATGTCTAAGTCACAAAGTCTATTGAAGTTATCTTGGAAGATCTATCTCAACAGCAAGGCCATGTTGTGGGAGTAACGCATTCCTGAATTGACAGATCACCAAGGGATATAAGATTCAGTCAATTTCTAGGCTAAAGAGCCAATCATTTGCTATAAGAGCCAGGCAGTGTGGGTGGAACTCATTATGGGAGTTGGGAAGCAACTAAACAACAAAAGGTGACAAATTGATGCAAAAAGGAAGCAAACCAAAAAAAAGTTCTGAAAAGAACAGGAAGAAGACACACTCATATACAAAAAAAAAAAAAAAAAAACACCATCACACTTTCTAGAGAGGTTACGCCCTGCTTAAAGTACTACTTAAATATGCCCGAAAACAGAAGTAAGAACTGTTCATAGATGTCTCTAGACCAGGGGTACATAAACTACAGCCCATGGGCCAGAACCAGCCCCCAACGCCAATCCATCCAGCCTACACCATCCTCGTTGCTCCCGGAAGCCAAAGTAAAACATGCCTGTATGGGCGCATTTTACTTCGGCTTCCGGGAGTGATGAGGGTGGCGTGTGCTGGATGGATTGGTGTTGGGAGCCAGATCCAGCCCAACCCACCATGGGCCATAGTTTGGGCACCCCGGGTTTAAGCAGAAAAAATGGCAGCCTAAAATCTATCTCATCCTGTTGCAAAACACAGATTACAATGCATGTTTTTCTTCCGGTTCCAGCAGGAGGAACCAGCTGACCAGCCCGCTGAACCACGTGGCCAGCCTTACAGCCCGAAAAGTTTGGGTACCCCTGCTCTAGACAAACCACTTATTCCACAGGCCGAAGTCATGACAAATTGGCTTTCGGATTGCCACAAGCATGTGCTTGTATAGATTCACCCTTCTGGAAGGGAGAAATGAGATTGAGCAGCTGAGAAGGCTTCTCTGCACATCCACATTTTGTCGCCAGGTTCCACGTGTTAATAATTGAAAGCCTCTGAAAAATACTGAATGTACATACAGTACTGTGCAAGAGTCTTAGGCTATCACCAGTTGGATATTTAAGGAAATGGTTAAGGAAATGTCAATGAGTGATAATTTTGAGAGGGTTTGAAGGAGAGTTGACAGAAGACTCTCTCCAATTTTGGTGTGTCTAGGTGGCTCAGCGGCTGAGTTATGACTCCCAAATCATTCATTGAATTTCCCCCAAATCAGTTGTTGGTAGCCTAAATTTTTTTGCACAGTACTATAGATTGTATACGCAGCAAACAGTGGAGTATGCTGACCTCATCCTTCTTTGTATTTTGTTGCAATGGCCCACGGAGGTCGTAGTGACTGGCCGCAAGGAAGGCACGTGAGATGATTGTGTGGTGAAAGTTCAGTCCCGATTGGCTCGGGTGGTCTGTATTTATTACCCTGCCTCGGGATGTTACGTGCATAGGTTGCACGGGACCCTGTTACAGAAGGCTTGCATATATGGTCATTCCGGTGGTCGGGTTACATTGACCACTATTGGAAGTTACTCAAAAGTTGCCAAGTTTCACAATTCTCTAGAATCTAATTAACAGGGTTGGCGACACCTACTGTTCTCGCCCTAAGCCTGGAATCTTAGTTATGTTGACTCCGGGTAACCATACTTAATCAACTTGTCTGGCGTGGCCAGTTTGCACAACTAAGTCCACAACGAGGAGTGAGATACTATGTAATTAACTTGAGTTCATCAACTTATGACTTTTGCCCTACTTCTCTCAGAGCCATCAGCCAAGGCAATATGAATCACTCCACACTATCAATAGCCTGAACCCCAATTGCCTTTCCAGCAAAGCCCATGGTTTCTCAGCTGTGTGCTAGCGAGCGAACCCATCAGGAAAGGTTTGGCCAATTATGAACGCAGGCAATCCACAGCATTTCCTCTGAAGCACAACCTAAATCAATCTTTGCTTACTACAATTTAACAAGGAGAATGCCCCACACTTCCACAGGCAAGACTAAACTGGATTTAAACAATCACTTAGGCAGAACCAGAGGAAGGTGGAGAGATAACATCAAAGATCAAATAACACTGGTTGAGGCTGCTAGAAGTGCCAGAACAAGAACCGCATATCTCCCTGGTAGAGATGTAAAATTCCCAGGAATTTTGAAAGGAGGGCGGGGACTGGGAATATGGGGTGGTGACCCGGAAAATTGGAGAAAATTGGGAAAATACTATTTCTTTTTAATTTCTGCAAGTTACATTCAGATTTTTTATTTTATATGTGTATAAACAGTACAAGAAATGCGTATTTGGTGAAGATTAATATGTACTAAAATGAGGTTTTCATATATAAGAAATTTAAAAATACATTTAGTAAGAATAGAGATGTAGAAGTGGTGGGAAATGGGAAATTTGGGTTTATTCGCTGGGAAAATTAAGAAGGGAAAATTGACTCTAGAAAAAACGCAATCGACGCAGTTTCTACTTTTAGAGTTTGCGATTTTTGGAAATAATAAGGGAAAGAAATAACTTTTGTTACAGAGATATTCATTTCACTGCAAATTTAGTTGATCCATGTTTCCAAGGAGTGTTTCCTTCCTCCCCTGTTGCTGTGTTAGCAATAAATACTGTAAGTGGGTTTTGGGTTGTAGTTTGGGCACTTGGTCTCTAAAAGGTTCGCCATCACTGGTACATGTAAACCTCATTTTGTAACATAAACATTTAATCTTACCAATTATATTTTGTACTCTTTAATACAATAAGATATCTAAAAGTAACTTGTAAAAATTACAAAATAATAGTATTTCTCCCAGTTTTCCAATTTTCCCAATATTCCCCGGTTTTCTTCCCTTTTTCAAAATTCCCGGAAAGTTTACATCTCTACATTGTGGAATGATTTTGGGAACTACTGTCTGAAATAAAAATCAAAGGAATAAAAAGGATGATATATTTTTTAAAAAAAACTATTATTTTTAAAATGCATTTATTTTTCCCCGTACACTCGACATGCTTGACTTGTGCAAACTTCCCTCCTTTCAAAATTTCCGTGAACATTACCTCTCTAGCCGTGACTTATGTGAGTTTATGGTGCTTTGCGCCATGTGGAATTGTATGCTCCCAGCCTGATAAAGGCTTTTGTTTCAAAATAACTCACACCCATCAACTATAGAAGCATCGATTGCATTTTTTCCTAATTTTCCTGGTTTTCCCCCAGTCAATTTTTCCTTCCCAATTTTTCTGAGGGGAAACCCCAAATTTCCAGCCCCCCCCCCCCAATCTTTACATCTCTACTCCCTGGATACCCAAATAGGAAGTTGAGGAGAAGAAGACGGTACACTTCAGAAATCCATACCTGTCAAGTTTTGGATTTGGAAATAAGGGAAATTTCCCGGCAAATATGGGATACTTGACAGCTATGCTTATCCTGTGCTGCCCTCCAATGGTGGCAATAGGGCATTGCAGTCTAATTAATAAGGGATGACGGTGGGGAAGAGGGTAAAATAAGGGGTTTTCCCGGCCAATAAGGGATATTTGACAGCTATGAAGAAATCATATAAAGCCGATGGAACAGATGAAAAAACTGTTGACTTCTCAGACCAGCATTCTTCAGCTGAAACACTTTCAGCTCCTTTATCTTCTCCATATGCATGTCATAACAACAGCCCACACTCTTGCTTACACAATTTCCATTCTTACTCAAGTAATGCTATCTTGTGTTTTCCTTGGTCCCTTTGTGTGGTGAGCACTGAATAAACCAGATTGCTTTCTCAGCCACAGGTGAACTAGGAAATTATTTTGCAGGTGTTCTTTTGACTAGTCTTTACCTGTTGTTAAACATATTTAAAAATCTTTGTTATACATACCCTGTGCTAGACCTAAGTAAAGGAAGATTCTGAACTCAATTCAAATGGTCTGCAGCTACTGTTAAGTCATTACATTCAACAGGAAGCCATTCTCTCTCAAGGTCTCCTTCCTCACTGTGGTGGCAATAACAGATACACCTTACCGACTTCAATAAGGATTGCAAATAGATAATGCATATAAATAGCTGAAGGCAGTAAAATAAATGTTAATTATTGTTACTATAATTATGGTATCTTGTATTTAAACTATTTTATGGGGCCCTGTAGTTAAAGTGGCCAGCTTGCCAGAAAGGGTTCTTTTAAATCGGTATCTCACTCTCAGTGGGCTAGCTGGATAGCTTGGTGCTTTTGGTAATCTGGCTGTAGAGCCAAAAGTTGAGAGTTTGATTCCTCATTGTACTGCGAGAAGAGCCAACCTGTGTGGCTTAGGTCAAGCTGCACAGTCCCAGAGCACCCTCAGAATAAGAGAGTGGTAAACTACTTCTGTTGCCAACCTTTTTAAGGGGGGGGCAGGTCACGCTCCCTCAGACAGTTGAGCAGGCCAGACTGGTGGTTCCCCCACCATAAATGCTGCCATAAAACACATCCACGGCTGTCATAAACATGTTTACAACAGCTGTGGGTGCATTTATAGATGTTGTAAACATGTCCACCTCTGGTGGTGGCACAAGCCAGATGATTTGGCATCACGGGCCAGGTCTGGCCCACAGACCGTAAGTTGCCCACCCCTGCTCTACATAAAAAAACCTGGATCGGGCCACCATAAATCCAGAATTAACTTGATGGCACGTTGTTGTTGTTGTTTATTTTCTCACTCATTTTTTTATAATTTCAAATTACTGCTAATGCCATGATGATCATTAATGATCCTCTAATAGTGTCTTAATTATTTAAATCAGGAATGAGGAATCTTTAGCTCTTCAGATTTCAGTTCCCAGAAACCCCTGCCAGTATTGCCAGTTGTAAGAGATTCTGGGAGTTTAAAAGATTGAGATAATTATTCATCAGTCCTAATGCCTGTTTGCTAGGTAGTTGGTAACATCTTATGGATGCACTGCATGTAACAAACGCAATATGGTATCGGCTTTGAATCATTTCATGCTTTCCCGCAAAATAGCAGAAGGGGGGGTGGGGGTCAAAAGTAAGACTGACTTTTAAAAAAAAGGTACAACATCTAAATTTCAAAAACAAGTTCTGATTTGAACAACCATCCTCTCATTTGTAATAGCATTAAGCATAAAAATTAGGCTAATCTTCTCTAAAAGGGTCAGCTGGGATCACCAGCATTAAAATGCTCTGAAGCTGTGTCACACCAGTAAATGCCTATCTAATCATTGCTGTATGGTGTCCGTGTTACTGAGGCTGCCAAAGAGACCTTCTCCACAGATGGTCCCAAAAACCTTCACAAATTGAAATTCCAGTTAGAGTCCACTTTGAAAACAGCATGTGCTGAGAGTCTGACAGTTCTGATCTTACAATGAGCGGGAGAGATGCCTCTGCAGACTGTAAGTACAAGCATTGGAACGAAACCATAACATGAGTGAGTGCCTTTTTAGAACAATAAAAAGATATTTTAAACCAGGTGAAAGCTATATATGTGGTACACATTTCAGAGTGGACACATGCCGTACTGGTTTGTACAGATTATAACTACTTGTTGATTCATAAAGTAAGCAAGTTTAGGATTGCTGTTGTTTTTTGTTGTTGTCTTTGTTACAGGGCCCATTTCTGAATTGAGACCTACTCATACGTAAGTGTTTGTGGGACGTAAACTTTCTATGCAGGTTTGGACATGGCTGTTAGGAGCCTACTGTTTTCAAGCTAGGTTTGCAGTCTTTAGGCAGAGGAGTGAAACCCTTGTGGATGTCATGAAAAGGCAATGATTGCTTTGTTGATAATTTATCATTACTGTGTTTTTAACTGATACACAGAAAGAGCCACCTCCAAGATTGTGGTATTTTTGAACCAAAATCGGGCATACCCTGGGAAAGGCCACCTTTTGTTGTTGGTTAACCTTTCTCACACTAGGTCAGGTGAAAGGAACTGCAGAATGAACTCCCCAAAAGGTGCCTTCATTTTGGCAATTTCATGTCTGGCCTAAACACAGAAGAATTGCTGAGGAAATGGGGTTGTGCGAGTTTCCATCTCTGGTGCCAAAAAAGCTTGACTGGCTTGGGGACCATATCTGCCTTGCCTTTTGTTGGGGGAGGGGGGAACCATTCACCACTCTACCTCACGCAGCACAATCTCTTGGGATAGCTTTTGTGTGTGGAGAGTAATGTTGTGAGAGGTAAAGGTAAAGGTAAAGGTTTCCCTTGCTCCGTACCCGTCAAGCGCGGCTCCCAAAAATACGGAAAGTTTCTGCGCATGCACGCATACGTACACACAGAACCCATTTGCACATCGCAGAACCCATTTGTGCATGTGCAGAACACATGCACAGTAACCCCTTTCCCTGCCATTCAAAATACAGAACGGTGGCAGGAAAGGGGAGGAACGAGCACCAAAATACAGGATTTCCCTGCCAGTCCAGGATATTTGACAGGTATGCCTTGCTCGAAAGCCAGTTGTATCTGACTCTAGGGCTCAGTGTTCATCTCTGTTTCAAAGCCGAAGAGCCAGCGCTGTCTACTTCTGCAGATGTTTCTATGGTCACGTGGCAGGCATGACTAGACACTGGGGTGCACGGAATGCAGTTACTTTGGTGTCCACCCTGGACGGATCCATCCGGTCAAAAAGTGTTACCGGACGCCTCCTCATGAGGAGTTCGGCTGGCGAAAAACCTGAAGCTAAAGGGGTTGTCCTGTAGCAGATGAGGAACTGGCACAGATGAAGGTTCAACTTACCGGGACCCATGCGCCGCAGTGCGTCTTTCGTAGTGCGCACTTGGCGCTCTACCTGACCGTTTGTGGCGGGGTGAAACGGGGCAGTGGTAATGTGCCTGATGGCGTTTCGCTCAATGAATGTCTTGAACTCTGCGGACGTGAAGGTACTAGCGTTATCGCTAACTAGGACGTCTGGCAGGCTGAAACAGGCAAACAGCTTGCGCAACTGTTTAATTGTTGTCGCAGAGGAGGTGCTGTTCACGGGGATAACCTCCAACCACTTGGAGTAGGAGTCGACTACTAGTAAGAACATGGCCCCGCGGAAAGGGCCAGCGAAATCAACATGAATCCGGGACCATGGCCCGCGGGCCGTGTCCCATTCCCTATGGGGTAACCGGGACTCCTCGGGTCGAGAGCTCTGGCAGCTCTCGCACGTGCCCACTAATCGTTCTATATCCGCGTCTATCTGGGGCCACCAAAAGAAACTCCTGGCCAGAGCCTTGGAGCTCACGATCCCGGGGTGACTGGTATGCAATAGCCTCAGTACTTTGGCTCTCAGCTTTTCTGGGATAACTACCCGCTGGCCCCAGAGTAAGCAGCCCCTTTCCAGCGAAAGCTCTACTCTGCGCCTGACAAATGGCTTGAATTGTTCCTCGGGGGAAGTAGTGGGCCACCCTTTCCTCACCCAGGAGCTAACTTGGGCCAGCGTCTTGTCGGCCGCCGTGGCCTTGGCGAGGTCGGCCGGGAGAATGGGGGGTGAGTCGAGAGACTCGATCAGCAGGACTTGGTGGTCCTGCTCTACCTCGCATGTGGGGTCCCCTACACTTGGGAGGGGAGATTGGGACAGCGCGTCCGCATGGGAGATCTCCTTCCCTGGGCGATAGACCAGCTCATACTGGTAGGCGTTGAGATAGATGGCCCAACGCAGCATCCTGTGGGATAGAATTTGCGGTGTGGGTTTGCCGGTAGTGAAGATCCCCAGAAGTGGTTTGTGATCTGTCACTACCGTAAACTCGCAGCCGTATAAAAAGTCATGGAACTTTTTCATTCCCGCGATGATGGCTAGGGCCTCCCTATCAGTTTGCGTGTAATTGCGCTCGGCCTTCGAGAGGGACCTTGAGTAGTACGCTACCGGGGCTTCCCTCCCGCTCTCCAACACATGGCATAGAACCGCCCCCACCCCCACTGGGGACGCATCACAGACTAGAACTACTGGTCTCTTAGGGTCAAAGTGGGTCAGGACAGCACTTGAGGATAGGAGTGCCTTCAGCTCCCTAAACACTTTCTCTTGCCTATCTCCCCACCGCCAAACCGCCTCTTTCTTCAATAGCGCATGCAGTGGCTCAGCAACGGATGCCTTCCTCGGCAGGAAGGAATGGTAAAAATTCAAGAGCCCTAGAAACGACTGCAGCTCCGGTTTCGCGGTGGGGCGAGGGGCGTTTTTCACGGCTGCCACCTTGGACTCGGCGGGCTTGATGCCTTCTGGGGTTACCTTGAACCCAAGGAACTCGACCTCCCTCGCAAAGAAAACACATTTGTCCCTTCTCAGACGGAGGCCCGCTTTCTCGAATATGGAAAGGACCCTGTCTAGCCTTTGCGCTAATTCTGACTCGCCCCCTGCTGTTATCAACACATCGTCGAAGTATGGGAGGATGCCTGGAAGCCCCTTTAAAAAGCGTTCCACGAGGGACTGGAAGATTCCGGGGGCTGAATTCACGCCAAACTGAAGGTGCGTTACCTTAAATGCCCCCTTGTGCGTTACGATCGTTTGCGCAGCGGCAGCGGCTGGGGTTACAGAGAGCTGCTGACATGCCTGCGCCAGATCTAGCTTGGCGAAACACTTCCCCCCATGAAGCGTGGCCAGTAAATGGCTGACCATGGGTACCGGATATGCATTTGGCCGAATGACCTTATTAATCGTACACTTATAGTCCGCACAAATCCTAACCTCCCTGTTTGATTTGAGGGCTGTCACAATCGGTGTTTCCCACTCCGCCGAATCAACTGGAACCAAAATCCCCTGCCCCACCAATTTGTCCAGTTCCGCCTCGATCTTGTCCTTGAGGGCGAACGGCACTCTTCTGGGCTTGAGGCGGATGGGTCGGATTTCTGGATCCAGGTCAAAGGAAACTGGGGGCCCCTTGTAAGTCCCGAGCCCCTTCTTGAAAACGTCCGGGTGTGCGTTGCACACGTCCCGCATTGGGTCAGTCTCTATGGCGTTAATGCCGGACAGTTCGATTCCAAGGGGAGCGAACCACTGCGTTCCCAAAAGGCAGCACCTCCCCCCCTTGAGGACCACTAGGGGCAGTTTCTCGGAGTAATTCTTGAACTTCACCTTGAAGTTCCCCACCCCCAACACTGGGATCCCGTTCCCTTGTACGTCCCGTAGGTGTGACCTCATGGCCCGCAACTTGGGCCGCGCATCTGGGGGAATGCGCATATACTCCTTTTGGGACATGATGGAATAGGACGACCCCGAGTCTATCTCCATCCTCACTGGGACCCCCTGTAACTGTACCTCAACGAAAAAACGCCGGTGCTCCAGGCCCACGTGGTTCACGCCTGCCCTGCTGTGGTCGTCTGAGACCTTCCTGGTGCCGGCCGCTTTCCGTTGGTGCGTCTGGGGATGGTTCGAATTGCCCTTGTCCTCGACTCGCCCGCGCCTGCACACCCGGGCGATGTGCCCCTTTCGGCCGCAGTTGTGACACTCGGCCTTCCGGAACGGGCACCTTGTGCGGTCGTGGGACGCCCCACAACCGCTCGCGGGTCTGTCGCTTCTCTCCTCGCTTCTTGACCCGCTGGACGTCGTAGTCCTCACTGGAGCAGGGGTCTGCCGTCGTGGACGACTCCTCGGACGCCGTTGGTGTGCCGGCAGGCGGCTTGGGGGCCCGCCAGGCTGTTTTCGCTGGTGTCCGCCGGGCCGCCTGTACTGGTGACTTGGCCCTTTCGGACGTGGCCCCTCGGGACTTGAACACTCTGACCCCGCTCCTGGCCACCTCGGCCGCTTGGGCCTCCCGCAGCACCTCGTTGAATGTGAGGCGGTAGTCGCGGGTCATAAGCTTCCGCTGAAGCTCCTCGTCCCTCAGGCCACACAGCATGCAGTCTCGGAGAGCCTGGTCTAGGTCATCCCACTGGCAGTGCACCACTGCCAGCCTGAGGGCCGCCGCGTAGGCGGACACGGATTCGCCCGGTCGCTGGTCTCGCCTGTGGAACGCGACCCGGGCTGGGAAGATCGACACGGGAGGCTGGAAATGCTCGCCCAGCAGCCCCAGCATGCGGTCGATGGGCACCTCTTCTACCTTCTTGGGGGCCACCAGGTTCATCAGGATGCGCAGCGTGGCCGGCCCCACCTGGGCCAGGAAGTAAGAGCGCATCCTCGTGTCGTCGTCGACGCCCGCGGCTTCCATAGCGTGCCGGAATTGGCATTCGTAGAGCTCCCACTGTTCGGGCTCGCTGACATCGAACTGGTAAGGCTTGACCTTGGGATTCGCCATCATCCCACCTTCGTCGCCAATTTGGTGTCTTGCACGGAAGACAAGGAAGGAGTCGCAGTAAGGACTAACACAGGTTTATTGGTTGATGATCAGTATGAACATGTGGTAATGGCAGAGATACATCACATTATATACAGTAGTACAATGCATTTGAATCTTGTTGCACGGTAGCTCATTGGCTGCTACCGGCATGACGTCGTTCCAAGTCACACACCCCTGTACCGTGATAGTTTGCTGGTGCGGGAAAGTTCCCACGGCTGCCGGTGATTTGAGGAATGAGAACCGTGTGAGTTGAACGCTCGCAGCTGCCCTCTATGGGCAGCTTACTCACGTTCCTTTAACAGCTGAGCTACATTGTGATTGTGGTCCGGTTACATTCATACATTTCTTAAAGCAACATTGTACATACATAACAGTTACCTTCCCACCAAAGTGGTCCCTATTGATCTACTTGCAATTTCTTGCTTTCAAACTGCTAGGTTGGCAGTAGTTGTGGGAGGAGGCAACAACATATATGTACCTGCACGCATATGACTGATAAACTCTTTTCCTCCTTGAAGTAGAGATATTTTCGATTTCCCCACAAACTGGGAATTAAAAGATAAAAAGATGGGATTCTGAGATGCTCTTCTACAGAATGTTACTAGGATATGTTGACAATATGTCAGATGAATAACTTACATCTCTAGAAGTTGAATCTGTTGAGGGGGCTTTCTTAGGTAATTGAGTAAAAAAACTTTGAGGCAGCCTGAATCAATGACAGTGCCTGTCTCAGCAGTAGGAAGTCTACTTTAATAAATTGCTAGAGAGAGATTTCAGAACTGGCTCTTAGCTCCCCCCCCTCCCAATTTCCTCCATAAAGCCCTTGTTTTCCCCTCTTCATATTTACTGGGTCTTGTACTAGCTGCAACTTCCCTAAGTAATTATGAGTCAGGAATTTGAGCCAAGAACTATTATTTGCATAGTTTACACAATTCAAAACATTGCTTTGCTCACATTTCTCTTTAAATGTCTCATAATAGTCAACAAAATATTCTGGCATCTACCTTGTCATGATTTACTAGGCACAATGAAAGTCCATAAAGAGGCACCTTTGCCCTCTTAAACCAACAACAGCCATAAAGTTCGGTTTCACTTACCAGTGATAACTTTCGTTCTTCGAGTACCGTATTTATTCGAGTATAACGCGCAAAATTTTATACCCAAAAAAAGACTCAAAGTTTGGGTGCGCGTTATACACGAGGACTGGGTGCGCGTTATACACGAGCCTCTTTTAAACGAGCCTCAAGAGCACGCCGCGGCCCTCCTCCCAGGCGGCGGCAGGCGCACAGGTCCCGCTGCCGCCGCCACTCACCTCCACGCACCCGCCGGGTCGAGAAGGGAACCCTCCGGGGGAGTGCCGCGGCGTGCTCCGCGCTACCCGGGCCGCGCGACTCAAGAAGCCGGCGCCGGGTAGGCACGGAGCACGCCGCGGCCCTCCTCCCAGGCGCCCAGGTCCCGCTGCCGCCGCCGCTCACCTCCACGCACTACCCGGGCCGCGCGACTCAAGAAGCCGGCGCCGGGTAGGCACGGAGCACGCCGCGGCCCTCCTCCCAGGCGCCCAGGTCCCGCTGCCGCCGCCGCTCACCACCACGCACTACCCGGGCCACGCGACTCAAGAAGCCGGCGCCGGGTAGGCACGGAGCACGCCGCGGCCCTCCTCCCAGGCGAAAAAAATTTTATACCGAGATTTCATGGAAAATTAGGGGTGCGCGTTATACACGAGTGCGCGTTATACTCGAATAAATACGGTATATAGTTTGTGAATACACACTCATAAGTTATGCGCCTGCGCAGAACGGCCGATCGGAGGCTTGAAAAGCTATTGGTCAAAAGTTTTGGCGGTAAGACCGCCCACCGTACCGCCCACCCTGAGGCGCCCGCGCACCATTTTGCCTCAGTTCCATACTTAAGCCAAGCACAGGATAAACCAATTGATCTCATCCGTGCAGCTCAAGAGGGGGGGCAGGGTGGGTAGTGTGTATTCACAAACTATATACTCAAAGAACGAAAGTTATCACTGGTAAGTGAAACCGAACTTTCTCCTTCGTATAGTTTGTGAATCCACACTCATGGGAGATTAGCAAGCTCATACTTACTTGGTCGGTGGGCAGTCGGATGAGATGACCCCACGATGAAGATGATGTCGGTCAGGCAGGGTGAACTGTCAAGGGCGATGGGCCCGGAGCCCCCGAGTGAGGACGACACGGCCAAGCTCTGGCGTCCACCCTGTAGTGCTGGACAAATGTAGAAGGTCTGGACCAGGTGGCAGCCTTACAGATGTCCTCAAGCGGTGTGCCCTCCAGAAAAGCCGTGGATGTTGCAACCGCTCTGGTAGAGTGCGCCCTGACATGCGGTGGAGGGGGCAGCGATGCCGACTCGTAGGCCAAGTAGATGGTAGAGGTGATCCATTTGGAGAACCGCTGCGCAGAGATGGGTTCACCTTTGGACTTGCCCCCATACGCCACAAAAAGGCGTTGCGACTTCCTGAACTCCCTTGTCCTGCTGGTGTAAAACAATAAAGCTCGTTTGACATCCAGCGTGTGCCAGGTCCTTTCTTGGGCATTAGTGGGGTTCTGGAAGAAGGTTGGCAAGGAGATAGTCTGTGCCATATGAAACTGGGAGACCACCTTGGGGAGGAAGGTGATGTCCGGTTGGAGTACCACACGGTCATTGAAGAACTGGGGAAAAGGTGCATCCGCCCGCAGGGCGACCAGCTCACCAGCTCGCCGAGCAGACATGATGGCCACAAGAAAAGCCATCTTCCATGTGAGGAGACGAGCATCCGCGGTAGCCATGGGCTCGAAAGGAGTCCTGGTGAGCGCGTTAAGGACGGTAGAGAGTGACCATTGGGCCGTCGGAATCCTGACCGGCGGGAAGGCGTGCCGCAATCCCTTGAGGAAGCGTTTCACCGTTTGGTCACGGAAAGCGCCAGAAGCGGGCGAGCCAGCTGGAGAGTGAGCCACCACCGCTGCGAGGTGTACTCGGATGGAGGCGATGCTGAGGCCAGACTCCTCCAGATGGAGGAGGTAGGTCAAGACGTCCTGCAGCTCCACCTGCGAGAGGGGGGTCTGCTGAGATGCCAGGAAAGCACAAAAGCGTCTGTATTTGGAAGCGTAGGACTTCCTTGTGGAAGGGCGCCTTGCTAGTTCCAGGATCCTGGACAGTCTGGGGTTATCCTCCACGCGGTGAGGTGGAGGCTGGGCAGGTCCGAGTGGTGGAGTTGGCCCTGCTCCATTTGGAGGAGCGTCGGTGACTCCGGTAGCGTGCGATACTGAGATGACATGCGCAACAGCAGCGGAAACCATGGTTGGCGAGGCCATGCTGGGGCCACCAGGATGGCTCTGGTCCTGTGCTGAAGCATTCTGGTGAGGACCTTCTGGACCAGGGGAAATGGAGGAAAAGCGTAGAAATAGTCCTGATCCCACCGTTTCATGAAGGCATCGCCCTCGGAGTTCACACCGATGCCCGCCCTGGAACAGTACCTGTGGCATTTCGTGTTGGACTCCGATGTGAAGAGGTCGATGTTCGGAGTCCCCCAGGCCTCGCAGAGCGACTGGAACACCTCGTCGTTCAGTTCCCATTCGTGGGTCGTCGAGGTGAGGCGGCTGAGATGGTCGGCCAGGACATTCAGCTTGCCCTGAATGTGCACTCCAATCGGGAAAATGTGCCTCTCTAGGCACCACTCCCAGAGTTGCACGGCCAGGTAAAGAAGGGTGGTGGATCGTGTTCCTCCCTGCTTGTTCAGATACGCCACAGCCGTGGTGTTGTCCGAAGCCACTTGGACTGCCTTGCCTATGAGCATGTTCTCGAAGGAACGGAGGGCCTTCCAAATGGCCAGTAGCTCCAAGTAGTTGATATGGTGCACCATCTCCTGAGGCGATCAAGGGTTGTTGACCGTGAGAGTCCCGCAGGCAGCCCCCCAGCCGAGGTTGCTTGCGTCGGTCAATATTTGCAACGAGGGTTGCGGGGGGGTAGAAGCTCTTCCCCGTTGTCACGTTGAGTGGTGTCGTCCACCACACCAGCTGGTCCCTCAGCTCCGGGGACGGAGTTAGCCGTTTGGACTGACTCTCCCGGAGCGCGTCGAATTCGTGCAGAAGCCACAACTGTAGGGACCGGAACTTTAACTTGGCATGAGGGACCACAGCCGTCGTTGAGGCCATGAGGCCTAGCAGTCTTTGAGCCATTTTCGCCCGGATGCACGGTTTGGTGCGTAAGTCGTTCACTCCCTGCGCGATGTCCTGCAAGCGCTTCTGGGGTGCAAAGGCTCTGGTGGCAAGCGAGTCGAGTATCGCTCCGATGTACTCGACGCGTTGAGAGGGGATCAACTTCGATTTGGTGAAGTTGATCCTGAGGCCGAGACTCTCCATGAGGTGGACCGTGAACTGCGTGTCCCGAATGGCCGACGAGCTGGTGGGGGATACAATCAGCCAGTCGCCGATGTATGGGAAGACCCTGATTCCCCGCTGGCGAAGGAAGGCGGCCACCGGAGCCATGCATTTGGTGAAGACTCGCGGTGCCGTGGCCAGACCGAACGGTAGACATCGGTACTGGTAAACCGAATCACCGATGCGGAATCGAAGGAACCTTCGGTGCTCCTTGAGGATGGAGACATGGAAATAAGCGTCCTTGAGGTCTATGACTGTGAACCAGTCCCCTTTGTTGATGAGGGGAAGGACAGTCTGCAGGGTCACCATCCGGAACTTCCTGGTGTGGATGCATTTGTTGAGGCGGCGCAGGTCCAGAATCGGGCGAAGTCCTCCGTCCTTCTTCTGGACCACGAAGTACCTCGAGTAGAAGCCGTTGTCCCAATCGGGCAGGGCCACCCGCTCGATGGCTCCCTTGGACAGAAGAGTTGATATTTCTTCCTCCAAATGGGGGGACGAGGTGGTGAAACGATGTCTTCCTACCCGAGGCGCCCGCACGAACTCGATGGCGTAGCCAGAGGACAAGATCCTTAAGACCCACCGGTCGTCCGTGATGCCCGACCATACCTGGAGGAAGTTCCGGAGGGGGAGGTACGGGAGATGGAGCGCGAGAGACTCGGCCGTCGCAGCTTCAAACGCACGACTTGGACTTAGCGTCCGAACGCTTGCCGTGCCCGTAGGGCTGGTAGCGCGGCTTGTGCTGGCGTCGTTGCTTGTAAGAGCCAGACCTGGCCTGCTCCACGGGGCCACCCTGTTGTTGCGGGTTTCCCTGGTAGCGCTGCGTGAAGGGCTGGAACCTCGGCCTGGCAGGCGGAGCCGGCGTGGTAAGCCCCAGAAACTTGGCGGCGGAGTTGGTCTGCCGCATTTCATTGAGGACCTTGTCCGTGTCCTGCCCAAAAAAGGCCTTGCCCATTGAAAGGAAAGTCTTCGATGAGCTTCTTCATAGCGTCATCGAGGGAGGTGCCCCTAAGCCAGGCGTGGCGATGGAGCAGGATCGCAGACGACATGTCCTTCGCCGCATAGTCATTTATATGCCTGGCGGTTCGCATCTGTTGCTCTGCCAGGAAATCGCCCTCGGATGCCAGCGCGTCGATCCGTTTCTGGGCGTCGGCAGGTAACGTCGCCGTTTCGGCCTTCACCCGCTCCCAGAGGTGAGACTGGTACAGGCCCATGGCAGCCGAGTAGTTGGCGGCGCGGAGGAAGAGGGAACCGGTGGCGTAGAATTTGCAGCCCACCGCGTCCAGCTTCTTCCCTTCCGGGGTCGACAGCACCGGGAACCCGCTGGTGGCCGTCCTGTGTTGGAAGGCCTTGACCACCAGGGAATTCGGCAGGGGGTGCACCTGCAGGAACTCGACATTCTCGTCCAGGACTCTATACATGCCGTCGTGCCTGGACGAAACGGAGTGCGCTGACACCGGCTTCCTCCATGTCGCCTTCGCCGACGTCAGCATGGACGGAAGCATGGTGATATGGACCGGCCGTACCGCACGTCTGTCCAGTTTTGCGGTCATTTGGTCCTCACCTTCCAGTGGCGGCTGGTCCACCTTCAGGTTCAACGCGGTCCCCAGGCACGTCAGCATGGCCGTGAGCGAGCGTTGATCCTCACCACGCGGTGGGTCAACCGCGCTGATGGCCTGGTCCGGCGTCCGTTCGGCGTCGACGTCTCCCTCGTCCTCCTCCGAAGAGGCGCTGGAGTCATCGGAGGACGAGAGAGGAACTCTTGCATCCACGTCGGGACCGCGCCAGTACGGCCTGGGCGGGCCGGCAGGATGGGAGTCCACCGCTTCAACGTCTGGACCAACCCGCGATGATGTGGGTGGGCCAGCGGAGCGGACACTCGACCCTCGGGAGGTCGGAAGGGCCACAGCAGGGCCAGCATCCCTGGGGCTTGCGGTGGTCGGTACCGGAGCCGCAGAGGCCGCAGGCATGGAGGTCTTAAACTGGTTGGCAAAAGTCTGAGCCATGACCTCAAACATCCCCTTCAGGAACTCCATCTGTGATGGGTCCCCCACCGTCGGGAGCGACGAAACGGTGGCCGACGAAACGGTGGCTGGAAGAGTCGGCGACGAAACGGTGGCCGGTAGGATCGGCGACGAAATGGTGGCCGGCATGGTGATCGCCGCGTCGTCGAGCGTCGGAGTCCTGGGCCTTGGGGAGACGGAAGCCTGCCTCATAGGCGAGCGGGCCCTCCCACGAGGTGGTGACGGGAGTACCTGAAGTGGGCGAGCTGGAGCCCCAGCCCTGCGTCCTTTTTCAGGCGATCCCGAGGAGGACCGTCCTCCCCAGATGGAAGACCCAAGAGACGGACATCTCGCGACCGAGTATGGTGGCAAGGGTCCCAGACACACAGGGGTGTGTGGAGTAGGCGGGAGCGATCACCTCTTCTCCGACCCGCACTTCTTTTTCTTGTCTCCGTTCTTGTCCCTCTTCTTCTTCTTCTTGATGGTAGCGGAAGAAGAGGCCGAAGGCGGAGGAGGCTGAGAGACGCTAGCCGAGGTAGAAGCGGCCGCAACGGGAGCCAGAGAGAGTTCCATCAGGTGCGCTTTGAGCCGGTAACTCCGGTTTTGCACGGCCAGACGGGTGAATTTCTTGCAGTGAGGGCAAGACTGGCTCTGATGAGACTCTCCGAGGCAGAAAAGGCAGAGGCTATGCCCGTCAGAAGCCGGAAACTTTTTCAGGCAAGCCGAGCACTGTTTGAAGGCCACGGCCATCAAAGAAAAAATTCTTCCAACGGAAGTTTCTGGAACGCGGTTACCCCGAAGGGCTGGCCAGCCGCCACCCCCTTGAGGGGGGAAACGTTGACCGAAGCGAGTAGGTAACTGAGTCCACCAGAAGGAAGAGACAGCACCGGGGTGGCGATCCTGCCCGAAGGACAAGATTACCGAGAAAAAATTTTTAATTTGCCAAAAGACTTTCCCTCAGAAGGGCGAAAAAATTGAGGAAGCTCTCAACGATCGTCCTGCTGCTATGGCGGAAAGAAGAGAACTGAGGCAAAATGGTGCACAGGCGCCTCAGGGTGGGCGGTACGGTGGGCGGTCTTACCGCCAAAACTTTTGACCAATAGCTTTTCAAGCCTCCAATCGGCCGTTCTGCGCAGGTGCATAACCCATGAGTGTGGATTCACAAACTATACGAAGGAGAATAATAATACCTCAATGCCTCTGAAGACCAAAATATATGGTTGAATCTTGGCCAGAATCACCAAGAGAATATTAGAGAATATTGTTATTTTGATGTCTCACCTCAGCTTAGGTTTCTTCTTGAAAGGGAGTTTCCATTGTAGGTGTGAAACATACCTGTCAACCATCCTGTTTTACCCGGGAAACCCCTTATTTTTGCCCCTCTTCCCGCCCCCCACCCATTTTATTAATTTCCCCATATTTTCCCTTATTTCCCTCCGTTTGGAGCCGGGCAGGGTCCGCCCGGACCGGAGACCACCACCCCCAGCCAGGAGTGAGGAGGAGGAGGAGCAGCAGCTGAGCGGTGGGAAGGCCAGCTACCACCGCCACCGCGAGGCCTCCGTCCAGAGCCGGGCGGGGGCTGCCCGGACCGGAGACTATACCACCCCCAGCCAGGGGTGAGGAGGAGGAGAAGCAGCAGCTGAGCGGTGGGAAGGCCAGCTATCACCGCTGCTGCGAGGCCTCCGTCCGGAGCCGGGCAGGGACCGGACCAGAGATCACCACCCCCAGCCGGGGGTGAGGAGGAGGAGGAGCAGCAGCTGAGCAGCGGGAAGGCCAGCTATCACCGCTGCGCGAGGCCTCCATCTGGAGCCAGGCAGGGGCTGCCCGGACCGGAGACCACCACCCCCAGCCGGGGGTGAGGAGGAGGAGCAGTTGAGCGGTGGGAAGGCTAGCTACCGCTGCCGCAGGGCTTCCGGAGCAGAGGACCACTCAACTGGTCCTCCTCCTCCTCCTCACCCCCGGCTGGGGGTGGTGGTCTCCAGTCTGGGCAGCCCCCGCCGAGCTCTGGACGGAGGCCTCGCGGCGGCAGCGGTAGCTAGCCTTCCCACCGCTCAGGCTCCTCCTCCTCCTCACCCCCAGTCCTCCTCCTCCTCACCCCCGGGTGGGGGTGGGGGTCTCCGGTCCAGGCGGCCTCCACCCAGCTCCGGAGTTGTTCCCCCAACCCTCCCGAACCCATGGGACCCAGGAGAGGGGATCGAATCCATCCCACTCCCTGATATTAAAAGGGAAAACCCGATCGGGGTTTCCCCTTTAATATCAGTGGGTGGGAGGTTGTGATCCCCCTCTTCGGCAATAGCAATCAGACTTCTATACCGCCCCACAGACAGAACTTAGCGCACTCTCTGGGGCCGGGTGGTTTACAAGTTAATTTGCCCCCCCCAACATACTGGGTACTCAAGGTGGCCAAGGGTTGTTTGTTGCCGGTGGTAGAAGACACCAGAGCACACAGAACGCTGTTACCTTCCCACCAAAGTGGTCCCTATTTATCTACTTGCAATTTCTTGCTTTCGAACTGCTAGGATGGTAGGTGCTGGGACAAAGACGGGAGCTCATTCCATCCTGCAGTACTCGGGAATCGAACTGCTGACCTTCTGCCTCCCAGTCAGCATCTTAGTCACTTAAGCCACTGAGTAAACAAGAAAAAAACAAAAACAAAAGTCCCCCAAGAAAATGAGGAAAGGGTTTCTTTTGCCCAAACAGCTTTGTGCTCATTGCATCTACAATACCATCTAGCCATCTTATTTTGGCCACCCCCTTCTTTTGTCCTCCACCTTTCCCAGCATCAAGGCCTTCTCAAGTGAATCCTCTCTTCTCATTGGATGTCCAAAGTACTTTAGCATCATCTTTACTATTTGACCTTTAATGAGCAGTCAGGGTTGATTTCTTCTAGGATCGACTTATTTCTAACACCACATTTCAAAGGCATCTATTTTTCTGTGCTCAGCTTTCTTAATGGTCCAGCTCTCGACTCACACCCATACATTACCACCGGGAATACCATTGCTTTGACTATGCAGTTTTTTGTTTGCAAGGTGATGCCTCTACTTTTAACTATGTTCCCCAGGTTTCTCGTAGCTTGTTTCCCAAGCATCAGTCACCTTTTAATTTCATGGCTGCAATCACCATCTGCAGAGATCTTTGATCCTAAGAAAGTAAAATCTGCCAGTCGTATCCAACTCTAGGGTGCAGTGCTCATCTCCATTTACAGCCAAAGAGCCAGTGCTGTCTGTGTTTGCAGACATTTTCATGTAGCAGGCATGACTAGAGCCCAGTAAGCCACATGGCTATATTTGGCCACGCCCACAGATTTGGCCACGCCCACAGAGGGGTGTGGCCAAAATTTCCCTTATTTTCAAATCCAAAAGTTGACAGATATGGTGTGGAAAGCTCAGACTCTTACAGTTCCTTCTCTGAGCTGAAACAATTGCAGTAAGAGCCCTTCTGGGTCAATGTTGTGTATTAAGGCACATTTGCAAGCTGCGCAGGCAGCACCTTGCAAGGAGAAAATGGTGGTTTCCCGCCATACAAATTAGGAGCTAAAAGTGGCGCAAAATCTCTCTGTAAGTGCGTCCAGTATGCTAATCAGAGTCCTGTGATTGGTTACAGTTTTGGATCCTGTTCCCCATTGGTTAATACATATATATCGTGTTATGATTGGTTGGTTATGCTTGTCTGGTTGGTCGCTACTTTGTATCAAGGAGCTACTGCCGGGAAGACACTATGTAAGCCCCACGGGTAAACAAGGGTGGGGCCGGACTGGATCTATACTACCCATTCCGCACAGGTAGCCAGTATGTGCTAAGCCTGGGTCTCCTCCACACGCTAACACTATTAGTGTAGCTTAGTCATTGGCCATCTTCTGTGGCAGATTCCGGAGGGACTAATTTCATGGGGTTTATAGAGCCATCTTTTGTGTCTGGAGTGCCTTGTAAGCTTTATCTGAAAGACTATTTAATAAATGCCTGTTGCTGTTCTGTTCATCGTTGCCTCGCCTATTGCTTATAAGGGCTGGATGCGACAGTCAACTAAGTACCCATTTTAAAATTCATTATAAAAAAATATCCATTGCTCCAAATTCAAGAAGCAAGTTGATTTTTATCAAGTTAGTTGCAAGTACTAATGGTGAGTATACAGTACAGTATATGTACATGCCCTCAAGCTGATTCTGACTTATAGTGATCTCTTCCCAGTATTTTCTAGCAGAGTTCTCAGAAGTGGTTTGCCTTTCCCTTCTTTTTGGGTCGCCCTAGGACTGGGGCTCTTCCTACATGACACATAGTGAGGAATTAAACTTCCTGCCTCTGGCTCTGCAACCAGATACTTAATTCTCTGAGCTATTAGCCAGCTCATAGCTATATTTAAACTAAACACTGGATTTTAAAAAGAGGAGCAAAATCTTCCTATTGTGGTCATGTTTCTGCTGATACTACAGTACGTACAAGTAATTGGAAGAACTGTACTTTTGACAAGCTTGTGATCCAAAGATGATACCAAAAATATGATCAATAGGAGTGGGGGTGAGGTGGGGTGGAATAGGTCAAGATCTAGCAACAGATCTCAGGTGATTTGCTATATATCTCCTTTTTTCTTTACTCCCAATTGTCTGAAAAAGAAATACTGTACTCCAAACTAGGCTACTGACAGGAAGGGTAGAATTTATGTCTGTGAGTTCACTTTTGATATTGAAAATAAACATTTGGTTTAAGCCAGGATCCTTTTCAGCAAGATACTGTTGAAGCTGGGGAAGAACTGATGCAGGCTCTAGCTGAAAATTGAAAAATCACAATGGTGCACATTAATTGAGAACCTGGATATGAAGCAAAACAGTAGACAAGCTTGGAAACTCCTTAAAAGTTTAGGTGGAGATTTAACCCGGCCACAAAACTATAGTGGAGTAACAGCAGACCAAATAGCTAGTCAGTTGCTAAAGAATGGAAAAATGTAAAATGCTATAAACAGCATTAAACCAAATAAAGCAACATGTATTGATGATGTACTGTGTTTCCCCGAAAATAAGACACTGTCTTATATATATTTTTTCTTCAAGAACATAAGAACAGCCTTGCTGGAACAGGCCACAGCCCATCCAGTCCAGCATTCTGTCTCACACAGTGCCTCACCATTTGCTTCAGGGTATTCCCTGAAGACACACTATGGCTTATTTTCAGGGGATGTCTTGTTTTTATTAAGTACTAGCATATTTTGCCCGGCGGTGCTGGGCTTTTTAAAATTGTGTTGGATAGTAAAGGGTTTCATTTTTTTTCTTGAACCAATGGTGCTGGGCTGTTTTAAATGGTGTTGTAAGGTTTTGTGATTTTGTGGCTTCGAGGCGCTGCGTCCACCTGCGGCGGACTTGCGCTCCCAGTGGTTTGTGTTTTTTTGGTTCTTTTTTGGGTTGTTTTTTTTTTTTTGCGTGCTGGCTTCCTCAGTGCTGGGCTCTTTAAATTGTTTTTTGAACGTTTTTGTATTATGTTTATGCAAATTTTATTTTAATTTTATTTATTTAATTTAATTTAATATTATTTAGTTTAAAATTTAATTTTGGTTTTTAAAATGTTTATTTTTACGCTTTTTTATTTTTTGTTTTGGTTTTTTGGAGTGATAAGTGATTTCTGTTTTTTTGGTAATTTTTGAGATTAGTGTGTTTATTTTTGAATGTTTTTATAACTTATTTGATAAATTTTGGAACTAATCTTATTAGTTTTTATATTTTTGAAGTTACTGGGATATAACATGAACAAACTAAAATCAAGAGAATAAATATATAATCATCAAATGTCTTTACACACACACACACACACACACACACACACACACACACACACACACACACACACACAAGATTAAACAGGTTAGTCTGCAAAGAATTAAGAATTTGAGCCATATTTAATCCAATTTTAGTTGCTTATGCTAAAACATTTGCAGACTGCATCATCTGTTCATCTTAGTGTACAAGAAGAAATGATACGTAAGAATTAGATGAGCAGCTCAGCTTGTTACCTAACAAAGGACAAGTTACCTTTGTGCATATCTCTATAAAAAGAGCAAAGCAGTAATAGAAATTAATGATGCTTACAATTGTCCCAGGAAATACTGTGTACCTCCGTGCCCCGGCTCCAAAGGACTGCAGCTGTTTTGGCCATAGGTTGTTGTGCAAGTTGACACATCAAAGAGGGTGCAGCCCTCACTAATCCCTTCAGATTTGACTGCTAACAGGTGATTTGGGGATTCAGCTGTTGGGTGTTATCAACAGTAACTGAATAATGGGTGGGGTGAGAGATCAATATCTTCAGGACTACAGTTCTTAGGGGACAATGTGGGTGTCTTTTCTTAGGGCTTCAAAACTTGGTGTTTCCCTGCTTCTGATGGCCTCTTTATTTAAATTTGTAAATAAATAAATATTGTAAATTTATTTAATTTAATTTAATATTATTTAGTTTAAAATTTAATTTTGGTTTTTAAAATGTTTATTTTTACGCTTTTTTATTTTTTGTTTTGGTTTTTTGGAGTGATAAGTGATTTCTGGTTTTTTTTGGTAATTTTTGAGATTAGTGTGTTTATTTTTGAATGTTTTTATAACTTATTTGATAAATTTTGGAATTAATCTTATTAGTTTTTATATTTTTGAATGTTTTTTCTCTTTTGGCCTCTGGGTGGGGGTGGTGAGCTTTTCTGCCTCTCTACAATTGTTCTCTTCTGTCCTCTGGGTGTCGCTTCTGGTAAGTTTTCACTTTCTTTTCTCATTTGAGTTCCGGTCCTCATAGATAGAAGACGTCTTTTGGTAAGTTCTCTGGGGGTTGTTTGGGGTGGGTGGGGGTGGTTTTTTTTTGGGGGGGGTGTCTGTGTGTTTTTTCTTGTTTGTTTTTGACTGTTTTTGTGCTTCATTTTTGGATTTTTGTGTGTTTTTGAATGTTTTTGGTTTGTGTTTTTGTGTTTATTTTTTCAGGTGGGGTGGCTTTCTTTCCTGCGGGCCATGCTGGCTGGCCCGTGGGAAGGAAGGGCAATGGCGGGGAGGCTTTCTTTCCCACGGGCCATGCTGGCTGGCCCGTGGGAAGGAAGGGCAGCAGCGGTGGGGGTTTCCTTTTTTTCCCCGCGGGCCATACTGGCTGGCCCGTGGGGAAGAAGGGCAGTTGCGGGGGGGGGGTTTACTTGTATTTTTCGCTCGCCGGCCGCCTTAGCGTTCTGTGCGCTAATGGCGCGCAGGACACTGGGTCTTGTAGTTTTGGCTGAGCGTGTTTGCTTTCTGTTCCGTTTTTCCCTTGCGGCTTTTTTTAGATTGGCTGCCGCTCATTTCCGAACGTTCCTTTTGCCGGGCCGCTCAGCCTGATTGGCTCTGGCGTGGCGCGGCGCCAGGAACATTGGGAATTGAAGTTCCCTTTTTTTGTTTGCGACTGGGGGGCTCCTGCCCCCGGGTCGAAAAATTCAACCCGACAGTTACCTGCGAACCGGGTTCGGGCGAGTCAACGGAGGCCCATTACAGGCTAGTGGGGCCTGGTGCAACATCCTTTGTCACATTCCAATGGTTAACGCACCATTTTATAGGTATAAGTACAACATGGTATGCTGCATAGCCATGCCTATCACTATGCCTTATTTTCGGGGTATGCCTTATATTGCGCAAAAGCTTAGAAATCCTGCTACAGCTTATTTTATGGGTATGTCTTATTTTCGGGGAAACAGGGTAAGAACAGAGCAGATAAAGCAGATTGGTCCCTGCACTTTGAAATGGCTCCTGCAATTAATGAACAACTGCATAGACAAACTTAAGGTTTCTAAACTGTGGAGACAAGCTAGAGTTGTTGCTTTATTGATACCTGGCAAAGACCCAGATGACCTAAAAAGCTACCAACCAGTGTCACTCCTTTGACATCTTTATAAGGCACTGGAACGGATGAATCATAATCACACCTTCGAATGTTTTGATGGAAAGATCATAAAGGAGAAAGCAGGCTTCAGGCCATGCAGATCATGTTGTGGTCAAACCTTACATAACACATTGAGGATGGCTTTGAAAGAAAGCAAATTATGGGAGTGGCTTTTATTGACCTAACTGCAGCATACAATACTGTCAATCATAGGAATCTGCTCCATAAAATAAATAAGCTTACCAAAGCTAACAAGCTTACTAGGGGCATTGGCAGCTTCCTCCAGGACCAGAGATTCTGTGTGACAATGAATGGAAAGAACAGCAGATGGAAGTTACAGACGAATGGACTACCCCAAGGAAGTGTATTGTCTCCAACACTGTATAATATACAAATGATCAACCAGTTTCTGACAATACAAAACTGTTCATCTATGCAGATGACACAGCAATGGCCATTCAAGGGTCAAGCTTTGATGAGGTAGCTGGAAAACTTACTGGAGCACTTGAAGAATTAGGACAGTATTACAATATTAACCATTTGAAGCCTAATCTAAGCAAGACTCAAGTACTGCACAGTAATACCCTGCATAACATTAAAGCTTGGTTCCACAATCCTTAATGTTGTGTGATTTTTAACGTTGTGCAATACATGTATCAAAAAATGTTAAACCCTATGGGATGTATTGCACAATGATAGCCCTCCACCAGCCGCTTTGACTTGGGAAGGGCCAGGGGAACCCAGCGCCAGCCAGGGCAGCTTCTAGGCACTCTCCTCGGCCCTTCCCAAGTCAAAGTGGCCGGTGGAGGGCAAGAGATCTATGGAGGTGCCCTTGCAGTTTCAAGGCAAGCCTCGGAACAGCAAGAGGGGTCTCCATAGACCCAAGACCCAAAGCCTGCAGGGCTGGTCTCCACCTGGGGAGGCACTTCCCAGGCGGAGAGCAGACCTGCAGGCTTTGGGGCAGAGATCTCTGGAGGTACTGTACCCTTGATGTTTCAAGGTACTGTTAACTTAACATTGTGCAGTGCAAATTTTTCTTCAGCTTTCTTAACATTGTGCAGTTTTAACATTGTACAGTGCACACATTATGCAATGTATTACTGTATGTGCTTTCAACCTTTGAAACAGAGAGGAAAATATTAAGTTGGATGTTATGTGGCAAGAGAATCAATTACAGCCTTGTTCAACACCAAAATACAGTAGAACTCTGCATAACAAAAAAACTCCATTCCACGGAGCTCTTCGCTATGCGGTTTTTTAGTTATGCGGTTCCCAATAGGAGATGTCCCGCATAACAAAAAAATGTTCATTAACTGGGGTTCCCATTAAGCGGGTATACCCCTGTTACCAAATCCCTGCATAATGAAAAAAATTCATTATGCGAGGTATCGCCATTGCATAACAAACGCTTCGTTGTGCAGATTTTTCGCTATACGATACGTTCATTATGCGAGGTACCACTGTACCTTGGTGTGATGCTTGACTGGACACTTTTTTTTTAAGCAGCACTGCCTGAATACCAAAAGCCAAGGTTAGTACAAGGAACAACATCGGCAGGAAACTCACAAACTATAACTGGGGAACTCAACCTTCCAGGGTCAGCTTTGGCCCTGAGTTTCTCTGCAACAAAGTATGCTGCTCCAGTTGGAGCGCATCCACACACGCAAAAGAAGTTGATATTGCTGTGAATGAAGCCATGCATATAGTGATAGGATGCATGGCTTAGAATTATTGAAACAGCGGAGAGTATCATTGGTTGTTCACTCTCCATCTTAGAACAAATTTACACCGTTAGGTGCCATAGAAAAGCATTAGATATTTTAGGAGACCCATCGCATCCTGGTCATCGCTTCTTTGAGCTGCTGCCATCGGGACAAAGATATAGAAAGATGAAGGAGAGAACGAGCCATCTCAAGAACAGTTTCTTCTCTAGAGCAATTTTGGCCTTAAATGGAAACTCTGGACTCTGAAGTCATCTTATTTTGTTATATTGTATTGTATTTTACTGTTTTAATTAGTGTTTTGCAGCTGTTTTAAATTATGTGGAGTGCATTATCTGAGTTGATATAGTAACCAAGAAATTCCGTTGCTCCTGCAAGGGGACAATGACAATAAAGATTTATTCTATTCTATTCTATTCTATGCCTCAAATCTACACCGGTTGAAAAATTATACCCTCTTGTTGGTATCGCTCCACCTAAGATCAGGAGAGAAGTAGCAGCAGACGCTGAGAGAACTAAGCAAAGGAATGACCCTCCACATCCTCTGAATGGATATGAGCCTCAAGTCCATGGGCTCAGATCCAGGAAGAGCTTTATGGTAAGAACAAACTTTCTTGAAGGTACACAAGAGCAAAACCAAATTAGAAGATGGAGGAAGGAACTCACTGGGCAAGGAACATTATTAAAGGTCGACATAGCTGAAGATCTCAATTTCCCCTACATCACCTGGAGGACCCTGAATAGGCTGAGGGTTGGAGTCCCTAAATGCAAGACCAACATGCTCAAGTGAGGACTGCTGGTAGACAATAACACACGGTGTGAATGTGGAGAGACATAGAATCCGGCCCCTTTACTGGTCTGCTGATTGCAGCCAGAGACATGAATGGATGAGGACTTGGGTTTGGACAATAACCAAGTAAAGAAAGTGGCTTCATTTTGGCAGTCAAAGGTTTTATCAGGATACGAAAGAAGAAGTTCTTGCATTCTTGGACTTACAACCAACTCTCTGGATGTGATGTGAAAATTGCTGTTAAATAATATGAAGGAGAGAGTTAAAGAGGGAGTGTGTGGTTTAGCAAAAGATGGCTTCCACTTTCCATTGATTCAACATCTAAGCTGGTCAGGTAGTTCTTGGTATCAAGAGCAAAAAGCACCTTAAGTGGACACTCATCTCTGTTCTGGGGCGTGATGTTCTGACCAAAAGTAATATAGATTCCAGGAAAATGTTTGGCATTGCAATTCTAGGAAAATCCAGTAAGCTTCTTTGACATTAACACTGTGAAAGAATCAATGACTTAGGAAGGAAGGAGCAAATGGAAAATGAAGAAAAAGAGAAGTTATCTGGTCTATCTTCTGTCTTACTGCTAGGAGCAAAATGAGGATACGCTGTCTTTGTTACCATGCAAAGGGCATAGCAAAAGCACTGTCACTCACCAGAAGAACACAACATTTGCTGTTTGTTCAGAGATGTGATATAGAACAGCCTTGTCAATAATAACATAAAATGGCTATACTTCATCACTGCCTGAGAACCATCCTCCTTTTCTTCTCTGTCTTCCCTTTCCCTGTCCCAATCTCCTCAGTGCCTTGAGTATGCCTAATGAATGTTCCCTGGAATATAAGGGCTACTAGCAGTAACACTAAGTTCCCTTTTCACGTTGAAGGGTTGAGGATGAAGCCAAGGCAGAGCAGAATCACCTTGAAAACAGTATAGAGAGTTGTTGAGAAGGACCTCTAGAGAAATCTAATCTAAAGTGCGCTGTTCATGAATACCATTCAGTGGTGTCAAAGTCTCTAGCTGCCTTTTTTAAAAAATTAAGGAAGGCCAAATAAAGTTGAAATGCAGAACAGAAATCTCTTCTGAGGAGCCAACACAGTGGGCACGTTTGATTAATGTATTCACTGCTGCCATTTTGTTGTTGACTACTCTTGCTTTCAGATGGAGGCCATGCAGGAATTCTGACTATTGGGATTTTGTGTGTTGTTTGCTGGTTTGTCAGAGATGGGATGAAGAAAAAAGACATGAGAGGAAAATATATCTTCATAACGGGTTGCGACAGTGGGTTTGGCAATGCCTTGGCAAAACTCCTCAGCAAGAAAGGATTCCGCATCATTGCTGCTTGTCTTTCTGAGAAAGGAAGTCAGGAGCTTCTAGGCCACACTTCTCGGTCTCTGCAAACAGTATTACTCAACTTGACTGACCCTCACAGTGTTGACGAGGTTGTGAAGTTTGTGAAGGAAGAAACGGGCAATGCAGGTAAGTGGCACATCCTTCACAGGGTGCAGTAAAAGTGAAATTACTATCTTTTCAGCTGATGTTTGTGACCTTAGTTGACATTTTGAACACAAAACGACTTGTGTGGCACAGTATGTTGGCAGACTAAAGTGAAACTGTGCCAGACACTGGTTGAGGGTTTTTGGATGCCACAGAACTGTTGTTCTGTGGGTAGAGATGTTGGGGGTTGGCAGAAGGGCATCTCTGCTCTGGAGTCCCTCATGGAAAGCTGTGGACATAGCAGTAACACCAATGGCATTCTCACCAAGATGTAAAATAGGATGGTTTGTGTCTGTTTGGTGGGCAGAGATGGGAAAAGGCTACTTTTTTGGACTAACTCTAAAAAAAGCATGACCAAAGTATTCCTAGTAGTTTTTTGATAGTTGTAGTGTTGCTGTTGTTTTTTTAATCCACTATTCCAGTTGCATTCCCATGGACAGTGTTTTTTGAAGTATGCCTGCCTGGAGTTACCATGAGCATTTTAACTCCACTTATATCACTGAGAAGGATGTTTTTCCTCCAAAGAAGTATCTTGCTGTTGCTGAGATTATTAAGAGTTTTCACAAGGAGAAATTGGGCATGACCCCCAGTGACAGCCTTGAGACACTTGGAGGAGGCGGCCTTCTCTTTCCTTGCTCTCAACTGGCTATCATCCTGCACAGACCATCTACTCCTCAAAAGGCCTGAGGAATTTTACACCAGTGCAGCTCTTATCACCTAGTTAAATAGGGACCCAACCTAGCCCTTGAGTCCCAGTTAACTGCCAATTCAGCCTTCTGACTGACCTGAGGATCCAAGATGTGGAGGACCTAGGTTTGCCATATGTCCTAGAAAACCAGGATTGTCCCGGATTCAAGGTTGGAAAAAGTGTCCTCAATGGCAAAATGGCAAATTACATTCATTGAGTTACATAACATAGATCATATTGACTGGATTTATGTCCATCACCATACAAATTTACGTCATTTCATGTTACATAGAATTCTTCATACAATTATTTAATTTTTAAAAATATATGTTCTAATTCTGGGATCAGGACATATTTTTCATCCCACATTTCTTCTCTCATATTCTTTTCATTGCTACTGGCCAGGGGGTCATTATTTCTAAAACTCTTAACAGGGTTATATGGCTTGGTCAATAATGCTGGAAGATCCATGCCCATGGCCCCTACTGACTGGATGAAACTGGAAGATTTCCACACCACTCTGGACGTCAACCTAATGGGGCTGATTGGGATTACCTTGAAGCTCCTCCCACTTCTGAAAAAATCTAAAGGGCGGATAGTCAATGTGTCCAGTGTTTTTGGGCGGCTGGCCTGCGTAGGTGGAGGCTACTGTGTTTCAAAATGGGGAGTGGAGGCCTTCTCCGACAGTTTGCGGTAGGTTTCTGCAGATTTTTGAATAATTCTTTATTTGTGTCAGATGCACCACCAGCATATAATAGCATACAAAGCTAAATTTAACACATCTAAAAACAAAAGAGAATTAAAAAGGGCTAGATGACATTTTGAATAATAGATTCACAGGACTGCAAAGATTGGGAATATTACTTTTATAAGATTGTACTTCCCACAATACCCTAGCCAGGTAATTGGCTCCCCCCCCCAAAAAAAGGGGGGGAGTAACATTTCTACCTGCTGGAAAATTATACTTACAGACATCTACAGTTCCAGTTGAATCACCTCAATGGTTAATGTTAATTTACATGGAACAAATATGGGATAAGCAACACTGTTTGCAGTCACAAACAGGTCTTAAGGATGGGCAGTGGTGTCTTTTTCTAAGAGGACTCCACTTTGGCTTTTCCAAATACATGGATTGTGTCATGTACTTCCACTGGAAAAGAAAGGAAACTCCTTAAATTCTTAGCAGCCAAACAGGGATCTTTAATGCACCTCTGAGGGCATAATGCTATTTTATTTTACATGATAGAACTGTAGTTTCCACATAACTGTCCTTTATTCTGTCCTAGTCATACATTATCAAGGGTACTGTTTGGTCTTACTATTTTGATAAGACTAAGGGTTGTTACATAGGAATGTAACAACCCTTAGTAAATCATGCTCCAGAAGGCATGATTTAATAGGCCTAACTTGAGACGTTAGATGTTTATTAAATATTAGGGGAACCATTTTCAGTAAATGTAGTACAATCATAGAACCCATTACCTGAAGTGTTGATAGACTCCACCCTGCAAGAGACCTTCAAACTGGGGCTGTTGGACAGGCAATGTTAGACTGTTCTTGCTGTGGACATTCTGTATTGACCTTCAAGACACCCTACAACTCTATGAATTTATGAGTAAAGCCCATTGAAAAGAATTATGCATACTTCCAAAGCAACATCTGTACAGTTCTAATATTAATGTTGTGCAAAGTGAGCTCCAGGTATGCACTTACTGTTGCTCAGCTTTACACATGGCCAAACTGTACATTTTCCTTTCCAGCCGTTTAGTTAATTCAATAGAAAAACACCCAAATTATATCAGGATGCAAGAATTCACTAACTTCTAAATGTTTGTGATTTAACAACAAACTTTCTTAATTACAATATTGCATAATTCAATCAGTTGGATTGATAAAAGCCAAGGCTAGCTGATGTCTGCTTTTTCTTCTTCTAGGAGGGACATGCATCATTTTGGAGTAAAGGTGAGCATTATCGAGCCAGGATTCTTTAAGACAGGAGTAACTAATCTAGAGTTCATTGAGCGAGACCTTCTAAGACTATGGAACCAACTGTCTCCTGAAGTCAGAGATTCCTATGGGGATAAATACTTTGTTGAATGTGAGTGCAAATAGGCAGCAGCAAACTTTGGGGTGTGTGGGGTTTTTTCACACACACACACACACACACACACACACACACACACACACACACACACACACACACACACACACACACACACACACACACACAAACCTTTTTCTTCCCTTGCAAGCTTTCTGATTTTTGCAGGCATTTCCTGTTGACAGATGTTGATGAAACAGGATGGTATGTGAAATGAGCTTTGTCAAAAAGGCAGCCTCTCCCTCTTAGCCCCTCCATCCCCATTTCTGGAAATACTGTATATTGGAACTAGTCCTTGGGAAGACTGCTTCCAGCCACATTCCAGGCTGATTCAAATCAGAGGCTTCTAAGGCTCTGGACTAGACAGTTTGTGTTTTCTTCTTTGGACACTCTGCAGTTCCCTAGGGGAGGGACTGGGGGAAAACACATTTATTTCTTGGAGAAATTTCCTTTGTCTTTGCACAAGGCAATGAGGAGCAGGCTAAGCTATTGCAAAGCATTTCTGTTGCATGGTTTATCCTCCCCACCCCCTCACACCTGGAGGTAGCTTTGGGGTTTCAGTCTTAGGATCTATACAAGTGGAGGTTAACTCAATGTTTATGTTCCTTTTATTTTAAAGCAATGGTATACCATGGCAGTTTGGTATCATGCTGAACTGGGAACTGGAAATTAGAAATTGGAGTTGATTTGGTTCTCTGTCTTTCACCTGGAAGCTGCTTTTCACAATTGCTGGACTTCTTGGGTAGAAGCACACAACCTGGCTGTTAAGCAGTTCAAAAAGAGGCAGTGTTGTATAGTAGTTAGAATTGGACTCAGATTAAGGTTCTGGTCTTCACTGCAATCTCTAGTTTACAGAGAGCTGTTGTGATCTTCCTCTGATTGCCCTGTGGAAGCATCTTTTACGTAGTTCCTTTCACCTTACCTAGTCTGAGAATGATTAACTAGCACAAGGTGGCTGTTGCCAGATTGTGAAAACTAATAGCAGTATCCTTTATTTGCATTAATCATATACCTTTGAAGGCATGCATGAAAGTTACTGGGATATAACATGAACAAACTAAAATCAAGAGAATAAATATATAATCATCAAATGTCTTTACACACACACACACGCACACAAGATTAAACAGGTTAGTCTGCAAAGAATTAAGAATTTGAGCCATATTTAATCCAATTTTAGTTGCTTATGCTAAAACATTTGCAGACTGTACCATCATCTGTTCATCTTAGTGTACAAGAAGAAATGATACGTAAGAATTAGATGAGCAGCTCAGCTTGTTACCTAACAAAGGACAAGTTACCTTTGTGCATATCTCTATAAAAAGAGCAAAGCAGTAATAGAAATTAATGATGCTTACAATTGTCCCAGGAAATACTGTGTACCTCCGTGCCCCGGCTCCAAAGGACTGCAGCTGTTTTGGCCATAGGTTGTTGTGCAAGTTGACACATCAAAGAGGGTGCAGCCCTCACTAATCCCTTCAGATTTGACTGCTAACAGGTGATTTGGGGATTCAGCTGTTGGGTGTTATCAACAGTAACTGAATAATGGGTGGGGTGAGAGATCAATATCTGCAGGACTACAGTTCTTAGGGGACAATGTGGGTGTCTTTTCTTAGGGCTTCAAAACTTGGTGTTTCCCTGCTTCTGATGGCCTCTTTGTCCTTCATACAGATTTAAGGATGCAAAGACTACTCATGAACAGACTGTGTGATTCTGATATTTCTAAGGTCATAGAACGCATGGAGCATGCCTTGACTGCAAAGTATCCAAGGACCCGCTATGGAGTAGGATGGGATGCCAAACTCTGGTGGCTGCCCCTCTCCTACGCTCCAACATTTCTATCTGACAGACTGCTGAAAATGTTTTTTCCACTTCCAAGAGGCAGGAGTCATCCAGGATCCGGGTTTCAAATTGATGTTTGACACTAGACATGCCAAGGTTTTGAACTGGACTAAATTTTCTGCTCGCCTCCTCCCAGCTTGGCAAATATAATTTTGCTCAGGAACTTCTAATGACAACATAGTCTCCTTAATTTTGTGTATTATGCTTCTCTTTAAACTTGCAGTGTTGAACCTTTACCTTGTATTGAATGATTTCCCCCCCCCTTTCTTTTCCCATGTAAGAACTAAATAGGATCAGCAGGCTACTCTTCAAAAGCCTTGGTTGACCTCTGGAAAAAGGCCAGGAAGGTCGCCATGGTTGCTCCTGAGGACTTCTTCTTGGAGACTAGTGCCATAGTAGCTCATGATTTTTTAGGCTGCAATTGGCAGCGATGTAACAAAGGATAGTGATGGTAGCAGGAAATTCAGAATGAGACCAAGCAGACATAGGCTAGAGTCTGTTTGAAAGTCTTTCCAATGATAGCAATAATGGGAAAGTGACTGTTCTTCTGTGCCATCACGGTTGGAGCACAGAGTAGTCCAGTGGTATTTTCCAAGTGGTTCAGAGCCTATATGCTCTTTTTCAGGAGGAATATGACATATACAAGAATCTATATGCAGAGCACTCTGGCCTCTTCTGACTTGGGTGCTGTCATCACTACAGGGGGAATGGGTGTAACTTTGTCTCCTGCTTATCAAGTAATACAGGATAACTTTCAATCTGTTCAACAAAAGGATATTGTGAGAGCCAGCAGTTGCCCTTCATGGCTTATAAAAGCAACTGCAGAAGCAGACTGGGTAAAGAGAGCTGTGACCTCTGCTTAAGAAGTGACAATGAGACACTTGTTTGACAAATTTTCCCTGAACTCAACCACACCAGATAGAACTTCTAATATCCAGTTTTTAGGCAAGATACTAGAGTATGTGGTGCTCATTCTCAGCTCCTGCGGTTCTTGCATGTACCAGATTATCTCAATCCATTTCCGTTTGGCATGTGAGACAGAATTTTATCACTTTGGAGAATGATCTGTACTGGGAATTAGGCAAAGAAATATGTTTGGGTTTGTTCTTCTGGATTACCCAGTAGCTTTTATTTCAGTTGACCATGGTGTTCTCTTTGATTGCCTCTCTATGATGGGACTCATACCTTGAGACCTGACAACCCTATAGCTTTGTTATAGAAAGCCCTCAATTCACTCTACAACAGCTTTACTGGCTATTGAATTATTTCCATTTACAATAAAAATTCTGATTATGATTTACACCATATTATATGGGTTGGTTCCAGACTCTGAAAAGTCATATTTTCCCATACAACCTGTATTGCTCAGGGAATGAATGGCTTTTCCAGAAGAAGGAGTCTTACTGCAAGGAGTTAATGATATTTCCCATTTTCCTTTTCTACATTTCTAGAAATGATTAAAAATCATAAGTGTATGTATTAAAGCAGGGGTTCCCAACCTTTTCGCATTGCAGGCTGGACCATGCCCCCTGGACAACTGAGTGGGCTGGTCACGTGGTTCCTCCCACCATAAATGCTGCTGTAAAATGCATCTGCTGTTATAAATGCATCTGCTTCCACTTCCGGTAGCGGCGAGCGTGGCTGCAGGCCACATGAAATTGTGCCGTGGGCTGGGGCTGGCTCATGGGCCATAGGTTGGCCACCCTGTATTAAAGTATTAAGAGTGCTAGATAAGCAACTCCTGCATCTAGAGCAGGGGTTCCCAACCTTTTCAATCTGGGGGCTGGGTCATGCTCTCTCAGTCAGCTTTGAGGGCCGGACGGGCATTTTGCCCCGCCTGCACGATGGGTTAGGCATATGACAGAGAATCTGATGGTATGAGGAAAGAAATACTTACATGATTGCCCTTTCTAAGCAGTAAACTACTGGCCATAGTATTTTGAACCCTGGCACAGAATTAAAACCCAAGATCTTATACTGCTGATGTTTAATGTAAATCTCTTTGCTGGAAAATCCTTGATCACTCTGTGATTTGAAATGTCTTGAAAAGAGAGAGGATAAAGTTTTTGTTTGCTTAATGTTTGCCGATTAATCATTAGTAGCTGGTTCAACTGAGTTTAATTCCTCAATCCCAACCATACAAATAAATAGTCAGGGAAGAAGCTGGTACTGTTATCTAGAGCAAGAGATGGACTATCCCTACTTTGGATCCTGTCGGAAACTTCATTAAATCAGTTTTTAAAAAGCCATTGACAGTTTTCAAACTACTACCTGAGACTGTTTTGATAACTCACATTTATGCAATATTTCTGCACTATCCATAAGGTATTGGTGCATTGGCCGGAGGAAAAAGACTTTGATCCATGAAAGCTTGCTGGTGGTTTTATCCCCCACCCCTCACCCCGTGGTCTAATAAAGGTATCACCAATTCCTACATTTGTATGGGGGAAACCTGGAAAAAAATCAATTTCAAATGGGCAGCTTGGATGACTGCCAGTTCAAATCTGAAAGATTTGCATCTTTGAGAACAGCATTTAGAAAAAAACATTTCTTTAGTGCCTTTTGAAAGGTTTTTTTAATTGCAATCATTAAGATAGACTGCAGTGGTTCAAGTGGCTAAGACGCTGACTGAAAGGCGGGAGGACAGCAGTTTGATTCCCGAGTACTGCAGGACGGAATGAGCTCCCATCTTTGTCCAAGCTCCTGTCAACCTAGCAGTTTGAAAGCAAGAAATTGCAAGAAGATAGAGACCACTTCAGTGGGAAGGTAAACAGCGTTCCGTGAACCCCGGTGTCTAGTCATGCCTGCCACATGACCACGGAAACATCTACAGAAGCAGACAGTGCTGGCTCTTTGGCTTTGAAATAGAGATGAGCACTGAAGTTTAGAGTCGGAAACGACTGGCTTTTGAGCAAGGGAAACCTTTACCTTTACTATCTGGTTTACTCACACTGCCTTAGACTGTGTCAATTATCAGGATTTCTGGGCCAACTCACTATATGCAAACAATTATAAAACATAGCCAATGATAAAACACAAGTTAGATTTATTCAGCAGCATCACATTCCAGTTTTTTTCCTAATTTAAGTACATATTAAAGTTATAAATTCATATTAAAAGAAGGATAGCACTTAACTTTGAGGAATCAGGTACATATAAAAAATTATCCCAATAGCAGAGGTCTCCTTTATTATAAATTTAGATGCCTAGAGTTGCATATGTAGCTAGGCCACGAACCTTAACAGCAGTTTAAGATTATACATTCCTGGAGTGGCACACAGACTTTCCTTAGGGAGTTCATATGCATACTAAACTAGCTATTCAATATTAAAGTTTAAAGGATGCATAGTACAAGGCTGTATCAATAAAAATGGTTTCCCTTTCTATTATTGCTCACCTCAGGAAATAAATAGTTAACAAATAACAAAAATGTCCACATGAAAAACAAACAAACCAGAGATGGATGGCTCATTTAAAAGTGTATCGGCATTGTTTCTATGACATGACCCAGAAAACCAAGCATGTTGAATAGCTGAGCCCTATCAGTATAACATAATATAAATGACATGTCGAAGTTTCGAGCAGGAATAGAACTTTTCCACTGATCAGAAAAGAGGAGATTGTTAGATCACAGATGAAAGCAAGCAGCAAAACATCCTAACTTCACACAGACAACCATAATTTCAAAGTCTGACCACTGGGGGCAGGAAGAGAATGGTTGAGGGAAAGAATTATTCTATTCCACCAGGCAAAATATTAGCACAAGCAGAACATTGTCTTGCCATTTGTTTTGTTCCCCAAGAGAATTGTGTAAGTTGTTTATGTTCTATTTAGCATCCCACAAAGAGGCACCTATATTTCACATACTCTGGTATACAGATATAGCAGAGATGCAGGGAAGCACCAGGAACCACATAGCAGAGTGTTGCCCTATAAATATATGTTCCAAAAGGATTCCGTAACTTGGCAGTGGGCCACTAAGTTCTCTTCTATATTATTCCATATAATCATTTTATACAGAGGGTATCTCTATTCCTTATGATGCAGGTGGAAAGAAGATTACATACCAAAACATCCAACAACCAGATAATTTTTCAGAAATTTACAAATGTACAGAATATTTATAACATTACTTTCAGAGAGTGTCAGTGCAAAGATATACATATAGTACACCGTGAGAATTGCTCATAAAAATAGGTATAGGCATGTGTAAAAACAAAAAAACATCAACAAGGCATGGTTTCAACAGATGTCTCCAGATAAAGGCTAAATATATTTATTTATAAAGAGATGTGAACCATTTTTTTCCTTCTGTTTACAAAAATATATGTGCAAATGGTTGTGCCTAATAATTCCCTATTTGAACTTGTTATACAACAGAGTCCTCTTTGACTAGATTGATTGTATCTTTGAATGACTCCTCAGTTGCAGTGTAGGCGAATGGTTGGTCTTGTTTGAGAATAATCTTCTGAGTCAATGATGAGGATGAAGGAGGAACACTCTCAATTTCTCCTTGATGTTCCTTTTCCATCTGGAACAGAAAATACAGTATACAATAGGGCTCCTATCTGAATTCTACATGGCACGGAAAGTAAGGGTGTTCAGCCAAAGACTCTAAGACAGGGGTGGCCAAACTATGGCCTTTGGTGCCAAATCATCCGGCCCGCAGTGCCCTCTCTGCTTCTGGAAGCAGAAGGAAAATGCACCCACGCCTGTGCCAAATGCTGCCGTAAATGACCCGTGGTTATCGTAAATGCATTTACAACAGCTACAGGTGCATTTATGGCAGCGTTTTGTGTATGTGTTGGCTCGTTTTACTTCTACTTCCAGTGGGAGAAACCACGTGACCGGACTGTGGCCTGAAAAGTTTGGGCATCCCTACTCTAAGATCAACTTCTTATCATGTTATTCCAGAAAACAATAGCTCAATCAGCATTCAAGCAATGGTAGTACCCTAGTCCTTGCCTCTCCTCCTCTGTGTTTGGAAGACGACAAGTCTGAACAGGAAAGCCTTCTGTACCCATTGAGGGTGGGGGCACTCTGTGTGAATCAGGACCTGGAAAGTCAGGGTTGTAATTCATACACAGAACCTCCCGTAGGTAGAGGAAACTCTCCCATTCATCCTCATTGTTCTTCCTGTGTTCAGAGTGATGAGAGAGATAACAGAGCAGGGTGAGACTCTACACACAGTGAGTAGTCATGAATATTAAAGCTTTAGAACTGATGTAATAAAAATTTCCTTCCATTGGAGGAAACAGAAGCAAATTTTTTTTAAACTCACCAAAGCAATGAGAAGATGAAGGAGAAGGAAAAACACAGTTTTTTTCTTCCACCCCCCTCTCAGGGTGATAACAACAAAACTTTAGAGGGTAGCAGAACTTCTGTCTTGTACTTTCGAACTCTTATCTACATTTCACAACTATCATCATAACCATAGATAACCAGATATTGTCAAGAATCAATAAGGTGGTTTTTTTGCCAAGAATTAATCTAATGCAATATTACCTCTGAATAGATTGGATTTTCAAAGTTAGTACTCTGTTTCAGTTTCCTTCTAAAGATGCTCCACTTTGACTCCTGAAAGTTCAATACAAAAGAAATGTTTCTAATAAGTATTTTTGGCCCAGTGATAATGAATAAGTGACAAGCACTCTATTAAAGCTGGAAACAACAAGGATAAAAGAATTGTCAGAAAGACTGACATTTTAGGGTTTAGATTTAAACAAATGTCAAGGATAATAATTGTGCTCACAGCAGAAGTCAGGCCAAAGGAAGTAAAACCAATGCAAATGAGTGGATGGGTTAATACAATCCTAACTATACTATTCAGAGATTCCAAGATATCTTGCTCAGTAAGGGCAGGAACCTTCGTCTCTCTGGCCAAAAGACTAAAGAAAATAATTTTTTCAGACTATCCTGGACAGGAGGTTTGAGGAATTTGTTTTTAAAAAGCAACTTTTCCAAACTCTGCTTTGGCAGCTGTAGAAGAAGTGGGGTGGGAAGACTATCTTAATATAGGAACCAGCCCTCAAACTGGTCTGGCCCCCCAAAAAATCCCTACCTCTAAACTCCCTGCCAGGGAAGGGAATGGGGACAATCCAACCTCTTTCCCCTCCTTGAGATGGTTTCTGCTCTCAGCCAGTGCCACCCACAATTTGCTGTGACATACAGGTTAGAGTGAACAAACAAGAAATAATAGCCAAAGTAAAAAAAAGAAACCCAGTGTTGCTTTCTATGAGAAATCACACACCCAACAACTAGCTTAGGAACACCCAGGAAGGAAGACTTTTCTATCCTATACCAATCCCCAAGCAACGTTTGAAAAAGATTTGTTAGCTTGGGTTAGAAGTGGCACGCAGAAAGTGCAGGACTTAAGCAATTGTTTCCCAGTCCAGATATCTAAGTCCTGTGTTGGTTTAACCAACTGTCTGTTCTGTTCAACAAAATGGTCAAAATCCTTTCCATCTGGAAAAGAAAATACAGTATACAATAGGGTTCCTGTTATGTATGTATGTTTGCATGTTCATTGTACTGTAAAGGCAAGAATGTAACCACTCCAAATACAAGGTATCTCGGCGGTAAAGGAACGCGAGCAGGCAGCCCATAGAGGGCAGCTGCGAGCGTTCAGTCTCACATGGTTCACATTGCTCAATCACGGACAGCCGCGGGAAAACCTTCCCCGCATTCAGCAGCAGGAGAAAGATCTGCATTCAGCAGCAGGAGAAAGATCTGCATTCAGCAGCAGGAAGAGAGGCGTGCCTGGGCGAGGCCACGCCGGTAGCAGCCAATGAGCTACCGTGCTACAAGATTCAAATGTATAGGGCTACTGTATATATTGAGATGTATCACCACTATTACCTCATGCTCCACTGGACCATCATGCAATAAACCTGTGTTAAGCCAACCCTTCGGCTGTTCTGTTGTCTTTGGTCCCATACACTAAAGTTCCTGTCTGAATTTTACATGGCACGGACAGTAAGGGTGTTCAGCCAAAGACTCTAAGACAGGGGTGCCCTAACTATGGCCCATGGTGCCGAATCATCTGGCCCACGGTGCCCTCTCCCCAGACCAGATATCGAAGTCCTGTGTTTGCTTAACCAACTGTCTGCTCTGTTCAACAAAACGGTCAAAATCCTTTTGGTTAGCTATTGCGACATAACTGTAAAAGTGTAAGTTACAGTGGCAAATCTCCACTTGCTAACAAGTTGCTACTTGTCTCCCTAGTTACATTCCAGTCCGTCTGACCGGCATATGATGCGGGATGAAAGCAGTGAATAATGGCAATTCACTCCTGCAAAGTACGCCATTCCACTTGTGCCATTATGTCTATTGCATATGTCCCTTCAGCACTAGGGAACATATGTATATATAGATGAAGCCAAAAGCATTGCAAAGCATGACATCCCAGCCCACCGCTCCCAAATATTTGATTTTGCTCTATTTAGCAAAAAAACATTCTACGTTACCGGTGCTATTTCTGTACTTGCAGGAGGCTGGGGATCACTGGCAGGTAAAGGTGTAGCATACACTGGATTCTCAAAGCTTTCCTTTCCTTCACTTCTGGAAGCAGCTACCTGTTGTCAGAGATTGTTTGATAGAACTGAGCAATAAAGACATTCAAACCAACAGATGAAAATTGACTAAGGCAAGGAGAAACCACAAAAAAGTCTTGGAGCGCCTTAAAGACTGATAAGTTTCACTTGGTGTAAAGCTTTCACGGACTGAATCGGGCTACTCTCCCTGAAAGCTTATGCCAACTAAAATCTACTCATCTTTTAAAGTAATGCAGGACTTTCTTTGCTGCAAGGGACTAACACGGAAAATCCTACTCTCACCTCCCTTATCACAAGAAGATATTAAGGCAGGAGTTCCCAACCTTTTCAGGCTGAGGGCCAGTCACGTGGTTGAATGGGCTGGTCGCGTGGTTCCTCCTACCTGGAAGCAGAAGTAAAACACACCCACACATGCACAGAACACTACTGTAAAGGCACCTGTTGCTGTCATAAGTGCGTTTATGACAGCCATGGGTCATTTACAGCAGCATTTTGCACATGTGCATTTTACTTCTGCTTCTGGGAGCGGCAAGGGCTGGATGAATTGGTCTTAGGGGCCGGATCCAGCCCACAGGCTATAGGTTGGGAACCCCTGTATTAAGTAATGGAAATTGGTGAAAGCAAGATCAAATGAGTAAAGAATCCAATGAGAAAAAAACTCTTCTGCCTTACTTGTGTGGGCGGAGCTACATTCACCTCCCCGATTCCTCTGTCTTTCACTGTATACATAGGGTTTTCAAACGTGATTGGCTGCTTCCCAGATTCCACAGCAAAGTTTTCATTCTGAGGACAACAGTGAGGGATTATTGAACTTTATATCTTATCAAATCAAAGCATCATATACACATAGCATAAGGAACGTTGATGGCAGAGGGTAGATACATGTACCCCCATTTTTTTTTACACATTTCCAGCATATGTCCAACCAAATAGACTTGCTTTTCATTACTGTGTCTTGTGTCATATGTTAAGTAACAGTGTATGAGGTCAGTGAATTGAGCCAGTACTCCCAAGAATGATTGCATAATAATATTTCATGTATTATTTTAGAACTAGAGGGGGTGGGATCAATGTATCTCTCAAGCAGCCAATCAAAAATACTCTGAAAGAGATGGTAAGCTCATAGGAAAAACCAACAAACTTTTTGCAATACAACTTCAGAAGAATCTGCTAAGGCATTGCAAAATGGGGATGTAGCTATAACTGGAGCAGTGAGAGCTGAGCTATTTCTTGGTTCAAACTGTACAGGTAATTTATCTTCTAAAGGACACTGCAGGAAGGGAGCCAGCACAAAACAGAAGAGGCAAGCTCTCCAACTGAGTATCTGATAGAGGAGCAACACTTACCCATCACCTGGATTAATATAAGAAACACATTTTAGGAAACAAATAAAAGAAATGATAAATGAACTATCTTAAAGTCAGCAAAAAAAAATCAGGTTGTAAAAGAATAGAAACAAACATCCTCTGAATGAGAGAAGCTGGGCAATTGAAAGCCACCTCCCCCAACATCTGAGAGACCAAAAAGAAAAAGGCTGAAACTGGTCACTGCTGTTTCCTGTTTTAAAGAACCACCAGGTTTAACAGAAGAAGATCAGAATGTGTTTTCTTCTTTAATGGCAAAAGAGAAGTTTCAAGACAGGTTATGAAAAGGACTATGCTTCAGGGTGTAAACAGAAGAGCACAAAGGCATTAATCTAACTTCTTGTTTTGCACAGAGCGGCTTTCAATGGGGAATACTCTATTTTGCCTATTTCTTGGAAGTACATTTGTGTCATACACATAAATTCCCTTAAAGATTCCTTTCAACAAGTGTTTCTGTATGGTTCTTAAACTACTATGCGGGGACTGTGGTGGCTCAGTAGTTAAGAAGCTCGCCTTAGTAGCTGGAAGGTCGGCAAGTTGGCAGTTCAAGACCCGAGTACTGTATGATTGAATGAGTGCCTGTCTCTGTCCCAGCTCCTGCCAAACTAGCAGTCCGAAAGTAAGAAATTGCAAGTAGATCAATAGGGACCACTTTAGTGGGAAAAGATCTTGGGGACATGAAAGGAGCCTCTTTCGGGCATCCCCTGAGCGGAGTCTCTCCAGCAAAAATCCTTTCAACCCAGAAGGCACCTTTGTGTGCTTCTGACACTCACACAAAATTATGCTTGGAGAAATGGCTGATGTAATTTTATTATATTAAACTTACCGTATTTTACGGACCGTAAGACGCACCCAGTTTTTAGAGCAGGAAAACAAGGGGAAAAAAGTTCTGAACCTGTACTTTCACCACCAACTAGTGGTGGCGCTGCAGGGGAAATGGGCAAGCAGGCCAACTGCACTGAAGCAGGAAGTGATGCTCTAGGCTAGCCTCTTGTTCTCCCTGCAACCAGGAAGCATTGCTTCCCCCCTCCATTTTGACCAGTGTAGCAGGGAAACATGGAGCAGAAACATGAAAGGTAAATGAAACCCTTTCTTTTTATGCACAGGTTTGGTTTCCCACGTAAATGCATTGGGAAAATACAAACAGGAAAGCTGATTGATCTCCAATGCATTTAAATGGGAAATTGCGATTTTTGCCCTCTTGTGGCCACCTGTAGTAATGCTCCTTAAAATATGCCCCCCCCTTTCTTTCTTCCCCAGCCCGGAACAGCTGTGGGGCAGCGGTGGAGATCTTCAGCCAGTCGGGGCTGTTGTAAAATATCCTTGTACAACAGCCTTGCTGGACAGCATTTGGACTATAAGATGCACCCCCGTTCCCCCCCCACACACACACACACACTTTTTTTGGGGAAAGTGTGTCTTATGGTCCCAAAAATAGGGTATTCACAGAAATAAATATGACAAATATTAATATGTAATAATACTATAAACATCAGACTACAGTTTACCTTTTAAATATGTCAGAAGCATACTCAATTGTATTTATCTTTCAGACAGTTATTAAAACTGGTAATGAAAAAGAACACGGTAGAAGTTTCAAGGAAATGGCAAAGTCCATTAAAATTGTTTACATTCTTGTTTATATGTAAAATGTTTCTCGCTGGCCTATACCTAAGTGAGAGCAAAGAGGGGGAGATTATTTGGAGTGAGAGAGAAATTCTTTACCATTTGCATTGCTCTATCGATTTGAGATTCTGCTCCAAAGCCAGACACACTTATGTCCATGCTCACATCAGCTCCTGATCGGAACGTCACCCCATTGCCATTTTCCGTAGATTTCACAAGACTGCTCAAACTTAAAATAATTTAAAAAAAGAATATTTGATTTTCATCAACAAAAGAAAGCTTTTCAATTTATGTCATTAATCATTCTTTGGATTTACCATAGTAACATAGAATAGAAAAAAAACCCCCACTGTGTTTTTATTTAAATATTGAAAACAATAAAGTTATAGCGTTTGCGGAATTATAGAAGCTGCCATTCAAAATGGCAGATTTTTAAATCTCTGAAATTTCCATTTATGCTTGATATAAGACTAAGAATATATCTCAACTATACTTTAGCAACCATTTGAACCATGGCTGAATTATTGGATTTAATTTAATTTAATTTTTAAACTTCTATGCTGCCCACTCACTCATCTGATGAGGTGCTTAGAATTCCCTGCTAGAGTTCTTCTTCTGCTGTATCCAAATCCGAATATTGGCAATCCTTATGGCAATCAGCCATGAAGACTGTCCTGAGAATATAATGCATTAGCCTTTCATCTGCCTTTCTTGTCGCAGCATGACACCTGTACCACTGATTCAGTTCCGTGAGTCACTTTCTGGTCCTGAGCCCTTTTGGCACACAAAGAATGAGATGCTATCTCTCCCCATAATCCAAGGAGTAAATGTGATTTACGTTGACAGTTTGGTCTCTTTTCTGCAGAGGAACATTCACTTCCACTGCACCCACAGGGCAGGCCATATGGCACGCTGCTCTCTTCTATAACACCTCCTTTGTAACATTCCCAAGCATTTACCTAGTCTTAGTGCTGGCCCTGCCACCACCTGACATTAGTAATTTGCAGTGCAAACCATTTTTTGGAAGCTCTGCATCATCTCTGTATGGATTAGGAGCTAACTGCAACAGAACAAAACAAGAGCAGTTTTGGATCACAGGACAAGCCTACAAACACCTACGACAAAATTCAGGTAGTGATTTGTACAGTCGTGGGTTGCATCTATGTGCTTTCTAGCTAGATATATCAATTCATGTATGCTACTGACCCCACACCCATTCCTTCTCTAATCTTTAAATCCATGGTTCCAAATGTGGGGCACACGTCAATTTGATTTTAAGGGGGGCAATTCGAGAATGCGTTATTAACAGTTAATGGCCTTTTAAACTTCCTCCACATAAATAGGAGTTCACTTTTTGAATAATAAGAATTATATGTTGCTGGGGGTGGGAATCAAAATTTTAGAGATGCTGAGGTGGGGCAGGGCCAAAAAAAAAGGTTGGGAACCACTGCTTTAAATGGAAATTGTGCTCATTTACCTGAGAGGAAGCTGCAGCCACACTGAATGAACAGAGGCAGGCTGAGCTTTGAGCAATACGAAAGGCTGCACCACAAGTCATCTGCCTTTGCAGGAAAAATTGCAACTCTTCACAGGACACAAATAGTTTTGTGGTAAATTATTCGAAGAGATGACCATGAATCACTTTTATCCCTGCAAACAACTCTGTAGCTTTAGGTCCAAGCTGAGAAAACAACTTCTCTGCAGTTCAAGTCTCACAACTGCCCCAGCGGGCAATCGCATTGACCGATAGAAGTCAATGTGCTGTATTCCAAGAAGGCAAGCTTTCCCAAGTTCTGACTTGATGAGAGAGAATATTGGTGCTACCTAACAGCAGCAGGCCAGAGTCAACCCTTCTTCATTGTGAGACTTACCTTGGCAGTTTGGGAAGCGAAGGTAGGAGGGAGCCCGTCCGTCGGTAATTAAAAAAGGCACCGACACCCAGTGCCCCAAGGATGGTGATCAGGATGATGGTCAGCAATGCAGCCACTGCTGCTGCCAGAGAAGAAAGGAGTTGTGTGAACAATGTGGCAGAAACAGCCTGGATGTCAAGACTACCTCAGCAACAACTTCTACAAATGGGACTCCCCATTCGAAAGGCTTCAACCTAAAATGTATTATTTCAGAGCTTACTTGTCCCAGGAGGAACTCCCCTTGACATTCCTACTTCACAGTAATCTCCAGTATAGCCATAAGCACACCTGAAAATTGAAAGGAGAGATACTGGACTGAAATGACTGCAGAAACGGTAGCTATATTTATTGCACTCTATCTGGTTAGCATGATTAAAACACACACATACACACATAAAAACTCACTCCTTGGTAATTACATGTTTCACTGACAGCAGGTAAAAAGGGGGGGGGGTTGTAAAGAAGAAAGAAGGACCTGCTTGCTGTTTTCTTAGAAATGAGCTTTGAGTCACAAGTGAAAGTGTTCAGTGTTTTTTCCAATATTCAAGGAAATTTAGTTTCTGTGGAGCATCAGTGGCCCCTACAGGTTCAGTGGAACATTAATGTGCTTTCCCACTTTTTGGCAAAGTTCCTATAGTTTCTCTTATGGAAGGCTTGCAATACATACAGTACAGTAACTCCTGCTGTCTGAGCACGCATGCACGTGTGTGTGTGTGTGTGTGTGTGTGTGTGTGTGTGTGTGTGTGTGTGTGTGTGTGTGTGTGTGTGTGTGTGTGTGTGTGTGTGTGTGTGTGTGTGCATGCGTTTCTATACCGCCCATTTGGGTGGTATCCCACTCTGGGTGGTGAAAAAAAATAAAAATTATTTTAAACTATTCAGTTCTACACTATATTATGAAAGCTTTCATGAAATTGTTTTACTGTACTTTTTAATATTGGATTTTACTGTACTTTTTAATATTGGATTTTTAAAAAAATTCCAACAACTAATAAAGTTTTGATTTAAAGGATCACTTGCACATAAAAAATAAACACATTTGATATAAAAGGTTTATTACTTTAACAATATTTTAATCACTTGTGCCCTCAATGGCCTCTAAACATATCTGGACTAATGGCACATTTGTTTAAAGTTCACAAGAGTGTGTTTTTATGTACCAAGTTACCTAAAGGACACAAGCCCACTGTATACAAGAACCATTTTCTTCAGCCTGCTGAATTTAGTTTCAACAAGAAACAGAGCTATAAAGGGATCTGGGGGGAAATTCTATCCTCTTAACATTCTGACTTTCTGAACCCCGTATAAATACAATATTCCACATAACAGCTTTTGAGTACAGAACATGCAGCAGAATGCCAGTAGAATGTAAAACCATTTCAAATCTCCATTTTCTGGAATTATTTGGAAATTAAGTTGTTGTAGAATACCCACTGGTTAGAGAAAATGGTTTGAGAGTATCAGTTTCTGCATACAGGTGAAACTCAGAAAATTAGAATATCGTGCAAATGTTCATTCAGTTCAGTAATGCAACTTAAAAGGTGAAACAAATATATGAGATAGATTTATTACATGCAAAGCGAGATAGTTCAAGCCTTACCTTGTTATAATATTGATGCTTATGGTTTACAGTTTATGAAAACCCCAACCCTCCAATCTCATGTACCCCATAATCATCACATAATCTCATGTACGCTGTATGCCATGACCATCACAATTATAACGAATTAAGGCATGACATCTCTCGCTTTGCATGTAGTGAGTCTATCTCATATATTTGTTTCACCTTTTAAGTGAAATGAATGGACATTTGCACAATATTCTAATTTTCCGAGTTTCACCTGTATTTTTGCCTCTGGAACAATCCATGGCTAACTGGGAAAGTACTTATAGCACAATAGTGCATGAATAATTTAGGTACAATATTAAAACGCAGCTAGCAAATTTAAGAAATCAATGTTTTATGATAGATTTAGCATCCTTTTAAAAGCACAATTTAAGAATCTCATTTCAAATCATCTACCAAGTTCTCTGATTATTATTTTCTACATGGCCTCCAACATCATCATTTCAGTAACAGCAAGTGTTTGACGCTCCCAGTGTCTTTGGAATGGAGTCCTAGGAGCAACAACAAATGAAGCCCCCACCCCCTAATGGGACATATTAATGGCTGGCCTATGCCATTTTCACCTTGTGTTTGGAGGAGTTCTATATTTGAATGCCTCTCCACAGACACCCAAGTGAAAGCACCACATACCAGGAACCTACAGTCTGAGCAGAGAAGGAGCCTTATCTTGCAATGGAGTTCCTCTTCCCTACTTCCATTTGGCCCACAGATTAGGCTGGTATGTCAAAGGCAAGATGCCTTCTACTGTTCTCGATGACAGTCTGGCTTTCTATGTGAAGGGAATCTTTCATATGGCAAATCCTATATGCTTGAACTGAGTTTGCTGGCCCATCCCCTCTAGACTCACTTGCATTTAGGAAATCCAGTTTCATCAATGTAACATGTTCCTCCATACATACACCTGCAGGCTGGTGGCATTGTTGGAGGAGATTCAATTGCTACAAACAAAGAAAAACAACAACACTTATGTTAGTAATCCATACATCACAAACTCTGACCTCAGTCCCCCAATTATTTGAGGTTCTGAAATACAACCAGTATTTTGTACTGGTCCAAGGGCTCTTTTTATAAATGGTTGCTGCTCAAATGTCTATGCTCCCCATCACCCATGGGATGTCATTTTTCCAAGCTCTGTCTGAAATACATTAAGCAATACGTACAGTAAAATGAGAAAAAAACCCACACAAAATGAATCATGCTGGGAGATGAGTATTTACAGATTATGGCTGTAATCCACACTGAATCTCGTGGGTAAAGGTCCATGATGGTGAACCTTGGCACTCCAGATGTTCTTGGACTTCAATTCTCAGAAGCCCAAGCACCCTGTGAATCCACACGAATGGATTTACTGTGATTCATCCGGCCCACGCTGCCCTCGTTGCTCCCGGAAGCGGAAGTAAAACATGCCCGGATGGTTAAGACTCTTCCAAGTTAACCCTTCCTTCATACAGGCGTGTTTTACTTCCGCTTCCGGGAGCGACGAGGGCAGCGCAGGCTGGATGAATCGTAGTAAGCCCATTTGTGTGGATTCACAGGGTGCTTGGGCTTCTGAGAATTGAAGTCCAAGAACATCTGGAGTGCCAAGGTTCACCATCACGGGTATAGGTGAAGAAGCACATGACTTGAGATCATGGCTGAAACCATACCAAATAGTATTAATACTGTACCTCTGAATTAGTTACTGACAGAGGGTAGTAAATTAGGACATATTTTTTATCTGCTGTCAAATTTCTTCTGACAATGGCAATCCTGTGAATTAGTGACTTTCAAAGCACCCCTGCTCATGGATTTACAAATTTAACATTATGGCTCTTCTAATTTATTCAATCCATCTCATGTTAAGTCTACCTCTCGTCTTTCTGCCTCTCACTTTTCCTAGCCTGGTTGCCTTTTCTGGTGAATCTCATCTTCCTATGGTATGTTCAGAATATTACTGTCTCACCTCAGTTGTTTTTAACTCTAGTGAAACTTCAGGCTTGAGTTTTTTTAAAAAAATTACACAAAAACATTTCTGAATATTTTTCTAGTAAAATGTCAAAGTGTAGAAAATGCCAAAACAAGCAAACAATCCACCAAAAGCAAAGCAAAATCCTCTTAAACTGACTCAGTAGGGGGAAAAGCATTTCATTACCGCCTACCAAGAATGACATAAGCAGAGATCTAAGTCTCTATCTTTAAGACTACAATTTGCTTTGCTTATTTATATGCAACATTAATCCAATTAAAAGCCTCTATTCAACCACGTATCAGTGGTGGTCTGCCTGATATTGTTGGATGGCAATTCTCATCATCCACCACCATTGACTATATCTGTTAGGAACTGTTAGGAACATATACACTCACATCCACCGTATGTCCTTGGCCGGCCCCGGCCTGGAGGGAGGAGCAGCAAGGAGCAGCAGCTGCATGGTGGGCCTGGCCATAAAACTGCCGGTGGACGTTTCTTGTGCCTGTTGTTAGAATGTATACTTTTTTTCTTTTTGAAATGTTTTTGAAATGTTTTTGTGATTTGATGCTTTGTAGTTGTGATTGTAATTATTTTGGTCTTTGTTAGCAGCCCAGAGTCACTTTGCGAGTGGGGCGGCATACAAGTCGAATAATAAATAAATCCCTGATCATAGAAAACAGAAGAGCAAGTAAACCTCAGATTACTTGCCTAGGGTTCAGAGTTTACTAGCTGAATTACTTTTTTCATAAAGATAGGAATGCATGTACAATAACAAATGAGGAATCATTTGCTTGTCATAACAAGATATTCACTCAGTTTAAAAAGTTCTTTGTTATTTTGATTGATGGCATTTCTTAGACTTTTCTGACTTGTTTTCTAAAAATTAGCACGTGTTAGTATTATCATTTAAAATGAAATAAATTATAACTCCTCTAGTATGATGTTTGCTTGTTTATTTAACAAAATTGTATCCTACACCTAAGAAAATGTTTCCAGGATTCTTCATACCTGATGCAGTAGAGTGTGAAACATCACTTCAGACAGGATTTTATTTTCTCTATTAAAACAATTCTTTGGAAATAGAAAACTAGTACATCAGAAAACAACAGCTTAAAATGTTTCTCCTTTCTGTGTTGGTTTTAAAAATATTGCCATCTACAGTACTTATAATCTTCAGTGGTGATTTCCGTATTATCATCATGATTGTACAACTCTATGCTGTTGCATGCATCCACCCCAAATAATGTATTAATATATTCATGGGAAATCCTTTATGCTGAGTTCTTCTTGGAAGAATTCTACAATTCCCTTTACCTGCATCACATATGGTGGAGCTTCCTTCCACAAAACGGGCTCCCTGCGGGCAAGCACAGGTGTAGCCTCCAGGTCTCAACAGACAGAGATGGCTGCATATGTCTTTGCAGGGATTGAACACTGCAAACAGAGAAACAATGGAGTATTCTTTATGATAATAAATGTCACTTTTTGTGGGAGGAGTTTTATCAACTGATCCCCTTTTCTTAAATGAAGGTCAAAAACCACCCAATCACTGGGACAGCTTTATTTTACACATAAGCTACTGTATACAGGGCTTTAGGGATAGTCGAAGACATTTTGCTATCTGAAAGGAAGAATACCCCTTCCCTTCTGTGTACATAAGCCAACCAGACTGTCAATAGAATCTCTGTTTCATATTAGCAATGGAAGACTATGGTCCTCTAAACTGTGAGGAAACAAATAATCTTAGGGTGTCTAGAAAAGCTGGAGGGCACAGTGTCTTTCTGTTCAAAGGCCTTAACCACCTACAACCATCTTTCACAGAAGATGATTGTATCATGATGCCTAAAGATGCAATTGATTCTATGGAGAACCAAACAGCAGCAGTGGTTGTAACTGAGAATTTGTAACTGAGTCCATGGCCTTGTGAAAAACAGAGAAAGAGGTAGGAGCAGGAGGTATGTTAGGCTCCATTATTTTGACTGCTGCCCTTCACATTTTTTTGAGTCAAAGAGAAGAAATTACATTTGGCGTTAGAAGAAAGCAGAACAAAAAAAATATGATTTATAGTGAATGATGGTGTAGAGATTATTTATAAAGTTTACTACTTAACATATCAGTCTGTGCTTTCACAAGCAGTAATATCATGCTTCTCATCCATAACCTATTGCTAATGTCTTTGAAGACACACTTTCTTGTCCCCCACCCACCCACCCCACCAAATAGCAACTACCGGTCAACCCCCATATCCACAGGTTCTGAGACCTTTCACAGATACCTGAAACCACAGATAATAGCAAATCATATATTTGACACATATATCTGAATCATAAAAGTGAGGAAGGGTTTTCAAATACCTCCATCATTCTACATAGGAGCTACCAAAATGTCTGCATCCATTCCTTGTAAATATTGCAGTGCAAGATAGTGGTCTCTAGTGGCCAGCTCTAGTAATGCACCTTTGGTCATTACCTGATTGATTGTATCTTTGTTGGTGATAAATGCGCACTTGAGTAAGCCAAGGGTTCACAGTCAGTACTTTTACTTTCTCCCCCTTTCCAAATTTGTCTTCTCTCCAGACTTCTCCTCTTTCTTTAGAGATCCAGTACAGGTGACCTTCAAAGATGTCTAGGCTGTATGGGTTGTTAACTACTCAATTAAAAAAAGAACACAAATTAACATCCACAGAACTAGGAGCATTTGTCACTCTACCATTCTCAAACAAAAGTATTAGCTGCTCATAATTTCTTCTTATATTTGTACCAAGAGAAATGAACACCTGTGAAGATTTAGCAAACAAACTAGAAATTCTTCGAAATAAATTTCAGCTTGCCTTCAAACATTAAAAAGAAAAAGAGGAGAAAAAAACTGGGTTCAGATGTAATGTAGATACTAAGATATTCTAGTCTTTATGTTTGTTTTTACTAAATGAGACTTGAATCACATAAATGTTTTTACCTTGTTGAATCAGTAAGAAAACTACCCAACCCGCCACCAAAAGATTATCTACTGATTAGGCCCCAAGTATCTTGAAAAATAATAACTTGATTCCAAAATCATTTCCATACCTCCATGCAAAACAATCTTCCTCTCTGTTCCATCAAATTTCATAGACTCAATTAGATTTTCCTTCTCATCACTCCAATAGATTCTGTCACCATTCAAATAATCAATGGAAAGCCCAGTTGGCCAGCCAAGACCTTCACGGACCAGCGTCTGCCTCTGTTGCCCATCCATCCAGGCACTTTCAATTTTTGGTTGCCTCCCCCAATCTGTCCAATACATGAGCCTGAAGAAAGCAGAATTAGTATTTAAAAAGGAGTACAAAGCTTATGTCCGAATCCATCATAAGTGGACCCCTTTCAGGGTATTAAAAAACAAAAATGCTCTGCCTCATTGCATTGCTGTTAGCCGCTCTGAGTTGGCCTGTGCCAAGTTGAGCGGGATACAAATCTAAATAATAAATAAATAAATAAATTGGTGCTTGCCCCTATTCCCTTCCTAGGCATACCTGTCAAGTATCCCAGATTGGCCGGGATTTCCCGTAATTCAGCGCTGCGAACTCTACTTTCCCGCCGTCATCCCGTAATTTGACAGCAGGGGGAAGTAGTTACTGCACATTCCCTTCTCTGCAGAACCCTTCTACGCATGCATAGAAGGCTTCTCCACAGAAACCTTCTGCACAGAACTCTTCTGTGCATGCGTAGAAGGCTTCTCCACATGCATAGAGGCCTTCTGCGCAGAAGGCTTCTGCACAGGTCACGTATTCTCTGGAGCCGCGCTTGACAGGTATGTTCCTAGGTACGGCAATAGCCTCTACCACTCTTGTCATAGTGATCGATTGTAGTTTACCCTGTTTTGTTTTTTAAAGCTATATAGCCTGTAAATTAACCCCTGTTCCCAGAATGCAACTTGTAAGAATAGCAAAGAACAAATTTTCAGTGGGGATTAATTATTTCCACTGTGCAAATGCTTACCCAAGTTTGGGATTGACAGCAATGGCTGCCGGTTGATCCAGTGAAGAAGAGACAAGCCACTTCCGGTATCTCCCATCAAGCTTTGCAACTTCTACTCGATTTGTCCCAGCATCAGTCCAGTAAAGGTGCCTAATTTAGTTTAGAGGCAATTAAATATATTTTAAAATTCTGTGCCTTTGATCATTTACTATGCAGGAGACAATGTTTTTTTCTTCTGTCACAAGCAAACCAAAAAATAAATAAAAGAAATTCAGATAGTGAATTTGTTAATGTAATAGTAGAATGCTACAAGTGAGAGAATGTACAGTGGAGCCTCGGTTAACAAATGGCTCAGTTAACATAAAAATCGCATAATAAAAGGAAATCCATAGAAAATAGTGGCTCGGTTTATAGGTTTTGTTGGAACAGATTAATTGGTTTTCAATGCATCCCTATGGGAAATTTGGTTAAAGTAATTTTTGCTGTAAGATACATTAACCGAGGTTCCACTCTAATCATTTAATTCAAATTTTACTCCACTTTCAAGCTTACCTCCCAACCCAGTCCACAGCTAAACCAGTAGGACTGACCAGGTATCTCAGATTCAAGTCAACTTCTTTCACAGGATTGTTTTCGCTGCTTTCAAAAGTGGGGATATATGCACGTTTGATGGAACCAAACTCTGAACCACGGCCCAGAATGCTGTAGTATACAATACCTACATAAAGTTAAGAGACAGCTTTTAGTTGGGCTGTCACTAGAAATGATCAGTGACAATACTATATTCCATTGTTTTCTGCAGCTATATCAAACATAACTTTTCTCTGTAGCAGTTTGTTAAGGATTAGCTGGTAAAGTGTCAAATACTTACTGAGTCCATCTCCCTCAGGGTCCCAGTGATAGTCTATAGCTTGAATGTGCTCTTCATTTTCAATATAGTCAGAATATTGTTCGGATGACATATTGTACCTACGAATACGGACATTGTCCGGCAGAAGTAAGATTGGTGGATTACCTGGAAAGACAGTAATATTGTGCTAAGATGCTCTTTCCAACAAAGAAAACAGGGAGAAAAATTTTGTATGTCAAACAAATGCTTTTTTAAAAGTTTCTACTTGATTTTAGTTTGGAGCAGCTTTGAAGATCAATCATCTGTAAAACTAAACTCAGATTTCAGTGCTTCTCCTGCTCTTTCAATAGACCTTTGGAGTAGAGTTGTTTCATGGACCAGGCTTGGAAGACACCTTGCCTCTGTCCTATTTAAGACCCTGCTCTCGTTCTGTAACAGGTGAGCCCCAAAGATGCCATTTGCCGCCGCCACCGCAGGGCTGTCCCTCTCTGCCCCCTTCCACTGGGCAGAGAGGATAAAGGGGGCTCCCGAGGCCAGGTGAGCCCCGAAGACACCATTTGACGCCACCACAAATGCTCCCTGCCTCGCCCCAGGACCCACGCCATCGGTCCCGGGGAGTGGAGGCAGATGGGAGCCGCCACAGACAATCTTCGTGCGCACTTGAGACTCTCCCCCATGCCATTGGCAAGGCCTTGGACTTGGACCTTGGTGGCAGGGGTCCATTGCTCCCATTACTCTCCATCTTCAGTTTTTGGGGTGATTGCTGGGTGTCATGTGTTTTTCTGTCGGTGGGGCGATTATTGATTATTGTATATTATTGTTACTGTATTATATTGTATTTTATTGTGCTTTTTTGTATTATTTGATCTGTGATTGTAATTGTATTACTGCTATATTTTTCTTGTATATTGTATTTATTTTTGATTGGAAGCTGCCTTTAGTCGCACTTGTGCGAGTAAGGTGTGGGTGCGAGTAAGGTGGGGTACAAATGTAAACAACAACAACAACACCACTAGAAAAGGATGCAAAACATTATTTATGAGCTCAATAAAGTTTCCAGACTTATCCTCTCTGAACAGTGGACCCCCAATGATATATCACAGACCTCTTTGCAATCTCTCTCCCTCAGAAAATTAGGTTGACACGCTCACTCTTATCTTTTTGGCAACAGTTAAGGACATGCCTCTTTAAGGCAAGCTTTTAATAACTAAGATTGAATCACTCTTTGATGCTGGACATGTGTTCTTTATAAGTGTATTTTTACCTAGTTAGACAATCTTTTGAATTATTATTACATTATATGTTTAATTGATTTCAGTTTTGTAATTCATTGTGGTTTTTATCCAGACTTGTTTTAATCACTGTGAACTACTTTGGGTCTCTTCACCAGGAGAAAGACAGTCTGCAAAAAGAAATGATGCCATGTGGTACAGCTTTGTGAACTGATGGGCCAGGAACAGGAACCTCAAATCCATTTGATCACAAAGAATTAATTGTACGATTCTTTAATTCTGTCCCAATTTTATAATTTGCAAATATGTCACCCCTGCTAGGTGTGAACCTTGTTGAGGTGCAGGGGCTTGAGTGGTCTAACTAGGCAGTGTTGCCCATCTCTTGTCAATGATGTTAGGCTGGAACCAAGACTCATCAAAGCGTCTTCCATTGGATCCCTTGGGCAAGGTGAAAGCGGAGGGCACATGTCATAGTCTACATAGACAGTGGGTGACATGATATCCAAATGGCTAAAAAATCACATGCAGATGGACTTGATTTCTCAAGTCCATTTGTGTGTGCAGAATGTCATTGCAGAGATGTCTACCACTGTGCAGGCTCCTCACTGAATAATGACTCCAAAGTATCCAAGGTTATTTCCTAGACTACCCTGATCGATAATGACTGTAAATTTATTTTTATGAGTCATAAAGGTATCTCCATCCTAAAAGGAACTTGAAACCATCACATCACCTTTCACAGGCTAACATGATTGCTTGCATTCTCTACCTGTGTTTCTTCTTAACACACTGACCTTGCAGGCTTTATCACTACTACAGTTCCAAGTTAGCCTTTCCCTCTTCCTTTCCTCAACACCCCAATTTGGTTTTTGTAGCAGCTTGCCTAATGAAGAGATCTAGAGATCCTGAAAACCTGCACTTTTTTTTTTTACAATTTTGAGTTGGTCTAACAAAGTTGCTACCTTAACATGAATTTGGGAATTTGTCTTCTTGATTATATTTAGTTTTTGAACTCCAGAGCATGGGGTGTTACTTTTTAAATGTAAGAATATAATGGCATGCTGAAACCATCCATAAATAGTACCTAGATTTCAGTTCTTTGTAACAGTAAACTTTTGGAATTCTGAAGACATGCCTTATAGGCAGTGGTGGGCTTCAGCAGGTTTGCCCCAGTTCACCATAACTGGTAGCAGAAATTCTGGCTGGCCCTGCCCATCCAAGTTTTTAAATAAAGTAGTCCTAATTCGGGTGCCACACAGGGCTTTCCCCCTGGCCATGTCCACCATACCACACCCACAGAGTAGGTATTTAAAAAAATTGAATCCCACCACTGCTTCTAGGTACCAAACCTTGAAATGCCATGAGGGAGGAGACATCTGGGAAGGCTATAATTTCTTGATTTCCACCCCCCACCACCTTGATTTTAATTTTGGGGAGTGGGGACTGAACAAAAAGAAAGTACAAAGATGTTTTCAAAACACACAATATATACTCTAGAATTGTTTGTGTTATGCATTATTTTTGTATCTCTTGCCTGCATGCTTTCTATTCTATTTACTTTTCTTTGTTTGAGACCAGCTACCAAGTTCTCAGCTCTATTAGGCACCCAAGTCACAGGTATTATCTAAGAATACTCATCATTCCTTTTAACTGTTACCATAAATGGATCATTCTCCATCTATTTATGTTCATCCGTCCATGAACCATAATTGGCAATCTGTCAACAAAATGTCTTTGACTTACATTAATCTAATCTCTTTTTTTAGACACGAGGACAGCTAATTTGCTCCTGTTGACAACCTAATGAACAGCCCTCTTTGTTTTCTGAAAGCATTCAAGGGCATTAGTGGAAACGGTGCAGGGTTTGGGAGGGAGGCACCTCAACAAGATGTGAGGCCATGTCTTCTTTTGTCTTTATTTCAAACGCAGTAGTCTAGGAGTGGTCAGTCAAGTTTCCTTAGCCTTAACACTACATTTCTACAAAGCCAGAATAGAAAGACATGTCCAAAAGATACTGTATGATCTGGCTCGGATGCTGCACACTATAGCTGCGCCCCAACTGAACTAACACAATGCCTCTGGGCAGGGGCTGCTTCTGAATACTGCTCAGCTGTTCCAAAGTGGCTGCAGCCAGATCTGTGACTGGGGCCAGTTACAGGATGCACATTAGGACATTTCCACTGGCTGACAGGCTGTTTCCAGGCACAACTCAAAGAGCTGTTTGTCATCAATGATATCTCATAGGACTTGGAAGTGTAAACTGGAAGGCATATTTCCCTGAACAAGCCTGTCTTGGATGGAGATCTGTGGAGGAGGAACTTCACTCATACACAGTAGAACTAAATGCAGGCTTGGTGGTGATACAAGTGAAGGCTCCCTGGCTCTGGAACGCCCTGCCAAGGGAGGTTCCTCTCCTCTCCCTTGTCCTTCTTCCACAGGTAGAGACCCTTCTATTTGGAGAGGACTTTTGAACCAAACATGTGACTGAGAGGGACGTGAGTTGCTTGAGTGGGAGTTCTCGTCTTATTCTTGTGGATTTTTTAAAAAATCCAGTTTTCATGTTCTAAGGGACTGCGGTGGCTCAAGTGGTTAAAATGCTAAACATGATGACTGGAAGGTAGGCAGGTCAACAGTTTGAGACCCGGGTGCTGCATGATGGAGTGAGCTCCCATCTCTGTTCCCGCTCCTGCCAATCTAGCAGTTCAAAAGCAAGAAATTGCAAGTAAATAGATACAACTTTGGTGGGAAGGTAAGCAACATTATGTGCACTCCAGCGTTTACTCATGCCTGCCATATGTCTACAGAAACGTCTGCAGACGCAAACAGTGCTGGCTCTTTGGCTATAAACAGAGATGAGCACTGAACCCTAGAGTTGGATATGACTGGCTTTCGAGCAAGGGTGACCTGTACCTCTCATGTTCTATTTGATTTTGGCACTCTTTGTCACAGCTCCTGACAACCTAGCAGTTCAAAAGCAAGAAATTGCAAGTAGATAAATAGGGACCACTTCAGTGGGAAGGTAAACAGCATTCCGTGCACTCCGGTGTCTAGTCATGCCTGCCACATGGCCACGGAAACGTATGCAGAAGCAAACAGCACTGGCTCTTCAGCTTTGAAACAGAGATGAGAACTGAACCCTAGAGTCAGATACGACTGGCTTTCAAGCAAGGGAAACCTTTACCTTACCTAAATGGCTTGAATGTCATTTGTCAACAGAAAAGTGAGGCATAAATTTTTAAAAAGTAAAACTATTTAACAAATAGTATTGCAGAGCACTAGAAACAAGCTACAAAGAACAATCTATTTCAGAAGGTCTCATGGTGACTAGTTTTAACTTAATTCCCCCACTAAAGCAGTGGTCCCTAATCTTCTGGAACATGGGAACTGTATTAGAGAGTCTGATACTTAAAAGAGGGTCATATCTTCAGTCAAAATGTAGCAAAATGATGAACCTAACAATTTAGTTCAAAGTAATCATTTAGAGGCCAATGAAGAAATGTTAGGGGTACCTGAGCTCTGCTAGGTAGCAAAGCACCCAGCATGTACAAAATACTAGTGTGGAGGATGAGCTGACAGAAGGAACCACGGAGACCAGAAGGAGCCACATGGCTATTGTGTTTTTTTGTAAGAAAGGGATAGGAAAAAAAATGTAGTGATGGTGCCACTTGAGGCAGGAAGGACAACCTGGGTCTGAGGAAATATGTCTTGAGAGTTAGCACGGTAAACAAACAGGTCAGAGAACTGCAAAGAAAGAGCTTTGCGTTTGCATCTGGCCCATGGGTCACTGGTTGGGGACTTTTGCACTAAAGGAAATGTTAGCCCAGCTTACCCATTGCAGCACACTGTGTGCCCTGCTGATCCCCAACAGATCTAAATCCATCTGCACAGAAACATTCGTAACTTCCTTTGGAATTCTGACAAATCTGTGGGCAAGTTCCGAAGACGTCACACTCGTTAATGTCTGAAGGCAAAGAAGAGTAAGTTTCAGTTTTTATAGTGTTATTGCATTGCAGATCACCTGGAGGACTCACTAAATCCACTATTCCTATGGCAGCCACCCTGGACAGTCTCTACCCTACTTCCATTCTGTGATGTTTTGCTCACTTTCTTTTCTTTTTATGTCCCAACCATAATTTTCATTCTGTTCCACATGTTCTACCTTTTGAAGCACCCTACCTCCAAAATATTCCCCACCTTTCTAATATTCCTCTCATTTTTTCCTTTTCTCTTTATTCAAAATCATGGCCAATTCCAATGTTAACTGTAATGATTCTCCTTTTTCTTCCTCTTTCTATCATTAAATGAAGTTTCTGACTAGCTACCTTCTCAGAGAATGATAAACCAGAATTCTGGTGTATCCCAGTTTACTGTAAACAAGCAGTTTGTTGGTATAAAGGCTTAAATAAATATGCAGCTCATTCATTATAACCCAGGGGCCATTCAACAATTACGTGATCCTCGACGGGGGGGGGGGGGGGGGGAAAGAGGGTCTGCCATCTGAATTACAGAAAATTACATGGGGGGCGGGTCAGTTCAAATAATACGTAATCCATTTGGAGCTGTTGTGGTTTCTCTGGGAATTTTGATCCGATTGGAGATTATTGAATCCTCACCGATACGTTCTACATTAGGCACCAATAGTGAAAAGCAATAAAAATTAGAGTTTTGATACAAAAGCTCTGGATTACGTAATTTTAAAGGGAGGGGGTGTTCAAAGCGAAAATTACATCGGATTACATGGTGGGAGGGGTCAATTTCCCCCAAAAAATGGATCATGTAATTGTTGAATGGCCCCCCAGTACTCATGAGATATCTAACTTATATTCCATGCACATATGTATACGCTGAGCTCACAAGAAGCAACTGGTTTATTTTATTATCTGTGCTTTGTGATAGTATTTAAAATGGCTGCCCATTTCTTAATGGTATGGTGAAAGCAACAAAAGAGTGTATAAAAGTCACACGTTCTGCAAAAATGTTAAGACCCCAAACCACTTGAAGATGCAAAATACCATCACAGTTATTTCTGTTCAATTCACTGGGGCTGTATCCAGGCCGGCAGGTACATATAAAACCACCTTCAGCTAAATTGGTACAGTTGTGTTCACAGATATTTTCAGCACAAGTTCTATCTGTTCCAGAATCTAAGAATATAAGCAGAGTTATGATTTAAAGGATGAAAACAAACAACTCACAAATTCTTCCCAATTTTTTTTTTAAAAAAATCTACCTTATTCCTAGGATATTTTTCATTTTTACAAAATTCAACTAGTACCAGGAATTACAATTTCTGTATTTTCTATTAGAAATCAATAATATTTTAAGTCTACAGTAAAACCACTACTTACGGAAAAGAGTCCATTCCATAGGCTTTTACTTAAATTGAATTTTTTTGTAACTCGAAAGAAACCCACAGGAAAAATGATTTTTTTATGTAAATCGAAGCAAACCCACAGGGAAATGAATCTTTACATAACTCGAAGCAAAACCATAGGAAAAAGAATCTTTATGTAACTCGAAGCAAACCCATAGGAAAAAGAATCTTTATGTAACTCGAAGCAAACCCATAGGAAATCGTGTAAATTGGGACATGGTTTTAGCATGAAATCATTTGTGTAAATCGAATTTTATGTAACTCGAGGCATTTGTAAGTCAGGGTTTTACTGTAGTTCTATTTCAGTCAGGGAGGGGCAGAGGAGGCATTGGCTGGTAAATAGAAAAGGACATGAATAATCCACATCAACATTCCAGTTTTGTTGCTGAATTTTGATTTCCCCCAACATTTGATTACAAGCAAATCTATAATATAAGCCACATTTGGCAGACATCCATTCATTTCAAGTGAACGGGCAACTCCTTTCACTACTCCTGTATTCAGATCATTTTAGCACTAAGTAAATACACCAAGTGACTTCACTATATGATAAACATTGCTGATGGTGAGAAGAGTGGGGAAATAAAGCTTGCTATAGTTATACCTTTTTTCTGATCCAGGTTGTTGTTTATAGACTTCAGATATAAATTGTGATCATGAAAATAATTAATAGAACATCCTAAGAGGATCTAGTGAGGAGAGTGAAATGGAGTTGGTGAAGTGGTAGATTATCTGTCTCCCATGAAAACCTGCTAGTTTGCACTGTTTGCTTTAAGAAGAAGTAATTGTCGTCGACCTTATTTACAGCTAAGTAAGAAGGAGGCCCACAATGGGTTGGGGACCACAGTGGTAGAGGGCAATGGGGATCTTCCTTTTCTTACTTGGCATAATTAAAATCAGTTGGCAAGGAAGATATGAAAAAAACACTGTGTGGCCTTTAGAAAGGGTGCCGTGGAAGGGCAAAATACAGAATAACTCGTGTAAAAACACAGGGAAGTTACCAATACAAGCAGCATAATGCAGACCTTTGCAAAATGTCATGGGTGTCCGGAAGCACACGATGGCATGCCAGGCACACAAAGTCCAAAAGCCACAAGTGATTTTCCTTCTGATGATAAATTAGTAAGTGGGAGCTGAATGCAACTACTACGGCTGTACTTACTGCAACCCAGTTCATCAAAGTGATCTCCACAATCATCGTAATTGTCACACACATAATGTAGTGGGATACACTTCCCATTGCCACACTTGAATTCTTCAGTTGTACAAGGCTTAGGAGTAGGTGCTCTGCCTGCAGGAAGATGACACATACAAACACACTCCTCAAACATAAACATAAAATATCCTTCAAAGTCAACACTATACAACAGGGTAGACCTGGGGGAGCTACTTCAGAGAATGTAGGGGCCAATATTCTTCCTCCAAAACACACCAGGGACTATAATATCCCAAAAGACTGCTAGAAGTCCAATTCTCTGTGTGTGAGAGAATCCCATTTAATTGCAGAATTGCTGGAAGCTTCAAGAAATAAACTGTGACTTTTTTCTAGGTGGGGGTAGTTTTTTTAAAAAAACAAATGTGAAGGGTGAGTCTGGTAGGCACAAAAATGTCTCTGTTGGCCAGATCTGTCCCCTGGGCTAGATATAGGGCACACCTGGGTGGCTAAAAAAGGCGAGCCAGGATTTTAGAAGCAGATCACCTGGGAACATACCCTGCACTGATGCTCCCAAGTAAGATGGACTATAGCTCCTGGATCTGATGCTTTGGCTGCAGAATATTAAGGATACTGATAGAGTTTTTGATTATCTTAATCTGACCCTAATCTACCCAGTTTGACAAGAAAGAGATCTCCCTGGTGGTGCAAAACATTCATCATTCAACCGAATGGAAAATGATATGGTTTTAACCTACTTTAGAGAAGAACTGGGATATTGTTAAGCTCAATTCTTCTCTAAATGCATGTTTGACTTCAGCTCATACTCTCCCTTTATTTTTAAAAATCTTTTATCCTTGGCTACAAAGGTCTGTGCCATAAGCATACCTCTGGCACTGAATAAAGGGTAACCAAGTGGTAAACTGTGGCATATTTTATGACATGAATGGATGCTTCTGCAGTTGCTTGGGAATGTGTGGCATAAATAAGAAAAGCACTACATTCTGGCAGCACCATTAACCTAGTAACTGTAACAGTCACTAGGTCACTGTTCTATTAATTCTTGTAATTTTTACACATTGCTAACATACACTGTTCTTCTTTTTCATCGCTTCCATCACCACAATCATCCTCATGGTTGCAAAGCTCATGGCTGTAGATGCAACGGTTATTCCCACAACGAAAGCGGAATGGTGGTTCACAGGCAATATCCACTGAAATTAAACAAGTCAAGTTTTAAAATAGCATTTTTAGGATAATGGGACAAAAAATTAAGGAACAGTATAGACATGATATTGGTCTTGACTAGAGTAAAGAATTTGAAAGTGAGAAACAATAATATTTCTTCCTCCTTTAGCTCCTCCTAGCTTTTCACCATCACTTCCATCCCATGGTTCACTGTTATATCTTGACAATCTTAAACCTGGTTAATTTCCTAATCCCTGCATTATAAAAAAAAGTTTACATCCACACTGGCTATTCCTGTGCCTAAAACAATTAAGAGATGGGTGAATTCTCTGAGTTCTGCTTTCAGAATGATCTTGAAATGTTCAGTGTCATAACACTGTTCAAGAAAATTGACATTTCATTTGTAGTGTTAAAAATGTAACAAACAAACAAATAGAAATCTCTACAAGAGATGTATATTTTGGCATCAAAAATGCTATGTAACCTAGCCCTCCCCACACACACACATGTTTTACAAACAGTGACTGACTCTGAGGGGACTTTCAAATGTGGTTTGTGAAGTGGCAAAGGGAGTAAATGGTGGAGGTTTGCTCCTGTACACACTAACTCAAGCCCTTTAACCAGGGCCGCCATCAGAAATTTCTGGGCCCCATACTGAGCAATCCTATTGCCGCCCCCCCCATACTTTTCTCTGTTGTGGCTGGCGGCGGCAGGGCCCCTGTCAGCTCCGGGCCCTATACAGCAGTACTGGTAGTACTGCCCTGATGGCGGCCCTGCCTTTAACATGTTGAGATAAATATTTAAAACCAGTCCACAGCTTGATATTTTTTCCATAGCTTACAGCAAAAGTGAAGTTCTTCATCTGAACCATCCCCGCAGTCATCATCACCATCACATCTCCAATATGGCTGAATGCAGATGTGGTTATTGCATTCAAACATTGTTTGTGGACAGTATGTACCATTAGGATAGCGAGTAGCTGGTAAAAAGAAATTGTAAAGATAATTACAATGGGCATCTATAGAACAAGGAAAGGAAACTCTTTTTAAGGCTACATCGTTATTTTTGACACAACAATTTTTGTCACTTGACACAACATTTAGCATTTTCTTTGACTTTAGGGTATAGTGGTCGCGGTGGTGACCACAGATGTTTATTCTTCCACCCAAGACAGGAAATACATTAGAAATCTGGTATAAAAATAAAAAGATTCTTAGCCCTGAAATTTCCCCATTAACATGTACAGTATATCATACCTAGATAAATTTCCAGATGATTTAAGAAAAAAAGCTGCATAAGGATCTAGACAGAAAGGAAGTGTTAAGGGTAAAGGTTTGGATGAAAAAATGCTCTAAAAAGAAAGAAAGAGAAAGAATATTACAAGAAATAAAGTTACCCTGATATGAAAGATTGCAATTGGAAAAATGCACAAGATATTGGGTAATACGCCATGGAGAATGTAGGAAACTAACAGCCTTTGGGGAAATAATTACACAGCTGGAGAGGAAAGAAATTACATCAAAAGAGGCAGTTATGAAGATTTACAATATATTAGAGAAACAACAAGCACAAAACAGCTTGAAATCAATGTGGGAAGAGGAATTAAGGATAAAAATGAAAGAAGAGGAATGGAACGGAATTTGGAAACAAAGAATAATGAAAAATATATGTTATGTATGTTAACTGTGTTTTCTGACAGGAGCAGAATGTATCTTTTCTCATGTATGTATTCTTATGCAAATAAGTGGATCGAAAATGTGCACACTCTGTTAGCCAATGGGCTTGTTGTGTTGTTGTTACTGTTTATAGTGTATATAAGTCCGAGTTTTGCCCCATCCAAATTGTGTTCAAACCCCACTAATAAAGAGCTGAATTTCACTACTTCACTCGTCTGCTTCTTCATTCCCTGAACATGAAAATATGTCAATTAGGGTTAAGGAAAATTGTTACAAAACAATTTGGAAATGGTATCTGACCCCAATACGACTAAGACATTATGATCCTAAATACAATAAAAATTGCTGGAGGTGCAAAAGAAAAGAAAAGAATTGGGAACATATCTTCATCTATGGTGGGATTGCACCTTTGTCAAAGAAATGTGGGAAAGAGTATGTATAGAAATTGAACAAATTTTCTCTATATAAGATGAATCTTAGAATAGCTCTGCTAATGGATTTGGGTGGCAAAAAATTGAGAAAAAAGAGAAATGATCAGTATAATGGTAAAAGCGATGAGATTAGTTCTAGCTAGGAAATGGAAAACAGATAGTAAAATTGAATTAGAAGAATGGTATAGAGAAATGTGGCGTATAGCAACAAACAACAAATTAACATCAGAAATAAGAGTAAAAAAAAATTAGAAAGAAATTGGGTTTTAAAGAAATATGGGGAGAATTTTTGACTACACACTGGTAAAAGGGAAAGGAAAGAAACCAGGCCATGAAATTGTAGTGGTACCTTGAGATACGAATTGAATGCGTGCCCCAGGATGTTTCATATTATGAAAAAAAAATAACTCAAATTTCCCATAGGAATGCATTGGATGTAATTTACCATAGGAATGTGTTAAAAACCAAAATTAGTTACTAGAAACATGGTTTCCCATAGGAATACATTGAAAACCAATTAATCCATGCTGGGGGAAATCGTAACTTGAGGCATTATTTTCAATGGATTTTCATTCATATCATGAAAATTTTGTAAAGCAAGGCATTTGTAACTCGAGATACCACCGTATATCGTTCTGGAACGAAGGATAAATTATAAATTAAAGAGTCTGTATATTAAACAAAGCAAAGAAGCATATACTTTGTCCAGCTGGGTGAAGGGAGGACATCATATTAGTGTATGTTGTTGTAGTTTTTTTGGTTGTTGTTCTATTGTTCATTGTAATGTGTTATTGTTGTCATTATAAATTTTATTAATAAAAATTAATGTTTTAAAAAATAAATTTCTCTTCTTGGCAGCAACAGATAGAGGAACTCACGGCAAATTGCTTCATCAGAGAAATCCAAACAGTCTGCACTTCCATCACATCGAAAGCGTTCTGCAATGCAATGCCCACTGTTGCACTGGAAATAACCTGGGTGACAGGTCTTTAATTCTAAAAATAAAAACAAACAGTTGTTGGGAAATGTCTTTTAGAGGAAGCATAGGGTTTGATGAAGAGTGTCTGGCCCACAAACCTAATCCAGCCAATAGAAGGTTGGAAACTGTCCCAGTCATTTAGCTCCTTCTACTCTTGAAACCCCACCCCTATTCTGCTACAGACAGAGGACTCTTCTCCATTGTCTTCTAGCAACGATGACACTGGAAGGGCCTCAATCTGCATCCAAATTAGGAGACAGAACAGGGCCGTCAGGCAGCCTGGAAACAGTGCTACATTTCCCCCTTCTTTTTCCATGTGCCAGGGTGAGAAACAAAGCCAACCACTCTCTTGGTTTCTCTAGCTTTCATGTCACAAAATTAATGCCAATTTGCAGTTTTACATAAAACAACAATTTTCAACACTCAAAATTGCAGCACCTACCACAGTCCCGTTCATCTGAGTTGTCTTCACAATCATCGTCATGGTCACATATCCACCGAGAAGGAATGCAACGCAGGTTCGCACACCGATATTCACTTTCGGTGCAGTCACGAGGACCTTGTGATAAAGACATGTAATGTACACATAAGATGTCTCATTAGGTTGGAATGTTTCACAAGTAGCCCAATAACATTTATTCAGAAGCAAGTCCAACTCCTGAATAAATGGGCGTGTGTTTGCTGCCTGAGAGAGACAAGTAATCTAAGGGATGCCACTTTGGGGGTTAACATCTCCCTTTGACATGTGCCCTGCTAAGAAATATGCCACTAGTACTAAGTTCAACTTAAGACAACTGACAGATAAACAACTTAGTTACACAATGTCATCTTGCTGACACTGATTTTCTGAATATGTGGTATCATTGTCCCTTTGCTAAGAATTTTCAGAAGTGATAACTACTATTACTTTAATAGGCAGTGTTAATTAAACTTGGGCTTTCTAGTAGTTAGAGGGAAAAAGAGAATAAACAGCAGAACCCTGTTGGAAGAAACTGCATAATATGTAGATGTGAATATGTAATTATGGATTTGTTTAGAGCAGGGACTCGCAACCTATGACCCGTGGGCCTAATCTAGCCCATGGTGAGAATCCAAGAGTTGCCGCTGCCACTAGACATGGCAAAAACGTGACCAAAAAATTCAAGAACATGGCAAAAAAGTGCCGCCCTCTCTCCCACCAACACGGGAACTAGCGCAACCGACAAAAACAGGCAAAAATGCACCGCCCTTGCTCTCACCGCCACCACTGGAAGTACTGGAAACAGCAGGAGGAACCACGCCTCTGGCCCGTTCACCTGTGTGCGGGGGCGTGGTCTGGCCCACAGCACAAAAAGGTTGCGAACCCCTGGTTTAGAGGTACTATTTCCTAGAGAGAATGTTATTAGATCTGATAATACTAATTTCGTGTCAGAAATTATTTTGTGTTGAAAGGATTTTTGCTGAAGGATCTCTCCTCAGGGGACGCCCGAATGGGGCTCCTTTCATGTCCCCAAGAGCTGGTAAAGAGATGGGCGATCAATCCATCATGCAGTACCCAGGTCTTGAACTGCCAACTTGCTGGCCTTCCAGCTAACAAGGCGAGCTTCTTAACCACTCAGCCACTGCAGCACCTATTAGATCTGATGTATGTATGAAATGGAATTAACAATAAGGTCAGTACATTTTGTGATGTATTACACAACCATTATTCCTATTCTACATTGGAACAACATTTGTGTTACATTGTGTAATGGGAGACTATATAATATTGAGTTTGTTTAATTATCTTTAAATAATAGATAAGCCAAGAAAATTATTTTCCCCCAACACATCTAAACACCATCATAACATTTTAAAGATAACTCTGACACTGCAGTGTTAGCCAAACTGATACTTCACTTTATATTTTTTATAGTTTGAAAAGTGTGCAGGTGTGAAAAGGATATTAAAATGTTTAATTTGAACCTCATATGATACTACATACTTAACATAAAATGTTTTTTATTAACTACAAAACAAATGGCATGTGCCATTAAAGCTTTTTTCAAACACAGTTCCAAAGCGTCTGTACATTTGGGTTGTCATCTTGCCCTCCAAAGAAATGGTTTAATAAAAGCATACCATCTATCCCAAGATAGCTTTAAATACAATTAAGCCAATCATTTGCCACACTATCTCATAAATGTTCAATTTACACAGAAAAAGCTAACAGTATTTCAGGGCAAACAAGATCTTACTGCAGTTCTGTTCATCGGATCCATCTCCACAATCATTGTCTCCATCACACTTCCACCGCAAGGGGACACAACGGTGATTATTACAGCGGAAATCTCCCAAAGGATCACAAGTCAGGTCCTCTGCAGCAAACACACAATTTTCAAAGCAATCAAGAGCCAAACCCTTCCCTTCTCAAACGTAACTTGGTAAGGACAGATATACAGTGGACCCTCACTTAACAAGCAACTCGCTTATCACAAAATTTGCATAACAAAAGGAAATCCATAGAAAATAGTGGCTCGGTTAACAATTTCCCCCTCGGAATGGATTAATTGGTTTTCAATGCATTTCTATGGGAAACTTGCTTAATTTTTCGTAGTACAAAAGGTCCCAGAGATGCATTAAATTTGTTAAGCGAGGGTCCACTGTATAGTAGACACAAGCACATGTATGGCAACAACAAAAAGTCAAGGAATTTTAAAAACTGGGTTGAAGTGCCTTTTTAACACAAACATTTTGAGAGAAGAAAAATGGGGGAGGGGAATCTTATCCCCTTGTCACCAACAAAGTGGTTATTTACTGTAACATTTCATTTATTTGGTTATATAAGGGCAATTATTCAGTTATATAAGGGTAAACATTTCTGCACTCTGACAGGAGTTCCCTTTGTGCACCCAGTTTTGTGCTGCAGCAAAATTTTGTGTGCAGTTGGCTGGAGAACCAAGTACACAATGGAGGGCCACAGGACTGAAGGGGGGACCTCTGCCTTGTCAACATCTGAAAATCATGTATCTTTCTCATAGGAGAGCAAAATATCCTCTATAGTAAGATCTTCAATACAATTAAGCCAATCATTTGCCACATTTTCTCATAATGAATGAAAATAAGCTGTTACAGAAGTACAAAGACCTCAAACTAGAATTTAGAGGCAGGTGTATCAGCTAAATTGAGCTTTTCTTTAATTACCAGCCCTGCCACAGGATTCTCTATATTCAGCACCCATGTTATTTAAAGATCCATCAAGAACCCCCAGATTATGATGAAAGGCCACCATGTCTCACTGCATTCAGGATTTAATTTGTGGACTAGGTATGAATTTGTATGTAAGATTATCAGCACTCAAACTATCAATTGCTTTATGCCTTAGAGTACATCCTGCAGAATAAGATCATTTTAAATACATTCTTTTAACAGTCTTTAAACATACCACAGCCTTGTTCATCACTGTTGTCTCTACAGTCATTGTGGCCATTGCACACAGACCACAACGGGACACAGCGGTAGTTTGTTCTGCAGCTAAATTCTGTGTGATTATCACATCGGTAGGCAGGGCCCACTGCGAGAAAAGGAAGAGTTAATCTTTGATCACTGTGATGCTGGATGAATTCATGCCTTTTAAAGACGGCAAGCACAACCTGTGAACTATTTTCAGATAATGCATGGATAAAACAGAGAAACCATGGGCTACCCCAGGTTTATTTGTATTTTTAAAAGTATAAAGGGCTCATCCACATAAAACAGGTTACAAAACAGAGAATTACAAATTTCTAAATCTGCTCTGGGTTCCTGAGGCGAAAATCCTAAGTGAAACCCTTTGACATTTGTATGTACATCTAAGCGCAACCCATTGATAAAGTGGCATTTTCATCTAAAAAATCTGTGACTGCTATGTTGGGTGGCTATCTCTCTCATGACAAAGTCAGGCCTCACCTAATCCCAATTTTCTCCACATTATTATGTCTAGAGTTTCTCTGCAGCTGAGAAAACAGAGATGACACATTTGATTCCTACTTCCTTCTCTCACTCTAGTCCAGGAGTTCTCAACTTTTTAAAACCGGGGGGCCGGGTCACGCTCCCTCAGACAGCTTCGGGGGCCAGATGGCCATTTTGCCCTTCCTCCACCATATGGCACTTTCTGGTGTGGTGGAGGCAGTGGAAGCCACATGAAATGGTGCTGTGGGCCGAGAATCCCTGCTCTAGTCTAACCTGATCACTATATAGGTGGATCTGAGGAGAGATAAATGGAGGACCCCGCAGAGGTCCAAATGGGTCTTTGCTGTCAATCAAAGGATATTTTATTTCCAGCATCTGCTCAAAATGTATTGCTTGAGTCCTTGGGCAGCACACTGTGCAGTCTTAAGAGTGGGGGAAGTTCATGGTATAGCTCAAGGGTGATAAACAAGTGCATTTTACTCTGGTGATTTCAATACACAGGTAAACATCCTAATTACTTTCTGTTTGTAGAACTAGAGAGCTAGTCTGGATGAATTACCCTGGAATAAGGAAGTGGGATATTGCTGATATGGTGGTAGTCTGCCTGTATGTTCTTTCACACTATGCAATATGTGCAGCACAGGCCTTAGATATTTTTTCCAAAGTGCTCCACCACTTTAAAATATACAATGCTGAGTTCCATGGTGTTTGGATGGTGCAACTCTAACAGTGACAGAAGGAAAGTCAGCCAAGGCTCCCAAGTTTTGCAATGAATAAAAAACAACACAAGCCATCCTTTACTTACTGCATTCATGAATTGGCTCATCTGAGTTATCGCCACAGTCATCATCCACATCACATTTCCAAGAGTGGGGGATGCAGCGGCCATTGTCACACTTAAATTGGCCAGGAGGGCAGGTCCTGCTGGCACAATGGAAACTGTCCTCATCGGAGTTATCACCACAGTCATCTTCTCGGTCACACTGCCAAGCCTCTGGGATGCATCGTTTGTTGGCACATTGCCACTGATGAGATTCACACTGATGGTTGGCTAGGAGGAACCACAGTTGTGAAATTCATACTTTAAAAAAAATGCAGCCCAATCTCAGTTATCTGAAGTGGTTAATTTTAAACAAAAAATCTTATTATCTACGTCTAGCACAGTGGCTCTCAAACATTTCAAATTTATCCCTTATTTCGAATTTAGAGAAACCCTATTCCTGTCCCATCTTCTCATCCAGCTCTTTATAAAATTTTAATTTCTTAATTTAAAATAAAGCAAAAATATAAGAAAATTATATAAATTAAAAGTGAAGACAGTTTGTGCCTTTTTAAAATAAAACATATCTTGAGAAATCCTATATTCCACCAGCAATTTATGTAACAGAAATTTGATTAAGCTGATTTTTCCAACAAATCCCCCCCCCCTGCAAATGTCATGGTCTCATGTCCCCTTCGGAATCGTTCATTTCCTGGCATGCTATCTGGCTTGGGACCAATTCAATTAACAAAGTAGCCATGGATTCAGGAAAATGAGTGTTTCAATGGTAGGGACACTTACTAGGCGTATTCAGACACTGCTGGCTTTCTATGGAGCACATTGGTTCCCACTTTCTGATCACTGTAGCTAGATAAACAAGCTACATATCCCAGTCTATGGTTTATTCTTTTTTGTGTTGTCTAAAGGCAGCAGCAGTTGAGACTCAACAAACCATACAAACATGCTAAAGACAAACCATAGATCCTTCCTCCTGTTTGTTGTGAAAGATACAGCCTAGAATGCCCAATGATGCAATGTCTGACTATTGGAGTGATCACAAAGCAGTGTCATTCAAAACAACTTATTGAATCCCCTGCTTCTCGTGATGCATCAACTCGTGGCATTGTATTAGTTAAAGGAGGTTTTGTAAAGACTCCTGGTCACAAGAAAAAGGAACGGGTGTGACATCTCCAGATCCCTGTAACTGCTTGTGATAAATAACTGGTTAAAAGACAAATGCAGGTCTTTGAGAATATGCCTATTTCCTACATACCACAAAGGATGTGATCTTCATCTGATCCATCTGGGCAGTCAGACAGGCCATTACACAAATAATGAGAACTGGTACAGTTGCCATCCCTGCACTGGAACTGCCCAACAAGGCAGTATCTAGGAGGACATGTTGGTGGTTCATCAGAGCCATCTCGGCAATCTCTTTGACCATCACATTTCCACCATATGGGAATACATCTATAAAGAAAAGGAGACATGAATATTCCTATTGAGAAAGTGATGACTTTGGACATCTCTACAGCACCAATTATAACTGTGTCTATTTGGTAACAAGTCTCACACAGCTCCAGGAGATGTACAGCCTCTCCAGAAAGGGGAGTTTGGTTCACACTACAGAGATTTTTATTTCTATTTTTATCTCTCATTTGAGCAATCTTTTTGTTTGCACTGGAGATGTTTACTCCCCTGTGACAAAGGTCCAGACATGTCTTTGGAGTGCTCCAATTTGTCTCTTATTTGACTATTGACACCCACCCTTCCTACCCTCTCCAAATAATGAACTATATGTGTCTGTCTTAACATTGCAATTGGAGTTCAATAAAAATAGTTTGCCTCAAACACTTTGATGCTCCCTCCAATAAACAAGTCTTTTCTATATTTGTACCTATTGAGTTGTTTGGACAGACACATTTATACCATATTTAGATAATTTCTAATGCATCATTCTATGAAGACAGTGTATTTTTTTGCTCCAAATACTGGAATTTCTCCAATGTTGAGTCCATCTTTATAGAGAACCACGTGGAATCTTTAGATCAGGGGTGCCCAAACTACGGCCTGTGGTCCTGATCCATCCCCCAATATCAATTCATCTAGCCCATGCCACCCTCACCACTCCCAGAAGCAATGTCAAATGTCATCATGGCATCGCTAGAGAACAAAGTAACACCAAACAGTTCACTATCATGGCAGAATGCAACATTAGGGATGATTATTGATGATGAATAAGTAGAATTATCAATGTTTGTTGCATTAGTTTGCTGTGCTTCTATGTACTCAAAGGCCAGCTACATTTCAGAGAGCCAGGATAATGTAATTAAAACAAGAATGAGGAACTCTCAGCCCTTGGAGCCAAATCTGGCTCTTTTAAATCCCAATCTGGTTCACTTTTAGCTGTGAAAAACCTCCAGAGTTCTTCAGAGGACCACATCTTTTCTCATAATCCAGCTATTTGGTAATTCCCCAGACTTTGTGTGGGTTGAAATTCTTTTCCTAAGGCTGATACTAGAAGTAAAACTTTAAAGGCAAAATACACTGGAATTTTGCTTCTAATGGTCCACCTTTGACTCTGCCCACCAGTGGAATGTAGCCCACAAGAACTTCTAAGGAATTGAATTTGGAGCAAAAATGGTGCCAACTCTTGGGATGGGGTATCAGACAAGCACCAAGAAAGATATAGGTTGCAATCTCCACTCAGCCAATAAGCTCCATCTTCCAGCCTAACCTTCCTTGTTGAATTACTGCAAGGCAAACAATGGTAAAAGGGAATTATTCTTGGGGAAAGGACAGGCTATAAACGCGTTAAATAAATTAACATACCTTTCAGTGTCTGCACACAGGAACTGGGTGCTGGAGCACATTGGGAGGCAGTGGGCTGTGTCACCAAACTGTATTACCATAAAGTTATCAGGACAGGCACAGGCATAACCATTACCACCATTTTTTATTAGACACAAATGAGAACAGCCACCATTGTTGGTCCCACAAGGATTACTCACTATCAAAAGAGAAATAGAGACAAATTTAATTATTTTTCACACACACATAAAATGTCCATAAAGCAAAACTATTGTTACTAAAATACTTAAGAACATTTTTGTCTCTTGATTGATCCAAAATCTAATTCTTACGTTCTTCATTGATAAAACAGGTTCCTAGCTAGGCCCAGCATGTCTGACACAATACTGAGTTTGTTTCTTATTGATTGATACACATGATAAAGTTTAAGGGAAATATGCAATCCATGCAACATATTGAAAGGAAATCCTGCAAAAGATTTTCTGTCCTAGGTCAACAGATCTTCTGGATAAACATTTTTAGGATAGACTGCGCATCATTTCCAGCTGTGGGAAGGCTCGAGAAATGGCAGGTTCCCACTAGATTTGGTAAAAGTATGGGACTGAATCGGAGTCAGTGAATCAATCAGAGAATAAACAAAACAAAAAGAAAGATGTTGTAGCCCTTCACTGAATCAGTGAAGACATAGAAGGGGTGGATAAAATTATTCATGGTGTGAAGAAAGTGGATGTGGATAACTCTTTCTCCCTCTCATAATATTAGACCTCAGGAACAAATTAAGCTGAATCGTGTGAAAGTCAGAACTAAAAATAAGAAGCAGTTCTTTAAGTAGGGTATGATTTAAAGTCTGGAACATGCTACTGTTAGATGTGCTGTATGTACTCAAGTATAAGTCGGGTTTTTTAGCTCCAAAAATGAGGTCCAAAAATGGGACTCAACTTATACTCGGATCAACGTAAACACTCAAAAACATACCCACACAAATGTCGAAATTAATTAATTTTACCATATTTTCATGTATTTTAATTATTGAAACTCACTAGCAGCAGCTGCATTTCCCACTCCCGACTTATACTCAGGTCGATCTATTTTTCTAGCTTTTGAGGTCCAAATTAGGTACCTCGACTTATATTCGGGATGACTTATAGTCAAGTATATACAGTAATCATGATCACCAATTTAGATGGCATTTAAAAAGCAATTGGACATACTGGCAGAAAAAAAGCCTATCAGTGACTCCAAGTCATGGTAGCCATATATCATGTCTTTCATCACATGCATTATATCTCTGTTTGCCAGTTTGTAGAGAATACAAGTTAGAGGGTACATTTTTATATCCTGCTTGTGGTTTCATATCCTGCTTCATTAGGTACTGTGGGAACTAAATGCTAGATTAGCTACATCCTTCATTTTATTCAGCTCGGTTCTTATATTCCTATGTCAAGAAGTAGTATTAAAAAAGCAGACCATTTCAAAACAGCCTATAAGAAGAGACAAGCAATAATCCAAATTCAGAGTCAACAAAAAAAAGGAAAAACCCAAGATAGCAATAGAGAGTAAGTAGATACAAAAAAACAGGTAATCACAGAGAGGTACAACCAGCCTATCAATATTCTTTTCTTGGTTGTGGTTTTTCATATAATAGGATTGAAACAGATTGGGAGCAACTGGATCCAGGTAATGCAACAGACCATATGCAGCATGATTCCAACAATAGTATCAAATGTATCTCAACACAAATGCTTCTAAAATTCACTCTATGGGAGCATAATATCTGAATGACAAGCAGATCTCTGCAAGATGTCCACCTCCTCCCAGCACCTACTTACATTGCAAGCACGACTCGGAGGATTAGGCTTTTAGGAAGAATCAGATACAGTACTGATAGTTGCCAGAACGAATTCCTTACCAATTGGCTGTCTGTATGGGTGATAGACATGGATATCGAAGGGCCTGTGGGTAGTGTTCACTAGAACTGTTCTTCCTGATCCATTATACTTGTTTCCCTTTTCAACTGTTCTGGTATTCCAGTCAGTCCAGTAAATAATGTCCTCAAAAATTGTTATTGCAAAGGGATGAGGTAATGTCCCATCATATACAGTGTGACGGTGCTGACCATCTAAATCAGAGTATCTATAAAGAAAAAAGAAACTGTAAGTAAAACTGAGACATAAAGTACCAGAGCACCTCAACTATTTTCCCTTGCTTCACAGCAAATGGAACAGAAAAGTAATCAGAAACAACTTTATTCTTTGGTTTTCCCAAAGGTCCTGAAATAGAATATCATCAATTTGGTATGTTGTGTGGTACAATGGAGGGAAGTTTTTAAAAAGACCAAACACCTGGAAACACATCCAAGAAAAGAACTGTGGGATGGGGCAGGGGGAGAAGTTTTTAAAAAAAAGTTTTTAAAAAAGTATTTGTCCAGAGGATTAACAAGAGGAAGATCTCAGTTATGTCTTACTAGTTCCAATTAAAGGGTGCCTTTTTTCATCTCGTATTTCATATGCTGCTTTGTGTTTTTCTAATACATAACACTGCCGGTGGTATATACAGAGGGGGGATAATAATGGAAATATTAGGGGAAAGTAGACCAGTATTATCAGAACCCATCATCAACAATCACAATTGCTAGCGTTCTGATCACTCCTCTGTTTCTGGGTGTGTACCCAGGAGAGGGAGAAATGAAACCATGGCTTGCCAGCAATGTAGTTTGGGTGGACCTGAGTCTGCAGGTGGGAATGGATGCTCTGCTCTCCCCCATCTTCTTTACTCAGGTTTGACTCAAGATAAGAGGTAAAAGCATAAATGTCCCCCAGACAAGGAAAATCTAAGCACTTCATCCACTTTTCACAGGGTATGCATGCAAAAGGAGCCAGAGAAGGATACAATAAGAGTTCTTGTGGATGAATACAATAAAATACAGAGAGAGGGATTCTTAACTGTTTTATGCCTGTAGTAGCCAAAACATCAAGGACCAACAGGTGCTTTTGATTGACTGCTACAGCTGTGTGCAGAAGAGAAATAGCTGCATGTATGTAACATCCAGCAACTAAGCTTCTGCACAGCTTATTTATATACAGTAATGGGCCATTCAACAATTACATGATCCTTGAAGGGGGGAGAGGGTCTGCCATCTGAATTATGAAAAAAATTACATGGGGGGCGGAGAGGGTCAGGTCAAAGATTACATAATCCATTTGGAGCTGTTGTGCATTAGGCACCAATAGTGAAAAGCTCTAAAAAAATAGAGTTTCGATACAAAATTTCTGGATTACGTAATTTTAAAGGGGGGAGGGGGCCGAAGCTAAAATTGTGGTTGGATTACATAGAGGGGGAGGGGGTCAATTTCCCCCCCAAAATGGATCACATAGTTGTTGAATGGCCCCTAAAACCCCGCATAACGAAAAAACTCAGTTCCACAGAATCTTCACTATGCGGTTTTTATCGTTATGCAAAGCAAATGGGAGATGCCCTGGATAACGAACAAAAAATGTTCATTATCCGGGGTTCCCATTGACTGGGGATGCCCTGGTTACCACAAACCCCGCATAATAAACATTTTTTTTCGTTATGCAGGGTATCGCCGTTGTCTAATGAATGCTTTGTTATGCAATTTTTTTGTTATATGAAGCGTTTGTTATGCGAGGTATTACTGTATTTCATGTTATATAATAATATATACATCAAAAAGTATCTTTATGCCTACATTTTAAATATCCTTTGGCCTTCCCAATTTTTTGTCTTCTCAGTACTTTTTGAGAATGAATTAAACCCTCTTTATTATTAACAGAGTTTCCATATTTCTTATATAGTGGTTGAAATCCTGTTCTGTAAATTATATCATCAGCTGTGGCAGTTCTGATTCCACCAATTGTCCCAAGGGAACTTTTGTCTTTGGGAAGCTGTTGAGGCTAGAAGATAAGGGGAAGTGTTTAATTACCAAAAATTGCTATCACAGGGATGCCTCGCCCAGTAGCGGCAATTTTCAGTAAACAAAGATTTTCCCAAAAGTTCTGCAGACATCAGGGCTTTCTGACCAGGAATGGGACTCCATGGGAACCTTGGGACTGTCAGAGGATGGGAGATGAGAACTGTTTTATCTTTGGAAAATTACCACAATTTTAAACTTTTTTCCTTCTTTTTTTAACATTCAGAGCAGGACTTCAGTCAATACATTAACCATTTACTTCACGAAGTGTTTACATTCACTCAGAATTTAGGCAGAAATGATATGCAAAAAAATAAGCTGACAGAACATTGTAGGACATTATACTCGCTGAAGTGTAATTAGAAATCATATTTCAGGTTTAAGGTGAATGAATGAACATTTTATCAAAATTAAATTTCGTCATAGGTAACCTTCCTCTTAAGATAAGTAATAAGCAATTAAAGGAATGGCAAAAAATGTTAAACAATTTTTGTAACGGAGGAAGGAAACCAAGGATAATGAAATCATTATGGTACCAAAGTCAAGACGACGGTGGGTTGGGTATCCCCAATATAACAAATTATTATAAAGCATTTCAGCTAAACAGAATTGTTAATTTGTTAGTACAGAATAAGGATGAATTAGAAGATATAAATCAGTTGGAATATAAAAAATACAATGGTAGTTTATTCTTAGATACGCAGGTTAAGAAAATACAATTAAATACTAAGACATTAAGAGAATTATACCAATTTTGGAAGGGAATAAAAGAAGAATTAGTCAGAGGAGATTCTCCAATATTAGAAGTGACGGATTTTGCAGATTGTCCATTAAATGAGATAAAGGATATGAAAAAGAAATTAAGGTTGAATAACTTAATACAAATTAATGACTGGATTTCAAAGGGGTCTACATCTCAATTGAGGGAAGAAATTTATCGAAAGTTAGAGTTAAATTGGTTTCAAAAAATTCGGTTGGAAAAATGGGATAGCAAAATAAGAAAAAAGGGACAAAAATTAGAGAGGTATCAAAGTTTGAAGAATTGATATACATCTTAAGAAAGGGGATTGTAGTTAAGAGCAGAATGGTAAGTAAATTATATAAAATAATAAACAAAAAGGAAGATCCGCAAAGATTAATAAAGAATGGATGGGAAGAAGAATTAAATATAAAGATAAGTGAATAGGCATGGAAAGGAAGGTGGAGTCAAAGAATAATGAAGCAGTTATCAATGAGGGAAAGGGAACATAACTTTAAATTAATTTGGAAGTGGTATTTGACCCCGGTTATTTTACATCATATGGATAAAGCAAGATCAAATAAATGTTGGAGATGCAATAGAGATTTAGGTACCTATGTTCACATGTGGTGGGACTGTGAATATACACAAAACTATTGGAAGATGCTAGAACAGGAAATAAATAACATCTTTAATAAAAACATAGTATTGAACCCTAAAATTGCTTTGCTGGGACAGTTAGAAGATATAAATATTGATAATAATGAAAAGGAGTTGCTATCCATCCTGCTTACTGCAACAAGGCAGACAATTGCTTTGGAATGGAAGAACAAAATAAATAAATGCAGAAAAAGATGGTTTAAACAAATATGGCGGTTGGCGTTAAATGATAAACTAACATCAGAAATGAGAGTAGAAAGAGGTGAAGTTAAGAGTAACCTTTTCTGGAAAATTTGGAGACCTTGGATAGTATATGGTATGTCAAGTGAAGACGGAATAAAGCCTGTACAAGAAGAATATGAATTTTGGGCAGATTTATAAACTTATAAATAATAATTGAGTGACAAGGGTAGTTGTTGTTGTTTTTAAAAACTTTATACAGGGTTGGGCGTGGGTTGGGTGGTGGGGGTGCTATGTTGTATGCATTGTATGTAATGTTATTTTGTCGGATGTATGTATTGTAAAGTAATTAATAAAAAAATTATTAAAAAAAAGAAATCATATTTCAAAAGACAACTGGGATTGCTAATATTTAAGGGAAAGCAAAAATATTTATCGCAACTTAAAACTGTATCAATCAAATTATTTCACATTTTTAACTATTAGTGACAAAAAATATTTTTAGTTACATCATTGCCACAAAACAGTGGCTGTTCTACATGGTAAACATGCCTCGTGTGTCAGTAATAAAGTTGATTTGAAACTGCAGAAAGCTAATTTGTTAACCCTCCCCCCCAAAATTTGGTATGAAGAGTTACCCAGTTGCTTTATTCTTCTCTATGTACGTACTCAATGTAGTTCAGATGGGCATCTGCCCAGTAGAGCTTGTCATTGGTGTAATCTATGGTGAGTCCATTAGGCCATTCTAACTTGGTAGAGATAATCACCGTCTTGTTCTTGCCATCCATTCCCACACGTCCAATATATGCTCGCTCCCCCCAATCAGTCCAGTAGACCTGTCTGTTTAAAAAAAAACACACAGCATGAATTCACCTAAAGCCTTTGTCTATAATACACAGGTGAGTGTGCCAGGATGAAAGTAAGAGAGCTTGAGAAAGAGAATACATAGAAATGTGATAAACAAACAAACAAACAAGCCAGTCAGTGGATCTATTACATTAACCTCTATACAAGAAAATCAGCGCAATATCACTATCCATACATAGTGGACCAGACCAGTAGCAAACCTGGCTGGCCATGCCCACCTCCCTGCCACACCACACCACGCCCACCTCCTCTCCCTCCTCTCCCCACACTCAGGGCGCGACCAGGAGCCAGGAAGAAGAGAAGGAAGATGGAAGAGGTGTCACAGTCAGAGCCAGGCAGGAGGAGGAGGGGCTGCCACTTCAGCCGCCCAATGCCGCGGCCACTTGCCTAGAGTGGCATGACTGAAAGGACCTAACTATGCTGCTCTGGGATGCTGCGCTAGGCTCAAGAAGAGCCTCGTTGTCCTCCGGACAAGGAGGAGGAGGCCCAGAGCAGCCAGGCTCACCGTCCGGGCGCGCTTTCACCTCTGCACTTCCTGCACGCCTTTGGCCCTGGCCAAGGCGCATGGGAAGCATTGCCGGCACTGTTGGGAGGGGGAGGCTCCCAGCCCAGCCCAGCCCCACCCCGCCCACCCCCAAAGGTGTGTGGTAAGTGTGGAGGTAAAAGTGCGCCCAGACGGTAAGCCTGGCCGTTCTGGGACTCCTCCTCCTTGTCCGGAGGACAAGGAGCCTCTTTCTGAGCCTGGTGCGGCATCCCAAAGCAGCATGGTGAGGTCCTTTCAGTCATGTCACTCTGGGCAAGCAGTGGCGGCAGCGGCTCTTCCTCCTCCCTGGCTCTGGCTGTGGCACCTCTTCCGTCTTCCTCCTCCTCTTCTTCCTGGCTCCCCCAGTCATACCACTCTGGGCAAGTGGCGACAGCTCCTCCTCCCTGGCTGTGCCGGGGTCTCCCGTCTCTGCTGGGAGCGACGCTCTGAGAGCAAGGTAGGTACCTGCCCAATTTCTTTCTTTCGGGGGGGGGGAATAAGGCCAAGCCCACAGTTAGCCATGCCCACAGTGTGGTAGTAAAAGGTTTTGGGGCCTACCACTGTAGCCATACAATATTTTAGTGTTGAGGTTAAACTTTGCTTATTATTCTGTGCAAATTCACTGATGACAGACAGACAGGTAGAAAGATTACCATCCTCAGACTATATCAGTGTTTCCCAGTCTTTGGTTTTTGGACTTCAGATCCCAGAAGCCTAAGTCAATTCCCCAAAGCACTGATCAGCCAATGTACTGACTTAGCTTTTGGGAATTGAAGTTCCTCTGTGGGTTCCATGTTGGAAATCACTGGACTATATGTAATAATGAAGATAAAATTTAAAAAATACTCCTTCATTTTTTGGAATTATTGATTTATTGCATTACAATTTTTCACAGGTAATATCCAGCTATCATAAATGAGAAATCAACAGCAAAATTATGTCTTCAGCAAAGGCAGAACAAACATCTGGATGAGGTTACATGACTTGCCATATTAGCCAACAGGGGAAGTTAATCAATTGCTGGATTCCTCCTGATACTAAAGTGAAAAAAGAGGCACATCCATGCAAGATACTAGGAGGATTGTCTGAGCTGTGAACAGCCTAATCTGCTAACAGGTGACTCTCTGTTATCACCAGTATGTTAATTTGGGATTTTATTTCCTTTAGTGCTTTGTGAAATCAATGCTAAACTACAGTAGCACAAGTACTAGGGAATGTATTCAGCCTTAATTCTCAAAAGTACAGAGAGGACTGATTTTCAGGCAAGAATTTTGAAGGCATTCAGGATTTCTGCTCGTCTTAAACTCACTACATATTTTTAATTTGCCCTGCTCCCATTATCCATGATTATCCATGATCCCAAAAGTGTCACAGTCATTCAGTAGTTTCCTACAATGAAATGGATGCCATAAAACACTTGCATCAAAAGAAATTAATTCTTCAAATAGCTTACCCATATTTGGGGTGAACAACAATGGCTCTAGGGTACTGAAAACAGAAAGTGTTGTTGGGATCCACACACCGATCAAGCAGTCTTTTTCGAAACCGGCCATCAAGCTCAGCAACATAGAGGCAGTCTTTGGCAGCATCTACCCAGTACAGTTTTCTGAAATGTTTAACAAGGTGATGGTTACTCCAATTCTTTCTTAATGTACTAGATGGATTGGGGGATTTAGTAAAACAAACAAACAAACTTATCCCAAAGTTGTTCTCACAAGACTGGTTGAATCTATATTTTCATTAGTGTTTTATTCTTAATAAAATTTCTCAGATGGCTGATATACAAGTGGAATCCATCCATGTCTGCTCATCCATCCATGTCTGCACTCCTACAGTATTCATCACTTGGTAGATTAGATTTAATATCATATAGCAGCATTTTCGTCCCCATGTAATGCTGTAACAAGGCTTCTAATAGATTCTCATTAATCTCTAACTAGCTACATGAATGCTCTGTAAATCCTCACGAATGGCACCTTTAGCCATATTTTAAGGATTTGTTTCCTCCTCTGCACCAACAAGCAATGTTTGCTGCTAAGCACAAACACATAAAAATGAAAACATAAATGACACTAGTGCTCAGTATCTGAAGATAGTTGGGGCTTTATCTGGTGTTTTTTTAAGTCCACACACCAATGGCATCTTTTTGATTGATGGAACAATTTTAAATTACTATGTAATACTCATAAACTTCTGCTGCTGCTTTATCTCCTGCTGCTCATGTACCATCTACAGCAGGGGTGGCCAACCTTGGTGCCCCAGGTGTTCTTGGACTTCAACAACCACAGCAGATGTGGTTACTTGGGCTTCTGGGAATTGAAGTCCAAGAACACCTGGGGCACCAAGGTTGGCCACCCCTGATCTACAGGCGCCAATAATAGTGTCAACCTACTATTCTTGTAGATGTTGCTTGGCTACCAGAAAACTGTTCCATTGTAAGGCTTGTTGAGATAATGGTATTAAAGGGAATCACTCTGCACACCCACCAATAAGGTATGAGTTGTGTAAGTTGATACTTGCAGTTGCTTATCAGAGTGATGATGGGTGATGTTTTGAAGAATGTGGGACATTAGTTTATAATAACAATCAAAACACAAAGACTGGGGTAATAGATGTTTGACAGTAAAGAAACTTACCTGCCAACCCAGTCAACAGCAATACCTTCCCCACTGGGCACGCCATCATTAATTATTATTTCCTTGTTTGTCCCATTGAAATACATTCTTTCAATGATTCGCCTGCTCACATCAATCCAGTACAGCCTTTTTTCCACCCTGTCAAAGTCCAGAGCGACCACATTTCCAAGTCCTTGCAAAATCAGAGAATAAGACTGGCCATCTGTAGTGAGGTTTCTCAGATAGTAACAGTTGCTAAAGATAAGGTAGGGAGTGATGTTGCTATTTTGCCGGCAGGTTTTCCCATCAGGCTCACGTATGTAGCCGGCAGCACACTTGCAGATATAGGAGCCAACTGTGTTTTCACAAATCTGGCTACACACGAATGGTGTTTCAGTGCACTCATCAATGTCATCACAAGATTTTTTATTGGACATGAGCCTGTGGCCAGGATGACATGAACAGTAGAAACTAGTCAGTGTGTTTGTGCAGACATGGTCACAGCCGCTGATTGAAGAGTCATTACATTCATCAATGCCTATGAGCAGAAAATGGAACAACAACAAAAGAATTACTCAACTTTCATTAGACATATGGGCAATGATGGGCATCATCATCATCATATCTCTCTCTCTCTCTCATTCTTTATTCCATGGAAGCTATAGAAGCACACTCAGATGGCAGCTTTTGTTGGGTCAAAGAAACTGGCTGAAGGGAATAAGAATCTGGCCTAGGGAATTGTGTTTCTTAACATGTTCAGCAAATAGAAAAATATGGGGAGAACGCTAGTCCTGCTCCTTCAGGTCATGCTTCAGTCATCCTCCTGTGTGTGAAAGGTGATGGGCCACAGGAGAGCCTTCTCTTTCCTAGGAGGCTCCCATGCAAACAAGGTTCCTGATTTTCTCAGCTTCTAATTAGTATGGAGCTCTGAAAGGTTCTCCCTTTCTGACTTATAGTTTTCCTCTCACAGGAAGTCAATGGGAGAGAATAACAGAGGGGGCAGGGCTAGCATACTCCTTCCTCACATGCTTGGGGAACATGGTAAATAATGCCTGAACAGAGCTATCATCTTACCAGCACTGACAGACTAGATCAGGGGTGCTCAAACCTTTCTGGCTGTGGGCCAGTCATGTGGTTTGTTTGTTTATTTACTAGATTTATAGGCCGCCTTCCTCGCCTCGGTGACCCAAGGTGACTTACATCAATGAAAACCATCCTGTACATTAAAAACCAACCACTAAAACAATAAAATGATTGAAATCTAAAAACCAATAGCCCCTTAATTAAAACCCCAAACAGTGCTAGATGAGCAAGCATGGTTCGGTTGTGCTGCCAGATGCACTCCATGCTTGCTGGCAGAGCCAGGTTTTTAGAGCCTTCCTGAAAGGATACAGCCCTGCCTGGAGGCACAACTCTGGTGGCAGGAGGTTCCAAAGGGCCAGGGCAGACACCAAGAAGGCTCACCTCCTGGTACCAGTAAGATGTGCATCCATGGCTGATGGGAGTGGGGCCACCAGAGAGCCCCTATGGTCTGCCCTCATAGGACGGGTCGAAAATCTTGGGATGATGCAGTCTCTTAGATATCCTAACCCATTGGTACAGGGAGCCGGTCACTATGGCCTGGGGACCGGATCCATCCCCCAACGCCAATTCAACAGCCCGTATGGGCACGTTTTACTTCTGCTTCCAGGAGCGACGAGGGCCTCACGGGCTGGATGAATTGGCATTGGGGGTCAGATCTGGCCCCCGGGCCATAGTTTGGGCACCCTATCTGGCTTGCTGCCTGAGGCAGACAACATAGCACTTCCTTCTATTACAGATATAGAATCAAACAGGACTGGCAGATGACTTTCAGTTTAACTCTAATGATAGGATAGTGTCTTTCACTGCACCCAAGTATGGCAGGCCCTCAGTATTTGCCATTCAAAATAGTCTTGCTCTGCCTAATTGTAGGGCCAGCCCTTATCTAGGATGGCCAATATTTGGCTCACATACTCCGTATAGATACGAGATAATTAGCCTCATCCAATCTAGGTTGGTGGATTATACCTCCTGATATCACCAGCCACAGGCTTGCCTGACTGAAGGGTGATGAGGATTATAATTATATATATGGGAGCTTTGGACTGGAAATGGCTGTGGTAAAATAAAACAACCCACACATTACATTAAACCCATATATTCGCATGCAAAATGTAATTTAGCTGAAAAGGATCTATGCATACCACATCCTTTTTCATCACTATTATCAAGGCAATCATCCATTCGGTTACAGACGTTGACCATTTCAATGCAGTTCCCATTATCACATTTAAAATAATGTGGAGGACAGGTTGCTTCTGGTGTAACACAGAGGTGCTCGAGCTCATCTGATTCATCACCACAATCATTGTCCCCATCACAGACATAGGCCTTTGAGATGCAGCGGCCATTCTGACAGGTGAATTGATGTTGTAGGCACGGCTGATAGGTACAACCTCTCTCATCGCTGCTGTCACCACAGTCATTACGTCTGTCACACCTGGGAAAGAAATCCATTTTTGGAACATTATGAAAAAGATTGTAATGTCAAGCTGCGACATTATATATGTGTATACAGTATATGCCTATGTATATGCCTATATCTATCAGAAAAATGTAAGTCTTCAACACTCGAGAGAATGGTAGACAGCTGTGTGTGGTGTGGCCGGCCGGTATAAGAACTCCGTTCCTGCCCTTGCCACCACCAGGCTCTTCTCTCAGCCGGCCCCAGCCTCGAGAGAATGGAAGACAGCTGTGTGCGACATGGCTGGCCAGTATAAGAACTCCGCTCCCGCCGTCCCTGCTGCCAGTTTTGAACCACGATTCCAAAGTACAAAATGGCAGATTCCAGGCAAATAAATACTGGATACAGACTTGGTGGGGCTGGATAAAACAGTTCGGTGCAACAAGAGAAAGAGCAGTGTCTCTTAAGGCTTTTGGTATTTTTCAAGCCACAGAAAACCTTCCATAAATATCTCTTCCTACTTCTGTTCAAACTGCATTCCCTGTGGTGTAAATAGCTACTGTTTAAGTCTGTTGTTATTTTATTTATGTCTCTCTACTTTCACCCTTTGCAACATGGAAACATCTCCACCCCGACCACAGACCAACTTTCCCCCCATGCAAACAAGAAATAGGAGGACACACCAGCAGCCCTGTATTAAATTGTGGTAGGAAGGAAACCAGCTGAGGTCGTTTTGACTGCAGACAGCCTTAAGCAAGTGGCACTGTGGTTGAAACCTTATATCCTACATTAGACTTCTCTAATCTTGAGTCCAACTTTGCAATGTCTAAGCCAGGTAAACCCAACTCCCCTGAACCTGAGGACCTCTGTTTATAACAATGGTGACATCTCTTGGACCTGATTCCAGCACCAGGACAGATGACACAGTTCCAGGAACTCGACAACTCTGGTGTCAGTAATATGACAGTGTCAATCATATGTCCATTAAAAGCTCCAAGAGAAAAAGGATGTGCCAGATTGCAAGCCAGGGAACTGTACCTTTGAAGCTTCCAACTTGGAGGAAGGCCAGATGGTGCCCTAATTCTGGGCCAGGAATGTAGAAGTCCTCAATTCACCTCTGTCCAACACTGAGAAAGTTACTTACTAGGAGTTGTCCTGTGAGCTGATGTTTCTCCTGGTCAGCTTGCTACGTCATCCCACCTTGAACTTAACAGTGGCCCCTTGGCCACAACCTGCCCCTCAGCTAAGATGTGAGTTGAACCTGAGCTGTGGTCCACCATGATGCCTGATGGGCTATGATAGTCTGAGCAATCCACAGCCCTTGGCTGCTCTCGATATGCCAGACAAGTCTAGGCAGCGCCATCTTCTTTTCCTTGCTGCTCAGCTACCCAATGGATAAAAGGCCACTATGCCTACATGATTAGCAGCACTAGGATAGTATTCCTAGTCAGAATTACTGAGACGAGGGAAGTAATCACCATTCCCCACCTGTGTCAGTGAACCTGATGCTGCTGGGATCACTGTTTCCAATGCCACAGACAAAAACACACACAATACAAACAAAAGAAACCTTAAATATTGGTGAAAGCAAACAATTAAAATTCCATTCCTCTAGTCCTTCCCTCTATGGTGTCAAGCAAACGTTGAGCACTTAACTACCATGAAAATAACCATGGTGGAAAAAAGAGGGTGTGTTGAACCAAGGCCCAAAGCATAGTAGATATAAAATTTAATCAGTCTTTTAAAAAAAATTTGTTATTAGTTTCCATTTTGACTTCTATGTCTTCGGGGTTTTTGTTGTTGTTGTTGTTTCCATGGACTTGTAAAAAGTTCGGTTTCACTTACCAGTGATAACTTTCGTTCTTCGAGTATATAGTTTGTGAATACACACTCATGGGTTATGCGCCTGCGCAGAACGGAGATCGGAGGCTTGAAAAGCTATTGGTCAAAAGTTTTGGCGGTAAGACCGCCCACCGTACCGCCCACCCTGAGGCGCCCGCGCGCCATTTTACCTCAGTTCCATACTTAAGCCAAGCACAGGATAAACCAACTGATCTCATCCGTGCAGCTCAAGAGGGGAGGCAGGGTGGGTAGTGTGTATTCACAAACTATATACTCGAAGAACGAAAGTTATCACTGGTAAGTGAAACCGAACTTTCTCCTTCGTATAGTTTGTGAATCCACACTCATGGGAGATTAGCAAGCTCACACTTACTTGGTCGGTGGGCAGTCGGATGAGATGATCCCACGATGAGCTGAAGATCCTCTAGGTGGACCCGTCAGGGGCGTTGAGTCCGGAGCCCTCTGGTGAGGACGACACGGCCAAGCCTGGCGTCCACAGTGGCTCTGGTGTCCACCCTGTAGTGCTGGACAAATGTGGAAGGTCTGGACCAGGTGGCAGCCTTACATATGTCCTCAAGCGGTGTGCCCTCCAGAAAGGCAGTGGATGTGGCAACCGCCCTGGTGGAATGCGCCCTGACATGCGGTGGAGGTGGCAGTGAGGCTGACTCGTAGGCCAGGTAGATGGTAGAGGTGATCCATTTGGAGAACCTTTGAGCAGAGATGGGTTCACCCTTGGACTTTCCCCCATAAGCCACAAAGAGGCGTTGCGACTTCCTGAACTCTCTAGTCCTGCTGGTGTAAAACAATAAAGCTCGTTTCACATCCAGTGTGTGCCAAGTCCTTTCTTGGGCGTTAGTGGGGTTCTGGAAGAAGGTTGGCAAGGAGATAGTTTGTGCCATGTGAAACATGGAGACCACCTTGGGTAGGAAGATGATGTCCGCTTGGAGGACGACGCGGTCGTTGAAGAACTGGAGAAAAGGTGCGTCTGCTCGCAGGGCAACCAGTTCACCAGCTCGACGTGCAGACGTGATAGCCACCAGGAATGCCGTCTTCCATGTGAGGAGACGAACATCGGCGGTAGCCATGGGCTCGAAGGGGGTCCTGGTGAGCGCGTTGAGAACGGTGGACAGTGACCATTGAGCCGTCGGTGTCCGGGCCGGCGGAATAGCGTTCCTTAGCCCCTTGAGGAAGCGCTTTACCGTTTGGTCGCGGAAGGCCCCAGAAGCGGGCGAGCCAGCAGGAGAGTGCGCTACTACTGCTGCGAGATGCACTCGGATGGAGGTGATGCTAAGGCCAGACTCCGCCAGCTGGAGGAGGTAGGTTAAAATGTCCTGCAGTCCCACCTGCGGGGGGGCGTTTGCCGGGAGGCCAGGAAAGCACAAAAACGCCTGTATTTGGAAGCGTAGGACTTCCTTGTGGAAGGGCGCCGCGCTAATTCGAGGATCCTGGACAGTCTGGGGTTATCCTCCACGCGGTGAGGTGGAGGCTGGGCAGGTCCGAATGGTGCAGCTGGCCGTGCTCCATTTGGAGGAGCGTCGGTGACTCCGGCAGTGTGCGATACTGCGACGACATGCGCAACAGTAGCGGAAACCAGGGTTGGCGCGGCCATGCTGGCGCCACCAGAATTGCATTGGTTCTGTGTTGGTACATCCTGGTGAGTACTTTCTGGACCAGAGGAAACGGAGGAAAGGCATAGAGATAGTCCTGATCCCACCGTTTCATGAAGGCATCGCCTTCGGAGTTCAGTCCGATGCCTGCTCTGGAGCAGTACCTGCTGAGCTTCCTGTTGGACTCCGATGCAAAGAGGTCGATGCTCGGCGTCCCCCAGGCCTCGCAAAGCGACTGGAACACTCCGTCGTCCAGCTCCCATTCGTGGGTCGTCGAAGTGAGACGGCTCAGGTGGTCTGCCAGGACATTCAGTGTGCCCTGAATGTGCACTCCAATTGGGAAAATGTGCCTCTCCAGGCACCATTCCCACAACTGCACTGCCAGGTACAGGAGGGTGGTGGACCGTGTTCCTCCCTGCTTGTTGAGGTACGCCACCGCCGTGGTATTGTCCGAGGCCACTTGAACCGCCTTGCCGGTGAGCAGAGTCTCGAAGGAACGCAGGGCCTTCCAAATGGCCAGCAGCTCCAAGTAATTTATGTGGTGCACCGTTTCGTGCGGTGTCCAGGTATCGTTGACCGTGAGAGTCCCGCAAGCAGCGCCCCAGCCGAGGTTGCTCGCGTCGGTCAGTATCTGCAACGAGGGTTGCGGGGGGTAGAAACTCTTCCCCGTGGCCACGTTGAGTGGTGTAGACCACCACAGCAGTTGGTCCCTCAGTTCTGGAGATGGGGTCAACCGTTTGGACTGGCTCTCCCGAAGTGCGTCGAACTCGTGAAGGAGCCACGATTGCAGGGACCTGAATTTCAACTTGGCATGGGGAATCACTGCCGTCGTTGAGGCCATCAGGCCTAGAAGTCTCTGAGCCTTCTTCGCCCGGATGCACGGTTTGGTGCGCAGTTCGCTCACCCCCTGCGCAATATCCTGTAAGCGTTTCTGGGGGGCGTAGGCTCTCGTAGCAAGCGAGTCGAGTACCGCTCCGATGTACTCGACGCGTTGGGAGGGGATCAACTTCGATTTGGTGAAGTTGATCCTGAGGCCGAGACTCTCCATGAGGTGGACCGTGTATTGTGTGTCCCGAACGGCCGACGATTTGGTGGGGGAGACGATCAACCAGTCGTCGATGTACGGGAAGACCCTGATGCTCCGTTGGCGGAGGTATGCGGCCACCGGAGCCATGCATTTGGTGAAGACCCGCGGTGCCGTGGCCAGACCGAACGGTAGGCATCGGTACTGGTACACGGAATTGTCGATGCGGAAGCGGAGAAACCGTCTGTGTTCCTCGAGGATGGAGACGTGGAAGTAGGCATCCTTGAGGTCTATGACTGTGAACCAGTCCCCTTTGTTGATGAGGGGGAGGACGGTCTGTAGGGTCACCATCCGGAACTTCCTGGTGTGGATGCATTTGTTCAGACGGCGCAGGTCCAGGATAGGGCGAAGGCCTCCGTCCTTCTTCTGGACCACGAAGTACCTCGAGTAGAAGCCGTTGTCCCAGTCGGACGGTGTTACCCGCTCGATGGCTCCCTTGGAGAGAAGGGTTGATATTTCTTCCTCCAAATGGGGGGACGAGGTGGTGAGACGATGTCTTCCTACCCGAGGCACCCGCACGAACTCGATGGCGTAGCCAGAGGACAAGATCTTTAAGACCCACTGGTCGTCCGTGATGCCCGACCATACCTGGAGGAAGTTCCGGAGGGGGAGGTACGGGATGTGGAGCGAGAGAGACTCGGCCGTCGCAGCTTCAAACGCGGGGCTTGGGCCTCGCGCCCGAACGTTTGTCCTGTCCGTAGGGTCGGTAGCGGGGTTTGTGCTGCCGCCGCTGTTTGTAGGAGCTGGATCTAGGCTGCTCCGTCGGTCCCTGCTGCTGTGGGTTGCCCTGGAACCGCCGTGTGAAGGGCTGGAACCTCGGCCTGGCGGGCGGAGCCGGCGTGGTGAGCCCCAGGAACTTCGCCGTGGAATTGGTCTGGCGCATCTCATTCAGGACCTTGTCGGTGTCCTGACCGAAGAGGCCCTGCCCGTCGAAGGGAAACTCCTTGATGAGCTTCTTCATAGCGTCATCGAGGGAAGTGTCCCTGAGCCAAGCATGGCGACGGAGGTAGATTGCGGAGGCCATGTCCTTCACCGCATAGTCGTTGATATGCCGGGCAGTGCGCATCAGCTGCTCGGCGACGAAGTCCCCCTCGGTGGCCAGCGCGTCAATGCGCTTTTGGGCGTCGGAGGGCAGTTTCGCTATCTCAACCTTCACCTGCTCCCAGAGGTGAGATTGATACAGGCCCATGGCGGCCGAGTAGTTGGCAGCACGGAAGAATAGGGAGCCGGTGGCGTAGAACTTACGCCCCACCGCGTCCAGTTTCTTTCCCTCCGGCGTCGACGGGACCGGGAACCCGCTGGTGGCCGTCCTGTGCTGGAAGGCCTTGACCACCAGGGAATTCGGCAGGGGGTGAGCCTGCAAGAACTCGACGTTCTCGTCCAGGACCTGGTACATGTTGTCGAGCCTGGACGAAACGGAGTGCGCCGCCAAAGGTTTCCTCCATGTCGCCCTCGCCGAAGTCATCATGGAGGGGAGCATGGTTATGTGGACCGGCCGCACAGCACGTCTGTCGAGCTTCGCGGTCATCTGATCCTCACCCTCCAACGGCAGTTGGTCGACCTTAAGGTTGAGTGCGGTGCCCAGCCTTGTGAGCATGGCGGTCAGTGAGCGTTGGTCCTCACCACGCGGTGGGTCCACTGAGGCGATAGCCTGCTCCGGCGTGCGCTCGGCGTCGACGTCTCCCTCGTCCTCCGACGACGACGAGCTGGACTCATCGGAGGACGAGGGAGGCAGCCTTTCATCCACGTCCACCGCATCAACGTCCGGACCACACCATGACGGGTTGGGTGGGCCGGCGGAGCGGGCACTCGACCCACGGGAGGTCGGTGGGGCCACGGCAGGGCCGGGATGCCTGGGGCTTGCAGTGGTCGGGACCAGAGCCGCAGAGGCCGCAGGCATGGAGGCCTGGAACTTGGTCGCAAACGACGCCATGACCTGGAACATTTCTCGGACGAGGGCCATCTGAGATCCGTCCGAGTCCGCTGATGGTGGCGCCCCGGTAGCCGGCGGGATGGTGGCCCACGAAACGGTGGGCGTCGAAACGGTGGCCGTTGTCGGTGTCGGCGAAACGGTCGTCGGAACGTTGACGACCGCGTCGTCTGTCGGCGTCCTGGGCCTTGGGGAGACGGAGGCCTGCCTCGGCGAGGGGTTTCTTCCCCGAGGAGGAGAGGGGAGCACCTGAAGTGGGCGAGCTGGAGCCCCAGCCCTGCGTCCTTTATCAGGTGAACCGGAAGACGACCGTCCTCCCCAGATGGAGGATCCCGGAGAAGGACATCGGGCAGTCGAGAACGGCGGCGAAGGCCCGGGAGAGGCGGGTGTGCGCGGGGTGGGAGGAAGCGACCGTCTCTTCTCCGACCCACGCTTGCGCTTCTTCTCACCGTTCCTGTCCTTCTTTTTCTTCTTCCTCATCGGAAGCACGGAGGAAGAGGCCGGCGGCGGCTGGGCGGCAGCGGCGGATGTGGAAGCGGACGCGGCGGGAGCCAGAGCGAGCTCCATCAGATGAGCCTTGAGGCGATTGCTTCGGTTCTGCACCGCGAGGCGCGTAAACTTTTTGCAATGCGGGCAAGACTGGCTCTGATGCGACTCTCCCAAGCAAAAAAGGCACAGGCTGTGTCCGTCGGAAGCCGGGAACTTCTTAAGGCAAGCCGTGCACTGTTTAAACGCTGCAGCCATCAACCGCGGAAAAATTCTTCCAGTGGAAGTTTCTGGAGGCAAGTACCCCGAAGGGCGGACCAGCCGCCACCCCCTTGAGGGGGGAGACGGTGATCGATGCGAAAAATTTGGCTACTGAATCCACTCGAGAGAAGAGACAGAGCCGGGGTGGCGATCCTGCCCGGAGGACAAGATCACCGAGAAAAATTGAAATTTGCCAAAAGACTTTCCCTCAGAAGGGCGAAAAAATTGAGGAAGCTCTCAACGATCGTCCTGCTGCTACGGCGGAAAGAAGAGAACTGAGGTAAAATGGCGCGCGGGCGCCTCAGGGTGGGCGGTACGGTGGGCGGTCTTACCGCCAAAACTTTTGACCAATAGCTTTTCAAGCCTCCGATCGGCCGTTCTGCGCAGGCGCATAACCCATGAGTGTGGATTCACAAACTATACGAAGGAGAATGATAAGGTTTGTGTGGACCTAAATAAAATTCTCTTCCCTTTGAAATATGACCCAGTATTAATACAAGGAACAATATTGAGGAACAATGTAGGGTAAGAGCATCAATCAGCTCCAGTTCAAAAACAATTACATTTCTGGGTTTCAATACACAAAGAGAGGCAATTTTAAACCTCTCCATCCTTTCAGGCCAAGACACCAGCAGGCAGTGGGAAGAAGAGTATATGTGTATTTGTGTGTGCATGCACACATATGTGTGTGCCTAGTTCTGTGTACACACCCACAAGTAGCCCTTGACCTGCCAGCCAGCACTGCATGAGCTCTCAGGCCTTTGAAGAGGTTGCCCGTCATTGCTCCTACTGCAATAATTTTTTGAAAGAAGCTATTGTGCACAATTCCAACAAACCTGTACGTGTTGCGGATGCACAGTCCATTGCTACAGGTGAATTCATTATCCATGCATGGCCTTCTTGTGCAATTCTGATGCTCATCATAAGCGTCGCTGCAGTCAGCATCCCCATCACAGACCCACGCCCTTGGGATACACCTTCTTAGCGGGGGTTCATTATTCACACATGTGAACTCAAAGGCTGAGCAGCTGCGATTTGCTACAATAAAACACATATTTCCATATATAACCTGTTAAATACATTTTGAAGCAATGTAATTTAAACAAATCTTCAACTTCTCCTCTCAGTCCCTCCTGAGCTACTAGGAGTTTTGCATATCCCATACAGGGATTTCCAGAAAATAAGTCTATGGACAAAATAGCAAAGGTAAATAAAAGAATGTAACAAAAAGAATGCAATAACAGTTGAGATGTACATCTAGTAGATGCTTACCACAGTTGTGTCTTTGATCCTCATCACTCATATCACCACAGTCGTTATCACCATCACAGATCCACGTAACTGGTATACATCTGCCATCATCACACCTGAACTGGTCACCTGAACAACTGCGGGTAGGGACAGCTTAGAAGAAAAAGAACACATTGTCTATTTGCATACTCTACAATATGCCTATGGCTTCATTTTCTTTTATATTATCATCAGTTATTTGCTCCTTTTCTTTCAAAAATGGAACTCATGGCAGCTTAGATGATTAACTTTTAAAAGTGCAGTAAGCGCAGAACAAGTTATTGTATTGAAAACCTAATTATTAAACAAATAACAAAAATCGATTTAGAACCAATTTAAAAGCACGTCAATTAAGTACAGCACCCACAAGCTAAAAACCCATTTCTTAGTAACCAGTATAATATTAAGTACATTTGTGTCAGTACAATTAAGGCAAATTTCTATAACATATGCTTCCAGCTATAAGATTACTGTACTAACTTTAGGGCAAAGAATTAATGCACATTATGCTTTCCAACAAATATACGCATTCTGTTGTGCTATTCCCAGGCTTCTATGATATGTTAGTTTTTCAGATAAATATTTCCCAAATATTCTACTCAAATAAACTGAATAGACTATATAAGCAAAAGTACAGTAAGGCACACACCAATTGTGTACATGGGGTTCTGTGTACCATCTCACACATAAGTTTTGCGTATGGCACATTTTCCCACAGGACTGATTGCCCAGTGATTATCCATGCATTGATCTCATTACATTTCTCAAGTCACATTATATCTCATAGAATTACAAGCCATAACTTAATGTCAATTTACACTAGTTTAGGGGATATTGTGTAAGCCTTAACAGCAAATCTCCATTCATTAATGCTGGTTGTATTCTTGGGTATGAACCAATCATGTGTCGGGGCACATGTACAGGAATATAAACTGCACCTTGTTAATCAGCAGCAATCTGCTACCAAGACTGGCCTCATTTCCCTTAAACAAGCACACATCAGCAACATAATTCTGGCTATAAAATCATAGTACAGTACAGCAAAGTGGCAAGGGCCATCTAGTACAACAGTCATGCCAGTGCAGAAAATCCTAAAACATTCTCCTTCCAACTGTCTGTGCTTTGAACCTCACACTTACCACAAGAGGAGGGCTCATCTGAGCCATCAGCACAGTCTGTTGCTTGGTCACAATACCAGTGAGCAGGAATGCAACGTCCAGATGAACAACGAAATTCATTACTGGTGCAGGTCAGTGAGACTGAAAGGGTGGGGGAAAAAACAATCCAGGTTTTCTTAATTCTTTTTCTTCTGCTTGCAGATGCTAGAACTAGTGTTTCATTCCACAGTGACAGTTATAAATCTCAGTAGAGACAATAGTCTTCTTGGGTATTCAAAGTGGTTCAAATATCTCATCTAGTAACCATATCAAGAATATTCAGAAGTAGGTCATTATTTTGTATTGGCCAAAGTAGGAAAGTAAGAGTTCTCTAAATGTTCTTCAGGCACAACTTGCATTATGGGTCATTGCAGACTGTGCTGGTTAGGATTTCTGGCAATTCTGTCTAGCAACATCTGAAGAGCCACAAGTTATGTACACCTCCCCCCACCCGCCCTCGGACTCTATCCACCTAGTCAGGGGATATGTCACCGCCTACCCAAAGTTCCAAACTCTTGCTATTTTTGTTATCTTCTTGTATTAATTTTGTAAGCCGCCCTGAGTCGGCATGACGTGGTGAGTGGGTGGCTAGATAAATTTGAAATAATAATAATAATAATAATAATAATAATAATAATAATAATAATAATAATAATAATAATAATAATAATAATAATAATAATAATAATAATAATAATAATAATAATATGTACCCCAGATACTGTGGATTGTTAATAGGTGATGATGAGGCTAATAGAGAGCAGCTAGTGAATTCACAGTATAGACAGATTTGGCCATGGTTCACCATTCAGTCTCTAAACTATTACATTGCAACAGCCTTTAATGACAAAATCTCTCTGGATTAGAACTTTATAGTATTGATTTCAGAGGGCTGCCAGATTAAGCACCTGACAGGGCATCAAGAACATCAAATGCCCCACTGACACAACTGTGCTATTATTCCCATCTTGCACAAATTTTAAAGAGGAAGGAATTCTTCCCAGCATAATTCTGAATTAATGTGTTTCATCTATTCTAGACTAGGACACCCAAGAAAAGTGCTGGATTTGAGTTCATATCCTTACCAGCATGAAGCCAGCATGTCACTGAGTAAATTCCAAATTGCAATAATAGCAAAAATATTCCCCTCTCCTTAACAAAGATAAAGTGTGGTACAAAAATCAAAGTGGTGAACTAGAGCTGGGGAAAGTCAGGCTCAAAGAGTTTATCCATGAATGTCTCATTCAAAGAACTTCAGTGCTCAAGGTCTAGAAGTTCCCCAGTACATCCAACTTTCTCTCTCTGCCCACCCCTATTTTTCCTCCCTCACACACACAGAACATGTAGTTCTTGCAATGCAATGCTAAAAGGGAGAAACAAAGAATAGAAGATACAAGAATGTTTGGCTATTTACCAAAATTGAAGGGTGAGAACACGAAGCAGAGGAAAGTAATTGTGGGAGACCTGTTAAGCTTACCACAGTGCGTAGGGCTCTCATCACTCATGTCACCACAGTCATTATCTCCATCACAAAGATAAGTCCGAGGAATGCATATGTTTGTGCTTTGACATTTTGTGTAACCAGGCTGACAAGTACGTTCAGCTTTAAGGGAAAATAAAATAGGAGGAGAGAAGGATTTAGATTTCTTTTTCTCCTTCTCTTAAAATGTAACAAACTATAGGGTTTTTAACAAATGTATTGACAAACAACTTTCCTGCTCGGAGATCAAGTTTCAGAAAACAATGTTACATGCTCTGCAATCTATCCCAGGTTAACATAACATGTCTTCTGTAAGGCTAAGTTAATTAGTTCATTCATTCTGAGAATAATCATCATTCTGCCTGCTGTTCAATCACCGGTTCTCAATATATCCACATGCCACAAAACTGTACAGGTAACTATTTCATTCACTGATATATGGTCATTATTTATATCACATAAAGAGTTGTTTAACCATTATTACAGAATTTTCCCTTCTGGGGAAATTTAAGAAAATGATCTCTTTAAAGAAAAATTAAAAATCAAACAATGGAAAGAATTCTGTACATTTTTGTGTATGAGAAACAAGTTCTGTCCCCCACAAAAGGAGGAGAGAAACAAAATTATGGCAAACAGAATCCAAGATCACATGAATGGACTTCTGCTTATATAATGTGAGCATCTTCTCCTTTCTTATCCCCTGCTGCTCCTTACGGTTATACAAATTTCTCTAATCCTCTATAGTATATTTTGAAGGGGGCCAGGAATTAGCTTTCCATCAACTGATCAAGCTAACTCAATTCAATCCTTTTGGCTCATTAAAGCATATTGATGCAAGAAATATCGATTTTCAATCTATGACATTTTAATAGAGCTGTTATTTAGAAATGTTTTTCAAATATAATCAGAAAATTGGCATTTTGTAATAATGTATTGTTTGTCTAACTCTAAGGTTTTAAAGTGACTACAGGAGTACTCAAGGTTCAGTTCTTCTTCTCTTCCATTAAACATTAACCTGTCCTTCTTAGGACAGATTCATTTCATTGAGAATACTGATTCTCAAACTAGGGGTAAAGATGTTCTCAAAACTACAATTCTCAGAAGCCTCATCTAGCAGAGCCAATGAGCAGGGCTTCGGATTGTTGTACATAAGTTTCTGGGATCCCAGGTTATAAAAACCTTCCACACAAGTTGTAGGAACGTGAACCTTGCAGCTTCTCAATCTCAGCAAGTAGAACAAAACAAGCAACAATAAAATAAGGATTTTCTCTTCTCCTCAAAGATTTCTCTGAATAAGGTTTTTACTCCCCCCCCCTCCTACCCCCCACCACATTATCTTACAGGAAATCTCACAGTATTTTTTTCCACAGGAACACCAAGTTGTGCAGAATCATTATAATTCCTACTACATTCCAAATAAAATATTTCCTACACAGGATTTGCCCAAAAAAGGTTGGAAGACACACTAAGCAGCAATAGAGGAATACAGTTCATGAGCAAAATGGCATTTGGCCTATGCAGTAGTCACTGTAAAGGTCCTTTCACAGTGTAATTTTCAAAATGATTAGGCATGTAAATCTACATATCAGACAAGAAACAAAAATAATAATAATAAAAGCAACAAAAACTTTCTGCACCTTACAGACGGACTTCTCTATGTTAATGTGAGCTTTCATGGATCAAGTATTGTAGTGGATTTGATCCATGAAAGCCCAAATTAAAATAAAGCCTTTAAGGTGCCATAATGTTTTTGTCTTTTTGTCCTTTCTTTTGTTTTGTTGACTGGAAAGGGCATTAACCTTCATAGCATTTTGTACTCTCCTATGAAGAATGACAGGGGTGTGTGTGTGTGTGTTAATGGGCTCCTGTTCTCACAGTAAGCTGGGCAATTTTGCTAGGGCAAGTGGAATCCTCTGCGGGAAGTCCTGGCTTGGTAGGATTTAGAAAGTGGCAGAAAACATTCTAACATTCATCATATCTCTGCTTATGAGAAATTGCCTGCTGATTCAACACAAGTTCTTCATCAGACGCAACTCATCTGCTTTTCAGGAATGTAATGAAACCACAAAGTGACTATAGGATACCAGCTACATGTTGATCAAATGTCATGAAATAGGATTACTTAAGAATTCAGCACAAGCCTTGCTGAATCTGTGATCCAGCAAACCCACAGTTTGGATTTTGCCAGTTTCCTTCTTTGGCAGTTCTAGACAAGCAGCAACAAAAAGAAGCCTTTGAATCCTTGCATTCAGGAAAGTGGGTTCTGTGCTTGGCTTGGTGAAGTACAAGTCTGATTTAGACTAGAATCCCAAATATGCTATGGAAGAAGTCTCATTGGACACAGTAAAGATTTGAGATCAAGCTGCTAGTAGGTTGTCCTTTTTGACCCACAAAAGCATCAGAGTCATCACCAATCTGTTAAACCACAGAATTTTGCTTGTTGCATTTTATGCTTCTGTTCCACTGTCTGGCAATGGGGTGGAAATCATTCACTTGTGCTAACTGCTGTGCATCAGAATCCCTGCTAGCAAATGTGCGTAGAAGAGGGATATACAGACAGACCCCTTTCTGCTGATTCCTAGTAAATAAATGTTGCCACAATAAATATTGTCCTCCTCCTCCTCTCTCTCTCTCTCTCTCTCTGCTGAATCTGTACAGCATAGTGGCAACAAAGATGGTATCAGGGCTACCAACATGGTAGTACCAATGCCCATTATTTCATCAGAAGCCAGACCTAAGATAAGAAAAGAACTCTAAGGTGGCTAAGAAATACACACTAAAGTCCTCAAAATCTGAAGCATAACATCCTTAATTTTGTGTGTACATGGGATAAAGCACTCCTCAAGGACCAACAGAAGATCAGGTAACATCCAAGGAATTTTTAAAGATTCCTGCAAATTTGATGTATTGTGTCAAAAGTATCAGAGTTTTCATACAGCGATTTCTTCCTTTTCACTTCTCCCTTTCACTGATTATTTATAAGCAAAACAGGTTTCCTCTTCTGTATCCTAAAGAATCAGATCCTAAAGGACAATACATAGTTTTTAATCAACTTACGGCAATTTCTCTCATCTGATGTGCCATTATCATAACAGTTGTTTACACCATTGCAGACGTATTCAAGAGATATACACCTTCCATTATTGCAAGTAAATTCTGTGTGGGAGTCACAAGTTCGGAACAAGCAGCCCACCTCATCACTGTTGTCTCCACAGTCATTGTAGTGATCACAGCGATAAGCGTAGGGTATACACCGCCCATTGTCACAGGTGAAAGCTGTTGGCTGACAGGTATGAAAAGCTGAACAAGATAAAGGTGATAAAGAAATGTCATTGACAGAAGACAAGCATTGGCAAATACAGCTAAGAAATAACACAATACTTGGTTTGTTTTACCTGCCAGAGTAAACACGGCCGCAAAACGGACTGCATGTAAAATAAAATATATGTCTAGAATCAGTCAAACAGAAGGCAATGATTTATTTTTCCTTCTACACCACTGAGTATTTCTAGAGAGTATAAATCCTTACAGATCCCTCCCCTCCCCCTTTGTATGATAATTTAACAAATGAGAGAAAAACTGAAATTAAAAGGAATAGATTTGGGTCTTATACCTAAGAAGTTGCCATCAAATTAAAAGTTAGCATTGTCATTCAAAGGTCAGTGGTAAATATGACAGTTATCTCAATTTATGTGAGCAGAAAGAGTTCCCCCACTTCCACATTTGAGCCATGTTACTCCACACACAATTCTCTTTGACTGCATCTCGAATTCTCCAACAGAAAGGGAAGGGGTTGATAGGATATATTCTCTATGTTGTTTTAAATAACATAGTAAGAAACAGCATTACGAATACAGTAGAACCCTGCATAGTGAAAAAGCTCCGTGGAACGGAGCTCTTCACTATGCACATCCAATGGGAGATCCCCCACATAACAAAAAAAAATGTTTGTTATACGTGGTTTCCATTAACTGAGGTATACCCCGCTTAGCGGAAACCCCGTATAACAAAAAAAAATTCGTTATGCAGGGTATCGCCTTTGCATAACGAACGCTTCATTGTACAAATTTTTCGTTAAACAGTGTTCGTTATGTGGGGCTCCACTGTAACCTATTAGTGTGCTAATTTTTTGTTGTTCAGTCACACAGTCAATTCCGACCCTTTGTGACCCCATGGACCGTCCGCCAGGCACCTCTGTCCTCCACCATCCTCCTCAACCCGCCCAGCTCTGTGCCCACTATGTCTACAATACCATCCAGCCATCTCATTTTTAGCCACCCCCTTCTTCTTTTGCCCTCCACTTTTCCTAGCATCAAGGCTTTCTCAAGCGAGTCCTCTCTTCTCATGTTATGTCCAAAGTGCTTAAGCTTCATCTTTACTATATGACCTTCTAAGGAGCAGTCAGAGTTGATTTTTTCTAAGATTGACCTATTTGTTCTCCTCACTGTCCAGGGGACTCTCAAAACTTTCCTCCAACACCACATTTCAAAGGCATCTTATTATTTTGCGCTCAGCTTTCCTAATGGTACCGCTCTCACAACTATATTGCTAAAGCAGCTCTCCTCATGACACCTACCCATGTTCTTTTTGAGTTTCAAAATGCCCAAAGTTGGTGATTATTACCCAGACCTACAGTGTGATACATTCCATCCATTCCCCGCCCCCACTGTCTACTTTTAGTATCATTGGCCAGAATCTTGTCACTTAAGCATGTTAGTGTAAATCCAGTGGTATACATTTCAAGAAGTCAGAACTTGTTTCTTTGCCCCACAGAAACCACATGACTTGGTACAAGACAAATAAGCATCAACTTCTTAGCAATTTGCTGCTGAAATTTACATCACTAGAATTAAGGTGGCCTAAGTAAGCACTGTCATTCTAAGCAACTTTTCCAAATTATCCCTCCTCCGCTCTCATCAATAAATCTGTGGTGTGTACTACAACCTTCCCATGTTTTTTCACCACAGGAATTACATTTTGAATTATCGCAGCTTTTGTGGAGACATCTGGACGGTGAGCCAGGAGGTCTCGGACCTACCATATACTGACTACCTCTTTCCCACTCCTGGTTGACAGGAACAGAGCAAGGGGTCCCAGTTCAATGGTAGAAATGCTTACCACACACACTTTCCAGTTCATCGCTGCCATCTCCACAGTCATTGTCATTGTCACATTTCCAACGCTCAGAGATGCACCTGCCATTAAGACAAGTGAAGAGTCCCCCTGCACACCTGGTGCCGTTATCCACAATACAGTGCTTGTTGTCATTGGCTAAGTACCACCGTCCTTCAGAAGGGCACTGACACTCTGCACCAGCTGGGCCTATATTTAATCACAACAAACAACAACAAAATATTAACATGGCAATACTGCCACAGAAAACCTTTCCACAAATGCCAATTTAAGCCTTAACTGAAGTCTACTTTTGGCCCCTAATTTCAAGCTGGCACTTATGGAAATATCCAGGTTTTTGGCCTTTCCTTCCTTCAACCTCACTGGCTACCTGACATTTACTCTGGAGAGGTTTCCACCTTTCTGGAGCATCTTTTTCTTTAATATTTTGGGGGAGAAACCACATTTATGATGCATTCTGCACTCCAGTGAGCAAAAGTCTAGTAAAATCCTAGACCAGGGTTTCTCAACCTTGGCTCTCCAGATGTTCTTGGACCTCTATTCTCTTTCCCCCTCCAGCGCCCCCCCCCCCCGCCCCACAAAGCCCTGATCAGTAAGTATGCTAATTTGGACTTCTGGTAATTAAAGTCCAAAAACACCTGGGGCCCAAGGTTAAGAAAACCTGTCCTAGATCATTTTAGCCCTAAGAATTATGTCAAAAATGTTGAAAATATTTAAGAGGCAACCATCTATATGTTCTGTATTTTTAGCTCCTTAGAGGAGTGAAAATGAACAGTCTCATTAATGCATATACACAAGCAAACACACACACAGAAAACATTATGTGCATTAGGACACCAGCCCCTTTCCTGCGCCCTGGAGATCAGTATTCTAGTTTTTCCAGCGTGGGTACCTAAAACCCATGCCGCACCTCGGAAAGGGCAGTGTATCACAGCCTTGGATCCGCTGGCTAGAAGGTGCTAGAGTTGGCTTAACCAGTGCTAGGATACTCCATGGATGCTGGAGGCTGATAAAATATTGCAGATGAATAAATATTTTGCTCAAACTCATTATTCTCTATCAGAAATAACATTACATCAACAAATACGTGTATATTTGTTGATGTAATGTTGTTTTTTAGTTTTAGTGTTGTGTTCTTTTGCTATGTTTTTAATAAATAAATACAATTTTTTAAAAAAAGAATACCCACATTGTTTAACACATTATTGACATGACCAGACATTTTACCTGATACACAGATGTGACTACAACCACCATTAAATTGGTTGCAAGGATTAATGCACTGGCGTTGTTTGCTTTTGGACCAAACATGAATATCCATTGGTCTGGATGGCAGGTTTGACATCATAACAATCTGATCTGATCCATCATATTTGTTGGCTCGATAAATACTTCGAGTATTCCAGTCTGTCCAGTAAATGTGCTGATCAAAGAGCGTCAAGCCAAATGGGTATAAGGCTGTGCTAATAACAACCTCACGATTGGCACCTGTAAAGGAGCTGCGCTCGATCTTCTGTCTAAAACAAGTAGGAAATGTTAATATTTGAACACAAACATCCCAACGTCCCATTCATTTTAAAGCCCATGTGGATGGACCAAAGCTCACTGATACATTTCTTGAACCTTTAACAAGGCAATCCTACACATAATTCCTTAGAAGTTCTAGTGACTCAGTGGCATTTACTTCCAGGAAAATGAGAACATAATTGGTGTCCAATTTTTAAAGATTAAGGGACTCTACTGTTTATGTCAAGGTCCTCTTCTCAAGCTTTTATTCTCAAGACTTTCCGGTCACCTGTAGCAATTTCACAAACATCCACATTCTTAACACTATTCCTTTATTACTCTTTAGCATTTCAACAGAATGTAGTTTCCACATTATTGAATATACCAGTACTACTACTACTGCTCACCACTGCTTATCATTAATACCACCACTTACTATTACTATTAAATACTACATGCAGGTATCTGAAAGAAATGGTGGGAAATGCTTGCACAAAATATGATGCTCCAGCTCTAAGTAAAAGAAACACAAATACGTACAAATTTGCATCTGCCCAATAAAGCCATTGTTCCTCATAGTCCAAAGTAAGTCCATTTGGCCAGATTAAGTTGGTGCTTATGATGGCAGTCCTGAAGTTTCCTCCAAGTGTTGCTCGCTCTATTTTAGCACTGGCACTCCAGTCAGTCCAGTACATGTACCTGTTGACGATACAGTTAAAAAGTGGGTCTTGATGTCAAATCAAGATGACAATTTAAAAATTTATTCTCACTTAGTGCACAAATGAAAAGGGAAGGTCTATGGAGATATGAATTACTCCTCTTGGGATGTGATTAGAAGGGACTTGGTTCTATGATTTTTTCTGGTTTGGGGAAAAGGCTAACTTGTTTCTTTTTCTGGTGACCACATGATGTACAGGCAAACTGCAAACCAGCCCATCCCTTACCGATGCCTACCTGCAGTTTTATAGATCCCTGTCAAGGACTACTGTTTTTCAATGCAGATAGGATGGCTCCATTTTGATTTGGTTCTGATATGCACAATTACCAGAAATGAACCAAAGTGAATAGGTAACAATCTCTTTGCTTAAGCCATTTCACAATCTAACTAGTATTACGAAATGGAAAGGGAGAAACAGAAGAGGATATGAAGGGGTTTTAAAATCTTTGGGATCCACCATTGAGTTGGTTAATCAGCAAGGCATTTCAGTGTGCTGAGCCACATAAATAATTAAAAAAATAAGTAAAACACAGCTTTCTCCCATTCGCTAAAGAAGGGATTTATTTATTTATTTATTTATTTATTTATTTTCTTTCTTTCTTTCGTTCGTTCTTTCCTTCTGCCCTAAGACTGCCCAATTTTGCATGTGGATATAAATCCCAAATGACGTACCATACCTCGGAGCAACTTTATTTAGTCCACGCCAATCAACCCACTTAGTCAAACCATTATACTATGATTTGATGGAGAGAACTCGAAAGAACCTTTTCTGCAAAGATCTTAAAATAATATTGTGAAAGGGGACTAAATAGTTAAGGATTCAATTTTTGTGAGGAGACAAACAGTCTGTTTTCAAGACTTATTCTGCCAAGGGCAAAACCTCATATACTCACAAGCAGTGATGCTCTGGAATAAAATTACTATCCACTCTGTGGGCTGGCCAAATCTGTGGGTGGGGCCAAATCTGTGGGTATGGCCAAACATCCTGCATTATGGGCTATGGAGGTAGGCGTGGCCAACCAAGTGGGCATGGCCTGGGGGAATTTCCGCTACCAGTTCTGCAGAACTTGCTGCAGTGCATCACTGCTCACACGTACAGAGTTAAAAAAAACATGGCATTCACCAAGAATTCAAAGACTATCACGAGAAGTTCCAAATAATTCTTTGGAGGGAGATAAACAAAGCCTTGGTTGACTTGGTTGAGTGGCTGGAATTGTCATTGGCTGCCTCTCCCCCTGCTGCTCCCCATACTCAGTGTGGACTCTAGTTGGCCCTACTTCTCTTACTACTTCATGTCACTGCCCTCTAATAGGAAAGATTAGCAAATAACAAGAGGTATCTGTAAAATACTTTGTTACTCCACATAGTACAACAGATCTGTTAAAAACACAGGCATTCAGGTATTCAGGAACATTGAAATAAGAACCACACAGTTCCATATGCTACAGGAAGCTCTAGGGATCTCCTTAGAAAATCTCTTGCTTCACTGTGTGATTTACACATGCAGTGGAACCTCATACAATGATTTTAATCTGGTCCACGGGGCTCGTTGTTGTAAGAAACAATTGCTATATGATGCATGCATCGTATAGCGATTTTCCCTGTGGGATGCATCGTACAATGAATTTTTTTTTTGCTAAGTGGTTTTTCCCATTGAAATTTTGTTGTACGATTTTTTCCCATTGGGAAAATTGTTATACGGGACACCATTCCTCCCCCCAAAAAACAACAACAACAACAAACCACTCTAATTGTTATGTGATTTCGTTGCTATACAGGGCGATTGTTGTATGAGCGGTGATGCACTGCAGCAGAACCGGTAGTGGAAATTCCCCAGGCCACACCCACTTGGTTGGCCACACCCGCCTCCATAGCCCATAACGCAGGATGTTTGGCCACACCCACAGATTTGGCCCCACCCACAGATTTGGCATGCCCGCAGAGTAGGTAGTAATTTTTTTTGCAGTGCATCACTGTGTATGAGGTTACACTGTATTAGGAAGTGGGCAATCTAATCTAAGTACAGTACTTACTCTTTTAAAATGTACATTTTATTCTGCTTTATTTTATTATTATTTGTTCAAACCGTAAAAATACAATACACTAAAACTGAACTATATTGACAAAAATTCAAATATGGAAGCCATAGGCACTTTTGCCCACTTGCATTATACTTCCTAAACACAATCTATGGCACGGTCGATGAACAAGGGTTCAAAATAGCTTTTAACTCTCCCAATCTCTTTTCAACAAACTTTATGCACAAGTGAAACAAAGGAAAAAGAGAGAAAGAAATAAGAGAAAACTTAGCCAATACATTAAGAGCTCGGTGGAAAGAACAAGGCATTAGTGGTATTTATGAGCTTTTTATCACAATAATCAGAAAGGAGCTGAATAGATCAGGAAAAGCACTTTCTCCAAATTCAAAAAGCAGTTTGTTCATGAGAATACAAGAATGCCTTCTTCCTAGATAAAGTTTCTGACAACAATTTGCAAAGTTGCAGAATCCCAACTATTACACTCAACAGATAGCCACAAAGAAGAGCTGAATATTTCAGAAACTCCCACATTAATGTAGGAAAAATGAAGGCACTGACACCAAAAGAGATACAAATGATACAGAAATAGGTATTTTTATTCAAACTTGTAGAGTACACCTTACCCCTGGCAAGGGTCCAAAACAATGGCCCTTGGACGTGGAACATTGGCCACCACAGAGCGATTAGATCCATCCACAGCCATTGAACAGATTGTCTGATTTAGATAGTCACTGTAATAGAGTCTTTTGTTGATCCAGTCAAAGGCTATGCCATCTGGGGTACCTACATCTTGAGATATAGCAGACATAATACAGATCCTCTGTGTTAAAATGCTATGCAATCAAACATAACATTTATGAAACCCTACTTTTAAAATGCCATTGAGGAAATGTTCATCTAAGACCTGCAGAGCAGACTCTACTACTCTATAACAAAAAAACCTAGTAACTTGCCCCCATAAGTAACTGGATGAACAGATCTGACAAGAAAACATGACTATTCTCTAGCTTGTCAATTTCCACCCTACATCTGTGTACTTTCCTTTTCATTTACCGTTTTAACTTAGTTATTTAAAGAAATAATGTGACCAAAGAGAAGAACTGTAGCCTTTATAGCATAACCGTCAAGTGCAGCTCCCAAAAATATGGGCAATTTCTGTGGATGCACGTGTGTGTGCGTGTGCGCAGAACCCATTTGCACATGTGCAGAAACCTGTTTGTGCATGTGCGCATGTGCAGTAACCCCTTTCCCCACCGTTCAAAATACGGGACGGCAGCGGGAAAGGGGAGGAATGAGCGCCAAAATACGGGAAATCCTGGCCTATACGGGATACTTGACAGGTATGCTTTATAGTACTGTAATGTTGGTAAAAGAAAAACAACAACAATTAAAAGCAACTCTTTTACTTAGAGAAAAGGACATTTCACAGAAGTGATATTGACCTAATTCCATGCAAATCAATTTAGGATTTCATATTTTAGCATAATCACTGACATAGCTAAAATAATATTATAAGTGATTAAAATATTTAACTTCTAGCCACAGCTAAGAACAGAGTATCGAACGAAATTATGTAAATTATCATAAAGTATTAGAATTTAGAAACATACAATCAACACAGAGATAAATGACACTTACATAGAGTGACTTTCCTAACTTAGTTTCGAAAAACATGTTTAATATTTATAGCCTAGTAAAGTTAAAGGTTTTCCTTGTTTGAAAACCAGTCATATCCGACTCTAGGGTTCAGTGCTCATATCTGTTTCAAAGCCAAAGAGCCAGCGCTGTCTGCTTCTGCAGACGTTTCCGTGGTCATGTGGCAGGCATGACTAGACACCGGAGTGCACGGAACGCTGTTACCTTCCCACCGAAGTGGTCCCTATTTATCTAGTTGCAATTTCTTGCTTTCAAACTGTTAGGTTTGCAGGAGCTGGGACAAAGATGGGAGCTCATTCCATCCTGCAGTACTCGGGAATCAAACTGCTGACCTTCCGCTTCCCAGTCAGCGACTTAGCCACTTGAGCCACTGCAGTCCCATTTAGCCTAACTTAGTTTCAAAAAACATGTTTAATATTTATAGCCTTACAAACTTGGACTTGGTTCACGAAAACTCACAGTTAAATACAGGGGTTAGTCTTTAAGATGCCACAACATATTTTTTTTGTCTTTTTTGCTGTTCTGATTTATTTTCTCTCAGATCTAACTTCTGACATTCAATAATATTTACCTGATGCCACAACAGTAGGGTTGCTAATTCCCGAGTAGATAGAAATATAACTGATTTTTCCTGGGCCTGCTGGAGAACTCTGAGTGAAATAAATCATGTTATTTCCACTATCATAGTCCAGAGCGACTGCAGTCCTTAGTACATTCATTGTACGAAACGGAGGGCTATGGTTCTCAGGATCCAGATGTATACTCCGAAGGGCATTTTCCAAGGCAAAGATCAGATAATTATCTGTTGAAATGGAACACCTTTTGCCGTCATTTTCTAGAAATCCAAATGCACACCCACATTTGGGTGTCTGCAGATCAGGGAGCGCAAAACACAGGTGGGAACAGCCTCCATTGTTGTCCAGGCAAGGATTGAAATTGACATCTGCAGGTGAACGTGACTGAAAATTCCTGTTATAAATGGTAACATCCCTCAGCCAATTGATGTTGTCTCTTATAACTGTTGGTTGTTCAGTATTTCCAGGTTCTTTACTGGCTTGAAAGATCTTTTTCAAATTCCTATCAACCCAAATGATAGAGTTTTCAAACACCGTAATGCCGTATGGAGTTGGGTAACGGCTGCCATATCGGACAATTTCAGGCTCTCCTCCATCATGTGAAATTCTTGCAATCATGTCTAAAGAATCATCAACCCAATAAACGTAGCCACTGCTGTGATCTACTGCTAAGCCACGTGGTGTGACAATACCTTCAGATACCAACACAGTTCTATTGGTGCAGTCAAGATGTGCACGTTCAATCTTGGGGGTCTGCCCATAGTCTGCCCAAAAGAGATATCTGTTTTTGGGGTCTACTACAATATGCCTCGGCATATCCACGGTGCTTTTGAGTAGTATACGGCGGTAAGTAGTATTTAAGCGCAGAACTTCTATAAACGTTTCCATTACGAAGGCATTAGTAAAATAGAGATTTCCTGTGTTAAAAAAAAATAGTAAATATTACTGCAACATAGAAACATCTAATTTACAGAATTGAGTAAAACAAATAGAGAACATATAGTATATCAGTGCATAATACAAATCCTTTGAGTTATACTAGGTTTCCCTTGCTCGAGAGCCAGTCATATCAAACTCTAGGGTTCAGTGCTCATCTCTGTTTCAAAGCTGAAGAGCAGAATGTCTAACTATGTTGCTGGATTGGCCAAAAACCAAAATGCCTTTAAATTGCTTTATAAGATTTGGTGTATATTTATCATGGCTAAAGATATATCTTTAACACAGGAAACCATAGTTAGCAATTTCCTTGATTTTCCACACTCAGCTTGCCCCATATAAACCTACTCCTTCAAGAGCTTAACTCAGCACATAAAAGCCAGGTTCCACAATGGCTATTTGGATGTGCTGTAATGGGAAATAGTAGTTTAATGCAGGAATGGTCAAGGCTGCCTTTTATCAACTTAAACAGATTGCCCAGCTCCACCCTTATCTGGGCAGGAGATCCCTAACCATGTTGGCAGTGGTGGGCATGAGCAGGTTCGCACCAGTTCGCCAGAACCGGTAGCAGAAATACTGGCTGGCCTCGCCCATCCAAGTTTTGAAATAATGTAGTCCTGATTCAGGTGCAACACAGGACTTTTCCCCTGGCCATGCCCACAGTGTGGTAGTAAAAAGTTTTGGAGCCCACCACTGCATATTGATCTATGTGCTGGTAATCTCCAAGCTTGATTACTGTAATGTTAAACAACACTGGGGAGATAGCCGGCCTCTGAGGTACCCCATATTGTTGCACCCAACATCATACCCCCTAGCTGCACTTTCAGGGCACACTCAAGAAAGGACTGGAGCCAGGCCAGATCCCTGCCACCAATGCCTAATCCTGAGAACCTGTCCAAGAGGGTACCATGGTCGAAGGCATCAAAGGCTACTGAGAGAGATCTAAGAAAACCAACAGCAAGGTCAGCCTCTCTCAGAAAGTCATCCAGCAATGCTGTCTCTGTCCCATGTCTAGGCCTGGACCCAGACTGAGTGGATTATGGCATTCACTACTCTCCAGGAACAATCCCAGCTGATCTGCTACTACCCTCTCCACCAGCTTGCCCAAAAATGAGGTACTGGTGACCGGACAACAGTTGTTAAAATCGGGATTGTAATTCTTGGGATGGGCCGGAAGATAGTCTCTTTAAATCAGGCTGGCAAAATACTCTCCCATTGAGGTGTTGACAATCCTCCTTACCCATCCTGAGCCACATTCATCGGCAGGATGGTCAGGGATCTAGCAGAGAGGTCGTAGGCCTATAGCTAACTATCTTCCTGGAGAGTTCTTGAGAAGTTATCAGCTGCTGGTGAAATAACATAACGAAAGCTCCCAGATTCCTCCTGCCAGAGGAGTATGGGATCCTACGAGCTGAAAACTTGCTGAGGCTTGCTCCCATTAGGCTAAACGTAGCTGAACTAGGCTTTGTTAGTACTATCCTCAAATGAAGTCTGAATATAACATGGAGTAAAGCAAAATATTATAACTGCCACTACTTGTTAGATATTAGTTGTGTCCCACACCCTAGACTTTGCACCAAATTCCATTATCACAAACACATCAGTTATCCTGGATTATATAAAGCTGACATAAACAAAGAACAAAAATTTTGACTGCAATCAGAATTTCAAATATATTTCAGACTCAGACTATCTCTGAAGAATGTATAACAGAGAAAGGGAGGGAAGAAAGACTACCTAAGAAGCAAAATTCATAGCTAACTTCATGCATTTGTTACATTCTCAGGCTGAAAGTCCTCTTACGCATTTAGGACCAAACAACAGTAAGCTACCTGGAACTTATTTTTGAGTAAGCAGACTTCTGCGGGGTCTTTAGATTAAAGGTAAAAGTTTCCCTTGCTCGAAAGCCAGTCGTATCCGACTCTAGGGTTCCGTGCTCATCTTTGTTTCAAAGCCAAAGAGCTGTCTGCTTCTGCAGACGTTTCTGTGGTCATGTGGCAGGCATGACTAGACACCGGAGCGCACGGAACACTGTTACCTTCCCACCGAAGTGGTCTCTATTTATCTACTTGCAATTTCTTGCTTTCGAACTGCTAGGTTGGCTGGAGCTGGGACAAAGGCGGGAGCTCATTCCGTCCTGCAGTACTCGGGAATCGAACTGCTGACCTCCCACCTTCCAGTCAGTGTTTTAGGCACTTGAGCCACTTTAGATTATTCATTAGGTTACTGGCATTTTTTACTCAAGGTTTTGTTTAACATATGCAAGCCTTTTGAGCAGACGTTATTACCAACCTGCCACCCAATCAATTGCAATGCCTCGGATTCCATTGAATCCTATTCCACTTGTGATGACATTTCTATAATAGGAGCCATCTGGCTTGATTTTGCGTATCGCGTTCTGGGACTGAGTCCTGCTACTGAAGTCACACCAGTAAATGAAACCAGAAGGCATATGGACATCCACATGAAGTGCATTTCTTCCTGAAACATTACAAGTAAAGAAACAGATTATTTATTTTTATTTTGCCATTCTATTTCACACTGCAAATATTTTGGCCTTGTATGGCCAATACCGTAAGGCTTGACGGAGTTCAAAACCTCTGAAAGGTGAAATGTTACCCACTGCCTGTCCCATTTAATGGCCAAGCATCACACTCAGATTATGAAATGCTAGACCCAGCCAACTCTTTCTGCTAGAGAAAATTAAAGGCAGTAGATAAGAAGATCTAATATGAGATGGATTGACTCAGGAAGCTGCAGCCTTTAGTTTCCAAGAACTGAGCAAAGTTGTTAATGGTACCCTTTTCTAGAGCCTTTTAATTCACAGGATCACTGTAGATCTGAGGCAATTTGATGTCACATAGTAACAACAATGTTGGTTTATGTATGCTTATTCTTCACTCCATTAGTAGAACAGTGCACTCACTAATACTGCATCACAGACTTCCATTACCTCCTACAATAAAAATTTTAATGACATCCATCATACATGGAATTGCTGACCCAGAGAATGAGAAAAATGAAAAATTATACATGTAGAAATCAGTTTCTGGAATCATGAAAACATGGTACCGAATATAGTACAAAGTTATGATGCATAAATAAAGAGCCTGAACAAATTTCAGGAAAATTTCCCTTTTTTCAACTGATGTTAGTACAAAGTACCAAAGCACATCACCTTTGGAAATCCAACAGCACGCTCAGGTGACAGCCATCCTCAGCATAACACTGGAGTAAACTCATAGCATACAACTTTAATGGAAATTAAAAGGCTACAACTTTTACAAGTTGAACCATGGACACAGATCCAAGCACTGGCTAACCTGCCTGCTGAACCACTGCAGCTCAACTGTTGGGGATATAACAAACTAGAGGACAAAAGGACAGTGGTTTGTCATCCAGGTACACAACAACTAGGTGGTCTGCCTCTACCCACAACCACACACACCAATCAAATTGGTTCAATACCCATAAATACCAGTCACAACAGACCGCGACATTCCAAATGAATGGCAAACTCTTTGGCCAGTCATGTGATGCTATTCAAATATATGAGAACCATTTTTAAGTGTTTACTGGGATCAGGGAGTAGCTGAGAATGAGGAAAGGATAGCTCCTTCAGTTTCCATGCAAACGTGCAAGGCAGATACAGTTGTTTCTGATATCCTGTAATTACACTTAGAGGCGCTTTAGCTGTTCACAGAATCCCTTATCTGTAACTATGCTTCCACGATAAATCTAGGACAGGGGAATGCTGAAAGAATCAGCAACTGCATCGGAGATCCATTGACCTAGATGGGGTTCTCTCCCAGCCTTCTCATGATGATTTCACCTTCCACCCTTTCTGTAACAAGGAATGAACATCTGTATAGTTTTCCCCAATTTGCATAATCTTCAACAGATCTTGCCGCAACACAAAGTGAAGAATCTCCATCCATTAGGAACTTTATTACTGTAGAGAAGCCCAGGGGCATGCTGGCTATGCTAAAAGGGTGCTGAACAGGGAGGGAGGGGGCAGTGCCTATGACGTCATGGATTGTAGCCACCAAGTGACATACCTCCACACACCTCTGGGGGGTGCAAGTCACCGCGGCGTGTCCCAAATAGCCACAACGGGCCTGGAGAAGCCCCCCATTTAATGAAAAACACCAGGGAATCATGAGTAACACCTTAAAGATCACCACATTTTATTTGGCACTAGCAGAGGTTGCCCGGCGTTGCCGGGCTGTTTTAAATTGTGTTGGAAGGTTAAATTGTGTTAATGTTTTTTAAAAATTGCTTAGTCTGTAATTTTAATTTTTTAAATGTTTATTTATGTAAATTTTTTTTGGCTTGCCTGTTATTAACTGTGACCTGCTTTTTTTTGAGGATTAATAAAAGAACAAAGTATGATATAATTTTTTTCAAATTGTTTTATGTAAGCAAATAATGTTTTAGTTTTTTGAATTTTTTTAATTAGTTGTACCGTAGGTCATAATTTTAATAATGTAAAAGTAAATGTTTTTTACATTCAATGTTTTTAAAATGTGTTTAGATGTTTTGGGTTTAAATTTGAGTTAAAACTCAGCACAGGATTTTTAAAGGTTTCTATTGTATTTTATTGACATATGTTTGTGATTTGTGTTAAAGTGTGTTTTAGTGTAATGTTTTTGACTTTTTATGGTGTGACCTTTTGTGTTAAATTGTGAATTTGTGTTATGTTTTTGATTTGTTTTTACTCTTGTGGCCTTTTGTTTGGAGCAGTTGTGTGTTTTTGAATTGTTTTTACTATTGTGGCCAGCAGGTGGTGCTGGTAGGGGTTATTGTATTTTGACTGTTTTTTCTCTCCTGGCCTCTGGGTGGAGCTTCTTCTGGTAAGTAGTCTCTTTCTTTATTCATTTCTTTTCCAGTCCTGGTGGAGATAGGACATCTTTTGGTAAGTTTGCTTGTTTTCTTTCTTTTGTGTGTGTGTGTGTGGGCGGGGGGGGGTTGGAATTTGTATTTTTTGTCTGTTTGTTTTGTTTTTGATTGTGTTTTTGTTTACTTCGTATTGTTTTTGGTGTTTTTGTTTTTGTGTATTTTTGGATGTTTTTGTCTGTGTTTTTAGTAATTTTTAAAAATTTATTTATTTGGGGAGGGGGCGTGGTCATTGGGGGTTAGGAAGGGTGGGCTAGGTGGTGGGGAGGGGGCATGGTCGTTGGGGGTTAGGAAGGGTGGGCTAGGTGGTGGGGAGGGGCGTGGTCATAGGGGGTTAGGAAGGGTGGGCTAGGTGGTGGGGAGGGGGGCTTTATTGTGTTATGGTGCTTTGAGTGTGTGGAGTTATGAAAGTAGATCGGGGTTTCCCCTTTAATATCAGTGGGTGAGGGGTTGCGACCCCCCTCTCCGCTGGCTCCCCTGGGTTTGGGAGGTTTGGGGGGACAAAAGGGGTATGTCCCCCCAACCCTTCTGGACCCAGGAGACCAGGGAGAGTGGATCGATTCCACCCCCCCTCCTTAAAACAACTCCGTTTTTAAAGAGAAGAAACCGCTTGGTTTCTTCTCTTTAAAGATGGAGTTTTTTTAGGAGGGGGGGAAATCGATCCACTCTCCCTGGTCTCCTGGGTCCAGAATGGTTGGGGTGGGGGGCATACCCCTTTTGTCCCCACAAACCTCCCAACCCTAGGGTAGCCAGCGGAGAGGGGGATCGCAACCCCCCCCCACCCACTGATGTTAAAGGGGAAACTCCAGTCGGGACCTTCAGGCGCTGTTGGTGAGGGAAAGAAAGCCAGCTGGTGTTTGCTTGGCTGTGAGGCGGTGAGTTGTTTTTCGTTGGGGGTTATGAAGGGTGGGTTAGGTGGTGGGGAGGGGGGCATGGTCGTTGGGGTTAGGAAGGGTGGGCTAGGTGGTGGGGAGGGGGGCATGGTCGTTGGGGTTAGGAAGGGTGGGCTAGGTGGTGGGGAGGGGGGCATGGTCGTTGGGGTTAGGAAGGGTGGGCTAGGTGGTGGGGAGGGGGGCATGGTCGTTGGGGTTAGGAAGGGTGGGCTAGGTGGTGGGGAGAGGGGCATGGTCGTTGGGGTTAGGAAGGGTGGGCTAGGTGGTGGGGAGGGGGACATGGTCGTTGGGGTTAGGAAGGGTGGGCTAGGTGGTGGGGAGGGGGGCTTTAGTGTGTTATGGTGCTTTGTGTGGAGTCGTGAAAGTAGATCGGGTTTCCCCTTTAATATCAGTGGGTGAGGCTTGCGACCCCCCTCTCCGCTGGCTCCCCTGGAATTGGGAGGTTTGGGGGGACAAAAGGGGTATGTCCCCTCCCCAACCCTTCTGGACCCAGGAGACCAGAGAGAGCGGATCGATTCCCCTCCCTCCTTAAAACAACTCCGTTTTTAAAGAGAAGAAACCGCTTTGTTTCTTCTCTTTAAAGACGGAGGTTTTTTTAGGAGGGAGGGGGGAATCGATCCACTCTCCCTGGTCTCCTGGGTCCAGAATGGTTTGGGGGGGCATACCCCTTTTGTCCCCCCAAACGTCCCAATCCCAGGGGAGCCAGCGGAGAGGGGGATCGCAACCCCCCCACCCACTGATATTAAAGGGGAAACTCCAGTCGGGACCTTCAGGCGCTGTTGGTGAGGGAAAGAAAGCCGGCTGGTGTGTGCTTGGCTGTGAGGCGGTGAGTTGGTTTTCTTTTTAATTTTTCGGGCACCGGTTTCCTCAGCGTCCTACGCGCTTATGTCGCGCAGGACTCTGGGGCTTGTAGTTATGGGTTTGTGATTTGTGGTGTTTTTTTTTTTTGCTGCGGCTCAATTTTGATTGGCCGCGGTGCGTTTTTAAATGTTCTTTGAGGTCGCGCCTCTCAGCCTGATTGGCTGTGGTGGGCACGGCACAAAGAACATTGGGAAAGGAAGTTGTTTCCCTTTTTTCGCGTTTGTGGGGCTGTTGCCCCACTGCCTGTTTTCTCAATCCTTTGTTGACCTGCGTACCCAGATCGGCCGTGTGCACGAAGGGTGAGTGCAGGCAAATAGGGCGAGGCATAGCAACCTATAGCAAGTTCCAATGGTTAACCCTTGGATTTATAGGTTAAGATAAACCTTTATGGACTGCAAGACATTTCATCAGATGCCACCATCTCTGTCTCAGAAGAAATGGGTTGCAGTCTACAAAAGCTTCAGACGACATGTTTCCACTTAGCTAGCTTGTGTGCTTGACTTTTACCTTCAGATCATGAAATGTACACATAATATAAGAAGATAACAGAAATAACCATCTTTGCAATGCTGGATTATGAAATCGTGCAGAAAATGATTTTATTTGTCTCCTATAATCTTTACTTACCTCTTCCTGCCAAGGGGACCATTGCTTCGGAATGATCAGATGTCTCCAAGCTAAATCCTTTAATGGCAGACAACAAAGAAACAACGACAAAGGAATTATATGGGGAGCAGGTCCTATTATCAGGATTCAATTGAAAGCCAGTAGCACAGGCACAAGAGAAGCGTCCACCAGGCACAGGTAGGCACAGATGCTGGCAAATCCCAATGTTGTTGCTGCAGCCATTGGAGGAACCAGCAGATGCTAAAGCAGAGGGAGACACACAAATTTATTCACAGTGGTAAATAATGACTGAACTCAGTATCATCTAACAAAAAGATGGCTTTAAAAATATCTTAGCTTGTAAATAAAATTTTAAAACACTCAATGTACAATCATCTAGCAGATCTTAATATACTTCCCCAACAGTAACAAATACCAAAAGCATAAAATGGTCAAATAATTATTTTGAATGAATTGGCAAAAAATGCAGTGTTTCAGGATAGCGGTATCTTTGGTAATAGCAAACCTGGGGCCACAGTTCTCTTACCAGAAATTTCCACCCCAACTGTCTTTAGGAGAGGCATACAAACACACTTTGCCAAATTGTTTCATGGTCAATAGCCTGCTAGAGTGTTGCCTTATGTTGTCATGCTTTCAGTAAGCAAGATTTTACTTTCATGTTTTAACCATGACTGATGAAGTGGAGGAGGAGATGGTCCGAGCCAGGTGCGGTCACTTGGAGGCTCTCGCCCGCCTTGTTCCTCCCACCCGAGAAATGACTTTGCTGCTGTTTGATACTTAGTGGTAATTTGAATTTGTAAAGTGTATTACTGTGTATTTTGGATTTTTTGTATACTGCTTTATTGTGTATTTTGAACTCTGTATTTTGTTTTATTTTGTATACCTTATTAGTTGTGTAATTTTGGACTATATTGTATACCTATTGGAGGTAAAACCGCTTTGAGTTGCCCGCTGGGCTGAAAAAAGCGGTATATAAATTAAACTTTATTATTATTATTATTATTATTATTATTATTATTATTATTATTATTATTATTATTATTATTATTATTATTATTATTATTATTATTATTATTATTATTATTATTATTTGATCCACAAAAGCTAACGTTAAAATTTAACATATCAGAGAATAAATAAAACAAGAACAGAAACAAGAACAAAAATGCTGTGCCGCTTTAAAGACTAACTGTTAAATATAACAGTTAAAATTTAACAGTTAGTCTTTAAAGTGCTACAACATTTTTGGTTTTGTTTATTCTCTGATATGTTTTAACCAGTAATTATACTATATTTTACAAAAGCTTTCTTTCTAAACGTATTCTACCAAAACTGCCTGAATAAGCTGATTTGTTAGGTCAGGGGTTCACAACCTATGGCCCGTGGGCCAGATCCGGCCCATGACACCAAATAATCTGGCCCCCGATCTCGCTCCAGATGTTGCGGCCACTGCCGAAATCGGCCGTTCATTTATAGCCATGTAAATCCATTTACTACAGCCATAAATGAGTCCGCAGCCATCGTAAATGTGTTTACAGCAGCCGTGGATGCGTTTTATGACACCAGTCCGGCACGCTCAGCTGTCTGAGGGGGTATGGTCTGGCCCATGGCTAAAAAATGTTGAGAATCCCTGTGCTAGGTAATTCATTCATTCACTTCTAGCAAATCAGCTAAATGAACGAATAAATGAATATATGGGCAAGTAAAATAAAATGATCTTTATTCCACTTGCTTGTGCTCAGTCCAGATGACTACTCTGGCTGGACCAAATTCAGAGATCCAACATTTTTGCTTACATAGTTTTTAAATACAGGTAATGAAAATTTTCTTGCTGGGTTTTTTTTTTTTGAGGGGGTGGAGGGGTCACTGTATCAGAATCTATTACTTAGAGCAAAACTCTTTTTTACAGGTTAATAAATAAGCACAATGATAATTTAAAATTATGGCTTTGTGGAATAATTTTCTTGGTGACTTAATATACTCACTGTCTCGGTAATACACTCGGAGACATTTCAACCCTGAAACATTGTCTCGCAGAACCACTTTGTTTGATCCAGTGGATTTATCAACCCGCTCAATAACCTCATAATCCTGGTCAGAGTAGTACAGGAAAGACCCATAGACAGCCACTCCCCATGGCTTTGAGAGGTGAACAACGACAATCATCCGGTTAGTGCCATCCACATTCCCTCGTTCAATCTAGGAGATTAAGAACACCAAATATTACTGGTTGAATTCTGTGAATAAGAAACTTACATCTGAAATTAAGTAGACCTCTTCTTTCTGTTGAAATCCTATCCGGATGCCTGGAGGCCATTGGGGTCTGGATGGGGGTCAATGGGCTTCGGCTGAATCCCGGCAAGACAGAGTGGCTGTGGATAGGGGGCCCCGTGTTATCCAGGGAGTTACCACCTTTGGTACTGGATGGGGCTGTTTTGCCCCAGACAGACCCAGTGCGCAACTTGGGGGTCCTTCTGGACTCACGGCTGCTGCTAGAAGAACAAGTAGCGGCTGTGGCCAGGAGGGCTTTTGCCCAACTTCGGGTGATTCGCCAATTGCGCACGCTCCTTGACCGGGGCTCCTTGCTTATGGTCACCCATGCTCTGGTTACTTCCCGACTAGATTATTGTAATGCGCTCTACATGGGGCTGCCCTTGACGACCATTCGGAGGCTGCAGCTGGTCCAGAATGCGGCGGCCCGGGTGGTGATGGGGTGTGGGCGATATGCCCATGCCTCACCGCTACTTCGGGAGCTGCACTGGTTACCAGTTTGTCTCCGGGTGCAATTTAAGGTGCTGGTTTTGACCTTTAAAGCCCTATATGGCAGGGGGCCAGGATACCTTAGAGACCGCATCGTCCCAAGAGTGTCTGTCCGTCCAACCAGAGCGGACCGGAGGGGCTCTCTAATAGTGCCATCAACTAGGGGTGCACATCTGTCTAGCACCCGAAGGAGGGCCTTCTCCGTGTCCGCACCAACTCTCTGGAACCTCCTGCCAATAGACCTAAGACTCCAAAGTGAATTGCTGCCCTTCAGGAAAGAAGTGAAGACCTGGCTGGCAGGGCAGGTGTGGGGCCCGAACGGGACTATGGCCCCCGCCGGCTGGCTTTTATAAGAACTCTCTCTTCTTTCCTTTTGTATAGTGGGTGGATGGGGTTGGGTGGGATATGGGTTTTTTAATGGGGTGGGATGTGGGTTTTATAATGTTTTTATGTATTTTTAGAATTGTTGTGATGCCGCCCTGAGTCGGGTTCTGCCTGAGTGGGCGGCATATACAAATATGACTATAAATAAATAAATAAAATAAAAAATTAGGCTGCAGAATTCAGGTGCACGAACATACATAAGAACCTATGTGAATACATACCACCCCAGTGCTTGTGACTGTCCAGTATAGCTTTTGCTCCTTCATATCAAGAGTGATGAACCCCACATGGTCTAGATCTCCAGTGAAAAGGGTCCGGACATCTGAGCCATCCATGTTGGCACTGGCAATCTTAGCTGGGACCCCACTGTCAGTTCCTTGGTCTGTCCAATACAGTTTCCTGCAACATAGGTTGTTTTCCATTTTAAAAATCAGCTATGAGTAACATCTGTGAGTTCAGTAATTGGTTTAACTTTATTGTACCGAGGCTGCAAATTTGCAAACACTTGTTGTCACATTAGCCTCACCACCCAGGAAAAACTTCATACACAGATGACTTTGGGCTACAGATAACTTCACGACACAGACAACTTCAGGCTTCAGCAGGTTTACTGCTTTTGAAGTGTGCGTAGCTAGTAGGCCAACAGGGACAGTATTCACAGGTAAGATTAGTGACTCTTCCTGGCTTTCCTCCAGTACAACAGGACTCCCATTGTCTCCTGTTTCCTTCTACATTCCTGCATGAGGTCCCCAGTCTATTTAACAGGGTGTAGCTCCCCCAAAACAACATGCATTCAGAAAGTCCCTTCCCTGAAGTCTCATCTTCATGCTTTTTCCAGCTGAAGGTACACAATGTTTGCCCTTCTCCACAGCTGGCTAGCCCTGGAGACTAGCTGTTGGCTTGGCCATGGTGGGTGCTACCCCTGGCTGGGAGCCTCTGGTACCATCCCTTCCTAGTTGAGGGAACTGTGGTAATTGGCTAGGTCTGATGTTTAATGTCTCCAGCTGTCAAAAGCTCACTGGACAGGATACCTTTTCTTTCTCTTCCCCTAGTACAGTGATGGCCAACCTTGGCACTCCAGGTGTTCTTGAACTTTAATTCCCAGAAGCCCTGATCAGCAGGTTTGTTGACTTGGGCATCTGGGAATTGAATTCCAAGAACACCTGGAGTGCCAGTGTTGGCCATCACTCCCCTAGAGCCACAATTCACATACTGGAGGCCTCTACATTCCTTTTTTCTTCCACAGGGTTTCCTCCTCCAGCCCTCTTTTATTCTGCATCCTCTACATGTTTTGTTTTGCCTCCCTCCTCTTCCTCCTCCTTCCATTCCTAGGCCAGATGTGAAACTGCCAAAATGAAGCCACCATTTGGCGAGCTCATTCTGCAGGTCCTTTTGCCTGAACTAGAGAAGAAAGATTAGCCAGCAACACGAGGTTGCCGTTACCAGGGTATGCCTGATTGTAGTTCAAAAATACCACAATACCACAATTTTCCTTCCCTGAAATAGCTACACACACCATTTAGGTACCCTGCCTCTAGCCACATGTCCTATCCCCTCATTTTCTTCTCACTTCCAGGGTCTAGGTGACATGAATGCTGTGACAGAGGAAGGGTTTAAGGTTGGGGGCAATGGTGGGCACATCTCTGTAGATGTGAAGCCACTGGGTCAACAACAGGCCCACTTAACCAACTAAATTTGTTAGAGTTAGAGCAAGAGCCACAGCAGATATAGGCAATAATTTTTTTTAAGAAAGAAGGTATCTTACTCAAGCTTGTAGGAACAACTCATTTTATATACATCATACAACTAGTGACAGAGTTTGGAAAAAAGCAGAATTACATTCATACAATGTTAAACTGGGGTGGAGTGTTACAAAAAGAAGCCCCAAGTACATACGTTTGCTCCTTTCTATCAACTGTTATGGTGATGTTGTGTTTCAAAATTAATTACACTTTGGTATGCTGTAAGGTAAAGGTAAAGGTTTCCCTTGCTCGAAAGTCAGTCGTATCCGACTCTAGGGTGCAGTGCTCATCTCTGTTTCTAAGCCGAAGAGCCAGCGCTGTCTGCTTCTGCAGACGTTTCCGTGGTCATGTGGCAGGCATGACTAGACACTGGAGCGCATGGAACGCTATTACCTTCCCATCAAAGTGGTCCCTATTTATCTACTTGCAATTTCTTGCTTTCGAACTGCTAGGTTGGTACAACACCAAAATATATTAGCCTTCATTACAATTGTTGGAACAAACCAGCTTCATTACCTATGAAATTGATTACATGAAAGCCAGACAGTCATGAGACAGAAGTCTTTAGTAATTGAAAATTTCCCTCTGCTAGAGAGAGAGAGAGAGAAATGCCCTGTGGTGGGGGTGCTTGTTACCTACTCTAGAGTAAGTGGTGGGATAACAACCAGAGTAGGACCTCTCATATGGTGGGAGTTAGGGATTTCTTCCCTACTGAATGTGGGCTGGATGTGAACTGGGGGTTTGCTCTGTTAGAATTATAGTAAGAATCTCTCCCAAAGAAAATGTTCATAAATTCAGAGCACACTGACTCAACACAGAATTTGTGAGTGTCTCATTTGGATGTCAGTAACATACGCAATATGTAGCCTGTCTTATGCTAAATTCACGCATAAAATATTGTTAGAAAAGTTTAGGATGTTTTGAACTCACCCTCGAATGGGATCCACAGTTAGACCAAATGGCTTTCCAGACCCTGTAGAAGTACCATCATTAGTAATCAGTGTTTTTCGGTAGATAACTTCACTGTGCAGCTTCAGTACCTAAAGAACAAACCAAGTCTGCTTACATGGATGGAAATTAAGGTGGACAGAGTTACAGTGTTGATAATTTTTGATGAACTTGTGAGTACCTCAACTGAGGTGTTGGACAACTGTTTAAAAAAATACTGAAATTATTAGCATAAAGCTCTACCACTTACCTCTATAGATTGTGTGTAAGGATTACTATAGTACAGGTTTCCAGATATCCAGTCCAAAGCCAGGCCTACTGGGGTACCAATAACAGCTGCTGGGGCAAATGTGGTCCTGTTTGTACCATCTGACTTCACTCTATGAATTTCACCCTTGATGAAAGAGAAAAATGAAAAGAAAGCACAAAGTCTTAATATAAGGAAGAAGATGCTATACAGTCCTGCTCTTCCCCATGTATATGTGTGATGTAGTACAAGAGTATCCGGCTCTCATTTAAACTTAGAAAGAATGGATGGAACAAAAGTTGTCAAATTAGATGTAACACATTTTCAGGTTTTAAATGGTCCCCAATCCCATTCTGTGGCTCCCAAAGGCATTCCTAGGAAGAAGATCTCCAGGCATTCATGGAACTGAGGATGAGGCACTAGGAAGTTTTTTATTGCCCCCAAGAGCCAGGCATGGCTGAAGCTGATGACATCATCCAAGCTGTATAGTGTGCCACAGGATTTCAACCACTGTCTGTCAAAAAAGAATGTTTTTAAAGAAATGTGATCCTACATAATCTGACAGAGGAGCCTGGTATGCTGTGGTCCATGGGATCGCAAAGGGCCAGACTCAGTGATGCACTGCAGCAGGTTCTGTCAGGTTCTGCAGTACCAGTAGCAGAAATTCCCCCAGGTCACGCCCACTTGATTGGCCACGCCCACCTCCATAGCCCATAATGCAGGATGTTTGGCCACGCCCACAGATTTGGCCCTGGCCACAGATTTGGCCAGCCCACAGAGTAGGTAGTAAAAAATTTTTTGCAATGCATCACTGGTTGGACTCGGCTGTGCGACTGAAAAACAACATAAATCTGAAGGCCAGAGTAAGTGATACCTTTATGAGAACACTAAAGAAACTAAATGCATACAAGTCTTCTTCAGACTGGGCACCAAAGGGCTGAAAATGGTGTAGAAAAAGAAATGATCCCAGAATCATGGCCAGATGTATTTGCCAAGTTCCTTTGTTAAAAGTCAGTTTCCAGGCTGTAGTTCCGCTAAAATCAGCACAACCAGCTATTTACCTATATCAGAGGTCATCTATCTGTTTGCCACAGGCCACATGCAGTCCCAGAGCTCTATCTGTGCAGCCCTCCAACCAGCTTGTTTACTGCTCTCCCTCTCAAGGCACTTTCTCTCAGCCCCACAATGTTCTTCCCACCTCAAGCAGCACCATCAACTGCTGTTTTCCTGTCCCTTTCTTACAAAAAACACAATAGCAACATGGTTTCTTCTGGTCTCCATGGTTCTTTCTACCAGCCCCCTCTTGGTCTTATCTTCTATACCAGGCTTTGGGCCATTCTAGAGATTTTGCAGGCCAGCAGAACTCATATAGCCATAAAGATTAACATGTCTTCACTGACCTCTGAATGTTTATTTTTGATCTAAATCAGTAGGTTAATAATGTTTGTTATATTTTGATTTGCCCTCTTTAGGCATTGGGCATACAAGTCCCAGAAATTTGGAGTCCACTGGCCTGTATTATCATGGTCCTACATCAGTTTTTGAAAGCAGAAAGCACAATCAAGACAAATCTATACAAAATAATTGCCTTTACTCACTGGATTTTCAACCCAGTAGATCATCTGTTCCGAATCATCAAAGTCAACATCATACCCATTCTGGATTCCTGCTACTGGAACCATGGCATCATTTGTCTTCTCCTCAGGGTTCAGAGAAACACCATAAATTATGCTATCTCTTATAGCTATAAGGAACGGCTCTTCAACTGTAAAACAGTATCACAAGCAACAGAATTTTATTCTTCCACTTTGCCTATAGGTATCAAAACAAAATTCCTGAGGAAGTTTTTTTTAAAAAAATCAAACATAATTAAGCTCTCAGAAAAAGGTTTAAGAATTCAGAGTTGCCTCCTTTGAGTGGTACTGACTCTCCAGGGTCTGAAACACAGGTCTTTTTGGAGCTATCAGTTATTGAAATGGCAACCTTAAGTTCTATTATTAAGCTACATGTTCTTTCAAATGTACTTATCTCCTCAAAAGATATTAGTTTTGAAGTAGTCCATTTGGAGTCTGTGTCCATTTGGAGACTTCACCCAAGAGAACCTTTAAGGATCTGCTTCCTTCGCAATCTCCACCTAATTCAGAAATTTTTCCTTGACTCACAAACACCAAACATACTGAGAAATACCATCAGGAATGTGTAAATCTTGAAAAAGTAACTGTTCTAGCCTCTGAGGTATGCAGTTCTCTCCTCATGCACTTCTTCAGATTTCAGTTTTAAGTGCAGCCTATAAGACCCTCTGTTTTTCAAAAGTCATAAAAATCTAAGTTGCTTGCATGTAAGAGAGTTGGGTTGAAACTTGGTATTAGCCATACAGTTCTATTTATTCTCCCTAAAAATACTTTCTACAATAACTTAATAAAAAGTAGGAAACAGAAAAATATTAGAGGACTCCACTATGGATCAAACTGTTGATGATATGAATTAAAAACAAGCAAACAGTGCCATTATGGAATTCATACTTTTTTGTCATCATAATGGTCTTTTAGCTGTAGCTCCACCAATTAGCTATGGAGACTTTTAACAGTATCACTGCAGTCATAAGAAAACAATGCAAACAAAACATGAGTCGGCACAGTTGCTGAGGGTTCCTGATAGAAAGCCAAAGCAAACAATGTCAACAAAGATTAGAGACATAAGCAGTCTCTGAAGGGGTCAAATCCCCATTCATTCCAAACCATTAATGATAATTACTTGACAATAAAAGGGTTGGCATCAGGATGCTGTGTTTGTATTGGCTAACATTTCATTTGCTGCATAAAACTACTGTGCAGAACAATGAAGAGTGCTCTCCTGGAAGGAACTCCTTCTGGGTGGGATTCCAAGGTTCCATTTCATCATGTGAAGCAGTCCTTCTGCTGGAAGAAGGTCTTTGCTCTTGGAGAAAGGAAACCTTTGGATCCAACCCATGGTCTTCAAAGGTCCTTTGTTCCAGACCGACATTGGAGTGTAGTGTTAAATCATACGGTAATGCCACAATCAGCTAAGAAGCTGAAGGCAATCCTACCAAACTCTCATTAACCATAACTTTAAGAGAGGATTTCTAAGCAGGGTGGATGGGCTTGAGCACTGTCCAAGTCCTAACAATTTCAAGAGATTTACCTGTAGTTTTCCCTGGACAAAATCCTTAGATTTTAATCATAATATATTTTCAGGAGACCCAAAGGTCTATGGAACATGGAATGATGCACATATTAACACAAGTATTTGACATTGTTTAAAAATGTTCTCAGAAGAAACACCTACTGATTCTGCTTGATAGCAAAATGGTATTAATTGTATGTTTCCAAAAGAGTACCGAAGTCTCAATCAATAAGAAATGTGATTTCATCACTGTGTGGGGCGATCGTTATACAGAGTTCTACTGTAGCAGAGAAACCCTTAAAGGAAATATTTCCAGATCTTGAGACCCTACCTCTCATGCAATTCACATGGTCAGGGGAGAGGGTCCACCCAGAAGGGCAGGCACAAGAAAAAAAGCGTGGTCCTGATGAAGAAAGCAAACACAGGTGGCTACAAGGGGACCGGTCACAAAAGTTGATACCTAGGAGAAATATAAAGGCACTGTTAAATCTATAAAGCAGCCAAATGCTCTGTTCTAACATGAAATGCAAAACTACTGATATGTTACAACTAGCTTTCTACATTCAGTTAAGACCAGCGCTCAAGCTGTTCTAGGTGTGAGTTCCTAGAAATCCTGATTGTGTTGAACACCTCCATGAAGAGTGGGTCACAATCTCATTTAAGAGTTGTATTCCTGAAAGGTGGTTAAAAATCTGTTGTAGATATTGTGTGTGTGTGTGTGTGTGTGTGTGTGTGTGTGTGTGTGTGTGTGTGTGTGTGTGTGCCCGCCCCCTTTTCTTTCTTTCTGTCCTTGCTGTTCCTTTCTCTTTTCTTCCCTACCTAGCTTAGTGATGGCCAACCTTGGTGTTCTTGGACTTCAATTACCAGAAGCCCAAGTCAGCTCTCCCGCTGATCAGGGCTCCTGGGAATTGAAGTCCAAGAACACCTGGAGTGTCAACGTTGGCCATCACTGACCTAGCTGATGGCTGGAAAGGGGGCAGTTGGCTTTTGCAGAAATGTAACTGATCCCTTGAAGAAGGCTTCTGAAATTAGCCCAGGAGCCAGAGAAAGCTCAAGCCACTCTTGGCCACCCTCCTCTGAACTTCTGAAACAACAGTGGGACTGTTAGAAAGAAATTGCTCAGAAGAGTTCTTATGTAAGCGGTCTTTCTCCTACTCTTTGTACTTTTTCTGGAGTACAGAACATTTTTGAGAAAGCAAAAGAGCTGTTTTTCTACCTCTACTGAGAAAAGGATGGTAACATCGACGAATGATCTCTTTATACTGGTGACAGATGTAAAACAATGGGTGGCAGTCCTTTTATCTTTTGTACAACCTTTTAAAATTAACACATGAGTAGCTGCGACAGGATCTTGGCAGCAGGATGTATTGCCCTCCTTTTGTCCTCAAGAATTTTAGTAAAGAGAAGGAGGATCTCTGGGCTGTAAGAACTGTGTGTGTGGTATGGGCATTCCTTGAGGCTGAAGCTCGGAGGACTACTCCCAAGTATTTAAAGCTGGTAACCGGTTATATCATGTGACCATTTATTCTCCAGGTATGTTTCTTAGGTCTTTTAGCAAAGGTTATCACTTTGGTTTTCTGATAGTTGATCTCTATGTGATCTTCTGAGGCTTACTGGGGTCCTAGAGAGAATTACAGCATTGTCGGCATATAGGAGTATGTGTATGGATTTGTCGGCAAGCTTGGGAGGATGGAAGGCAGTATTTATTATTTTCCAGCTTGAGAGTCATTTTTTCAAATTTAGATGAAACTACAAACATTTCAGAACTAGTCCATTTTCACATACACAGGATGTTTGTATTGTGCACACATATATCATCACCAGTAATCAACACCATAATCACTGCAGAGGAGGTTTCTTCACATAAAAATGCTAATGCAGAAGATCTAATTAACTATTTCATATCTAATAAACATCTGAAGTTCTCCAATCAAATGAGTCTCAAAGAAATCTTCAAGAAAAAAATTATGAGCACAAATCACATACAGTACTGGGGGAAAGCTGACCATAATACACTTCTAGAGAAGGACCCAAGTTTGTGCCATGCCAACATATAAAATTTGTTGTCTTCTAAATTTTAGAAAATAGCCTTGCATGCACTAAAACCTTTTAGTTCTTTAACGATGTTCAAATCTGGCCATCATGACCACTGGAAATGCTCAAAGTATTCCTAAAGTTTAATGCAATTTGTATTGTACTGTTGGCTTTTCTACTGCCAAAATAAGCTGGCTAAACTTACCGGCAGGCTGTTTCACAGGGTGGACTGCAACAATACCCAGAGGCAGGTGAACGTTATAAATCATGACTGTTTGATTTCTCCCATGCCACTTGTTGGCTCGAATTACTCGGTGAGTATATCGGTCGGTCCAATACACAAAATCTTCAAAAAGAGTAAGCCCATGAGGATGTTGTAACACCTAACAGCAAGAGCAAAGTTTTTCCTCTCATTATTGTTGTTAGGAGGTGACACAGAAGAGAACATGGAAAGTTTTAATTTACATCTGCTCATGAATGTCATTTTTTTTGTGACCAGATGAAATTTGAATGAGGAATTTAAAACAAATGCTTGGTAAAATGTAAGCTTCATTACTCAGTCTTTTACTAAAATAAGACACAAAAAGCCTGTCTTTATATAAGGTAGCTTCTCAGCAGCCACCATAGCAGAAAGTAGGAAAAGCAATTTATTCCCTGAATGCCTTTTTCTTTCTATTTCATGTTATTCCCCATGAAGTACTCTGTAGAAATGGTCATGCACTAAGTGCCTTGGGGCACATATATAAGTGGAATCTCTAGAAATAGGACTTTTGTAAATCTAGGATTCCCAGCCTCAGAAGTCACCTAGACTCCCCCATGCAGATTTCTGGGGATGGGAGGGGAGAAAAGCAGCAGTGAAAGAGAGGTTTTCCTACTGGTGAGATCTGCTTCACACCCCATGCTCTTTGACTAGAAAGCAGGAGGGAATGCCCCCTCATTGGCCCTCCTTGCTGAGAGTCACCTGACTGCCCACAGGAAGGGTAGTCTCACTACCCATGTTTCATAGGAGGAGCCTCTCAATAAATCACCTGTGCATTACAGATAACTGTAGTAGGAAGACCTCTCTTTTTCCTATCCTCTTTCCCCTCCCCCAGTCTCAGAGGTCTACCTGAAGGGTTTTAGGTGGCTTCTAGGGCAGGGAGCTCTGGAATTACAACAGTTTCATTCCTAGTACCATCTTCAAGGCTGTGACACCAAGTCACCAAAAACTTTACTCTGGCTTTGAAATCTGCTGCAGTATTGTGAGCACACTATTGGACACGGACTGAGGGGTCTTAGACTCTCAAGTCCGTCTTAACTAGGATGCTCACACACAGACATCAGGGTCACATATTAGACAGAAAGGTTTTGTATAATAATCTGCTTGCAATTTTGTTCCATGCCAACTGTTGGCTCAAATTACTTTGTGGGTGTAGTAGTCAATCCAATACACAAAATGTTCAAATACAGTTAAGTGTGTGATTCCCCACCCCTTACCAAGTCACTTGCTACCACCTGCCGCCTATTGTTTCCATTATAATCACAGAAATCAATGTAGTCAAGATAGGCATCTGCAAAATACAGGAGTTTGTTTGGGTAATCAATGGCAAGTCCATTAGGCCAATAGATTTTATCACTGATGATGGTGGTTCGCAATTTTCCATCCATACTCGCTCTTTCAATCCGAGGATTCCGGCCCCAGTCTGTCCAGAACATTACATGAGCACTATGGAAAGTGATAAAAATGATTGATTATCAACAACAACAACATTTCTGTACATGGAAGCATCATCAGAACAACTTCTTTGTCAAAACCTATGTAAAGTTATGGGTCTAACGAAAACTGTTGTAACTTAAGGGCTAGTCTTCACATTGTCCCTTTTTAGGCCTGTGTGTTCCAACATTTCTGCATTTCAGTTTGGGGAAAGAGTTGCAGCAAACTCTCTCTTTTTAAACAATTGTTTTCATACAGAAAACAAAGACAGAAGGAGCAAGCTAACCTGTCCCTGTCACTAAGTGTAGAGTACAGATGTTCTGAAAATGTCTAAATGTTGGAACTAGGTAGAAAAAAGTTTTTCACCCTCATTTATAATACTATAATCCTAAAACCTCAGGCCACCTAATGAAGATGATTGCCTGAGTTCCTGGGCTTTAAAGGGGAGAGGGGCTTTGCTACTTGGCACCCATAATGATTTGTGGAACAGATGGTGGAAGGAGAGTGTTTATTCATACACTGTGGCCTTCTGCCTTACTCACACATTCAGAGGGAGATAGAAAACTCCTAGTAAGGAGACAGGCAGGAGTTGGGTGGCTGAATGTAGCATAACCTTGTGGTGGGATAGTATTCTACTTATTAGTATGGCTAAACTACTCCTGGAGAGGTGAGGTTTGGACACAGTGGATCAATGACTGCCTTTGCTCCCCTTTGTCCATTCCTGGTGTGCTTAATGTTTGCAGTGGATGTGTCCTTGCTGTTGGGGGTCCTTTTCCATCAACAGATGGGTATTTACACCCAATTCTAGACCCTTTAGGTAGCTAACCAAGGGGTCAGGAATAGACTGTAGCTTAAGTAGGACAAAGTATGCAAAATAAACAAACATTTGCCAGAATTCAAATTTCCTTGAATATATTTTGCTTTCAAAAAGTACAATTTTATATCAGAGCTTCTATGTCAGTTTAGCTTATAATCACTTGTCATTGGACACTGCTCATAATTTCCTAAATCATCTATCAAGAGACTGAACCTTTCTGAGTTGTTCACTGCCACGCCAACACATAATTTCTTTCAACATGTTGCCTAAAGAGACCTGAACTGAAGAACTAGAATCAGGCTTCTTATGAGTAGAAAAGTCAAAATTATACAGGAACAGAAACTGGAAGGTACTTATACTGTATGTCACTGGCAAATACAAGTAAACAATTCAGAAACCATGTGTACTTAAATCTAAAGGCACATTAAAAAAATAAAACCTTACTCTGTCCTGGGATCTAACACTAATCCCCTTGGGTTTGTGACATTTTCACTGATCAGCACAGTCCTGTGAGTCCCATCAAGTCTGGAAACTTCAATTGTTTCAAGAACAAAGTCTGTCCAATAAAGATTGCGGCCGACCCAATCCACTGCTATGCTTTCTGTTACAGTGACACCACTATCAAACACCTGCCCAAAACAATGAAAAAACAACTTGGCACTCTTGTAATACTTTAGAACGGTAGAGATACAAAGATTAATTAACATCCTATAGAAGAAGGGAAAGTTTATGATTAATAACAAATAGAACTAAATGGTGTAACCCATGTTGCTTAAACGCATCAAAGCTATTGCCTAAATGGAAGCTACTTATTGCAGTTCTGAAAGTGGATATTTAAATGGATTGTAGAAGGGAACAATTTACAGCTTTGTATTTAGAAAGTACACTGGCTACAGAGCCAGATATTGGGGGTTGGATTCCCTTCTATGACTCCAAGGAGAAAAGCCAGTCTATGTAGCTTTGGACAAGCTGCACAGTGCCCGGTTACCTTCAGAAGGGAAACAGAAACCATTTCTGTGTATTCTTTGCCCAGAAAAGGTCACTGTAAGTCAAAATTGACTTTGAAGCACACAATTATTATTATTATATTAATTTGATTAGTTTTAACAATATATTAATACACTAAAAAAAGAATTAGCCGAGTTGCAACAAAGGTTCAAAACCCGAAAGTGGGTCAATTTTCCTGACAAAGAGCAAAACTACACAGTCAGGAGAAAATTCTGCCTTCCTTTTATTGAGTCATTCCCAAAGTTAAGATGCAAATCATGCTAATTTTGGCACCTGAGTCAGAAAAGCTCACAAGTATTCTTGGCTTTATAAAAAGGAAATTGTAAGAAACTGAATAACTAATAATCTGCTGCCCTTTCACAAGATACCCAAAATCTATTGCCAGAGCCAGCTACCTCACACTCTGCCTAATGAAAGGTCCAGCCTTAATTAAACCAAAGCAAATGCCACCACTACCATCAGTTATTTAACAAAATGCCCAGTGTAATTTGAGCTTGAGGTGTTTTTTTAACATGATCAGGGTTTACAAAAATATTGGTTATTAATAAAATTGTTAGTTTACATAAAATCCATACAAAACTGGAAAATATCAAGGAAATGTACACTACTCTGTACATACTTGAGGAACAAAATGTAGGATAGATTTCAAATAATAATGCTTTTAAAAATGGGCAGCACAAGGAGTAATTTTTTTTATAAAAAAAACACCCATTAAAAATACATCCCCATAAAGAGACAGATCCAGTCTGTCCCATTATTAAGCCATGCACTGGGATCCCCAAAGCGAATAATAAAGCTCAATTTCTTAATCCTTCTTTGAACAGTACAGGAACTATTCATTCTGAAAATCAGCCTTGCCTTCTGTGCTGTGGGCTGTTTACTGACCCCACTTCAACACATGCATGTTCAAACAATAGTTCCTCTATGTGAGGCTGTGGGTCAGCATAAATTGTTAATACAATTAACCAGGTGCTGTATGTATTGAGCAAAAGACTTACTACACTTCTGTCTGTCCCATTCTGGAATGCACTCCAAATCTTGTCCTGTGTAGTATCAGACCAGAATATTCTATCAGTCACTGAATCAAAGTCAAGAGCAACAATGTTCCTTCCATCTCGAACCAAGGAAAAAATATGATGTGCATGAGAGGATACGTTGCTAACCATAATTTGGTTACGGCTTGCCACCATCAAGAGAAGATGCCGAGAATCTGGGGTGGGGGGGAGTACAAAACCAACATTATACTCACAATTACTAAAAGTAATACCCTTGATGAAACTGTTACATTTAATGTGCAAGCTTTCCTAATGAGACAGGCCATAGCTCAATGGCTAACAGAGCACTTGCTCTGATTGTAAATTTCAGTCCCTTAGGTTCAATCCCTGGCATTGCTACAAAGTAGAGCTGAAAAGGACTAAAGAGCCGCTGCCAGTCAATACAGACAAAAACTTGATTAAGGTGACATTTCCCAGAATCCCACTCAGGGCCGTAGCCAGGAGGGCAAGGGTGGGCTTGGCCCGTCCTGAGTTAGCAGTTTGTTCACCCTGGCCACCTAACAATGCATTGAAAAGAGGGTTTGTTGCCCATCCTGAAAAAATATTCACCCACCCACATCTAGAATCCTGGCTATGGCCTTGATCCCACTAGCCAGCTTGAGAGAATGAGAATGAATTGGAGGAAACAGTACCCTGGCCTGAATATAGGCAACTCCATCTGTTCTACAAGCAGGAAAAGGAATGTTATACTCCCAGCATAATCTTGTGAAAAGTACAAAGTAGAGCACAATAATAAATGATGCTACACTAGTTGAATACTCTACTTTTGCAGCTATCCTGCTTTGCCAGTGGCTAAAGCTGTCTACCAAAAAGAACAAAGCCAAATAACAGTCTTGCTCCAAACTAAACTATTAATAACAAGCAACATAGAGTTAAAAGAAAGGGTTGCAATGCAGTTGTTTGGAGCCTGAGTCAAAGGTTTAAATCCCCATTGTGCCTCTTGGGAGAAGGGACAACCAAGATTACCCAGGCTATGTACTTGTGACTTGGCCAACATCTATCTATATATTCCTCACCTGCAACTTTGCAAGTCTTCCCATTAGGTTCTAACACATAACCTTCATCACAGTAACAACGAAAAGAGCCTCTTTCATTGTGGCAGTGCTGACTGCAAAATCCTGGTGGGTCACATTCATTGATATCTTCGCAGGTTTTGGAATCATTGGCGAGCTGGTATCCGAATGGACAAGAGCACTGAGCTCCAAAGGGGCCTTGAATGCACTCGTGTGTGCACCCTGCATTATTGTCTGTGCAGGTCTCCTGGTCTGTAAACAAAACAAAGAAAGCCATAAGGTAGGCGTGTATGAAAATGTCTGCTCTTCCTTGCTGTACATTAAATGCCTTCATCATAATAAAAACAGTAACAACTAAATAGCAGATCCCCCCATCAGGCAGGAATAAGCAATGGGTTGGATCCAAACTCATGTTTAGTGAAGACTAGCATGGGCGCCCGGCTTTGCCGGGGGCGTTGGGGGGGTTGACCAGCCTCCACACACACACACCAGCCCTCTTTGCTTTTATGCACAGTAATACATATACACACACACACACACACACACACACACACACACACCTCCCCTGTCCCCTTTCTGCTCACCCTGGAGACACACTCAAACAAACACACACACACACACACACTCACGTCATGGTTCCTTGGTCACCGTTGGAGGGGCAGGGGGCAGCCAGGCGCGCATGCCCCCGGCAACTGCCTTCTCTTGCTCTCCGAGCGTGTGGCATCTGCCCCACCCCTCCTGTACTTTATGATTGGCTGGGGTGGGGCGCAGGGGATGCTGGGGTCTGTAGTTTTTTCTTTTGCTTTTTGTGGGGCTCACGTCCCACCCGTGGCCCCGACTCCAGCTATGCAATCTGTGACACCAAAGGTAGGCATGTGCAAACTTTCATGGGGCTCTGTCCAGAAGTGAGGAAATGCATATGGGACACACGGGCATGCCTTTCCATTTTTATTTATATAGATTCGTTAAAATCAATGTTACTTTAAACAGCTACCATTAACTTAAGTCCCGATTGTTTGGATGAGTGTGCACTCTAATTGTTTAGTACCAATTTGTTTAGTTTTAAAGGCTACCTGAACAATGCTTTATGAAAAAGACAGCATGTTGTTCTGTGGAGTAAATAGATAGCATGCTTTAGAAAACCTCTGAGCCAATTTGCTTGTGTGGAATAATGGCTTGTATTATTTCTGCATGATTCTACGTTCGGGCCACAAGTTGCTGAGAAGGACCTGTTATTACCCAGTCCCTCCCTTCCAATACTGTACATACAGCGGCATGGCTTAAGAGCAGAATGAATAGTTTCAGGCTTATTTACATAATCTGGTATGCTGTCAGAAAATGAAACTTTCAATGGATTAAAATTCTCCAGAGGAAGCCTCAACTTTCAATACTTTGGGGTCATTTTTAATTTCTTTGCTGTTTTTTATTTCGGTTTCTGACAAGGTGAAGGTGGAGACCAATTTACAGATAAAGTGAATGTAAACTAAGAACAAGAATCCTTGGATAATTAAGGACTCTAGGCCCATGATGGCGAACCTTGGCACTCCAGATGTTCTTGGACTTCAATTCCCAGATGCCCAAGCCCCTGTGAATCCACACGAAGGGGTTTCCTGCAATTCATCTGGCCCGCACCACCCTCATCCCTGTGAATCCACTCGGAGGGGTTTACTGCAATTCATCCGCCCGTGCCGTACAGGTACATTTTACTTTCGCTTCCGGGAGTGACGAAGCCCGGATGAATCACAGTAAACTTCTTCATGTGGATTCACGGGGGCTCAGCCTTCTGGGAATTGAAGTCCAAGAACATTTGGAGTGCCAAGGTTCGCCATCACTGCTCTAGGCTCACCTTTGCATTCTCTTGAGATATGAGACTGTGATGAGATATGAAAGGTCCAGGTATTGTGTTCTGTACATGTATTAAGATGTCAGTGTTCTTATCCTTAGCCTGTGCACAATCTTCCCCAGCCTCCTCTATTCATGGCATTTTAGGATGTTTGATGCAACACCAGAAGCTCCAGTCAGAATCAAAACCATGGGGTTATCATAAAAAGATGAAAGTACTTTGCATGAAAGTGCAATCCCATTCCAGGGTTGAGTGTGCAAATGTGAGGACCCCCTGAAATGTTCCCATCCATTTGGTTAAAGAAGAGGACAATACTGTATGACTAAAACAATCTGAGAGTCCTCCACAAAGGTATGCCTTCATTATCAGTTGTTAGGGAAGAAAAGTGTGAGTGTGGGACAGCTGAACAAAAGGAGAAACTTCCCATCAAATGTGGTGATGAGCAATTCTGCTTGGATATGGAAAAGTTCTCTCTTTATGTTGGGAGGGGGCTGTTGCCTTTATTGCCCTTCTTTCAGGGTGCTTGCAGGCATCAGGGTGGCCACCATGGAGCTGGAGTAATGGGACATTTGGTTGGATTTTTAAAAATGGTTTTATCGTTGTTTCAGAAAAGCAAAACTGAATGAACAGTTTTCAAAATAATCTCAAGAATACCAAGGTTTTGTAAACAAGCCCTCAATTAACAAATATGACTTGAAATGTGGTATCAGCACATGAAGCTATTATAGTTTAGGATCATACCTGGTTGAGGCTCATCTGAGAATGCACATTGATTGATTAGAAAAGGGAGGGAAAGAGAGAAAGAAATTAGGATTAAGTGTAAATCAACACTGACCATAATCAATACAAATGCTGGCCGCCTGAAAGATTTGTGATTAAAAATCAGTGAACGTTAGAAATATTAAAGGAAATATTAAAGGCTGAATGAAATCTGGTTTGAAATGAAAAGCAATTACTGATTAGGTTCCAATCTCAAATGACAGATTTAAGAATTATGGAATCACTGTTTCTTAGTAGACAAGCTTGAAAGGTAATGTATTAATGTTAGAGGAAGCCCTGCTCTAAATAACATGCTCATAGCCCTGTACAGCTGCAGAGATCTGCAGTCTGTTAGTGATCCTATAAAATAACTGATTGTTCACATACAACAGGAGCTGAAGGAAGAGACTGGGATCTACTACCAGTAGATCTCTGGGCAGTTTGTCGATTGCCAAGGGTTTCTGACTCCCAACTGTTCAACAACAACAGCAACAGTAATGAAGTGTCAAATTGGCCATTTACCTGAATTATAGTTAATCATGAGATTGCATGTTTAACCTTCCATAATAATTTTCTTTAAAAATCAAAGAAACAATTGCAACAACAAAATGACCTCCAACCACTAGAACTGTACTGCTGAAATAAAGAAAGTATGGTTGGATAGGAGCACAAGTAGAAGTGGATTTTATTTTGGCAGGACAGTAATTTCAAAAGCCTTGACTTCCAAAAATGAGCCTTTAGCAATTGGTTTTGGCTGGCTTGTGTTGAGGCTTTAGTTGTTTTTTTAAAAAGCAATTTTTTTAAAAAAATCCCTAAAAGTAGAGATTCTGTCCAGCCCTTCTATATAACACATGGTAGAGATGAACTCAATGGTCAAAATCCTCTTAGACATTTATACATATACAAGAACTGCAGAAGCTGCCACAGCTCATGACTGACCAGATGTTGGGCACACTGCAACTGCACAGCTTGACCAATGTATAAGCAGCATTTTGTCAACTATTAACAGCAGCTTTCACAATTTCTCCTGCATGCATGACATTATCCAGCACGTTTCCAGTCAATATTTTGTTTCATTGCAGGCCAGCACTTTGCTTATTTTCTCATGCTAGCACCCCACCTTTCCTCAAAGTAACTCAGAAATGCATCCACAATCTTCCATGCATACTTTGTATTCCCAAGGAGTTCGTGAGGAAGGCTAGGCTTGAACCTATGCTGCTCTCAACAGTCCAGTATTCAAGCCCACTAACACACACTTTCACAGGCCATCACATATTAAAAGCAATACTAGTGACTTACTGCAAAGGGGAGATTCATCAGCTCCATTGGGGCAATCTGGAAGATTGTCACATACTTTGCTCAGGTTTACACAGACGCTGTGGCCCGGGCACTGCCACTGCCAGCTAGGGCACCGGAAAGGTTGTGTGGGACAGTCTCTCTCATCGCTCATATCCCTGCAGTCATTATCTCCATCACAGATCCAAGCACGATAGATGCAGTTTCCGTTATCGCAGCGGAAAAGAGAAGGAGGGCAAGTCCTGACTGGGCACCTGTGATGCTCGTCTGAGCCATCCACACAATCAGGGTGGCCGTCGCATTCCCAACCAGCAGGAAGACAACTCCCATCTGACTGACACTGGAATTCATTCTGGTGGCACATTCCAGGTGGTCTTGTAGCTGGAACAACCATATTAAACATGTGATGATTGCAGCCCCATTTACATGGAAAGCCAGAGCCCCTCGCCACCCCCAAAAAGAATACACATAACATGGAGCATCAAAGACAATTCCACTTTGCAGCATTTAAGAAAAATCAGCCGTTTTTAAAATTTAGTTCCTCACAAACGATCACGGATGTTTTCAATGTCAAAACAAAAAAGGAAGTAGCAATCTTATTTTATTGTTTTTTCTCCTCAAAAAAACTAAGAGAATTATTAGTTTCACTACAGAACCACTATTTTACCTATATAACAATACAACCTAATACTCACACAATACTTAAATACAAGTGTTGGCATGCATTAAAATGTGATATACAGTATATCCAGACAAAAGTAAAAAAATGGAAAACATATTGCATCACCTTAAAGATTATTACATTTCAATGAAAACTTCCATAGAATCACAGAGTAATAAGCATTGGAAGTGGCCTATGACCCCTTTCAGTCCAAACCCCTACTCAATGCACAAATCCAAATCTAAGCCAATCTGACGATTTCATGGATGTATGTATCCACTTCTTCAGACCCAGTGGAATGGAGCAAAATTACATTATACACAGGGTAAGAGGAGAAGATGGCTTAGCAAAGTGGCAACAGCAATAGTTATAAATAATAAAAAGTTAAAATGTTGGATTCTCACTTCAAATGAGGTGTGATGTGGTAGAAGCTTCAATGAGGATTCTACACTTGGATGGTAGGTTACCCTGACATGCACTTCATATTTCTAAAGTTGCACATAAAGTTAGCTCAGCAAGACAAAACCTCAACTAAAATCTGGATTCACAAAAGAGGACTATAACAACCAGAAGCTGGCAAAATTACTTCCTATAGTACAACTCCAAAATCCACAACCAAGCACTGCATCCCTATGCTTAGCACAGTAAAATGGTTTTGCTCTGCACAACGTGCCAAGTTATAGCAGATATCGCATCTTGTTGGGTGCTGTTGTCATTTCAGTAATAATAAAAGGTAGCTTATTGTATACTTACGACATCTAGCCTCATCTGAGTGATCATTGCAGTCAAAGACACCATCACACTGGTAGTAAATACTGATACACTGGTCTCCACTTGCACATTTAAACTCAGTGGAACTACAGTTGTAGACTAAAACACAAAAGTAACGATGGTCTTAATTGTCATATTAAAGGCATGATTCTAAACAGCTTTTTAAATCATTGTACAGGGGTGTCCCAAAAGTCATCATACTTTGGCAAAATTGCATAACAACAGTTATTTTTTAACATGTTTGCCATGATGAGAGAGGGAGAAGACTTTGTGTGTGTAGAGAGAGGTGGCCAACACATAGAGACTAATTTGTAATGAATATCTTGCCAATAAAGGCACATTTCACTACAATTTCTCATTTTCTCTATGCATGGTGATTTTGGGACACCCTGCATAGTAAATAGTAGACAGTCATTATGAATATAAGATGCTGTGTTTTCTTTGTGTACATTCAAAATGTTTAAACTTTGTTGTGTTTTTATTCATTTTATCTTTTTTAATTCACTTCTTTTAGTTGACTATAAGCTGTCCTGAATTCCATTTGCATAAGAGGGGAGGGGGATATAATGCAAATGAATGAATGAATGAATGAAATACAATGGATTCCTGAAGGTGAAAGACCTTGTGAGATCCAGACATTCTATAATTTATGAAATACTGTACAGTGGAACCTCATACAACAATCGCCCCGTATAGCAATGAAATTGCATAACAATTGGGGAGAATGGCATCCCACATAACAATTTTCCCTATGAAAAAAATCATATAATTTTTCAATGAGAAAAACCACTTAGCGGGGAAAAAAATCATTGTACGATGCATCCCATAAGGAAAATCGCTATACAATGCATGCATCGTATAGCATTTTTTTCGTACAACAACGAGCCCTGTGGAACGGATTAAAATCATTGTATGAGGTACCACTTTATATTCTTTTTTTTTCTAAGCATTGATGGCTTGCTTTAGCTCTCAGTGCTTGCTGAGAATGCTTGGGAATGATGTGCTGGCATGGGAGGGTAGGCAGGTAGGCAATGTAAGAAAAGAATATATCCTAGTCCAAATAACAACTATTATGCAGTCTGATAATTCTGAAAATAATTCCAAGGCGATTAATGCCTCTAAAATATCAGACATAAAGTTTATAGTTTTTAAATTTATAATAAAACATAAAGTCAATACTACCCATCAAATGTACTGTACAGTATAATGAGCACACAGAATACCATTACTTTCACTCACTACACTGTGTAAATTCTGGGTTATACTTTGATTTTACAAAAAATGGGAGAGGCACTTTTATTACTCACAGCGACCCAGGCAGCCTGTGAACGAACTTTGATTTGAGCAAGCCATGTCTCCAAGGAAGAGTTCAGAAACCACCCATAACAAATTATGTTCCATTTTCCCAAATAAGTTTTAACTTTTTTATTTAAATTGTCGATAAGAATTATAATATTGAGATAATAGAACTTGGAAAAAAATCAGTATACAGTATAACTGATTTCCTTGAGGCAGGATGGTAGGAATGAGATACTTAACTGCAATCATGTTCATCTGATCCATCTACACAGTCCTTGTCACCATCACAGACATAAAATGGATCAATGCATCTATGATCAGGACACTGAAACTGTCCAGATTCACAGATCTCTGTGAAAGCTATAAAGACAACAGAAAAAAAATCATCTGACTATATTATCTCTTTCTCACACCAAGCTGCATTCTGCATTACATAGCATAATATTAACAATTTTTTCCCAAAATGATGGTCTCCCAAATGTTTTGGAACACGACTCCCATCATCCCTGTCCACAAGTTTTATTGGCTGCAGCAAATGAGAGTTGCAGCCCCAAACATTTGGATGGCACAAAGTTAGAGAAAGCTGGACATATTTATTTATAAGAATCGATAGGACAAGCTTCTCATGACTTAAGATCCTCCAATTTCAGCTGGAACTAAGTTCAATTTACTTAGGCCTAAATTCAATAGAGGGACTGTGGTGGCTTAGTGGTTAAGATGCTGAACTTGATGACTGGAAGGTCGGCAGGTCAGCAGTTCGAGACCCAAGTGCTGCATGACCGAGTGAGTGCCTGTCTCTGTCCCAGCTCCTGCCAACCTAGCAATTCGAAAGCAAGACATTGCAGGTAGATAAATAGGTACCACTTTGGTGGGAAGGTAAACAGTATTCCATGCACTCCATGTGTCTAGTCATGCCCCTCTGTCCAGCAGCCCATTGGGAGTGCTTCTTCCCTCCCCCAGCAACATGAAGTGCATTTTTGGCTAAGTAGTAATGCTTTAGGGCTTGTAAAGCAAAGAAAAAAAGAGTCCCTGGTGGTGCAGTGGTTAAACCTCTGTCCTGCAACTAAAAGATTGTGAGTTTGATCCTGACCAGGGCTCAAGGTTGACTCAGCCTTCCATCCTTCCAAGGTCGGTAAAATGAGTACCCAGCATGTTGGTGTTGTGATCCAGCCCTCGTCAGACTCTGAAGACGACCTGGATCAAAAGGCACTTCCTATGCCTAGCCCAGTTCTGCCTCCCCAGCCTGCAGCTAAACCTGAACCCCAGCCTGCAGCTAAACCTGGGATGTCTTGAACCAGGAACCTCAGCCTGCTTCTGGCCCAATTCTGATTCCTCAGGCAAATGACCTATTAGATCATAGATCTGACTATGACAGCAATTAGCCCTCAGCCAAGGAACGGTGCCAAAAAGTTCTGCAGCTGAGATGTAAAAAAAGCCAGAGCTCATTATCAGAGGAGGCTTCCAGCTGATACCAATTAGCTGGGAGACTTCTTAAGTAAGCTTGTCTCACCAGACAAGAGTTGGTACAATTTTCTTCTGTGCGAAGTCTGACACCCTGCTTGACTTTGGATACCTCTTGTGATTGTCTGCCGTGACCCTTACTTCTCTGCCAACCCTGATGATGCCCCAGACATCCTTTGGACTAGACACTCACTTGAACTATTTGGAGTCTCCTTGAATGGACTGCTGCCAGGACTCTCTGTGCAGCATTGCTGCATGGCGACCTTGCCCACTGGGGTAAGTCAGCACAGTTGCAGGCAAAATGCTAATTAACTTGTGAACTGCCCAGAGAGTGCACTAAGAGCAATGGGGTGGTATATATAAGTGTGATTGCTTTTTGCATTTGCAAACATGACTTGTTTGAAATCCATTACAAAAAGAAAAGGCTAGGTTTGAAAAAACAGGTTACAGTGATTCATTCTGGTATTGATGTGAAAAAACCAGCACAAGATTAGAGCCTGGAAAATAATCTTTTGACTCCTGCTGCTAGACCTCTCACTCTCCAGACAGCTTGGCCAAAGGGGGATATTTGGCAAACTCTAGTTTACAGAAATAACGTCTATGAGCTCCACTCATACCTGTCAAATGCAGCTCCAGAGAATACGGGACCTGCACAGTAGCCTTCTGCACAGAACCCTTCCACGCATACGGCTTCTACGCATGCACAGAAGGCTTCTATGCATATGCAGAAGGGTTCTGCTCAGAAAGGAATGTGCAGTAACTACTTTCCCTGCCGTCAAATTACAGGATGGCGGCGGGAAAGTAGAGTTAGCGGCACTGAATTATGGGAAATCCCAGCCAATCCTGGATACTTGACAAGTATGGCTCCACTCATAATGAAAAGATCATCCAGCCCTCTGCCCTGGACCACTACTTACTGCAGTTCTTTTCATCTGATCCATCACCGCAGTCATTGTCAGTATCACAGAGCCAGATTCTAGGAATGCACTTGTTGTTATCACAGGTGAATAAACCTGTAGGGCATGAAGTAGGCCCCTCTGTGGGGCAGTGAAGTTCATCACTATTGTCCAGACAGTCATTATGCTTATCGCATCGCCACCGGCTGGGTATGCATTGCCCATTTCTACAGGTAAAGGCTGATGTGGCACAGGTATTGTCTGAAGAAGAAATGAAATACTGAGATGTCTACAGTCTCACAAATATCCTAACTGTGTGACCACATGCATGTATACTCAAAACCAAGCCCAACTGAGCTTAGCAGCACTGAAATTTGGATAAGCGAGTATAGTTATTGCATCTGTATCATTGTGGGGAAAGGCAAAATCCTAATGTCAGATTGACTTACGCTGCAGATATATGCCACAATAGTAGCATTTTATTCAGTAACCCACCAAAGTGTAAACAGTGATGTATGAAAGAGATGCTGAGGGTCACAAAGTTTCTTCTTAAATGAACACGCTTTTGTAATAATATATTTTTAATAGTAAACATTTACTTTGCAATAAAATATAGATGATCTGTAGTCTGATGACAAGCATTTCAACCTTCTGAGTGAGGTACGCTTAATGCCTGAAATGTTGTCGGCTGCAACTCATATCTGAGAATGCATTTTTTCCTGAATCAGGAATTTGTTTAAGGTGGATCTCAGCTTGCCATCAAGTGACCCACACACTATGATCACGGAACCATCTGATGTGGCACATATGAAATGAGACATGCAGGATTTAACACCAGGACTGCAATGGACTGCCACAGCCTTGAAGATATTATCAAGGTGCACCTTCACAGCCAGTCTATCTGGCATGGCCTCTTCTACCTCCATGACTGTTGGGAATCAGAGTTCCTCCTCCGCTCATTTTGCTGTTGGGCACAATATGATGGTTTCCAGTGGCATTTCCTCCATTGAGGGGACCATCACCCCATCTAAAGGGGCTCATCCACCCATAGCCATTGACCCCTTTAGGGAGACAGGTTAGTTAACCGCCGCCCGACACTCGGCATTGAGTTGCTGGCTGTGTGGTCTACTCCATTAATTTAGTGAGATATCCAGCCAGACACGTGAAATGTATGCTATCCCAAAATGGGAGTGAGCCTGCTTGCATAGAACTTGAGTTCATGCATCAGAAAGGGTAAAAAGGCATTATCAGCATATGTCTACAATCCCAAGTTGTAGCTGGCCATGTTTATGTACTTTTGGTTAGAGCAGAACAGTGAACTTCACAAATATTTCAAACATTTCTGCTCTTTAAAATTACAGTGGTACCTCATACAGCAATTTTAATCTGTTCTACGGGGCTCATTGTTGTATGAAACAATTGCTATATGATACATGCATTGTATAGCAATTTTCCCTATGGGATGCATCATACAACAATTTTTTTTTTTGCTAAGTGGTTTTTCCCATTGAAAAATTGGTGTACAATTTTTTCCCCATAGGGAAAATTGTTAGTCGGGACACCATCCCCCCCCCCCCCAAAAAAAAACACAATCCTAATTGTTATGTGAATTTGTTGCTATACAGAGCGGTTGTTGCATGAGGTTCCACTGTGGCTGTATAGTACAGAAAATATGTAGTTTAAGTATTTTCATATGTTTTAAATAAGCAAATAAAGAAAAGATCAAGCTAGAAAACTAAATTTGTTCAAAACTAGTCTGATATGTAAAACATGGGAGCAATTGCCCTGAGGCCAAAAGGAACAGCACTAAATTATGAAAATAAAGACAAGGTATAAAGGAAGGGGAAATGAATGAACAAATGAAGACAAATATTAATTTCTGTTGGATCAGCCACAGTTTTTCATGTTTGTGCATTTTCACAAACCCTATTCAGTTGGTTTTTTTTTTCTTTCAGTTCCAGGTATACAGCTCAAAATATATATTCTCCCTCTTTTCTCCTCTCACCATTTCCATCCTCCTACTACATGTGGAGGCGAAGGAAACAAAAGTGAAGAGATTTGTGCTATCCAATTCATGGTTCAAAGTCACACGGTGATTGTTCATGAATAGTACAGGATCTTTGCTTTAGATGGCATCACACTCCATGTGAAGGAGAATGACAAAACCAGGAATGGGGAGAGGGGTTGCTTTTTCTTGCTGTCCTCTTCATGTTAGCTTTATACATAGATTGTAACAAATCAATGGGATACAGTCATCCCAAAAAACTACCCAGCAGATGCCAAACTTTACACTTGCCCTGGGCTTACAAAAAGCCCATGACATTTTGAAACAACACATTTAGTATTTTTAAAAAGCTCTAACACTAGAGTACTTCTAGGCAAACATCCATGCTGTAATCAAGTACTGTATTTGTTTTTGTTTTTTTAAAGTTCCATGTTTTTCCCTGAGATTCAAAGACTACTTACTTGGGGATCCACAATTTTCTTCATCACTGTTGTCATGGCAATCATCCACACCATCACATTGATAGAATCTGGGTACACACCTTCCATTGCCACAGGAGAAGGAATACGAACCACACTGTAAAGTTGGGGGTTCGTTGGATGGATCTTCAACACAGGTCAACTGGTTAGAACTCAGCTTCATTCCATAGGGGCAGCCACAAACTCTCTGAAAATTTGGAACTGGGAAGCAGAAGTGACTGCAGTCTCCATTGGGATTGGTTGCTCTGTTACAGTAATTATTGCCTACAAGAATAATTGAAAATCAATAAAAAAATAGATTTATAATACAATAGAAATAAATCAAGACAGAAACTTGATGACAAGGAAGGAAAAGTAAATGAACCAAGACAAAAAACTGATCCAGCTAAGTATTCTTATGTCTTTTGATTTTAGAATAAAGTATACACTTTGAAGGCTGCAACCCTTTACAAGCTTGCCTGGGAATATGTTTCCCTGAATCCAGTAAAGCCTATTTGTTATCTCTACCCCTGGAAATAGTAAGATTAAAGTGTTGAAATTTGGTTGGATCATTTCCTAAAAGCCTGGTATTCCACCACCTTATAGCATTTAAAATGGAATCTCCTTAGAATGGCAATAGGCCATATTCTGAGTGGTCATCTTCATCCCATCACTGAATATTCAGACATCCCCTCTACTCAGATCATGAACCATCAAAATATCTAAAGATTTTCAGTATTTAATCACCATATTTGCCGACGTATAAGATGCATCAGAATATAGGACGCAACCAGTCATTACCAAAATAGCCCACTATATACAGTACAAGATACACTCCATTTTACCAGTGTATTTTAGGGGGGAGTGGGTCTTATACTCCAGCAAACACAGTAGTTAATTTAAAAAACTGAAATTTAAGTACAGTGGAACCTTGGACAACGGCGCGTTCGGACATCATTTTCGGACAACAACACGTTTTTTTCTGAAAAGTCATCTCCCGGACAATGACGCTACGTCATTATCCGGGAGATCGTGTTTGGTCTCCTACCTGTTCACGCTGGTTGGAGACAAAAAAATTGCCATCTTCAGGTCCCTGTGTCCAGCTCTCCGCTTACCCAGGAGTGTCTGGGAGGCTAGGAGGACCTATCCCATGCTGTTTCTGCCTTCCTAGCACCTCCCTGGCCTGCCCAACAGCTGAGAAAAGTTGTGGCTGCCATCTTGTTTTTGAAAAATAAAAAAATAAGATGGCGGCCACAACTTTTCTCAGCTGTTGGGCGAGCCAGGGAGGTGCTAGGAAGGCAGGAACAGTGCAGAATAGGGACCCCCAGACACTACTGGGTAGGTGGAGAGCTGGACACAAGGACCTGAAGATGGCTATTTTTTCATCTCCAACCAGCGTGAACAGGTAGGAGACCACGTCGTCTGTTTTGTGGGGGTGGGCAGAGGCATCCCGGGTGCTTCTGTTAGGCTCCAGGGAGGCGATCCAGGCTGGTTCTGACCTCTCCCGATCTCCCCCTGGGCGATGCTCCAAGCCAAAACGCCGGGGGAAACTCAATCATCAGCTTGAGGTTTTTCCTTGCAGCATAGCCCGGGTGGGGTTGCGGGGTGTTGGAAACAACGTGAATCGCCTTCCTGGAACCTAACAGAGGCACCCGCACTGACGGAGAAGCCAAAATGGGTGGAAAAAATTCCGTGGTGATGCGCTCAGAGGGTGAGCGTTTTTCCCTCAGAGAGTGAGCGTTTTTTTGCCTCCCGGACAATGACAAAAACCAGACAACGGCATGACTTGTATTATAATTAATCCTAAATTATCTAGTCCTGCCCCATAGCAGGATCTTCCATTACAATCAACTCACAAATGAAGTATCATATCCTGCACCTTCACAAATAAAGCGGAGTGCCCTATGCAGAGAGGAGACAATACCCAAATTCTCCACAAAACAAATATTGCTCCTCCATTAAATGCCTAAAAATATGCTCTCGGTTTTCAGATCTTAATACCAAGGTTTTTCTTTCAGAACTCTGTCATTTTTCTATCAAACTTCTTTCTTGGCTACAGAAAAGCAACAGCAAAAGCAGACACCTGAAGTGAAATCCACTTCCACAAGTAGGTGTCCACTCTCACAATTTGATTTTCTGCTCTTTCTCTTATACCTCCTGTGACCCATGGCAAAATTCCTGTAGCTGAGTCTAGTAAATTGGACTACAGAAGACCTATTGAATCAGTGGGGTTTAGTGAATCAATTCTTCCACAGATCCCACAGGTAAAAACAAGCCTACTCCAGTCACAATTTACTGTGTTAAATCACAGCTAGAGAAGGCCCATTTGAATCAATGGAACTTACACAGGAGTTGATTCAACACTTCAGTACTTTACTGCACTAAACTACAGATATACTTATAATTTACTAACTAAACAATCAGAAAAATCAGGATTTGCTCTTCTTATATCACGGGTGCCTAGATGACACAAGGACTGAATCAAACTCATTTGAAGGGTTTTATCCCCATCCAGAGTGGCTTTTTCTGTGCTGCTGAAGGGCTTCTACTTTTTTCAAGCTTATATGTTTCAAAAAATTTTCCCCACACAGATGTGATGTATACATTATGGATGGGTGATATTTTGGTAATGATAGCTCTTGGGCGTGATGTTCATTCAGGACTATGATAACAGGCCCTCACAGTATCTCCTCTGTCCCGATCATCCTACTTAAAAAACTAATATATGAGAATAGTATTATAACACTATATCAAGTTATCACTAAGTCTTTGCTCTTATGAAATAAGAGATGTTCTTGCGATGTGTTTGTAAGTCAACCATCTTTTCTAAACACATTTCTTTTAATCTCAATTGCTTCTTTTACTAATGTTGTTTAGGGAACTGTTGGGGAAATTGGCTGCAACTCGTATCTGAGAATGCATTTCTTCCTGAAGCCATTGGTATGAATTTGTTTAAGGAGGATCCCAGCTTGCCATGAAGTGAACACAAACTATGATCACGGAGCCATCTCCTGCAGCACATATGAAACGAGACATGCAGGATTTAACACCGGGACTGCAATGGACTGCAGCAGCCTTGAGGATATGGACAAGGTGCGCCTTCACAGCCAGTCCATCTGGCATGGCCTCTTCCACCTCCATGACCATTGGGAATCAGAGTTCCTCCTCAGCTCATTTTGCCGTTGGGCCCAATATGATGGTTTCCAGTAGCATTTCCTCCACTGAGGGGACTATCACCCCACCAAAAGGGGCTCATCCACCCATAACTGTTGTGGCCCTATTAGGGAGTCAGGTTATTTACTGCCACCGAACACTTGGTGTTGAGTCACTGGCTATACAGTCTATTCCATTACCGTAGCGGGATGTCCAGCCAGACACTTTGATGGAAAATAAATGCAAGAAATAGAACAAAGACCTAGTGATAAGGTGATATGGTGTTATAATGCTATTCTTTTCTACACAATTTAAAAAAAGAAGAGTAGGGATTGCACAAAGTAAAAATGGGCAGACGTGGGATCACAGGAAGGAAGGAAAGAATTAGGGGCTGCAGGTTGGATCGCCAGTGAACTTTGGATTCAATTCTCAAACCCAATGTAAGCACTCATTGTGATTTCAATTGTAGTCACGGCTGCAGATCAAGCTGCAGCAAAGCTAAATTGCTCCAAATCAGCTTTCCATTGTAGTCATATCCTAACTTTAATAATATCACAAATTAATAAAAACAATCTAACATACAGTGGTACCTCGCTTAAAGAGCATAATACGTTCCACGGGATTGCTCTTTAAGCAAAACACCATTGTAAGTGACCAATCGTGACTTCTGGCAGGGGGGATTGTGAACCCCGATTTAGTTGTTAAGCAAGTTTTTCGTTGGTTTTAGTTGTTAAGCGAGGCGACCATTCAGAGAAAATTCTGTTCTTTAAGCGAGTTAGTCTCTAGGCGAGGCACTCTTTATGAGAGGTTTTATTGTATCTGTATAAAAATGAACTTGTATCCAGAAACAATATGGGTTATATATAGATGTAGGACCTTCCAATTTCTGACTCATCTTATCAAAGTGCCTCAGGCAAAACTTGTGTATCTCCTGAAAATTATTAGAAAGGTTTAATATTAAAAGCTGATAACAGACTGGAAACTTTAGGTTACAAATCTGTGCAAGTACAGTTGGTAAGCTTACCTGTCTGAAAATGAGCATTATATGCTTTCACATGCATGATATTATTGATTCCTCTCCTAATAATAGTCATTTCTCCTCCATCAGCCTTCCGCACACGAACTATTCCACCAAGTCTCCAATCAGTAAAATATGCGTAACCTGTAAAACCCCACAAAGTAAAATTTGTACAGACATTATTTGTGTGTATAAATGAGAGGGGTGCTTTTATTTATTAATGTCAGAAGCACCACCAGCATATAATAACATACAAAGATAAAATTAACATATCTAAAACAACAAAGGAATTAAAGGGGCTAGATGACATCCACTCAATATCAGGCCACATCAACAGCATTTCCTCTTGCCGACATAAGGTCCTCCTCATGCACATTGAGGGGCATCATGTACATGAAAGGAGCCTCCCTGAAGACTGCTATTTCAGTGATCAGGCATCCCCTGGGCAATGGTGATTGTCACCGGCTAATCCTTTCAATCCAGAAGCACCCTTTCATATAAAGGATAGGATTCAAAAATACCCTGTCTGGAGAAAGGTTTCTCTGCTCATGTGCAAGGTGTTTGTGCCATTATTTTACCAAATTCTCTTTCTTGTTGCAGGTCCTCTGTGGTACTGCTTGCATGCTAATCCAGAGCCCACCATAAAAAAATGAATTGGGATTATTGCAGGGAGAAATTACAAACAAAGCAGACATTCCTGCTTGTGGAGCAGAACTCCACCTGTAAAATTAAGACTCCAATTATAATGTCCTTACTTTACAACCTGCTAAAACATTAATGATTCTAGCCTAGATCTTGGGGACATGAAAGGAGTATCATTCCAGTGTCGCCAGCAAAAATCCTTTCAACCCAGCATAATTTCTGACATGAAATCATTATTACTACAACTTCCCAAATCCCTAAATGGAAAGGCCACTCTAGGTGATTTTGGAAGCTGTTGTCCAAAATTTAACTTCTCCAAACTCTTCTCTAAGAATTGTTCAGTGTGACAAATAGCACATGCACTTATTATAATGGGATTGAAAACTCCACCCAGTTTTATATGGTTACAATCACATTAAAAAAATATGTCAAAGCCTATATGGGAGAGAGAAAAAGTCATTGATTTGTCAGGAGGTACAACTATGTTAATGGACTGCAGTGGTTCAAGTAGTTAAGATGCTGAACTCAAAGACTGGAAGGTTGGAGTTCGATACCCAAGTACTGCACAAAGGAGTGAGTACCTGTTTCTGTCCCAGCTCCTGCCATCCTAGCAGTTCGAAAGCAAGAAATTGCAAGTAGATCAATAGGGACCACTTCGATGGGAAGGTAAACAGCATTCTGTGCATGCCACTTTCTAGGCATGTCTGTCACATGTCCACGGGAATGTCTGCAAATGCAGACAGTGCTGGCTCTTTGACTATAAACAGAGATGAGCACTGAACCCTAGAGTCAGATACAACTGGTTTTCGAGCAAGGGTGACCTTACAACTATGTTCCAGTTTGGATCTTTCATGCTGGGATTCCATTATTTAGGGGTCCAGAGTATGGAAAAGTTACTTTTTTGCCACAACTCTCATAATTCCCAGTCAGAATCAACCTTGCTGAATGTGGAGCTGTTGGGGGAAAAACCCTAAATTCTGGTGGAACTATCTCCACAGTTGAGTTGCACTCATGAGAGCTCTCTTCTGGTGAAAAAGTGCAGGAAACAAATTTCACGACACCCCTTCTCCCCTGCAGCCAGTGGTGGGCATCAGCAGGTTTGCACCAGTTCACCAGAACCGGTAGCAGAAATTCTGGCTGGCCCTGCCCATCCAAGTTTTGAAATAAAGTAGTCCAATTCGGGTGCAACGCCCACCATACCATGGCCACAGTGTGGTAGTAAAAAAAAATTGAGCCCACAACTGTCTGCAGCCCTTTACAATCTAAAAGCAGAGAGGGCTACAGAAGGAAGAGAAAACAAATGAAAATCCCTCTTCAGCTTTCTTCCCCCAGAAGAAATCTCTGTTGGACTGGGGTCTATTTATAGATGCATACAGTATAGGATCAAACCTTTTCTCCATATAGAGTCAGGTCCAGAAATATTGGAACAAAGAGACTTTTTCCAGCATGTGGCCTCTGTACCTCAGCATAGTGAAAATGAAAGGAAACACTGAAAAGTTGAGCAAAGACAGTACTGTGACTTTAATGCAAGGGACTTGAAAGAAGTGTGTCATTAACCAGTCAGGAAGTACAGCCATTGACAGACTCACAAACATACCCATTATGGGCGGCTCATAAGTAATGGAACAAAAGGAGTCTCCAAAAAGCTTTTTAAGAAATAGAACACTTGTAGTTCAAGTCATGATCCATATTTAACCAAACTGTCATAAGCTGAAGATTGCAATCTTATACCTATATATTTATATGAATGTTTATTAATTGATTAGTCTTACAACCTTATCAATAACATAACAGAAGAATTAAAATCTGTACAATACAATGCAGTGCAATAAAATACAGTAAAATACAATATGTACATACAGTGCCTGAGCTACTTTTAAAAGGAATGTAAACTGGAGATATTTATATATTACACTCACCTCCAAAGATAGTGAGACCAAACGGATGTGTCATCTGGCTAATGCGTTCTAGTGACTTCCTATCTGACCCATCAAAAGTGCTATGCTCGATTTTATCGAAAAAGGCATCCACCCAATAAAGCCTAAGGGAACTGGGGGGGAGGGGGGTTAAAACATGTTAATTTAAACTTTTACATGTATGAACAATCAATCTAGTAGAGAATGTGCTTAAAATTATCAACTGCTATTTATCTCAGTGGACATTTCCAAATAAACGATAAACAAGTACACACAAAATATGCTTTATGAACACAAAAAAGTTATTTTGGGGAAGGTTGAACTTTCAGCAGAAAACTAAAGACAATAAGCTTTATAAGAAAATAATTCTACTATTAGCATTACCAGAGAAATGATCAATTTCTTTCAGCATCTGCCTAGCATGATAGATATTTCTTTGGCTTCCAATCATTGTAGAATATCTGCTGAAAGACAGATCATTTTGATTCTCCTACTAACCTCCAATCAATTGCTAAGCCATTAGGCCAGCCAAGCGTAGTATTCACAATGGGTACAGCATGGGATCCATCACTCCAAGCTCTCATGATTTTAGCAGGGCGGAACCAATCAGTCCAAAATATGTATCTGAAAATGAAAACAAAGTGCACTGAAAGTATGAATGGCCATCAAAATGCTGGAGTTCTACCTCCAATTTAATGTCAATCCCTTGGATCCAAAACTGTGCTTTAACAACATGTAGATGTTAAGTTACATCACTATATGCAGGTTTTTGTGTTCATCATATACTCTGCAAAGGACAATGATTCTGGAAAATTTGCAGAAATTTGAGGTGCTCTTTATACTTCTTTTTATGATTTATTTGGATTAAAAATAGTTTATTTTCCAAATTACTGTATTTGCCTGTGTATGAGATGCACTCCCCCCCCCTGCTTAAAATACACCAGAAAAATGAATAGCATCTAATACACCGGTAACAGCCCACTCCACCCCCAGTGTGGTTCAGCAGCTAGAGAAGATCGGCAGCTAGAGACTACCTTCACCCCCACCTTTACACCCACCCCACCCCTGCTCGTGCAGTTCAACAGCCACTGCTGACCACTAGGAACCGAGCGAAGGACAGCTTCCAAAGGAGCTGTCTTGCCCAGCGGATCTTGGCTGATCCTGACCTCCCCGCCTCCTGACAGTCAACAACAGTGGAATGGGGTGGAAATGGGCTTAAAGGATCCTTCTTTCCCCCCTCTATCCCATTCTCCCCGGCTGCTGGTGGGATGTGGGGTGGAAATGAGTTTAAGGGGCAAAAGAAGGACCCTTTAAGTCCCCTCTATCCCACTACCAGCCAGGGAGAGTGGGATGGAGAGGAGAAAGAAGGATCCTTTAAGCCAGTCCCACCCCCATCCCCCGGAGTTAATTTTGGAAATTAATGAAAAATGTAGAAATTGTTTTCCCTTTAAAATGTGTATAAAAAAACAGGGTGCGTTTGCGCTGGCAAATATGGTATTTACTATTTATAATATTATTTTATTATTTATATTATTAAAGTATTCGTATTTTTTATTATTGTATTATTATTGATAATATTTGTGTGCCATCAAGTCAATTCTGACTTATGGTGTCCCTTTCAGGGCTTTCTATGTAGAGTACTCAGCAATGGTTTACTATTCCCTTCTTCTGGGAGCCACCCTGAGATCATGACGTCTGTCCAATACAGCACCAGATGGCTCTTCTGGGATATATAGTGGGGACCTGAACCCCCAAACTCTGGCTCTGTAACCAGACACCTAACTCATTGTACTATCCAACCAGCTTATTAAATAATAATTCATAAAACCAATTAAAAATTTGTCATCAGTTGTCCCTAAATAAAAGTATAATTTTGATCATTCAAGTTTCCTGGTGATTTGACCAAGTATCTAGTGCAAACCTATCCCTTCCTAATCCATTACTGTTTATAGACACATGGGGAAAAATCTTCCATATATAAGGTTAGAAAACAACAACAGTACAATCTTATACATGTTTACTCACAGTTCAGTGCGGCCTTCTTAGAAGAAGCAGTGCACATAATTATGACCAAATAACCTGCACAGATTTTGCATTCTGAAATTACTTGGGATGCAAACATTAAGTCTGGATATATTTTTCCTCAGAACTTAATGTTAGAGACTAGGTAAGTGAAAGACATACTTTAACACTGCTTGTAAAAAAAAATGCTGTTTTCACAGATAACGCTGTAGAGATAATGATAACTCTCAGGCTACAATAAACTGTTTTCTAATCCAAAATGAAGAAAGCTCAGAAGAAGCACTTCTTGGTTTTTATAGATAACTCTGCTGAATACCCCTTTTGTGTTGATTTCGTACCAACTTGTGTATTGCTCTGGATGTTGTAACTGGTGCCAGAAGAACAAAAGGGTAGGGAGGCTGAATAGAAGGAGGTATTTCAGATTGGAAAAGAGAATCTTGGACTGGACATAGTGAAGTATTTTTATATATGAATTACAAAGGTATTTCAACAGACAGAGAGAAAGAGAGAAGGTTGGAGTCAATATACAGGTTCAAAGGTGTCATGTGGTAAATCCTCTTTGAAACTATTGTGTTTATATGCCATCAAGTCAGACCCAATTTATAGTGATCCTAATAGGCCATTCAAGGTAAGTGAGACATTTGAGGAGTGGTTTTTCCACTCCCTCTACTAGGTTTCAATGGCTGAGCAGGGATTTGAACCCAGATCATCACTCTATTCATACACTACACTAAACTGGGTACTCTACTAGAACTATACAATTTTAGATTGCTGTCAGAGAACTGTATATCTGAATAAGCATTCAAATTAAAAACAAAGAAAATAGCATTGTTGTTGTTTTTCAGTCGCACAGTCGATTCTGACCCTGTGCGACCCCATGGACCACCGCCTTCCAGGCACCTCTGTCCTCCATCATCCTTCTCAACCCACCCAACTTTGTGCCCATTGAATCTTCAATACCATCTAGCCATCTCATTTTTGGCCGCTCCCTTCTTCTTTTGCCCTTCACCTTTCCCAGCATCAAGGCTTTCTCAAGTGAATCCTGTCTTCTCATTTGATGTCCAAAGCACTTTAGCTTCATCTTTACTATTTGTCCTTCTAAGGAGCAGTCAGGGTTGATTTCTTCTAAGATTGACCTATTTGTTCTTCTCACTGTCCAGGGAACTCTCAAAACTCTCCTCCAACACCACATTTCAATGGCATCTATTCTTCTGATAGCATAGTAAGTGGAAGACTAGACTATAAATCCCCTGCACAGCATTCAAACTTTCCATAGGCAGACAAGGGTTTGAACAGGGGACTCAAACACAAGTTACCTGCATTCTAAAGAAGTAGCATTGCAGAAGAACTGTACAATGTAATATTCCTGAACACATACAGTAGTTCAATGTGAAGACTTACCCAATAACAGGATGAACCACTATTGAACGAGGGTTATTCAAATTCTGGACAATAGTTCGCCTTGATTTATCAGCCAACCTCATGACAGTAATGCTTCTATATCGAGGGTCTGTCCAATAGATATTCTTCGAGATCCAATCAAAAGCTAAATCTTCAACGCTTTCCACTCTATTAGCTGCAAGAACCTCCCTGCCTAGGATTCAAAATATAGACAGGAATATATCAAACAAGGAAGAGGGTACTTTTTAAAAAAATAAAATTTGAAGCTTAGTATGGCATGTAGTTAGTGGGCGTAGATCTGGGTGGAATATGGAGGATGGCAGATGACAGAGGAGCCTGGTGTGCAGTGTGTGACTGAACAACAATAACAACAATGACATGTAGTTAACAGTCTGTGTCATTTTAATCCCATTCATTTATGAATAAGGACAACACTACAACGGCAGAAAATATCTTCTGCTTGCAATCTCTGTAATTTTCTATTAAATGAGGTAACAGAGCTGCAAAATCCACAATCTGTCAGTCAGAGAAGGTAGTACTAGTCTAGATGTGACATTAATCTACTTCTCTATAAAGCAGCTTCACACATACAGTACTTACCTGTTTTCTAAAGTGCTTCTCTAAGGTAGTCTTTTTTTAGTTATCTATATTTGAGCACTGGTTTTGGAACAGGATGCTAGAGACCTTACCATTCAGTATACAAGAAGGAAATAACTATGTCTTTCAAAAATGATGAGCTGTTACGTATATAATTTTTAACATTTTCCTACTCTGCTCAGAAGTTATAAAGACATACTAAGAGAAATCATAATCAACGAGGTTTGTACTTTACCTGTCCCATCTGTTTTTTGTTTATAAATTATGTCCTTAATGGTATCTGAGTAGAAGATGGTATCTTCTTCAGCATAGAAGTCAATCCCAACAAAGTAGGAAGGGCTGTCTGTAATAGGAATGATAACATCTTCCTGGGTAGAAAGATTAAATGGGATTCCACGGACAGCTAACTGGGATGAGAAGAGCAGAAACTGTTGCACCGCTGTAAGATAAGAGAACAAGATAGATCACACTTACTTTAAGGCTCCAAGGAACTTGAAACAGTGCCTTTAAAAAAAGGTAATGCTTTTAAAACAGTAATAAAGAGGAAAGAATAACTGTGATCAATATAAAAATGGCAGTAATCCTATTTACCAAAAAGGGAAGATATGTTCAATCAAGAGAAGGAGGGAGGGAAGGTAGGATATATAAAAAGATTTTAAAATATAAGGAGTCATATGACGTAGCAAACATGCTGAAGCTAAGCAGAGCTATGTCTGCCCAGGGACTGTGTAGGAAACTACTGAAAAAGCTTACCATAAGTTTCAGGATGGGGGAAAGGTGTAACAACAGAATCTATCCTAGCACATACTTAAGACCTTCTAGAATCAGTAAAATCCATTGGATTTTATAGTGATTTAGGCACCATTAAGCCTTTAGATTGAACTCACAATTTATAATACACAGTCTATATTGTGTATAGACAGTGGGCAGAAATATTTAAGATATATCACTTGCTAGCAATTAAAGAGTAGTTTATCAACAGCCTTCTCTATAATGTGTATCATTTCTGGAAATAGAGATGGGCATTTTCAGGAGCATGTTTCTTGCTGTCCAGGCTTTCCTTCTGAACAAGATGGTTTCCCTCCTCAACTGAGCACTACGATCATAACACAGCTACTAAGAAATAAGTCAGTTAGGGACCAATGGGAAGATGGGTTCAGAAAATGGGACCTGCAGCCAAATATTGCATCTTGGAGTGTTCCTATTCAGGCTTCTAGCCAACCAGCAATGTTTTCTTTTAGGATACTGCATTCCCAACCCCTTCCCTTTTCTTCATATCTTTTATTTGTTTTCTCTCCTTCAAAAAGTTAATCAGCATTGATGCTGAGTAGATTCAGTCTTCATTTGACTGCAGTGCAGAGCTTGTCCCCTTAGATTCTAGCACAAACAGCACTATTCTAACCTTTGCCAAAGTTTCTCATAACCATGTCAATACCATCCACTCAGCCATGACTGGTGCTATTCTGGCATTGTTTAATAATAAGCTAACTAAGCCAAGCCAGACATAAATTCTCCATCCTGCCTCCTTTTATAATATTTCTACAAGCAACTTGGCTTATACCATACTCCTACAGCTGTTCCAATTTTAGCACTTCTAGAGCACTGACCATGGTGAACAATAGCATTTAAAACAATATTCCTTGGGAATAAACCAGGAACCCTGGAATGCCCTGCAATTATGGTCCAAACAAAAGCAGTTCTACTACAGTAGGAATGGAGAAGAAGAAAAATCCACACTCTCCGTATTGAAAGGCATGGCAGTTTTACAGGTATCCTGCTGTTTCCATAACAAGGCACAGCAACTCTCAGGCTTATGTATATTGAAACAGGGGATAAACTGTGGTATCTGAAAGGTCAATGCAACTACTTACCCATGCAGTAGCGTCCATCTGCATGCAAGTCAAAACCCAGCATGCATTTGCAGCGGTAGCCAAGACCATCGTTATCTGTTTTATGACTGAGAACACAGATCTGCTCACACCCTCCGTTATTGGCAGCACAGGGATTTGTTACTGAAAAACAATAGTTATACATTTTTACTTTGTTAACAAATTTTGGGCTTTTGTGTTTTTTTCCTATTTTATTAGCATTTTTCATCTTAGTGAAATTAAAAATGACAATTATCCTCTCCTCGTGTTAAATGATGCTGAGTGACACCTCAAAAATACTTAGAGTTAAATTCAATCATCCCAGTATACACTAGGTCAGGCTAAAGAAACTACAGAGCAAAAATCACCAAAAGATGGCATTTTTATTTTTATTTTTGAAGTTTCATGTCTGGCCTATTCACAGAAGAAGAAGAAGTCAGAACAAGCTTCATAATCAACTGCCAGATGATCAAAACTAAGGTCAATCTCACTGATTCATTGGCCAAAATCCTCTTGCCTAATTATACTGGCATAACACTACCTTGCACCAGGCTTAAGTCCAGGAACACTATACCACAGTTTAATTATTTAGAGGAAGAATAGCAACTAAAATGGATGATCCTTAATAATTATAACCAGAACCAATATAAGAGCCAATAAAATCAATTCCAGGAATGCAACTGCCCTGATAAATATGGAGCTGCCAAAATTTGAACAGGTCATGCTAAAACTAAATCAATGCTCTTTGAGCAGGGAATGGCTGAGAACTCACAACGTGACTGTGGTAAACCAGAACAAATGGTAACACAAATAGTACACCAGAAGCTGGTCTCTTTAAATATAGAACTGTAGCAACTATACTATTTTGAATCTATGTGCTATATTACTGTGATTTTAATTATTTTTATTGGACTTTATATTTAGTATTTTACATAATTCATTGTATTGTTTATATGATTTACATACTAAAATTTGTTGTTTTAATCAATGTATAAATTGCATAACCTCTGTAGATGCCATATGCTAAATAAATGAATAATAGCTTTTTGAGGCAAAGTGTCTCAAATTAAGAAATCACTGTATATGTTATCTTTTGCAAACTGAGCTATGATAATGTCTGCAGGGAATTCTTAACTTGAGGCAATTTGCCTCTAAAAGTAGCACCATCTGCATAGCAAAGCAGAAGATTTTGGCTAACAGGTCTAAATTATCTGGCACTACCAAATGTATTGGGGTCTTAGCATTTTCAGTTCCAGCCAAAACCATCAGGCAATCAGAAGGATTTGATTATAGCTAAATTTCTTCAGCCCATTATAAATTTGTTTTTTTGGTTTACCATGTATACTTGAGTATTATGGCCTAAATATAAGCCGAGGTACCTAATTTTGACCTGAAAACCAAAAAAAATACATAACTTGACCAGAGTATAAGCCGAGGGTGGGAAATGCAGCAACTGCTAGTGAATTTCAATAATCAAAATACATGATTTGATTTGAAATACATGAAAATATGGTAAAATTAATTAAATTGTTGGCATGTCTCAATCCCGCGCGTTCTTGGGTCCCTCATGATCATTGACCTGAGTATAAGCCATGTCCCCTTTTGGGGGCTCATTTTTGGGGCTAAAAGACTCGGCTTATACTCGAGTATATACGGTAAATGGCATTCTCCAATTGTAACAACTCTCTTATTCATATCTATTAGGAATAAGGAAGTTTTTTTCTGTTGAGGTCTGCCCTACTAGTATATTAATATGTAGAGTGTGGAAAAGTTATGTATTTGAATGACAACTTTTTAATCCCTCCAAGGCAGGTTCTGGGGGGTTGTTCAAAATGTCCCGTATTTGCCGGCATATAAGACGCACCGGAGTATAAGATGCACCCCGTTATTACCAAAATAGCTCACTATATGCCACTATAGACAGTACAAGACACATTCAATTTTTCCAGTGTATTTTAAGGCAGTGGGAAAGTGGGTCTTATATGCCATCAAATACGGTAGTTATTTCAAACTTTGCTAAAATCTGTCAGAGTGTGATCACTCTTTTTCTCCTTCATTTCTGCCACCTTGTCTTCCATGACTGCTTCCCTCCCATCCACCAGGGCTTTTAAAAACAGGTTTTCTAACTGCACAAATGGGCTGGCTGACCATTGGACTGAAAAGACGGCATCTAAGAGGTGACCTGATTGAAGTTTATAAAATCATGCACGGTGTGGACAAAGTAGATAAGGAAAAACTGTTTTCCCTATCGCACAACACTAGAACTAGGGGACACTCGATGAAACTTTTGGGTACTAGTTCTCAAACCAATAAGAGAAAGTACTTTTTCACCCAGAGGATCACTGGTCTATGGAACTCCCTGCCAGAAGAAGTGGTGACAGCTGTCAGTCTTGACAGCTTTAAGAAAGGATTAGACAAGTTCATGGGGGACAAGGGTATCAATGGCTATAATTATGGATACCTAAGGACAACCTCCGGGTTGGAGAGATAGGCAGGATATCTCTCAATGCCATTTCCAAGGAATCCTAAGCAGGTGAAGGCATCTGCTTGGGAATACCCTGAAGCAAATGGTGAGCCACTGAGCGAGACAGAATGCTGGACTGGATGGGCTGTGGCCTGTTCCAGCAAGGCTGTTCTTATGTTCTTATGTTCTTAAAGACACCCAACTTTTCTGGCTGAGTAGGGAAGGAGAGATTCTGTCCAAAGAGAAGTGCCTTTAATATGTTTTAAGCAGTTTGATTTTAGTGCAGAAGTCAATCACTTCTTAACCCTTACATAAACCCTTACTGTACCTGCCATTGTCTTTTGAAATTTTAACAATCTGATAACACTTGTCTATTTTTTTCTGTTTCTCCAGAAGCATATCAATTAGTTTTCAACTGCAGATGTCATGCCTAAATGCATGATTCACAACAACAAACAAACAAACCTTGCCACTCAGTAGGCTGCTAGAGGAGAGAAATATTGTTTGTTTGTTGTTGTTTTCAGAAGGTCTGATCTGATTATTTCCTGACCCTTGTTGAAAGTAAGGCAATTTCAGCTCCTATTATCTCCCTACCGGTATCATTATCAGTTGAAGATTCTGAAGTTTAGTTCCTCAAAATACCAAAAACCTTCCAAGTTCTAGTCAGAGGAGACACTATTGCTGTTTAACAGGGGCCACATTCACATGGCAACAATAAGCCAGAGATCAAGGCTTAATAAACCATGATGTGAATAAACTGCATATTCTCCCCCCTTCCCTCCCAACATGACCATGTAAACAAATTAAGAAGAAGAGTGCATTGTATGACATCTAATCCTGGAAGTACAGCTAAGTGCAGCTTTGATCCAGGGTTTGCCATCACTTCCAAATCCTAGCATGTTTCATCACAGTAGTGATGCTACATTTGGATGTCATACAAAACTCTCTCCTTCCAAAAGCGATTACTTGCTCAATCAAATGATGTGGCCAGGATGCACTAGCATACATTGTAGTTATTAGCACAGAAGTGCCTAAATATAAGACCAACATGCTTATGTGGGGGCTATTAGCAGATAACAAACTGTGTGAATGTGGAGATACAGAATCCGGCTCATTTACTGGTCTGCCGATTACTGCCATAAACATGCACCAATGAGGACTTAAGTTTGGCCAATGACAAAGCCAAGAAAGTGGCTTCATTTTGACAGTACAGGGTTTGATTGTGACACAAAAGAAGAAGAATTAACACAGGACCTCTGTGCTTAGAGTTGCCATAATTCTCTCCCACAAAACCGGGACAGAAGTATATTTGACAAAAATGGGCAGGTTATCTACAAAATAGCCTTTTTAAAAACAAACATAACATAATGACAGCTATAAAACACTTTTGCATTAAATATATCAATATATAAATGAATTTATTTACAACAGTTAATTCTTAATGTAAGATAATCTGTTGTACTTCTGAGAAGTTGCCTCGTGGTCAACTCTTAATGTTCTCAGTTCCAGGAAACACACTGGTCACACTTATCAAGCAGTGATGTGAGGCGAGGACATTAAGATTTGTCTCCAGGTATACTCCAACTCCAATGTGGCAGAAAATCGCTCATTTGAATTTATTTTAATGGTGTGTTATAATACACAATCAGTAAGTTTTAAAAATCCAGGACTTTAGCATGATTTTTATTGAACTGGCCAGGACAATTTTTCTAACCTTGAATCCGGGACGATCCCGGTTTTCCGGGACAAATGGCAACCCTATCTGTGCTTTGTGTGAGCATGTCAGAGAATCCAGAATCCTGAAAATAAAACCACCTAGATACAACTAGATGTACATGGTTTTTTTCCTGTGCTACGTCTTGCTTTATGTTTGTCAGCAACCATTCCAGTATAACTTTATGCATGGATTCATTTACAGTTATTAGGTATGATTGATTCTTGAAATGCCTGGCCTTTCACAGAGTATAGGCATCAGCATTTTCTTACAGGCAAACTCAGAGTAGAACATCCAATCTCACCTTCACCATATTTACAGATGTTTAAAAAAATTGCCATCTTGATGGACTTACCATATGGTTGCCTGAGAGCATGAAATATTGTCACTCCATAGGGACGCAAGGAAGACTGATAGATCACTTGTGGGTCAGAATCTGAAAATTTGTTGGCTTTCATCACTGCCATTTTGGTCCAATCAGTAAAATACACATGATGTTCAAAAAGGCTTAGCCCATAAGGATGAGGAATCAAGGAACCGCCATGAGCTACTGTTCTCCTATTATTGAGCAAAAGAGATTTTTTTTTCAAATACAGTACTGAAAAATGATGGTTCAAATTCTAAACATTGATTTTTTCATCTATTGTTGAAAATACATAAGTGAATCCACAACTGTACTACACAATGATTAACTTTTATGCCCAATGATCAGCAGAGAAGAAAAATCATAACAGAGCAATAAATTTTGGGTACTAAAAAAACAGAGCTTTCAAGCATACACACACATGTGCGCGCGCACACATGGCAGAGGAGGCAAATCAACAAAAGTAAGTTAACTCTTCAAATGTTAACCTCCCAAACAACTGTATGCCAGAAGAAACACTACTGTAGTCCTGAAGGTACTCCATATTATTATATCTACGTATATGGAAACATTTCCCTCTTATTAGGCAATAAAATTAAGCATCATCTTTTCTTAAAATTAAATTTTAAACTTTATAGAGCAGTAAGCTTTTTATCTCACAGAAGGAAAGATTATTCTTTCCACATTCTTGGGTCACTAAAAGGTTGAAATAGCCTTGAAAAGACTGGGAAGATTACAATGAAAGACTAAGGCAAGAGCCAAACTTTAAAATGAAGTTTTCTGTTAGCAATGAAAGAAGTAAGGAGAGAGAAACCTGTGGTCACCACTTGTAATGAAGGTACTCTTCTCCCCCCTTCCTGTAAGTCACCTACGGATCATTATCTGAAACTAGAAAAATCCTCCCTCTCTCTGCTGCCAATAATGCACAAATCAACATGTGCAATGAAATAATCCTCTCTTTGGCTACAAACAACCTAAAGGTTAGGTTGCATAGCAGGAAGACCTTCCCTTCCTCTTCCGTATAAATATCCAAATAGCAATACATGTTACAAAATACAGTTTTGTACAACAGTCATCCTAAAGTGGGGTCTGAATCTGCTGGTACTGTGGCAGGTATATACCAGACCTTTTTTCCCTTCCCCTCCATCCTACTATAAACTACCAGAAAGCCACCTCTGGAGGGTTTCAGAACTCTCCAGTAATGCCCATTTTCACTCCACATCCTGCTCAATTGTAACCTGTTCTTAAGGATAGAAGTAAATATCTAAAGGTCAGAGGTTTCAACACAGAACTTAAAATCTTTTCTCATTAACAATGGACTTTAAAATCTTCCGTGTATTTAATGGACATCAATAACACTGCAAATTAGAACTAAAATTGTGTCATTCTCATAGTTAAAAAGAATCGCCATTGAACAAGCTATAGAAAAGCTAGATCACCGACAAAATACACTACTTAAAATCTTCTCCCACCTCTGCAGTCCATCATAAGTTACAGTTTCGATGTAATCAAAGCGGCTATCCACCCAGTAAAGTCTCTTTGACACGATATCTAATGTTATTCCAGCAGGCCAGCCTAATTTAGTTTTAACCAAGTCTAGGCGGTTTGTTCCATCCATGAAGGCTCTTTCGACTTTAGGATCACCAGAGAGACTATCCCAATCTGAGAAAAACAAATAACTGGGGGAAAAGAGGAAGAAAATTATTCTACTAAGCATCTTTCCCTTTTTTATATAAACAAAACAATGAGTTTTAGGGGCATCTTAAATAGCAAATCATGATACACCAGAATTCAGAATCAGATGTTTGAACTATTGTCCAAAACTGACAACACATACTGTAAGGACCACTTTAATATTAAAATGTAAATATTACATGGAATGGTCAACTAGATCAGGGATTCTCAACCTGCACCCCGCGGCACAATTTCATGTGGCCCCCCACTGCCTCCACCATATCAGGAAGTGACATATGGTGTAGGAAGGGCAAAATAGCTGTCCAGCCCCTGAAGCTGTCTGAGGGAGCATAACCCGGTCCCCAGCTTTAAAAGGTTGAGAACTCCTGAACTAGATTATAGTCTAGTCTTAACCATGTCTACCTAGAAGCCTAGCTCCCTAAAGTTTATCACCAAATAAACAAATGAAACTGCAAGGTTAGCATTTAATGCAGGAGAGGATTTGGCAGAGGACACTTGTATATATAAACGCTCCCTGTCCCTCTTGGAAGCCATTTTCTCTCACTATAGGTCTCCTGGTATTGAGTCTTGTTGATCCTGAAAAATGCATGGAGGCTCTCCAGAGGTGCCAAGTGCTCTGTGAAAGAGCAATAGGCAGACGTCTAGCACTGCAAGATTCAATCTGGTTTATATTAAAATATTGAGATTCCCACAACCTGCTTCAGACACAGGAGACATATAACCTAGCCCAGGGTTTCTCAAACTTGGGCATCCAGGTATTCTTGGACTTCAATTGCCAGAAGCCCAAGTCAACACACTTGCTGATTGGGGCTTCTGGAAATTAAAGTCCAAGAACATCTGGGGGGCCAAGGCTGTGAAACCCTGTCCTAGACTAAACAATGCTCAGCTAAAGAATTTGTAAATGAATGGAATGAATGAATGGAATGGATTTCACATCCCTTCAGCTCAAAACCCCACTCCTGCTTAACCCAGGCTCTTTTTATCCCAACAACATAATGGAGGGTAAGAGAGTTGACTGAGAGTGGCATCAAACAAGAAAATAACTCACACTTCGGACCACTGAGGCATGATTTGGTGCAGGCTATTTCTGAGCAATCACACAATGCACAGGCAATGGCGTTCCAGCCAGACCTCAATCTGTGCTCAAATGGGACCATTTTGATTCAAGGGCAGAACGACTCTTTCTTTGGGCTGAAAGGTTGCTTTAAAGGAGATCACTCCTGGCAAAATGAGCTTTTCTGGGGCAATTGTACTATCCTTTCTTGCCATCTGATTTCACTCTTCTTTTGCTACTGCTCTGTTTGCTTGCTTACCTGTCTGTTAAATGTATATCCAGACTTTACACATTAAAAAGGCACTTGGTGCAGTCAGAAATCATTGCTAATAGACAGATCTAGATCTGTCTCCTGCCCAGAAAAATAATTGCCCTTTCCCAACAGTCTACAGAGACTTGTTTAATATGCAAACAAAATACTATGTTATAGCAGAGCTTTGCATCAACAATCTGGAACAATATCAGCCAGCTAATAAAGATTATCTGATGCAGCAGAGATCTGATATTACACCCATCAAATGAGTAACAGACAATTCCCAAAGTAAGATATAGTAAGTATCAATGGAAATGCCCGTTTCCATCAATGAGGATTAGAAATAAGCTCTCTGTAAAAAGAACTTTTGATCTAAGAGATAAATAAATGTCATTGTGCCCATTTTAAGGTTCAACAAATTTGAAAACAACCATAAGTTTCTTTTAATATTTATTCCACTGTTCGCAGTATCCCAAAGAAGCTATAAGTCAGTGATGGCGAACCTTTTAGAGACTGAGTGCCCAAACAGAGGGGTGGGGTGAGGCAAATTCTGTGCTTAGGGGAGGGAGGAAGCACTCCCATTGGGCTGCTGGGCAGAGGGGTGAGGCGAATTGTGCTGGGGGAAGGAGGAAGTGCTCCTATTGGGCTGCTGGGGAGAGGAGCGGGGTGAACTCTGTGCTGGGGGAGGGAGGAAGTGCTCCTATTGGGCTGCTGGGCAAGGACACGGGGTGAACTCTGTGCTGGGGGAGGGAGTAACGGACGGCGTGCATCCCATCAAAAAGGGCTGGGAATGCCACGTCTGGCACATTGCCATAGGTCTGCCACCACTGCTATAAGTTCTACCCTTTCTGTGTGAAAAGGTTGTTTAATTTTATGCATTATAACTTACCCAACAGTAGGATCAACGGCTATTCCTCTAGGGTTTCCCAGATTCTCAGCAATAAGAGTTACACGATTAGTTCCATCCAAATTTACCATGTCAATTCTGTTGACACTGGTCTCCACAATATACAGTTTGTTGTTAACCCAGTCTACTGCTAGGTTTTCAGGTGTGTCCACTGAAACATTCAAAACTTCATGGACTTCAGAGCCATCAATGCTGACTGAAAACACCTGAAAATAAAGTGTACACCAGCTTAGTGGGGCTTCAGACACACTGTTAAGGTCATTGCAATGTTAACAAACATTGTGCGTGAAAGTTCTGCACAGCATGTGGAAGAGAAACTATGAAATGTTGGCATTTCCCAACCATTTTTCTTTTCTTCCCACTTCTTTTTTAAATGATGCAGATTTATAGTTTTGCAAAGTCTGGTTATCTGTGCTTATTTGAATGCAATGCTGTTATCATGATTAAAAACAAAATATGAACAGAGAAAAAATTTATATAGGCAATTAAAAAGTACAAGAAAGAAACTTGTAACCCTGTACCATATACTCAAATTATCTGGAAGGGTAGGTCTACTTTCTATAAACAAATATTTGAATGCTGCAAAGGTATACAATTTACAACAAATAACGAGGATAATGTCTATTGTGGGAATGAACCATGAAAAGAAGGGAACTATCACTCTAGACCAGTGGTTCCCAACCCTTTTTTTTTTTTTTGGCCTTGACCCACCTAGGCATTTCTAAAATCCTGATGCCACACACACACACACTCACACACACACACACACACACACACACACACACGTGACATGTAATTCTTATTATTTAAAACATTCACGTGTAGGAAGCCTAAAAGGCCATACAGTGATACCTCATACAACGTACAAACTTGGTTGCACAAGTTTGGACTTTATACGGATTTGGACTTTGTATGAGGCATGCAAAATCCTAGCCACGATGCCTCTTACAACGTCCAAATCCTTGCCGCGATGCCTCATACAACGTTGTTTCCATAGAGATACATTGTACTCTAACCACACAGACTTCAGGGCAAAGTCAAGGAAACAGACAGGAACTTTAAGAAATCATTGTCTAAAGGCTAAAAACATTACAAAAACTTGTCAAACAACCCTGATTGTCCAAGAACCTGAAGAATGCTGCAAAAATCCCAGGAATGCTTCTAAAAATTCTGATGAAAAAATCAAAAATCGCGCTCAAAACCCACTCCTAAACACTCTTTGCCTCATGCAAAACCCACAAGAGCAATGCACGCGTGTGTCCTGCCTTTTATACTGCCTAGGCACAATGCAACCTGGGAAAACCCCAATGCCTCATACAACGTCACACGACTTTGTATGAGGCAACTTTTTTCAAGGAATTAGGCGATGTTGTATGAATCTGATGTTGTATGAAGCGGACTTTGTATGAGCTATTACTGTATTAATTTTTCACTCTCAAATTACTCCCCTTAAAAATCAGATTGCTCCACCACTACCCACTGGGATGTGTGCCCCATGTTGGGAAACATGGCTCTAGACTGTCTGGTTATCTGTCTATCTATTTAGCCAGCTAGTCACCTCTCTTTTCTTTCATTCATTTCTCACAGGAAAAAGTTCCAAAATCTACCAAAGGTTTGCTCTCTAGTTGAAGTCACTCTTTACTGGAACACTTGCCAAATCCATGTATACTTTAAATATAAGCTGTTAAAATATAAACAAGAGAATGCAAGCGCGGCGCCAAAATGGCCGCCGCGCCCTTTGCGGGCCCCCCCCCACAGGACAGAGAATCCGGGTAGTTAGGGGCGTGGCCAGCTCCCTTATAAAAGGGGTGGCCACGAGGCAGCCGCGCTGCCATTTTGCCTCAGCGACGGAGCGGAGAAATTTTTTCCCCTGCGCCTCCGTCGCTCGTTGGTATTGCCGGGAAGCCTTTTGGGTCGATTTTGCTTAGCTAGCTTCCCTTTTTTGCTCGAGATGCCTTCCAAAAAGAAGGCTGCTGCGAATTCAGCCCGGGCTGTTAGGAGGCGCAACCCAGGTCGGAGGACCGTGGTGCCGCCTCCTCAACAGCCACCTTTGCCATCCCCGGCCGGGGCTAGTGGCTTGGGGTCTATCGCCCCTTGGCCCGTTCAGAGTGCGGGCGCGGAGGGCGCTCCGGCCCGCGGCCCGCGAGCGGTGGACACCGCTCCTCCTTCCGCCCAACCCGTTGGGCCGACTACTTTTGGGCCGCAGCCTCTCCCGGGGCCCTCTAGCCTTGGGGGGTGGCCCGGTGCCCCGCCTTGGCAGGTTTCCTCACCAGCCCTACCGGGCTTCGGCCCTGGCCAATGGCCATATATGGGCCATGGGGTGCAGGGAACTGTCCCCATGCAAGGGTCAGGTGGGCCGGCCGGCTCTTTACCCATGGTTAATGTAGACACCTTACTGGCCCGTATTGCGGCCTTAGAGGAGTCTTTGGCCCAGGCCAGTCAGGCAGGTGCCCCTTTCGGGGTACCTTTTGAGGCGCTATCGGCAGCAGGACAACGGCCGGCGGGGAGGGTTGAGCTGCTGCAGGCGGGTGGCGCGGCTCCGGCCACTGCCTCGCAGCTCCCCAGCCAGCAACCTGGCACGGGTCAAGCCCCGGTGATGAGCTCTACATCGGTCGTGAGCTCCGACGCCCCCAGTGGGCCGGAACCCCCGTTGGGGGCGGCCCGCGGGGGTGCAGCGTGTGAGTATATGGTGCAAACGAGTACATCCACACACATTCCCAATATAGGGGGGACCTTTCAGTGGCCTTGGCCTCGCGCGGGTGGTGCAGGGGCTACGCCGCTGGCGACCCACCCGGCGACAACTACTGCCACCATGCCCGCTGGGGTGGGCCTTGGTTCTTACACTGCTGGGAACGTACTTGGGGTGGCAGGGTTAACTCAGGCCCCTTTGGGTAGGCCAGCTATCCCCTTTTCGGCTTTGCCGACGGCAGGGTATTCCTTGCCATTGGGTGATCACTTGGCTCAGGCTACCAGAGAAAAGATATGGCGAGGGGAGTACGTGGATATCTTCTCACTCCTGAACAGAGAGCCCACTAAGGAAGAAAGGGAGGGTCAGGATGAGAAGGACAAGGAGCAGGCACGCCGCCGTAAGCCGCCGCGTACCTGGGCTAACTGGCTCCCCGCTTATTTGATATACATGGCGGTGTATTTGAGGGCGCGGCCGGATCTAGCTATTCCCATGGTCCAATATTTGGACAACATATACAGGGCGATGGTAGATTTCCCGGGCCCCTCATGGCTAGCATATGATGAGGAATTCCGTATGAGGATTCCCCTGCACCCCGAGATGAGATGGGATGAGCCGTGCCAGAGACTGTGGCTCTTGTATATGACACCCACACGTCCTGCCCCGGGGGATAGATACCATTGTGGACATGCGGTCCAGCGAGCAGCTCCAGCGCAGGTTACCCGCCAAATGGCGGGGCAGGGGGTTCCAGCCCGCCTGCTGTGCTGGACTTTCTCGTCCAATGGTTCCTGCAGTCGGAAGAACTGCAGGTATAAGCACGAGTGTCCCACATGTTCTGGTCCCCATGCAGCCTCTGCTTGTCCCAAGCCTGGGGGGGTGCGAGGCAGAGGGAGGGGTGGACAGTGGGCTGGCAAGCCTGCCACGGATGGAACTAGTTCTCCGAAAGGCCCCCTCCCCAATTAAGGTGGACATGCTGGAGCGCTGGCTCGCATCGTACCCAAGGGGAGAGGACAGGGAGTATCTCATCCAAGGTTTTAAGCAGGGATTTCGTATCCCTTTTATGGGTGATAGATCCCCTCAGGATGCTCCCAACCTTTTATCCCTCAGAGGAAGGGAGGAGGTAGCCGAGGCCAGCATTAAAAAGGAGTTAGACGCGGGCAGGGTCGCCGGACCTTTTCCCGCACCCCCTTTTCCCAACCTTAAGGTTTCACCATTGGGTTTGGTTCCTAAAAAGTCCCTAGGTGAGTTTCGCCTTATTCATCATTTGTCCTACCCAGCCGGCCGATCGGTCAACGATGCGATACCTGATGACCTTTGTTCGGTCAGGTATACATCGTTCGACCATGCGCTGCGCATGGTGCGCTCGTGTGGCCCGGGTGCCTTGCTGGCCAAGTGCGACATTAAGTCAGCTTTTCGCCTCTTGCCGGTGCACCCGGGCGACTTTGAATTGCTGGGTTTTAAGTTTAGAGGGGAGTATTATTTTGATAAGGCCATGCCTTTTGGCTGCTCCATATCATGCTCGGCTTTCGAGCGTTTTAGTACCTTCCTAGAGTGGGCTTTCGTCCGCAGGTCAGGGTCCCGGTCTGTAGCCCATTACCTGGATGACTTTTTATTCGGGGGTGAACGGGGCTGGGACACGTGTGCACGTCTCCTCAATACATTTCAGACGCTAATGCAGGAACTGGGTGTCCCTTTAGCGCCCGAAAAGACCGAGGGCCCGTCGACCAAACTAGTATTCCTGGGGGTTGAGATTGATACAGTAGTACAGGCTTCTAGGTTACCGGGTGATAAGGTGTCCAGGATAGTGACCCTTATCTCGGAATTGCTGGCTAAGCGTAAGGCATCCCTGAGGGAACTGCAGGTGCTACATGGGCACCTCAATTTTGCCTGCAGGGTGGTCGCACCGGGCAGGGCTTTCGCCCGGCGCTTATGCGACGCCATGGCAGGGTTATCCAGGCCCCACCACAGAGTCAGGCTTACCCGGGGTATCAGGGCAGACATGTTTGTCTGGTTGCAATTCCTGAGGGAGTTTAATGGGGTCTCATTTTGGAGGTCTGATCTCCTGGCATCCCCCAATTTCCAGATCCAGTCTGATGCCTCAGGATCCCTGGGTTATGGGATGTACTTCAATGGGAAGTGGGCCTATGGTGGGTGGCCACCGGCATGGGCAGGCACAGGTCGCCTGCGGGATCTCACATACCTGGAATTTTTTCCCATTCTGGGGGCTTTGATGCTATGGGGCGAACAGTGGGCTAATTCGGTGGTGCATTTCTGGTGCGACAATGCTGCCGTTGTGCACATTGTCAATGCACAGACTTCTAAATCGCCCAGGGTCATGGATCTAGTGCGCCATTTTGTGCTGCGCTGCCTGCGCCTCAACGTCTTGTTCAGGGCCAGGCATGTCCCAGGGGTTAATAACGATATTGCTGACGCTTTGTCCCGCCTGCAGATCTCCCGGTTCCGCGCCTTGGCCCCGGATGCGGAGGAATTTCCCTCGCCACTCCCGGACGAGATGTGGACTATTGGCAAGGAGAGGTGAACCGGGCGATTGGCCTGTCACTAGCGCCACGCACGCGTAAGGCGTATCAACAAGCATTCAATTTGTATAGGGCTTTTGCTACTCGATTTCAATGGCCAGAGACCTGGCCCATCCCGGTGGACCATGTTCTGCGGTTCATGGTTCACCTGCATGCACAGGGCCTTGCACCTCGCACCATAGCATCCAAGCTCTCGGCGTTGGCTTTTATGGCCAAAGTAGGGGGTCATGTGGATACCACCTCTGACTTCCGTGTGAGACACGTTTTGGAGGGGTGGGTGCGCGAGCGCGGGCGTTGCCCGGATGACCGGCACCCTATTTCCCCAGGGGTTCTTACCCAGTTGGCCCGGGGCTGGCCAGGCCTCTGTTTTGATCATTATGAGGCAGCCCTTTTTCATGCAGCCACAACGGTGGCATTTTTTGGAGCGCTCCGCATCAGCGAACTCGTGATGCTGTCTAAGGCGGATGCAAGTGGTAGGGCACTGGAACTCGGAGATGTATATGTTGCCAAAGACTGGGCCCAGTTGAGGATTCGCTCCTCCAAAACAGATCAGCATGGCGTAGGCAGTGGAGTAAGACTGCTACGGTGTTCTTTGGCAGACATCTGTCCGGTTGGTGCCCTACAGGAATACCTGGCACTGCGTGGCTGGCACCACGGCCCGTTTTTCTGTCACCAAGATGGGTCTCCCCTTACTAAATTTCAGTTTTGGAAGGTGACAGCCAGAGCCCTCACCAGGGTGGGACTACCAGGTGCCCGTTATGGCACACATTCGTTCCGTATTGGCGCAGCCTCTACAGCAGCTGCTTTTGGGTACTCTGGGGCTGACATACGTAGCATGGGGAGGTGGGGCTCACAATGTTTTCAGTTTTATGTGCGCCCACTCCCGCCATGAGTACCAATCCAGTCACCTTACCTTCCTTTTTCTCAATTTTCTTACAGACCCTGGGTGTCGTATTACACCGGTGACAGTATGGCTGGTGGGCCACAGCTATGTGCTCAGGGCAGCGCGTTACGCTGCGGCGACAGAGTGGGGACCCCGACTGGGACTGGGTGACCACGCCAGTCTCTCATGGCACGGTAAGCCTGGGATGTTATGGCGGGAGCTGCGGCCTTTCCTTTTTTCTGGCCTGGGGGCTGACCCGCCTGACATTCTAATCATCCACTTGGGGGGCAATGATTTGGGCCAGGTCACCGGCTTATCGCTCAAGCATGCGATTTGCGAGGACCTCGCCTACTTGCATTATGTCTGGCCTGCCACAGCCCTGGTTTGGTCGGACATTGTTCCGCGCCACTCTTACAGAGGGGGCGTTAACCTCCTGGCCCTTGACCGAGCTAGGCGCGCGGTCAATAAGGCAGTGGCGCGGTTTCTCACCACCAGGGCTTGGGGACGGGTTAGTCATCACCCCGATATTAGTCTACAAAATTGTGACTTGTATGCAGGGGATGGGGTCCATCTGTCGCGAGGAGGTATGGACCTCCTGTTGGGTGACTGGCGAGCAGGCCTGTTGACCGAGCTGACGGTCTGGGGGGGGGCGTCAGGTCTTCTGTGAAGCCCCTCCGTGTGGCGGGTAGCACTGGTAAGGTAAACAGTATGACCCACAAGTATCCGGCAGGTTCGCAATTGACTGGACAACACTAGACAGGAATAAAGTAGTTAAACGTTGTCCGGTCAACGACGAATCAGGCGATGGGGTGATGATGATTGCTAACCAGCATGCATCACCCCTGTGATTTCACGGATACGCGTCAGAGGGTGGGGTCATGAGTTAGTTATTGACTACGGTCAACAATTTGTTTGTTGTTAACAAACAAATTGATACAATTTGATACATTGTAACCAATTGCCGTTGGCAATTTTGGGGTGGTACCTTACCAGTGTTACTTCGGCCTGCTTGCCTTAGGAATTATGATTGGTCGTTTTACCAATACAAATTTATAATTCGGACTAGGGCATTGAATCAATAAATGTGGCCCTTTGCTGTTATCCACTTTCAATGTTGTCTGTGTCCGTTATTGGGGGGGTGCGCCTGCAATGCAAGCGCGGCGCCAAAATGGCCGCCGCGCCCTTTGCGGGCCCCCCCCCACAGGACAGAGAATCCGGGTAGTTAGGGGCGTGGCCAGCTCCCTTATAAAAGGGGTGGCCACGAGGCAGCCGCGCTGCCATTTTGCCTCAGCGACGGAGCGGAGAAATTTTTTTCCCCTCCACCCCCTCCCTAGTTAACAGTGTGATTATGGTCGCTTCGGGGCCGGGTGGGAATTTTTGGTTGGGACCCATATTGGCTTCGGGTCCTGGCTTTTTTGCCCATCCCACACTGTTGCTATGGTTTGATATAGGGGTCTTTCTTCGTTCCTACTGTTGACTTTGGTCACATGGGCGGGTAGCACTGGTAAGGTAAACAGTATGACCCACAAGTATCCGGCAGGTTCGCAATTGACTGGACAACACTAGACAGGAATAAAGTAGTTAAACGTTGTCCGGTCAACGACGAATCAGGCGATGGGGTGATGATGATTGCTAACCAGCATGCATCACCCCTGTGATTTCACGGATACGCGTCAGAGGGTGGGGTCATGAGTTAGTTATTGACTACGGTCAACAATTTGTTTGTTGTTAACAAACAAATTGATACAATTTGATACATTGTAACCAATTGCCGTTGGCAATTTTGGGGTGGTACCTTACCAGTGTTACTTCGGCCTGCTTGCCTTAGGAATTATGATTGGTCGTTTTACCAATACAAATTTATAATTCGGACTAGGGCATTGAATCAATAAATGTGGCCCTTTGCTGTTATCCACTTTCAATGTTGTCTGTGTCCGTTATTGGGGGGGTGCGCCTGCAAAGAGTAGACACATAAGTTACCTTAGTTTCCCCACTATGCTGAAATGTACCATATTTGCATTTATAACTGAAGTATCTTAAGATAGCTACCTATATTAACATGTGAAAATTTTAAGCGAAATATCTTTTTTTTTTAGTGGTATCTTTCATCTACCAGGCCACCCTCACTTTTGGGGGTGCAGTTAAGTAGGAAGTAGAGGCAGGAAGTGTCAAAAGCTTCACCTCTATTCCTTAATACCTAAGACCTATCATGTTCTTTATCCCAGGAAGCTTCACAAATAATCCATTTTTTCATGAATCTAAATAAGGGTGGATTTAGCTGTAAATCTGGAACAACAAGATATTACCTAATCTGGTACACCAGGTGACTGCTGGGTAAGAAGTAAGGTAAGGATTCCCCCAAGGGCCTCTCTTCAAAAACAGGTCTAAATGTCTTACACAATTAGCTAAAGCCATAAGCTACAAAAGATGGTAAGCATTTGCCACGTTGCTCGTAACCAGCTTATTTGGGGGTGGGGATCCTTCTGTATCCCAATATAGACGTTTTTTCCAATGAATTTGAAATGCAAAAAAAAGTTACCTTTCTATTATTCCAAGTTGATACTACTTTTAAAAAGACAGACTTTGAATCCTTTGGGTATTAAGTTGAACATTTAAAGAAGAAAATGAATTAACAAGTGCATTGGAATAAATAAAAACAACAAAATAAAATGTTGGCCCATAGTACAAGACCTTGTTAATATTTTTTACTCAACGCTCAATTATCAGTAATATACTTGAGGAATATCTCCATTTTATCTTCCCAGAGAACACTGTACCTTCACATTTTAAATGATCATGTTTCAAGAAATTACAAAGGATAATACATCCAGTTTTTGAAAGAATGTCTACTATTTCTCTTAATTAGGTTTTTGGACTGCCCTTCCAATAATATTAAGAGTAGCTCAAGATAGTACCATAGCATAAAAGCATGCTTTGTTTGATATATCACATGCAGGAGCATAGCTTGCAAATGCAGTGATTATCCTTTTAAAAATCTCAGAGTTCATTTTTGTTAGAAAACAAAAGAAGAACCTGCATCTGTTCACAGAAATGAAGCAGTTATCAACACATCCTTGTCTTGGAGCTGTTTGGTTCCAAGTATGCCATTTTGTCAAACAATTTCATCTACCTTATCTTGCACGGTATCTGTCCAAAATACCCTACGCAGGTGAAAATGAAAATCCACACCAACAGCGACCCCACGATTCTGAGATTGTACCAAAGTTCGAAAACTTCTTCCATGAACATCTCCAATCAGCAAATCACGGCCATTAGAAAATATGAGAGAGGCAACTCCAGCTGAAAATATGAATGGCATCAGTGCAAAATGTATTATGTATATAGCCATGGATGTATACCTCAAAGAAATGAGAGATAAAATGGAAAACTTAACAGTAATCCTTTAATTTAGCCTTCCCAGAGTGAGAGTCCTCCAGATGTTCTTGACTTCTCAATAGACAAGTGATGGTGAACCTTGGCACTCCAGTAGTTCTTGAACTTTGATTCTCAGAAACCTGATCAGCAGGAGTGCTGAGTTGGGCTTCTGGTAATTGAAATCCAAGAACACTTGGAGTGCCAAGGTTCGCCATCACAGCAATAGACTAAGGCCCAATATTCAAAGTGTGGGGTGCCAGCACCAGGCTTAAAAACAGCCTCTGAATATCTATTTAGGATATTATTATTTTATGACAACTGTAATTTTTATGTACCAGATATACTCGAGTAGAAGCTGAGTTTTTTTGCCCCAAAAGGGAACACGATTTATACTCGGGTCAATAACTACTACCGTCCCAAGACTGTGCTGGATTGAGATGTGCCAACAATAATTTTACCATATTTTCATGTATTTTGATTATTGAAACTCACTAGGAGCTGCTGCATTTCCCACCCTCGGTTTATACTCAGGTCAATCTATTTTCCTGGGGTTTCAGGTCAAAATTGGGTACCTTGGATTATATGCGGGTTGGCTTATACTCAAGTATATATGTTACATATTATGATTAGACTGCTCCAAGTTACCCATGCAGCTATTTGCTTATCCTACAGGTGCTTATGATAACCTTACAGATACCTATTCAACACATTTAACCAATTATATGATAGAAGCATGCACGTAGTTAGGGATTGTGGCAAAAAACATATCTTTGTTGCAATCTGCAAATTGGTCTGGCTTTTGTCATGTTGGCAGAAGATGAACAACTAAATGCACATCTTAATATATAAAGGAACATTGCTAGCTTTCCTTTTAAGACAGTACAAAATACAATCTAATGGAAACTAATCACATTCATTGATTTCAATGGTAGGATTCAACACACTGAAATCAATGGGCTTCACTTTGGCTGGGATATGGTTTATTTGTGTAGCTTAGTGAAGGAAACTAGGGCTACCTAGTGCCTGATCTTTCATCAGCATCTCATCAATGGAAAATATGGGACAAGCAGTGACAGCACAATATCATGGAAGCACTACAGCACTTTTGGCATGTCTGCCTTTTATTTCAGAACATTTCACTTTATGCTAGCATATAACTGGCTTTTCTTTCAAGTCCCTAAGAACTGACAAGAAAGTGCTAGTTTACAAACCATCATCCAACAAGAGAGAGAAATGTATCTCCTTACATGAGACATTGGCACGGCAGTGGCGATGATGCTCTAGGACATAACCTTCTACACAGCGACACTGGTGGTGGCCAACACGGTCTTCACACACTTGATCACAAACACCCCACATCTTGCAGTCATCAAAGTCTGTAGCATGGAAGGTTGTAAACTTTAAGATTCCATTTGATTGAAGACATGTATCAATTATCATATGTTAATATAGAGAATATGAAGTAACTTTCACTATTCATTACATGGAAATGTCAGATGTTATTCTTCTTAAAATACTATTTTAAAGTCCAAAAGGAAGCAACAGTGGAGATCTATGACCAGGTTATTCCAATGTTGCTATTTTAACAGGAAAGAGGCTGTAAAGAATTCTGGTTTTTAATCAGAGTGGAAGGTGATCTAGCTAGAGGAGACCAACCCACTTCCACAACCAGCACAGCTGTTTCTATTAATGTCCAGTGTTGCATTTGCATTTTGAAGGAGTGTCTATGTTTAGATCCTTGGAGGGGGAAACAAAACCAGGCAACTACCTGCTCATAACTGGTCTTCAAAAATATCTTCCATACAGTTGGCAAACACATTTGGTATGTAAGAGATCCTAGCACAAATCTGCTGGCCTAACTTGGAAATTATTTTCTAACAATGCCCCCCCCCCACACACACACACACACACTTCAAGAATTATTTAAACTTTTTTTAAAAAGCATCTCTCTTCTCACATGCAAGCTACAGATATGTTAGGAAGCCTTCTATATATTCCTACCCTAATCTAACATACCCTTCTTCCATTACAAAAATGGAGAGAACATCTACTATATTTACATATTAAGCACATGTTCCACTCTATATTTTCAAGAACATGAGGTATAGTAGGAAGGTGTAAAGTTAGGTCCTAAAATGCCCCAAACATCTGGACTTATTTCAGAGAGTGGACCTCAAGCCTAGTAGCAGCCATAATACTCAGTCCCACTATAAAGTTCCAATGATTTGTCCCCAGAGTAATAGTCATCACAGGAGCATGCTGCCTTGAATCAATATGGATGTTTTTGCATCCAGTTTAATGAAGACTGTATGGAGTGAATCGGTGAGCACAGAAGATAACATCTTAGATTTGGCTATATGTTTCAATTATCAAATACAGTATACATTGGGTTTACTACACAGCCATTAAACAACCTGTCCTAGGAGGACTTTGGCACATCAGAACCACTCGGCGCTTAATCAAACCCAATGATTACATTGGATTCTAAGTCCCATCAGCTCAGGCCAGCAGGGCCAATAGTCAAGTAGGGTTGAAACTGTATTCCAACAACATTTGGACAGCTAAAGACTCTTCATCCCTAGATTAACCTAATATGAAAATCCAAGAGAAATATGCAAGAATATTCTCTGATCCTTTGAAAATGGGAAAGAAATTTAAATAAATTGAGATACATGTTCCTCAAATGCAATCAGTTCTGGGTATTGAATTCATGAAGTGCACAGCAACTATACTAAATCAGAGGATAGTTAACTTGGTCTGATTTGTGACTCATGGAAACTGCTTTTCTTAACAGATGATTACATCACCTTGAAGAGGTTTCTTAGCATTCTGTCTAACTGGAAGGACAAGTCTAAATGATCAATCTTTCACATTTATTGCGTGTTACCATTGCTTTCTCATCACAGTGAAAAGAGTGCAATTCTGTAACAAATCAGAAAATCTTAACATTTTGGACTGAAACATCTCAGAAGCCACACTTGACCTAGATTGCTTCTTCTTCTGTCCTCTCACAACAATTATATCAAGATCAACCGTTAGATTATTGAAACTAATTTGGACACAGCTTTTAGCATTAGAAGCTTAAACTCTGCTATCTGAAAATACCAGTAAGGACAACTGAAATTGGATTACTTCACAGGTAATGGCTTTTCAGCTGCTGCCTGAGTCAGGCACCATGCAGAATGAGCTAACAGATAGAGGTACAGCTCACACTGAACCAGAGTTTGTAAATGAGTACTACTCATAACCATCCATCCGTCTTCTGTGTTTGCGTATACACACACACACCAAGTGTTGTATCAGAAAGGTGGCTAAGCTAGAGTGTTTTCTCTGTTGTTTGGTTTTCTGTAAGAAAGAAATGTTTTCTAGGGAGAGCATTCAGTCCCTTGCACTTCCCCCTCAGCCTAATGTGGGGCAGTCAAGTGGGACAGGTTACCACCTTGGTGAGTGCTAGGCCAAAAGGTAAAGGAATGGATTACACATCCTTATTGCCCTAGCTCTTTTAATTTCAAACACTAAATACTGCAAGATAATGCCAGATCACACATATATAAGATCTGCTGAATAGGGTGGGAATAGCTCTGGGTTTTTCATCTCATCAGTGATCTACAGAAATAAACCAATCCAAGCCCAAGATTAAAAATGGCCTACAAAACCTGGGACCAACTAAAGTTAATGTAGCCTCTCTAACATGTTTGATGGTCCATTGGGTGCTGTGCAACATCCTTGTTCTGACAAGCAGGAAGAGTCAAGGCTACTGAACTCAACTGAGACCTATGACCGTGATGGCGAACCTTGACACTTCAGATGTTCTTGGACTTCAATTCCCAGAAGCCCAAACACGCTGTGAATCCACACGAATGGGTTTACTGTGATTCATCTGGCCCGCGCCACCCTTGTCGCTCCTGGAAGCGGAAGTAAAACTCACTTCCGGGAGCGACAAGGGCAGCACAGGCCTGATGAATCACCATAAACCCATTTGTGTGGATTCACAGGGTGCTTTGGCTTCTGGGAATTGAAGTCCAAGAACATCTGGAATGCCAAGGTTCGCCATCACAGACATATGATTTGGTGATTCACAAGCTGTGCAGGTCTAGTTCTCTATTTGGCATTTGGCCAATGTTGCCTCAACATAAGGTGAAGTTCTACTGAAAACAGAGACACTGTACAGTTAATTACTCCATAAGGGGATATATGGGGCTTTCAGATAGGTGCAAGAATGTTTACTATTTAAAGTATGTGCATAGTCCCATAATGCTTGTTTTTGGAAAATTCCAGAAAACTCTTCAATACCTGGCCTAAGTAGAATGTGATCTGATTCAGCATGTTTACTTCACCTGTATTTACTAAAACCATTTTTTAAAATAACATCTGAATAGCTCGGAAATATTTCTGCTGAAACATATGATTAGGAAAGAAATAGAATACAGTACAATTGTGCCAAAAAAAAGAGTGTAGAACATTTTTCTGATAAGGTGTTACTATGAATACTTAAACCTAACATAAAATGGTGAACAGATCTTATGCAAACAGCATTCCAGTCAGCAGTAAATAAAAAAATTCCCAGTTTTAATCTTGATTTTTATTTGAATTGCATAGCTCAAAGTAGATTCTTATTTTATAGTGGTTTGAATTATTCTATGTATTTATGGTTTTGTATTACTCCTCACTTACAGATACATAAAACATATATGTACTTTGGTACACAATCACACACTTCAAAGACATACCAATCTGAAAAAGTCTAATTACATCTTTAAAATTGTGCAAATTCTTATGCTTTAAATATAACATGTATTGCCTTGCATTTCTTGTTAGATTTATTTTGAACATATCAAAATAATATGGTTATCTTTTTATATTAATTGGACTTCTTCTTTGCTTCCTCTTTTACCCCATCAGATGTTGGCTTTGATATTGGAAGAACTTTAATAGTAAGTTTAGTACAAGAGTAGACAAGGAAAAGGAACACGTCTGTAAAGTACTGTGGAGATGGTATCTCACCCCGATTAGGTCTAAACAAATGAATAATAACAAAACTGACTTGTGCGAGACGTAATGAAGATAAAGAAACATATATGCATATGTGGTGGTTCTGTAAAAAACAAATAGATTCTGGGAAATAGTTGAGAAGGAAATAAATAATATCATAGGCACAACAATAAAATTAGAACCTTAACTTGCCATATTAGGAGACATAGGAGAATTAAAATGAAAAGAGAGTAAAAAAGAACTAGTTCTGACATTGTTACTAGTTCCCAGATGGATAATAGCAAAAGAATGGAAGAATAACAAAGGTTTAAATAGGAATAGATGGTATGCAGAAGTGTGGCAATTAGCATTGAACGAAAGATTAACTACTGAATTAAGGTTAAAACAAGGATTAAAGGTTAAAATGCCCTTTTGGGAAATCTGGGAACCTTTTTTACAGTATGCTTTATCCAATGAAAAAAGAGTAAAACCTGGTCCTGACATGATCCAGTTTTGGAAGATATGAATGTGTGGTGCTCATCGAAACACACTGCAGATTTAATGTAATCACGGGTGGTGGGACTCCAGTAGAGATGAAGAGTAGAAAATTAACAAAGGGTCTCATAGCAGTGTAATTCCTCTGGGAAGGGGTAAGCATCTTTATTTATTTATTTTGTTCTTGTTTCATTTTAATAAGTTTCAAATGTTTAATTGTTTTATTTTAATGTTTATATGTTGTAATTATGATGTGTCAATAAAAATTTTAAAAAATTGAAAAAAGAGTAGACAACATAATTTTAATACTAAGCTGATTATTTAAGAAAACATGAGTAGAAATAAATTCAAGAGATAGAGAGAGAAAATATTTGTGAGCCTTATGTTTAAAGGTAAAGGTAAAGGTCACCCTTGCTCGAAGGCCAGTCATAACTGACTCTAGGGTTCAGTGCTCATCTCTTGTTTCATAGCCGAAGAGCCAATGCTGTCTGCTTCTGCAGGTGTTTCCGTGGTCATGTGGCAAGCCTGATTAGACACCGGAGCACATGGAACACTGTTACCTTCCCACCAAAGTGGTCCCTATTTATCTACTTGCAATTTCTTGCTTTTGAACTGCTAGGTTGGCAGGAGCTGGGACAGAGAGGGGAACTCATTCTGTCCTGCAGTATTCAGGTATCAAACTGCTGACCTGCTGCCTTCCAGTCAGCCTCTTAGCCACTTGAGCCACTTTAGGTTATTGTAAAATAATGTTATTATCATTTAAAATGTATATTTATAAATATTTTTGGTTGTTCTGCTGTAAACAATTGTCAATGATATCTGAATATTTTAAAAGGGCAATTCCCCCCCAACCCTTTTTCTTCTTATGTATTCTTCCCTTTTTTAAAAAAAAAATTTTAAAATAATAATAATAAAACTGTGCAGAATTCAGATTATTTTGCTTCGGATTTCTTCTCCCCCCACCCACCCCGCTCAATTCCTCTACTTCCAGATCAAAGGTTACAGCTTAGAAAAGGAGATATTGACAAAACTCACATAACAGCTACCTAGAATATATGCTGTATATTGGATCAAAATTTGAGCTGGGCTGAATGTCTGTAGATTTCTACGGACGGACATAATGAAACTATTGAATGAGAAGGAGGCTGACTAGTATTTCAGACAATTTGGTTGAAGAGATTCTCCAAGCTTGGCTATTTGGAGATTGTTCAGGGACTGGATAACGTCTGATGCCCAACAGCAGAGAGCAGCCCTCCGACAATGTCACAGTATAACTCAGTCTGGTACTTAAGATTCCCCCTCCAACTGTCAGTAATATGGAAGTCCCGCTACCAATGATTTTAGACAATATATTCTTGACTGTCACATTTTTTAAAAAAGTTTTTAAAAAATTAAATATATTTCATGTTCTTCACTTACCAACGCAGGTGCGACTGTCATTGCTGCTGATTATGTATCCTGCAGGACAATAGCATGTCCCTCCAGATGGGGAAGAATGACAGCGGTATTGGCAGCTCAAGGCCGCGCAGCGAGATATGTCTACAAACAAATCAAAAGGTGGTTTTTAATGCTTGTATTATACACACAGGTATCAACAACTTTGATTTACAAATTTAAAAGAAGTAAATATACTAACCTGCCTCAGCATGTCAGCAAAAGAAAGGAAGAAAATTAAAAAGAAGAAACCTCAAAATATTGTACACTAACAATTGTACTTCAGCATGAGCTTTCATAGATCAAAATACGAATGGCATATGTCTTCAGTAAGTACTCAATAAAATAGCCAAAATCAAATCAACAATCAGGTAACCTCTATTGTTTCTTTTGCCCATGGATGCTAAAATGTGCACAATGTAAAAACATACAATGAAAATCAGGTTAATCAGTGTTAGTGCAACTCCACCAACAGCTGTGACAGTCCAAGAGCCATGGTCAAGAATATAACTACTGGGAGGATGTCTCAGCACTAGATCAGAGATGGGAAGCCTCTGTCCCTTCAGATGTTGTTGAATTAGCTAATCTAGCTCAGGACCAGTGGTGGGCATCAGCAGGTTCGCACCAGTTTGCCAGAACCGGTGGCAGAAATTCTGGCTGGCCATGCCCAGGGCCGCCATCAGAGGGGACCATCAGGATTCCTGACCCGGGCCTGGGGATGACAGGGGCCCGGCAGTGCCAGGAAACCACTGATGTGTGCATGCACAAACAAACCATGCGTGTGCAAAAAACCACAGGGGCGTGGTGGCACCGGGAAACAAATGATGTACGCATGTGCAAACAAACCACGCATGCACAGAAAACCACAGGGGCATGGCCAAAATGGGGGGGGCACATACCGGGCCCAGAAATTTCTGATCCTGGCCTTGGCTGCACCCATCCAAGTTTTGAAATAAAGTAGTCCTAATTCAGGTGCAACATTTATTATTATTTATTTATTTTATTTAAATTTATATGCCGCCCAATTAGGAGAACCCGACTCAGGGCGGCGTACAACAGTTAAAAATGTATAAAAACAGATTTTAAAATCCCAAATCGCCCACTCACTTCCCCACCCTACTACCCCCCACCTCAATTAAAAGAATAAAAAGAAATAAAAGGGAATGGGGGAATACAACAACACAAAGGGAGGGATATTAACTAAGTACTAACTGGAGATGAGCCAACAGGCTGAAGCCATATTCCCATTAAGGCCCCACACCTGCCCTACCAGCCAGGTTTTCAGACTTTTCCTGAAGGGCATCAGTTCTGTCTGTAGCCTCAATTCTGTTGGAAGGAGGTTCCAGAGGGCTGGCGCGGACACGGAGGCTTTACCCCTGGCCATGCCCACCATACCACACCCACAGTGTGGTAGTAAAATTTTTTGCAGCCCAACACTGACTAGGACTTATGAGAGTTGAGATTCAACATTACACGGAAAACCACTCTCATGTTGCTGATAGTGTTTTAATTTGAATATTGTGGTGGTTTTAGTATTTTTATACCATCTGGCTGTTCTCTGCATTTTTTTCTTTTGCGTTTTTATTCCAGGTGTTTTTTTGAACTTGCAATTCTGATGTCCCATCCATCTTTGTACTAATACTCACTGCAGAGTCTGCCTGTCGTTATGTTTGTTTCATCTTCTCCAGCAGGGCAGTCTGGTGTCCCATCACACACTTTACCAACTGGGATGCACTGTCCTGATACAGGGCAGGCCCATTCACCAGGGAAGCAATCTCGCTGACCACTTTCTAAGGGGGGGAAATGGAGAGTCAACACACAATACTGTCAAATTATTTTTTAGAATTGCATTAGGTACTTCCAGAGATTTTTGTCATTAACTTTCCAGCAATATAACTTAGAAAAGTGGCAAGGAAATTAGTGAAACAGGAGGACATAGTTACTGAGAGTCCCTGAATCACAGCATTTTGCATAAAGTATATGGTTTCCATGCAAAAGTGGCTTTTCACCAAACCTCCACTCATATATACGTAGGAGGAGACTGAGACAAAGAAGCAGCCTCCCCAAAGAGTGAAAAGCATTATGTGTATACGTGGACATCCTCAGGGCAATTTATTTATTTATGGATTTATATCCCGCCCTTCTGATGGGGGACACCACTGCAATGGCATGCAGCTGGCGAATCGTTTCTACCCAGAAGCATGAAACCATACCATACCCATCAAGCACAGCTCCGCAAAATACGGGAAATTACTGCACATGCGTGGGCAGTAACCCTTTTGCGCATGCGCACCATGGGCACACATGTGCAGTAACCCCTTTCCCCGCTGTTCAAATACGGGATGGCGGCGGGAAAGGGAAGGAATTAGCGCTGAAAAATGGGAAATCCCGGCCAATATGGGATTAGTTGACAGGTATGAACCATACACTTACTGATGAGAGAAATGACCCAAAGGTCCTCTTCAAGACCGTAAATGATAACAATTTATGTTAACATATAGAAGGAACTCTTAGCATAACTTTGCTGAAAATGGAAATGTGACATCTTTTGCATTCAAGAATAACACAGAACTGATCAGCATTGGCCAAATGTTCTTGGGATGGGTCTAGTTGCTGAGAGTCCAAAAATAAAGAAGTGCCATTTAAAAAAACACACAAGTATTATAGTCTTCTCAATGGAAAATACTGAGGAGGACAACATAGAAATCTTTATAATTGAACTGACTGTATGTATAACAACATCAATTTATAAACCATCTAATATGCCCTTTTGACTAATAGGGGAAATCAAAAAACTCACTTTCTAGTTGGAGACTTCAACAGCCATAGCAATATTTGGGGCTAGTAACATGATGACACAAATGATGAAGCCATTATAAAATAAGCAGAAATCCACTCAATGTGCCTTATATATGACCCTAAAACTACCCGGTAGGCAGGTTACAATCTAGATCTAATTTTTCTTAGTAAGCCTATAGCTCAACAGTGCATTAAGAGCATAAGTGATCCAATTCCAAACAATCAGCACAAATCTATTCTATGTCAGATCTACTCAGCCATCCAAATTCGACCTGCAACATTCAACCTGCAGACATAATTTCAAAAAAAGGCAACTGGGAAAGTTGTAAGAGGCAGCTGTGCTTCAGATTGCTCTTCTATTATAAACTATTTTCCATTTGTAAGTTTTATTGTTGAATGTTCTTATTCCAAGAGGGTGCAAAAACTAATTAAATCTCAAGTCTCATTTCAAAAAAGAAACACTCACTACTTAGATGAAAGACACATTAAATAACCAGAGTAGAATGAATCTACTCTACTGTGGCATATATTATCCACCGTCAACGGCTGCTCGAACAGTTCTACCTCCTCACTAAAGTGGTGGAGGTGGTTGTTCTTGTTACTTGCCATCAAGTTGCCTTCAACTTATGGTGACCCTATTAATGAGCGCTCTCCAAAAGAGTGATTCAAGATCCAAGTTCAAGCAAAGAAATGTCACAGGCCAAAAATGTTTTAAGTTTCAAGAGGACAGTAATAATGATTTCATTTGCAAAAGAGACTCATGAAACCATTTGATTTTATTATTTACCACATCCTGCTTCATCATCATTATCTTCACAGTCATCGTCGCCATCACAAATCCAGCTCTGATGGATACAGCGACCGCTTCGGCAAGTGTAGAAATCCCCTTTACAAGTTGTATATGCTACAGAAGAGAACAGCAAATGTCTGTCACCAAAAGGAAAAAGTCTTTACATACCAACATTTAAAGTTACCCCTTCACCTAAAATATGTTTAAGTGGACATACAGCTAACTGGAGCCAGCTCTTCTCGGGAAGTCTAAACCTGGAGTTCTCAACCTTTTAAAGCCAGGGGCTGGGTCGCACTCCCTCAGATAGCTTTGGGTGCCATTTTGCCCTTCCTCCACCACATGGCACTTCCTGGTGTGGTGGAGGCGGGGGGGGCACATGAAATGGCGCCATGGGCTGCATCTGGGACACAGGTTGAGAATCCCTGGTCTAAATCCTCATCACTCTGACTTGGCATGACTTTTTTTGCTACCTGGCCTGCAAGCAGGGGAAACTATATCTAAACTATGTAAAATGAGTAGTACAAGGCAATCACTGCTATTTGCTGCAGAAGCAGGAGAAAAGCTGGCTTTAATGAGGCAGGAGGAGATTGCAGACCCAAGCAAAACAGCCTTGTGCTTCAGTTTCTAACCTGCCAAAAATCCACACTAATCTGCAGTAACAAATTTATTACAGAAAATTATACACAAGAAGAAAGTTACAAGTGATACTATACCTATAATATATTATGTATAGAGCTATAAGAGGATGAAATAGGCTACAACGTATATTGGCTACACAGGAACAGTCTGGGCAAAACATAAGGAGTGGATCCCAGCATCAGGTGACCTGCCTGCCACCTCATACCTCAGCCCCTGCTAGTCAATCATGGAATGGTTGAATGCCAACTGGGTACAAACTGGGTGGAAGACCACTGGAGGGCTGGAAGGGATAACTTGTCTGGGTTAGGGCTGGCTACCCATCTTCCATATCCAGGAGCCAGTCCTATGTACAAAATCACGACTTCACTGCAGCCAATGACTGCATGTATAGATTCAAGACAATACAGCTTATACCATACTACATTATAAATTAACATTATCGTGTATGGAATATAGGGTGTGTTGGTAGACAAAAGCTTTGGTTGGATCCTGCCCTTGTACGTCTTTAGCAAACCAGAAGGGAAAACTCTTCCTCACAGTCTGCCAGGGAAGACATTCTTATTCTTTTGCATCAGCCAGGCTGATTCCCATTGACTAGCTTCCTCCACTCATTATGCTGCCCACACCAAGGCAGGAGACAGCCTGGAAAGGAGCTGCTGGTACAGATGGCTAGGAGGCACATGGTAGCCAGCACCCACATTCCAAGCCATGCCAGGCTACCTGTGGAATCCCTGACCAAATCTTCCTTCAAAGAAATATATTATCTAGCAGATGAACAGGGTGGATCCTGCTTTGCAAAATACAGTCTTGTTTTAAGAACTATCTAATCCAAACCTGGTTGAAAAAATATAAATAACAAACAACAGAGTAGGGGCCTTGAAACTGCCCATCAGCAACTGAGGAGTCACATAAGTCACTTGCTCAGTTTTCCTCATAATAGTGAGATCTAGTGTTCATCCATTAAAATTGTAGTATTATTTCTAAATGTGCACCAATAAATTGAATTTTAAAATGTAAATTATGGAATATTATGCCTTCTTTTCAGCAATGTTATTGCTTCTCTTTTGCCAGTGATACAAGTAACTACCATAGGAAAGGAGCCTAAGATATTTGAACTGTTCTGAGATGGGAAAACATGTATTTAGTTTAGTTTATGACTACAGAGAAGCCCAGGATATATTTTCTAGGAATTTCAGATTCAGAGTCCCATTGCTCAGTATTCATTTTGCCAGAATACCTTTATTAGACTAACCAAATAGGCACAAAAATCTATATACAAGCGTTTGTCCCTTGTTGACTAACCTAACAAAGGTATTACCACAACATGATTCTGTAGTTTATCTCATGACCAAGAAGGCTACCTGTTCTTTTTGCCATCTTCTCCGTGCATCCCAGTGTCAAATGGGCCATCTCCACAAAAACATACTCCATTACTGACAAAACCATCTGGTTTTTGAAAAGTATGTTAGCCACTTAATGTAATGCAACCATGGGTGTATGCCAGACGTATTTCTAAGGCAATCAGTCAATCAATGTGACAAGTGCAAATGCACACATATCAAGGCTATTTTAAACATTTATCACAATGCAAAACCTATAAGTTTTGTTTAGTATATAATTTAAGTTAGAACACAATCCAGAAAGCAAGCCCTTTTTTATTCTAAAGGAGAGAGCAACGAAAGTGAAAACCAACATACTGCAGGAGTTTTCATCGCTCTTGTCTCCACAGTCGTCATCATGGTCACAAACAAAGGCTCGGGGGACACATTCTCCATTTGCACACTGGAATTGAGTACTGGAGCATCTATGAGCTGAAAAGAATGAAGGGTGTAAGAAGGATGTCCTAGAAAGAACCCCCAGTGTTTAACTTATTCTATGTACCCAAGACTGGGCGTGTCAATTGTTCAGGCCGCGCAAATGCAATGAGCACTTACTACAATTGGCTTCATCCGAGGCATCTCTGCAGTCCACTTTGCCATCACAGTGCTGGCTTGCATTAAAACAGGCTCCATTGGAGCAAGACAACTGGTCACATGTTGGGTACTCTGCAGGAGAAAAGAGATGTCAATGTGTCTGACCAAACCAGCTTGACTATCAGGTGAGCAGAAGGGAGGTGAAGATCTATTGTCATGTGTCCATGTCATCTGCAATAGAGCAGCAAAGGTTTTGTCACTTGGTGGACTAACAGCTGCAACAACTGCCCCTTTCCTCTTGCATCAGGCTGCTAAAAATACTTGAAAGAAAAACAGGAATGGGTTTTCTGCGAAAGTTTTGCAAGCATTGGTTGCTAGCTCAAAATTCCAGAGTTGAGCACAATTCTTCCTTCTTAGAGTATATACAACTAACTGCCTTGCCCTCTACCTCATACCTGGTTTTGGCTTGTAAATCTTGTGTAAAAACACAAATTAGTTCAGTTAAATTTAAACTTTGCTCAGCTCTGAACTAAATTATACATTTGTTTTCTTTTTCTTCATACAACAAACAGAAATAATGGAAATCCAAGCTGCAGCAGTCTTCTACCAGCTTTCCTCATGGGTTACAGTCTGGGAATTATGATAGTGAATCAAACACTCAATGACACTAGGTTGGGGAAGGTTGCTTTGGGACATAAACAGTTTTTAAATCTCTGCTTTCTGTGTCTTGAATAGTCTATCAGTTTAGGCCAGGAGTTCTCAACCTTTTTAAGCCATGGGCCAGGTCACACTTCCTCAGACAGTTTCGGGGGTCGGAAGGCCATTTTGCCCTTTCTCCAACACATGGCACTTCCTGGTGTGGTGGAAGTGGTGGTGGGCCACATGAAATGGTGCCATGGGCCGCAGGTTGAGAATCCCTGGTTTAGGCAATACTCTGAGATAGATGCGTAAACATAATAACAATTCACAGAAGACTATTTCCAAAAATAAATCTATTCAAAATAGTTTTGAAATATTGGAGCCAGCTTTAGAATTACTTTTATCTTTTTCAAGTCTTCTCGGAAGAAGCTGAGAGATTATTGGACCTCATGAGCTCTCAACTCACTCAGACATTTTATAGGCTGAATGAGGATCCATAGATATTTTCAACGTTGGAACTTTTTTTTACTGACGAAGTTAAAACTTTTTTAAACAAACATCTTCCATAGTAAAAAAATAAACTGGGAGTATCTATACTTTAATTCAGTTCTTATTCCCCCCCCCCCCCCCAGATTTTACAAAAACTGGGGCATGATTCCTTAGACCATATGATTGCTTGATTCTACAAGAGTCTTTTTTCACAACTCATTGGGGGGGATCATTTCTAGAAGTTTAATACTTTTTTAAAAAAAAAACAAATCTTCCGCTGTTTCATTTCAATGTGGGGTGAGAGGTCAACATTTCAAATTCATTTCCTAAATGAATATAAAGGAACAGCTGTAGAATCTTGGGAGAGAATGGCAAGATAATCATCAAGGACAGCTAGTCATTAAGGACAAACGGGATTATCCAGACAAAACTGAAACAGCTGCTAGCTGGCAGGTATATAGAGTCCAAATAGAGAGTATTACCAAAATGCTTCATTAACACATTCTTCAGCCACTCCTTCATCCTGATGTATCCAAGGAGTTAAGCAAATAGTATCCACAACAAGCAGCAAAGCACTGTGAACTTTTGTGAATTACATTTCCAACAAAAGAAACACACTAGCATTAACATTTTTTGTTTTTTGTTTTATTTACGCTCTGATACACTAGCATTAGTATTCCTTTGCTACTGGTGAAATTTTGGTTTCTTTCTGGCCACGTAGTACGTACAACAAGAAAGGTTTTATTGGTGTTGTTGTTTTTTTTAAAAAAAGATGGATTACTAGCTCTCATTTAACCATTAAATAACATATGTGTATTTTTTGTTGTTCTTCAGTCACACAGTCGATTCTGACCCTTTGCGACCCCATGGACCATTCCCCGCCAGGCACCTCTGTCCTTCACCATCTTCCTCAACCCGCCCAGCTCTGCACAATACTACAACACTATCTGTACAATACTACAATACAATACTATATAGCCATCTCATTTTTGGCCACTCCCTTCTTTTGCCCTCCACCTTTCCCAGCATCAAGGCTTTCTCAAGTGAATCCTCTCTTCACATTTGATGTTCAAAGTACTTTAGCTTCATCTTTACTATTTGACATTCTAAGGAGCAGTAGGGGTTGATTTCTTCTATTTGTTCTCCTCGCTGTCCAGGGTACTCTCAAAACTCTCCTCCAACACCACATTTCAAAGGCATCTATTCTTCTGCGCTCAGCTTTCCTAATGGTCAAACTGGAATAGCATCATCTCACAGTGAAAGGAATTACTGTGCTACACATACCTGTCAAGCGCGGCTCCAGACAATATGGGACCTGCGCAGAACGGTTCTGCGCTGGTCTGTTCTACACATGTGTAGAAGCCTTCTACACATGCGTAGAATGGACCTGTGCAGAACCGTTCTGAACAGGTCACTTTTACGCATGCATAGAAGCTTCTACGCATCTCCTTCTGCGCAGAACCCTTCTACGCATGCGCAGTAACTACTTTTCCCCCGCTGCCAAATTACAGGATGGCGGCAGCTCCAGGCGGGAAATGAAGAAATGAAGAAAAGCGGCGCAAAATTACTGGAAATCCCAGCCAATACGGGATACTTGACAGGTATGGTGCTGCAGCATGCCACAAGCTCAAATAACCATAGATGAAGCATATGGTGATGTGAAATCACATCCATATGATCAAAATGTTCACTCATTGGAAAGCAAAAGTATGCTTTTCAATGTATGCTTTCCAGAGGGGCTCGTCTCTCTGGTACACGAAGAAGGGCCTTTTCCATGTCCGCACCAGCCTTGTGGAACCTCCTACCAGTAGAGTTGCGGGAGCAGACAGAGCTGCTACCTTTCAGAAAAGTCCTAAAAACCTGGTTGGCGGGACAGGTGCGGGGCCCAAATGGAAGGATGGTCCTGGCCTGTTGGCTTATTAAATAAGTCCCCATTTCTTTTAATTCCAATGCAGGCAGTTTTTAACGTGGGTAGTCTTTTAATGATAAATGGGATAGGTGGGTGGGTATGTTGGGTTTTAATGGCTCAACTGTTTTTATGTATGTTTTAACTTGTTGTGAGCCGCCCAGAGTCGGGTTTACCTGATTGGGTGGCATAAACATTCGAATTTAAATTAAAAAATAAAAATAAATATGCCATGGTACTAATGCTCAACCAGTGAAGGCTCTCCATGCAATTTTAAGGCAAGCTACCCAATAATAATTAGAAACTAACTGACAGGTTGGTGTCCTGCCTACTGTAATAAGATATACTACATTTCTGTATAAACAACTGTAATCTTTTAAAATTTGTATTTATGCACATAAAATATGATATGTATTTATTATACACATCTATATAAATGATGTGATAGAAATAGGACCTATCCAAATTGCAAAAAGCTAACCATAAGGAAATCAGAGCTGTGCTTTCTAAAGGGAAATGGGTGTTGTCTTCTGAATACTTTCTGGTTTCTTTAAAAATTAGCAGTTTTTCACTGTAATTTTCTTAAAGATGAAACACCTTGGATTGTAACCTGTAGCAATACCTTTATATAACTGGAAAGACAAGAATTATCTTTCTGAAGCACAAATAACTTCAATATTCTGATTAAATAGTCTGGAACTGAAACTTTACTCTGATGTTTATTTTTGCCTTTGCATGAATAGTTTTTTCCCCTAGCTGCTAATCCCATTAGCAGCAAAATGGGCTATGGCTTTAGATCTGCTTGTTCCGTTTTTCTTTGCGCACAACTGCTGAGTTAATACCAGGAGCATTGTGCATTTGGCTGGCCTATTAAATATAATTATTCAGAAAGAGAGTGTTTATCTGTTATGCAATTTTAAGCAATCATCAGGTAGTGTAATGATTCTTCAAACTTTCATAGAGCAAACCAACTACGTACTGTAATCACATCTGTTTAGTTTGGGTGTTTTCGAGGTAGGAACAGATGACTGCAATGGCAAACAAAACTCTGCTTTACATCAAACAAACCATAACTGCTCAACACTTCTTTTTCATTTTAAAAAAATCTTACATTGAAAGGAAAAAATGTAACTTCTCTGTGAGCATTTCATTATGTCAGCACCAGGAAGAAAACAAAACTACTTCAAGTAAATAAATAATGTTCATATGATGCTTTGCTATTGCCATTTTAGAGGAGATCTTCTTTAGCAGGAATCTGAAAAGTTTTGCAAATAATACACACACATCCAGACAACCTCCTCCCCAAGGGACAAAGAATGCTGCTCTTTCTCAAGATTAAGATGCAATCTGCTGGCACAAAGTGAATTTCATACATACCTATCAACCTTCTCGGATTGGCCGGGATTTCATGGTTTTCGGCGCCGATTTGCACCTTTTCCTGCCCTGCGCTGCCGAAACCCTGGAATTTGGCAGCAGGGGAAAGGTTCTACGCATGCGTAGAAAGCTATGCTGCTTGCGTAGAAGGGTTTTACGCTTGTGTAGAAGGCTACACCGCTTGCGTAGAAGGCTACGCCGCTTGCGTAGAAGGCTACGCATGCGTAGAAGGGGGCTATGCAAGCGTAAAACCCTTCTACGCATGCGTAGAAGGCGACCTGCGCAGAACCGTTCTGCGCAGGTCCCGGGTTGGTCGGAGCCGTGGTTGACAGGTATGATTTCATAGTGTAGAACTGTTGCAAAACAGTGGGGTTCTCTTACTTCTTCCCATCTCAGATCTCACAAATTTAAGGATCATTCCTATGTCATCTCCCCAACCAACATGCTACATTTGAAAGCCCTCCAGTGTCTGTATTATTTTTTAAATAAACTTCTAATGTTGCACCTGTACAACAAAACTGAGTGAGAATTTTGAATCAGTAAAAGAGCCTGGATTGGTTAGAACCCAAGTAGGAGCACTCTTTATTTGTTTCAGTTGCTCTTTGTGGGTGTGCAAAGTTCTGGAGACCGCCATCTTAGATTGTGTAGTCTGCCTAGCACAGTGCTGGCCAACCTTGGCACACCAGGTGTTCTTGGACTTCAATTACCAGAAGCTCAAGTCAGCAATCCTGCTGATCAGGGCTTCTGGGAATTGAAGTTCAAGAACCGCTGGAGTGCCAAGGTTGGCCATCACTGGCTAGTGGATCACCTTCCTCTTTGCCTCCACCGTTGACTGGCACACCATATTTTTTGCATTTTTTCCTTCAGGAGAGATTTTCCTTCCGCTTATTTTTGTTATTTTTGCTGCTACTACCAGGCAGATGCATCTACCAGTGTGTCTCCTTGAGAATCCTTTTTGGATTTCCCTATTCCAATTTCTTTGGGGATTTTCCCCAGCTTCGGTTCTCTGCTGCTGTCTGCTGAACTCAAGGAAAAGAAGAAGCATCAGATGTTGTGGGGCAGAGAACAGGAGCTTTTACCCTTTCGTGGGGTTCTTAAGACCTGGCTTGCGCAGCGGCTGTGGGGGGGGGGCAGCTGGGGAGACAGCCACCATGGGCTGGCTTGTTTCAGCCATCAGGTCTTGAAGCTTGGGATGTAGAACTGGAGGGTACTTTTAAAGAAATTTTTTAAAACTTTTAACTTTAAATAATTTAAATTTTTTAATGTTTATTTTTTTAAAAGTTTGAGTGCTTTTACTGTATATGTGAGCCGTCCGGAGTCGCCTCGGTGAGGGGGCATCACTAGAAATATGATTAAATAAATAAATAAATAAAACTCTCTCTACAGTCTAGTATTTTTGTTATGGGAAGGCTTCAATTGTTCTTTAATGGCTTTTTTTGGTTTGGAATAGAGGGGGCTGTGATTCTGTGGAGGTGCTTCCCCTCTCTGAATTTTTAAAATAAATGTTAATTGGTGAAATAATTGTGTATTTTTATTATTAAATTTCCAGATGGAGTTTGAGGTGACTGTGGTGTTTTGTTTTGTTTTTAATGGAGAGTGTTGGTTGTACTGTTGCGTGTTTTTGATCAGACTGATTATGGAGCAGAGCCAAGGCAATAAACTTTGCATCCCTCTGCTTTTTTAGGGTAGCTTTTGCAGGTTCTTTGGAGATTTCTCGGAACTATCACGAGAAAACATGACATGAAATGAAATGAAGTGGCACAAAAGAGGTGAAATGAAAGGACAAGTGCATGGGAAACAAAAATGAAAAGGACACTCCCAAAAAACCCCAAAACAAAAATAAAAGTTCCTGTTGTGTACTTCTTCAGTCTCCATAAATCAGATGCAACTTGACAGCACATAGCAGCAAAAGCAAGCAGTTACAGTTTTGTAGAGGTTTTTTTGGGGTGGGGGTGGGGGGTGGAATAGATCTGATAATGGCCACATCTGCTGGGAGTGATGGTAACAGAGGGAATGCTGTCAGCTAAACTGGCTGGATTTGTAACACTTCACTGCCTTAAGCTCCTGGTATCTTCCTATGCACCTCCTTGCCTGCCATTCGTATGCAACATCAAATGGAGACAGAACCGGAGGGCACCACTTGCTTCAAAGCAGAGATTAAAACACACACACACCCCTTTGGCTAAAAAGGCAGAGCAGAAGTCAAAAGGAAATAAAGAAAACAACCAACACCTTATCAGCTTGGAATTTATCTGCTAGAATCTGTGAAGGCTCTAAAGCTCACATTCCAATTATTACTCAGAGGGCTATTTTGACCAGAAGTCCACATGTAACATGTAAAGGCCTTTTAAAGATTATTCCCATTTTCCTTTTCACAGTCATTTTGGCCTTTTTGAAATAAAACCTTCTATAAAACAGTATAAATTGAGTTAAGATGATGCATAGATCTGTCATAGAATACCTCTGTGCTGACTGTTTTGGAATGGGCAGCCTATGCTCTTAATGCACTGTTGAGCTTTAGGCTCTCTCAAAGAAAAATTAGATCTCGATTGTAGCCTGTCCACCATGTGCCACTGTTAAATGAATTGGGTAATTTAAGATTAGGTGTAAAGCACATTGAATTAGATTCTGTCAATTTTTTTACTGGCTTTGCCATTTTCATAATCCTGTTCATAGCACCAAATGTTGATATAGCTGTTGTGATCTCCAACTTGAGAGTGAGTGGTTTGGTTTTCCATATTAGACAGCTTCTGGAAGCAGAATAATATATTAGGTGGTTTATAAATTAATTTTACTAATCCCACAGCCAGTTTAACCATCCAGATTTCTATGTTGTCCCATGATGGTGAACCTTGGCACTCCAAATGTTCTTGGGCTTCAATTCCCAGAAGCCCAAGCACCCTGTGAATCCACACGAATGGGTTTACTGCAATTCATCCAGCCCACGCTGCCCTCTTCACTCCCAGAAGCGGAAGTAAAACGCACCCATATAGGCGCATTTTACTTCCACTTCCAGGAGCGACAAGGACAGCACGGGCTGGATGAATCGCAGTAAACCCATTCATGTCGATTCACAAGGTGCTTAGGCTTCTGGGAATTGAAGTCCAAGGACATCTGGAGTGCCAAGGTTCACCATCACAGGTATAATCCATTGAGAAGACTATTATGTCTGGTCTTATAAACATGGCATTTCCATATTGTTGGTAGAGCCTCTCTGCAACTACATACAGTACTGCCCAGGAACCTTTGGATGACTTGATCAGTTCTCCCATGAGCTTCTTGGACACAAAGGATTTCACATTTACATTTTAGGCAAAATGAAGCTGAGAATTCCTCTTTAGATGAAATGATGCCTTCTATATGTTAATAGAAATTATTGTCATTTGTGGTCCTAAAAAGGACTGTTGGGTCATTTTGCACATCAGCAAGTTCATGGTGCAATGCTTCTGGTTCAGAAGGATTGGGCAGCTCTGTTTCATTGCCAAGGGGAATGTAGGTACTCAAGTGTACATGCAATGCTTTCCACTCCTCAAAGAGTCTCCTTAGTACAGGACTATGTAAGGGCTACAGCTCCTTCTAAGTAGGTATTCCAATTGTTTACAATATCCTGGGCCTTCTGTCACTTCTGTACTACGCCCTTTATTAGTTAACAATACTTTCCACTGCCTGCCACATTGTTTATATTCTGTATATATTTGCTTTCAGAGTTTTCACAGTAACTCACTATCTTAAAGTTTCAATGAACACTTCCCGTGCCCTAATTAAAGGTATGTTTTGGCGTATTAAAGAAGAATCTGATTTTTAAAACCTTGCTTTAAAGTGCTGGAATTTGCTTCTACTTCCAGCAAATATTGCAAACCAATTGGTAACTTTTATAAGGGTGTTTTATTACCTATTCCAGCAGTCTAATCTCTGCTTGGTTTTAGAAAGATCTTGCTATGAAATGCTACAACAGAGTATTTCTCTCAGCTTTCTAAACCTACGAGCTATATTCAGCAGCCTTTATTACATTACTATACTACATATACAAATTGGCACATTTTGCCAGGATCAGAAATGCTGCCACATGAACTAAGGCAATAAGGCAATAACTAAGGCAATAAGAAGGCTCTGAAGGACAATAATAGAGCTTGAATCACTTTTAATCAAACAGTATGCCTTCCACTACACCAATATACTTTTGGAATTCATTGCCTGTAAGTTTCCCACAATCAGTTCAATGCTGGTATCTCTAAGCTTACAAGCACCCTTCTATTAAGAAGGGTTGTCAACACCAACCCTTCAATTAGCAATAGTAATTGCTGTTGAAAGATGCAAAATATTTCCTCCGTGGAGGGCTGGGTAAACCACTCCTTAACAATCCCTAGGTTTATTGCACGGATTATCAATGGAAATCAAGAATTAACCATAGGTCTCCCACCTCAAGGCAGCTGTACAAAATATCAATCACCTTAAAGCAATGACAGGCCTGCTTAACAGATTTCACAGGAAATGGATATTTAGACTAAACAGATGTTACCAGAAAGGCAACCACGATAGCTTTATGTATACATGTAGTCTGCGTCCTTTGTTTCTGGTTGTATCATATGAACTCCTAGGCACAAGTATCTACTTAGGTCCAGGGCAGGAGAAAACAAGAGTTGAAGATGGTACTGAGGAAGCTATTGTACAATTGACCTGTGTGTATCAATTACCAATAACCAATACAGCATTAGTAGGCACAGTCTTCCACCTGCATACCTATTAGTGACTGCAATCTTCATCTTAGGTCTGAATCAAATTCCATATTTGGTCTGAACCAAATGGCACTGCTAGTATGCAATTGTTGTCTTTACTTTGATAGTGGAATTCCCCAAGGACAGACTTGATGTTATATAGTTCAATACTTAGCCTCCAACTCCACTCTTCATTCTACTTTCCAGCACTTTCGCTCTTTTTCTTTGTTGCATAGTCCACATTTTTGAGCCAGAGGTATGTTCTCTCTTTTCCTTCTACCTGAAATCTCATCAGTACCTCAGTTGCGCCAGGCAGATATACAGGTACGGTATTATCTTGCATATCCAGAGTATAGCAACACTATACAGTTATAGAGTTTTGATAACACTGTAATTGCTGTGTCTTTGCCCTATGAAATACTAAGATTTATAGTGGCACAGAATTTGCCACTAATGAGTTTTAGTACACTCTATTATCTGACAGTTCTGGACCACTCCAACCATGAATATTAATTCCCCTCTTTTCTTTTTCCATCTCTATTACTGGTGTACTAATTATTGTCTTCTCCAAAATAGTTATAAACAAATACAAGTTAGACTGATCAATCACATGCTGTTATACATCTAATTTAAAGTAGCTTACTTCCTTGTTCTGCTGAGGTACCATGTATGGCTTACTGTGTGCATGTCACAACTCTGGCAATAATTTTTAGGTTTTTTGCATCATACCTGTCAAGTATCCCAGATTGGCCGGGATTTCCCGTATTTCCGCACTCATTTGGCCCCTTTCCCACCGCCATCCCATATTTTCAACGTCGGGGAAAGTAGCTACTGCGCATGTGCGCCGCTGCCTCTGACGGCCTGCATGCACAGTAACCCATTTCCTTCCCGACGCCTGGAAACTTACTGCGCCTGCGTGCCCGACCCCCGGATTTCCAAAACCGCGACTTGACGGGTATGTTTTGCATACATGAATGCTCTTGAGAATACTGTTATCCAGTAATATTGTGATCTTCTGCACTTTAATTCCCAGACTTTCCTGATAAGATTTATAATAAAGGCTGCAAAATACTATTTAAACAAAAGCATAACACTCCTGTCACTTCAGATTTTCCTCCCAGAAACCTATTCAAGAATGGCAAAAGGCGTTTGTATCCTATTGCATAATTATCCACAGCACAAACACAGTGAGAGTTCAATCACATGACAGTGGTTAAGAAGCTTGCCTTGTTGCCTGGAAGGTTGGCAAGTTGGCAGTTCAAGACCCAGGTACTGCATGACAGATTGAGTGCTCGTCTTTGTCCCAGTTCCTGCCAACCTAGCAGTTTGAAAGCAAGACATTGCAAGTAGATAAATAGGGACCACTTCAGTAGGAAGACATCTTGGGGACATAAAAGGAGCCTCATTTGGGCGTCCTGAGCGGAGTTCCTCCAGCAAAAATCCTTTCAACCCAGAAAGCACCTTTGTGTGTTTCTGACGTGAAAAAAAAATATTCCCAAGGTAATTAATAAAACAAAATGACAAAGAAACAGCTGCATCCAGAATAGGAAATGTCATATTGGAAATTATGACAAATGACCTATCTCAAGAGGCACATTCAAGGGCAACTGAGCAAAAGACAAGCAAATCTGACTTAGATAAAGGTAAAGGTTTCCCTTGCTCGAAAGCCAGTTGTTTCCAACTCTAGGGTTCAGTGCTCATCTCTGTTTCAAAGCCAAAGAGCCAGCACGGTGTGCTTTTGCAGACGTTTCTGTAGCCATGTGGCAGGCATGACTAGACACCGGAGCACACGGAACACTGTTTACCTTCCCACCAAAGTGGTCCCTGTTTATCTACTTGCAATTTCTTGCTTTTGAACTGCTAGGTTGGCAGGAGCTGGGACAAATATGGGAGCTCATTCCTTCCTGCAGTACTCGGGAATCGAACTGCTGACCTCTCGCCTTCCAGTCAGTGTCTTAGCCACTTGAGCCACTGCAGTCCCTTACATAGTGATTTACATAGTGCCATTCATTGGGAATTTCTTCTGTATACACCCACATGTGGATTACTAGGAGCTACATAAAACACCGGGAGGGTTCAGGAGATTCTCCAATTTATTTCAGTGGAGCTTGTGCAAGAGAATTGTTTGATGCCGCACGTGGTTCACTGAGACTGGGCCATGAATCTGCCAGCTTAGAGGTTAACATGTTTTATGCCCACCCTGTTTATACCATGTCAGATTTCCAAACTATGTGCATTTGTACTTTTCTCATGGGGGGATCCTATTGTTTTAATTAATGTGGCATAAACTTGACCAGGGGCAGCATAAGTTTAAATTAATGTAAAGCTTCCGATTGACCTGTTTCAGCTTCTGATGTTGTCTCCTGCTCCCTTTTGTCCTGGGAAGCTTTTGTGAGCTTTGAAAACAGAAGATGGCATTAAAAGTCAAAATCGCCATCAGTGGTCCCAATTCTATTAGCAACAATTTTTGACTTTTAAAATCTCTCCACCCAACCCATTCTGAAGCTCCCAGGCAAAATGGGGGTGCTAGGGAAACTCAGATGCTGTAATGGAGTGTGGGAGGGGGGTGAAATAGGAAGCTTTACATTAATTTAAATTAATTACTTCCAGTGCCGCAATCCAGTTGACACTGGCAGAACTTCACCAATAGGATTTTGCCGTCTGTGTCTGGTGCACTGCAGACTCTCATAATCCTGTAAGAGATCCCAGATAAGACAGCGTGTGCTATCTGATCTGATCCTGATCTAGTCTTCCCTCTGTTTTAGCTAAGGCTGAAGGCAATTGGGTCTCTCCTTTAGTCCTACTGTTATTTCCATCAGACAACAAATATCTCGCCTAGTTGAATAAAAATGTTAAGACCTGGCTATTACCACAATTCAACAGAAATCAAAAAGGTAACAAAAGGGAAGCAAGCAATGGAGCCATGCACAATGAGGGGCTGGATCTAGAGCAAAATCTCTCCTTTATATGTGAAGCACTCTCCTCAAACATTGCTCAAAACTAGATTGCAACAAGACACTGGCAGCCTGGTGCCAGCTCATTAGTCATAAACTAGCAGATCTTCCAAAAGACCTGGTTCTGGCATATTTTATCTTTTCCTTGTGTTTCTCCTGAGAAATATTCAGAAGCTATTACTAGGGTAGGGCAAGGAATTGTATGATCGTCTTCTTCTCAGTATGGTTTATAAGCAAAATTTCAACCCACTATTATTGTATTTATTTATTTATTTATTTATTTATTTATTCGACTTATATGCCGCCCCACTCATGAAGTGCGACTCTGGGTGGCTCACAGACACATCAATACACATCACGAAATAACATACATAATAAAACACAGCCCAACACTAAAATATCAATATCAATAAAAACAAAAAATAATCACAAAGTCCTTGCCGCTCAACGTCCCGAATGGAGCCCGGGGCTCAACATCCTCGACAGAGCCTGGGGCTCAACATCCTCAACGTTCTCAACGGAGCCCGAGGCTCAACGTCCTCAACGGAGCCCAGGGCTCAATATCCTCTGCAGCTTTGGTGTCCCTTCAGAGCCCCATGACTCTGGCCAGTGGCGAGGGCTCAGAGGGGGCGTCCGGTGACCTCGGCTGCCCAGGCCCTGGCGGCTCAGAGGAGGGCACCCCAGCAGTCCCAGCATCCCTTCAACCCTCCAGCCAGGCAGGGCCAGGAGGGCAGTGGTGGTGGTGTCCGCAGCTGTCTCGCCACAGGAGAGACATGGCGACATCCTCCAGCCCACAGCTCGGCATCACTATTAGCACTTCCATTTGTCAAGGATGCCAATAAAGCAAACTGAGAGCAGTTTTAAGCAACAATAAATATACCTTAGAAAAAAGCAACCTCTGTTCAACCTTGCCATTACTTTTTTAAAAAAATCAATATCACTTAACAAGTACTTTAAGGAGACTTGAGCTCAAAGACAACAGAATTGTAGGTTGGTTTTATTCATAAATTCTCCAATCTCTGCTAGTTGGTTTTGATTCACTTACTACTTCAACACTGCTGCATAAATATTAAAGCTTTCCCTGCCAATTTCTATATCGAACCATGAAATAAAGCAAAGCAAAGCAAAAAAGGCTTCCTGCAGCCCAACTGCCAGAGAACAAGAAAAGCAAACCCCAATTAAATAAATGATGTTTAATTTCCATTGTTTCTTCTACTTGCACACAAAAATAAAGGCTCTGGAACTTTTATGTTTTACTCATAGAAATGATGATGCCTTTAAAATATTGCCTATTTTTATCTCTCTCGATTACATAACTCCTTTAACTTCAATGCAATGTGCTTCCTCTTCCAATGAAACTGCTAATGCCAATTATGAGCTGCAAGCTCTCTTATCTTTAGAAAAATAAGAGAGAGAGACATTCTCATAAGGTTCATCCTTCTACATAGCAGTAGTGCAGTTAATAAGTCTAAGAACAATGAAACAGCTATGGGTGCACTGACACTAATCCATGAAAGAATCTGCAATGAAAGTTTGGTAACAAGAAGCATATTGTGGCTACTTCTGTCCATCAGCAAACCTTTTAATCTTACAAATTGATTAAAAAGCTAACAAGAGAGGGGATGAAATCTAATCTAGTGCTAAAGATTCAGAAGTACTCACGGCAGCCTCTTTCATCTGCTCCATCTGTGCAGTCCTTCACTCGATCACACCTGTATGCGCTTGGGATACATTGTCCATTTGAACATGTAAACTGCTGGCTGGAGCATGTTCGACCAGCTGCAAAAAAACAGCTTAGTTAGAAATGCATCAGTTGTATATGAGGATTATTATTCCACTGCCCCGCCCCCAATTTAGCCCTTTTTGTATAACTGTTTCATGCCATAAAATAAATGATTCCGCAAACACCCCAGATCTTGTGTCCTCTCATACTATCCCATCAGTTATGTAGGCATCAAACTCTGTCATATATAAAGTATATCCCAAAGAAAAGTAAGAACACAAAGAAGATCAGTATATCTTCAAAGGTAAGGCCAATTTAGCTATCCTCTTGCTACATCCACAGTAACATTGGGCTAATTTCATAATTTATTTAACTACAGTAAAACCACAACTTACATAAAAGTCTGTTCCGTAGGCTTTTATGGAAATCGGTTTTTTACTTAACTCGAAGCAAACCCACTGGGAAAATGAATTTTTACATAACTTGAAGCAAACCCATAGGAAAAACAATTTTTTTACATAACTCAAAACAAACCCATAGGAAAAATGTTTTTTTATGTAACTCGAAGCAAACCCATAGGAAATTGTGTTATGTAAATCGGGACATTTATGTAAATCGGAACATGGTTTTAGTGCAAATATTATTATGTAAGTCAAATTTTATGTAACTCAAGGCATATGTAAGTCAGGTTTTACTGTAATTTATTTAATTCTTTAATATATATATTGCCCATCTGGCCCAATCATAACAATGACTGAGTACTATCCCTTGTTAACGCAAAGCAACTGCCTGATTATCCTTGTTCAATTATTTTAAAAGGCTGAGCTCATTCATTTTGGACTTCTTACAGTATGTGGACACAGAACAGACACATGTATAAGACTGTGCATAGGGATATATTTCTAATTTTATAAAGCATCAGTTTGATTCCCCACAATCATGTTTCTCGTGGAACAACTTCAAAAAATACTTATCACCTATACGGTCTTTCCAACATAAGAACTGGCACTCAGTAGAATAAAGGAGAATGAACACTCTAGTGAAGATACAACCTATTTATCTTCAAGTGCTTCGTGTAGTTTTATTTGTTCATATCTCTCTGCTATATGTTAGGTGTCACCATATACTCTGAAGTACAGACTTTCTATTATATTTATGCATCTTTCTTGGTATCTTTTCCTGTAAGTAATGGGTGCACTAAACATCCAAATATTTAGGACATCCACATAGAGTAGGCATGATTTATTAGTCAGTCTATCACTGAGAAAGGACACCGCCTGAGATCACATTAACAACTCTTTAATTACCAATAATCTTCCCTCCTTGATGATATTACCAGTAGACTGCGGTAATTAGAAAGTTCCTGCTTTGTTCCTAGAACTTGCCCAATTTGCCTACTATTAGACAGGATCAAAGCAGAAAACATTTAACTACCAGCCATCTCCCTCTGAGAGTGATGGCACCATCATTACGCAGGCAATAATCAAGAGAACTTTCATTAGTATCTGTCAGCTGAAGTACTACATTGCATGAAACAGGCCCGTCCCTAAGAAAACCCCAAAACCATGCAGATGAAGTTTGGTGGCAAACTATACCCCTGAAAGCACTAAGACAAGCATAAAATGCAGTAATACCTAGGATAATGCTAAAACTTGGTTCCACAAGTCTTAGTGATATCCGATTTTTAGTGTTATCCGATGCATGCATCGGATAATGCTAAAATCCTGTGGGATGCATCAGATAACGTCAAAACTCCATAGAGATGCATTGTAACCGGCACAGGCTTTAGCAAATGTTATCTGATGCATCCCATAGGATGTTAACATTATGCGATGCAATTTTTTTCTTCAAAATATCAGGTCGTTATCCGATTTTAGTGTTATGCGATGTGGTTGTTATCCGAGGTTTTACTGTGATTTTAAATGTTCTTAATGATTTGTTGCCAATATGAAGGGGCACAAGTATTTTTTACAAATTTTATTGGTATTTCAGCAAAATATTGTGCTGCTGGATTTTTAAGTGGCATAGTTCCAGAGGTACTAGAAAGCAGTTTGCAGGTGGTCTTAGTGGCCAAAACTATCTCTCAGATTCTATGAATTTGACCACCTGCTGCTTTATGAGGAATCATTAGACAGCATTTGTTACCTGCTATGATAATAGAGTAGACCATACTGCCAGCGACTCAACACCGAGCATCAGACTGCAATTAACTAACCTGACAACCCTGAGGACTAGCGGATTAGGCGAAGTCCACAGAGAAGGGTGATGGTCCCCAAGTGGATTAAATCCCACTTGGATCCATCTTGATGGAGGGCAGAAGCTTCATCAATACTGGCCTGGGGCTGATGAGGACTTTGCGTGCCAAAAGGGCTCAGGAACAGAAAGTGACTCATGGACCTGGATCAGTGGTGCAGGGGTCACACTGTGATGCAGAAGGCGGATGAAAGGCCACAGCATTATATTCACAGGACAGTTCTTCATGGCTGATTGCCACGATGATCACCAATACAGTATTCAGAATCGGATATGGCACAACAAGAAAATGTGTGTGTATGTATCTACACACTTATCTGTGCACACATACCATGGTTGCTAAAGAGATGCTCACAGATGTGCAACAAATGGATTAATAATGTAAAACTGGATTATCTTCTTCAAGAATGGAATACACTTTGAGGAAGAGTGATATTCAAGAGATTGTGCACAGCAAGCAAACCATGCATGTTACTAAAATATACCTGACAACAGAACTTCACTTCAAAGTTGCTTTCCGAAGGCTTTGTATTAATGCACAGGGATGTAAAACTAAGAAAAGTGCAATAATGTCCAGGCTTCTCTTAGAAACATTACTGGATTTTGCCCTTTATGGATTCTTTGGTAGCTATGTAACACTGACCAACTGTAGCCCCTACGCCAAAAGTGATGAGAGGTCAAAGGACAATACTGTATAGGTTTGTCTTCTCTTTAAAGAGAGGTATAATAAATATGCTTAAGCCTTATTTTTGGTAAATGGTGCAAAGTCTGACCTGCTTCATAATTAAGGAAATGACTTCCCAGAGAGCAGGCAGAAATTGACTTTGCCTAACAAGTCCCATAAATGCTAAAGTTGAAAGGTGGGAAACTGACTATCTTCTAAATATAAAACCATAACTGAATGACACATAAACCTACCCAGTTCCTAAAGTTCAAGAGCCTTCCTAGTATCCATCTCAGTGCTTCACAACCTTTCTGTGTGGTTAGCTGATGTTTTAACATTTCAAGGAATTTCTGAATTTAATCCAGAAACTGGGAATATTGATACCAAGTGATCTGCACTTCCCAGCTTTGTATGCTTATCAAGACAGATATCCTTCAGGTTTATGACTTCCGATTTCACCACTCAATTGAGCAATGCAGCACATAGTGCATTTTTCTAAAAAGCCTATTTTAGGATAAAATTATATGGTTGAAAAGGTTCAAAAATATGTGTTTAAATATATATAACTAAATTCAAAATGCATTTTTAAAAATTGCAATTAATTCCAAAATGGATGGAACGTTTATTTAAGAGACATAGATTCATCCATTTATTTACAAGATAAACTTTATGTATCCTAATGGCCAATATTGATACAAATAATATTACAGTGGAACCCAGTTAATAAACGGCTTGGTTAACATAAAAATCACAGTGACTTGGGTATGCCGAATTTGCTGGCATATTATCAAGCATTTCAAATTAAGAATGTTGTGAAGATCTTGGCAAAAGAAAAAGTGATTTGGGAGGAAATTGAGATGAAGGATTACAGACATATTGGTAAAGTGGTTTTCTTAGGTTATAATTTGGGAAAGGCAAGGACTAAAAATTCTATGATGAAAGCTTTAATGAGGGTATGGATGAAAGTAAAGAAGGATCTGGTCCCGAGTATCTCTCCAATAGTGGAACTTTCTGATATGGTGAACTTTCCAATTAAGATAGACAATGAAATGAAGAAAGTACTAGATAAGAATGAAATTTTCCTGCTGAAAGACTGGCTACGGATCTGCAGGGACGTTGTTAGTAGGACAGCATTGTTTGAACAATTAAAATTAAATTGGTTTCAGATATTGAAAATTAACAAATGGAACAGCAAATGTATGAGAGAATATGATTTAGAAAGAGGAAAGACGGAATTTGAGGAATTGATTTTAAAAATTAGGAAAGGAGACAGAAGTATCAAGGGATTAGTTAGTAAAATATATATTTTATTAAACAAGGAGGGTGATTCACAGGAGGATCTGAAATTAAAGTGGGAACAAGAGCTGAACATAAAGATAGATAAAGATACATGGAGAAACAAATGGAAAAAGAGGATAATGAGAACTATGTCGGTTAGAATAGAAGAACATAATTACAAAATGTTATGGAGGTGGTACTTGTCCCCAGTGAGGTTATATCAAATTGATAATAAAAAGGATAAATTGTGTTGGAGGTGTAAAGATACAATTGGAACGTATGAACATATGTGGTGGAATTGTAAAGTGGTAAAAATCTTTTGGGGAAAATTTGAAAAAGAGATTGGTGAAATACTGGGAAAGACAATTAAGCTGGGGCCGAGTACCACAATGTTAACAGACATGGAATGTATTAATTTGACTAAGGAGGAGAAAGAATTATTAGAAATAATGCTTACATCGGGGAGACAATGTATTGCTAGAAATTGGAAAAACGATGTATTTATACAAATTGAAGATTGCTATAAAGAAATGTGGAACTTAGCTTTGAATGATAAATTGACCTGGGAGATAAAGAAAAAAAGGGGAAGTTTGAAAGAAAATAAATTTTGGAATATTTGGAAACCATTTGTGGATCACTCCCTTATGGGAGAGGAAAGAAATAGACCTGTACCTGCACAAAGGGGTTTTTGGAAGTAAAACAATGCACTATTCTGAGTTCTCCAGGGCAATATAAATATACACTGGGTGAATTATAATGTGTAACTACTACTGTTCGTTCCCTAACCTAGATAGTAATGAATTGTAATTTGGAAAACTCTAGTTATTGTCAAAGAATAAATATAAAGTTACAATTAAGTGTTATTATTATTAAACAGAGGTTTAGTAGTATTGGAATTATGAATAGAGTAATGAAATGGTACTAAGTTAGGGGACGTTTTATTCTGTTTAAAAAGAAAATTTTTTGTATTGAGTGCTTATTTTGTATTTTATTTTGTTATGTGTTATGTATTGTATTGTAACCTTTTTTTTCTTTTGGAAAATTCAGTGAAAATAAAAAGTTATTTAAAAAATAACATAAAAATCACATAACAAAAGGAAAGTCATAGAAAATAGTGGCTCAATTTAAGGATTTTTTTTCGGAACAGATTACAATAATTGGTTTTTAATGCATTCCTATGAGAAACCACATTTCGGTCAACATATTTTTGGTTTTCAATGCATTCGTATGGAAAATTGCATTCAGTGCATTCCTATGGGATATTTGGTTTAAATAATTTTTGTTGTACAAAATGTCCCAGAGAATGCATTAATTCCATTAACTGAGGTTCCACTGTATTTGGTACTAAATTCAATGATGTATGGCTAGATGGGAGCTATATTCATACCTGTCAACCATCCCGATTTGGCCAGGATTACCCCGTAATTTGACGTCGATTGACATCATAACCCGCCCCGCGCTGCCAAAAACCCGTAATTTGGCAGCGCAGTGAAATGCTTTCCATGCATGCGTGGAAGCGCTATGCCGCTTGCACAGCCCCTACACAAGCGGCATAGCACTTCCGCGCATGCATAGAAGAGGTAAAACCCTTCCACGCATGTGCAGAAGCAATACACCGCTTGCGTAGGGGCTGCGCAAGCAGCGTAGTGCTTCCACGCATGCATGGAAAGCGACCTGCGCACAAGTGATCTGCGCAGGTCCCGTTTTTCCAGAGCCGCGGGTTGACAGGTATGGCTATATTGTAGACCAGGGGTGGAAAACATTTCCTGTCAAAAAGCCACATTAATTTAGCTATAATTAAATAAGGTCACATACAAGAAACTTCATTTAGATATCCTTACAAATCACATTGTTTTGTTTAAAAAACCCTAACTATTTTGCACTTAATAATTTTTAAAAATAAAACTATTTGCTGATTGTAAAGTTAAAAATAACATATAAATATAAAAATGAACAAAAATGTATTTATAAAAATAAAAGGATTTGCTCTGTAAAATCTGGATTCAGTCAAAAGGCTGCTTAAGGATCTAGAAGGCCACATGTTCTCTACCCTTGCTGTAGAACTAACTAGGGAGAATATTATTTCAAATAAGAAAAATATAACTTATGAGAGCACATAGGAAGGTACCTAATGCCAAGTCAGACCGCTAATCATCAAACTCAGCCATGTGAACTCTGAGCAGCCATTCTGGCAGGGGACTTTCCCAAACTCTATCATCAACTTTCTATATGGAAGCATACACTTTACTACTGAGCTACAGTATAACTTACGACACGGTTGGCGTTCATCAGAGCCATCTTCGCAGTCTTCTTCATCATCACATACCCAGGACTGAGGGATGCATTCTCCATCACTGTGACACTGAAACTGACTTCCTCCACAGCTGGGTCGTGCTAGTGAGGCAAAAGAACACTTGAATGGATTGATACAGACATTAGGTAAAGAAAAACACTGATCTACCTAAAATAGCTGTAGTCCTTTAAAATGTATTTTAAATATAACAATGCCTAAAAGTAAAAGAATAATGCACACATTCTTGTTTCGCTATGCCATTTTACCTGACTACCGTGCTAAAAAAATGTTACTATGCTATAATAACAGAGTGATTTTTTTTCTTTAACTTTGGCCTAATATCTTATTCTCAAATTCCATCCTCTCAGTTTATGGTGTAAACACATAAAGGTATAAGCTCTAATGATGAATCAGAGAAACAGAAGCAATGGCCAATGTTGACTTATGACACTGCATGTTAATTATGTGAAAGGAAAAATATCAGTAGACATATTTTTTCTTATGTTTTTATTGGCTATTACTGGGTGGGATATAAACATGAATGAATGAATGAATATCAATCTAAGTTTGAAGCAATTCTGAGATGCAAAATCTGCAACTATAACCTGGTGTTTTTTTTTTAAGTGCTCCACTATCTCTTTCATTTTTGATGATTTTGTGTGAAGTAGCAATATGGAAAACAAGTCAGAGCTGTTACCAATCTCAAACATAATGGAACAAGTCCTGGCTGTGCAGGCATAGCATAAATTTACATCTGCATATATGTACCGGACATTACACCCATCAAGGAGGAACTGTGCAATTAGACTGTACAATTGGAGGCACATCCCTGGAATGAAGTGCTTCATAGATAGTACTTCTGCTTTGGCACTATTATAACCACCACAGGTATAACACTGACTTATGCCCAAATAGTTATGCAACAGGATTTTGTCCACCATGAAGGGATGGCAGGGAATATTTGTCTACTGCTAAACCTCTGATGAACACTTCTTCTCCTATGCACCCCCAGTCTTCACTTCAGGCAACTTCCCACAGCAATCCCTTCTCAAATGGCCATTCTTCATTTCACACCTGACTTGTATACAACCAGTCATATTCCATAAACCAAGAAATTTGGAAGACTTAAAGAGAGAACTGAAGAGCAAAAAGCCAAACAGGAAAAGTATATTAGCATCATAAATATATTGTAGACTGCAACTCATATCTGAGAATGCATTTTTTTCCTGAAGTAGGAAAAATGTCATTGGTATGAATTTTTTTAAGGTGGATACCAGCTTGCCATGAAGTGACCTACACACTATGATCATGGAGCCATCTCCTACAGCACACATGAAATGAGACATGCAGGATTTAACACCGGGACTGCAATGGACTGACGCAGCCTTGAGGATATGGACAAGGTGCGCCTTCACAGGCAGTTCATCTGGCATGGCCTCTTCCGCCTCCATGACCGTTGGGAATCAAAGTTTTTCCTCTGCTAATTTTGCTGTTGGGCCCAATGTGATGGTTTCCAGTGGCATTTCTTCCACTGAGGAGACCATCACCCCACCTAAAGGCGCTCCTCCGTCTGTAGCCATTGGCCCCTTTAGGGAGTCAGGTTAGTTAACCGCCGCCTGACACTCAGCATTGAGTCGCTGGCTGTACGGTCTACTCCATTACCGTAGCAGGATGTCGGGCCAGACATAAATATATACCCAGCCAAATATACATGTTACAGGATAAGCTATCACTAGAACTGAAATTATGTTACTGATCCAGAAACGTAATTCTAGACAGATTTTTAGTGATGAGAAGTCAGCTTCACAAGCTAGACTCAGTTTCTCTCCTGAGGACTAATGGTGGAACAAAGGAACTTACTTTACTAGTTATATGAGGCAACCCAAACTCCAGCTGTTACAATCACATAACTTTTAGGACTTGAGGAATTCTCTAGTGTAAGCACAAGCTATCCAGTTTATCTACCAAACCTTACACACACACACACACCTACACACCTTACACACACACCTTACATACACACCTTACACACACACACACACACACACACACACACACACACACACACACACACACACACACGAGCCCTGGTGGCGCAGTGGTCAAACTGTTGTACTGTAGCCAGAATGTTGTGAGTTCAATCCTGATGGAATTCAAGGTTGGCTCAGCTTTCCATCCTTCCAAGTTTGGTAAAATGAGTACCTAGCATGTTGAAAACAACATGCTAATTAACTTGTGAAGTACCCAGAGAGGGCATTAAGCACTATGGGGTGGTATATAAGTGCAATTGCTAATTGCTACTCTCTATCTTCCAGAAAGTGGCATCTTTCCCAAGTCATCCATAGTCCCAACTAGGACTGAAGACTACTTTCCTGCATTAGCATCATTTGCCTCTTGAACTAAACAAAAACAAGAAAACACTTTTCTAGATTAGGTCTTCCTTATAAAGAACCAATAAAGGAAGTCCCAGCCTTAAGTTACAAAAACCTAAGTTTAAAAAACTGCTTTGCTGGAACATGGCAAGGCAGTGGTCTTAACCCATAAGATCAGTTAGGTACTTAATGAATGTAAATCAACCCCATAAAGATTTACAATTATAACAATACAGTGAATATATGGTTCATTTATTACCAACACAAGTGCCTGAAATTCTAGAAAACCATTTAAGCAGGATTTTTAGGTCTGCTTGTTGTATGATTCTATTTTCCAATTATTCTAGTTAGGTCCTCAGAAGCCTTCAGCCATTCAGAATGCTCTATTGGCTTTCTGACCAGAGTTGTAATTAAAAGATTACAGCAGGTTTAGAGATGCCACAAAACAGATTTTTAAATGTCTAGCAAACAAACATTAAAAAAAAACTTGCTGGATCATATATGCCACTCTTTTGTCTGTAAGCCACAACAGTGACAAGTCAGATCCCTACCTGCAGGGATCCCTATAAAAAGAAACAGAGCACAGCAACATCACTACAATATTTATCCCCATCACCCAGCATTCAGGAGACATGCGGTCTCTGGCCAGAAAGATTTCATTTAGCTAGTTGTTGAAAGATCCATCCTACATGAAATAATGTTTTTAACTGCTGTACGCCACCCTGAGTCAGGTTCGCCTGATTAGGCGGCATAAACATTTAAAAATTAAATTAAATTAAATCTTCTCCTACTTGAAAAATATATAAAGTGCCTTCTGAATAGCACAGGGGAACATACATGCCCAGCATGGCACCATCCAGATGTTTTAGACTAAAACTCTCATTGAGTCAGATCATTGGCAGGTCCTAGTGCGAATGTCCCTCCAAAAGTCCTCAAGGTCACTAGATTAAGAAACGCTGCAGTGGCCTATTATTAGCCAGAAACTCTGGTAGATATTTGCAAAAATGGTAAGGGTTTTGAGTGAACCTAATGCTACTTACGACAGCCGGCTTCATCAGTATCATCAGAGCAATCTCTGGCCCCATCACATCTCCAGTCTGCAGGAATACAGCGACCATTTCCACAGCGGAACTGCCCGCTTTCACACCCTGGAAACAAGCAGGAAAATCTGTGTCATTACCTTTTTATTAAACAATATGATCAATCATCATATTCTGTATCATCCTTAAATGTTTATTTGTTTGTTTATTTGTATACTTTTTGGTTGGTCTAATAAAGGCATTGCCCTAATATATAGTTTGGACTGTGTAACAGATTTCTCCTCTTGAAAAGGCTACATTCTTTCAGTACTTCTATAAAACTTCACTAGACGTAACCGCAACTCATATCTGGATTAGCGCAAAACATAATTTTCACACCAAGAACTATCTGTTTTGTCAGACATTTGAACATTGATGTGTTAAGAAAAAACAAAACAAAAAAAAACTCAGAGGAAGCTAACATTGCCCAAATGCAATCAATCAATCAATCTTTCATCAGAAATAATCTATCAATTCGAATTTTAATACAGCATTCAATTCACAAAATGTATATGAATTCTGTCTATTGAGTTTCATGTTAATATATGGTGGTTGAAATAATCAGTTTCACACAGAGAAGGGACACAGTGTAACTTTCAGTAACCTCTCACAGGTAATTGTGGAACCTCCTACCTGTAGAGTTGCGGGAGCAGACGGAGCTGCTACCTTTCAGAAAAGACCTAAAAACCTGGTTGGCGGGACAGGTGTGGGGCCCAGATGGAAGGATGGTCCCCGCCTGTTGGCTTATAAAATAAGCCCCCATTTCTTTTAATTGCCAATGCAGGCAGTTTTAATGTGGGTAGTTTTAATTTATTTATTTATTTAAAAGATGAATGGGGTAGGTGGGTGGGTATGTTGGGTTTTTAATGGTTTAATTGGTTTTTATGTATGTTTTTAACTTGTTGTGAGCCGCCCAGAGTCAGGTTTACCTGATTGGACGGCATAGAAATTTGAATTTAAAATAAATAAAATAAATAAATAAATTAGCATACAGCCATTAGGATTCTTGCAGTTTTAAGCCCCTGGGAATATAACACATGTTTGAGAACCCTAAACTAAAAGCTACTGAAAATTACACAATTTATCTTCCATTTATGTAAGGGCGAGGATTTGGGCCAGTAGGTGGAAGAGATTTATATTCAGTTTATTAATAACACTGAGAATAGGAAGAGCTCATCCAAATCTTCCTCTCAGATTGATCAGCTCTTCCTATTTCTTCACTTCTTGAGTCTGTGCAGAACAGCAAATCAAAACTACACAAGGCAGTACTCTCAGACCTTTTCTCACTAGCAACTAAACAAAGCATGAAGATTTGCTTATTGTGTCATTTGATTACAGGTTCCTGGCCACAGGATTAACAGTGTCATCCTAGTCATCCAAAATGGCCAAGGTCCAACTGTGTTAACACAAATCCAGCTGTAAATGTGCTAAAATCCAAATCCCTTCCAGCCTAGGGATACCGGAAGTTACTTAGAACAATCTTGCTCTGGCTTAACATCGTACCAGCACTGTGGCTGTGTCCCTGGATGAGACAAGGTATGGATCCTTCTGTAACCCAGAATTGTACTGCAAACAAGGATTTATAGACCAAGCAAGAGCAATTTCTGTAACTTCTCACCATCAATTAACACAGAACCACTAGGATTCTCAGGGTTCTGGGCACCTGCTATCTTAACGCATTGTATATAAGAATAACAATAAATTATTCATTACAATTATATTTAATTAATTAAATAATTATTAGATTACTATAGATTATAGTTACAGTTTTGTTAATGATTAATATTTGTTTCACTGTAATTATACACAATTACATTTTTAGGGGGCTTTCCATTAATAAAACTCATGCAAACATCTTAATTAATTCAGATCTCCATAGTTTACAGCAATGGAAAGTTTTCTAATTTAACATTTTCCACAAAAACCCTGGAACAGCTAAGGATCAGCCCACACAGCTAAAAAAAAATGAAAAGTTTTTGTGAATAACCAGAAAAAGAAGTTTCATATCTTGCAGCATCGTTTTGAAGACAAGAGTTTCCATATGAGTTAGTCTGAAAAGTTAATCCCGTGACACTGACTCGCAGGTCAGGAGCTTGAAGAAACACCAGTACATGTCACCAAGCAAGTTCCAAGTGCCACCAGAACAAGGGAATGATAAGACACTTCTGAGTACTCTCAGCCTAGAAAAACCTCAAACGGGATCACCATGAGTGAGAATCAACTTGATAGCAAAGGATGAGCCATTAAGAGCCAACGTGCTGTACTGGATAGAGCAATGGACTAGAACTCAGAATACCCAGGTTCAAATACTGTACCTATTTGATCATGGGAACTCACAGGGTAAGGAGAGGGTGGGTGGGTAGCAATGTTAAAGCCATTCTTTAAATAGCACACATGCCTTAAAAGTCCTATTACACGAGACAGGTGAAATTTGATGACATATAACTCCTTTTTAATGCAAATGTTTTTAATGCAAGCTACACAAATGGGTGAGCAGTTCTAAAACAGGCACAACAGTTTTATCTTATAGTGTAAAAAACTTTAGGAAGAAAAATCAATCATTTCTCTACAGAGGTCCTGCTTCACATACCCAGAGCCTCAAAGCAGGAAGATTCAGCACTCCCTGTTCTGAAGCACATGGCTATTGGAAGGAGGCTTTCTCTGTGATAGCACTCCTGGTTAAAGTTTCCAGAGCAGCTTTCTTGATTCTTTTATTATGCTCTTTTTCATTCGGGTGAAGATGTTTCCATCCACGTAAAATCTGCTTCTTAAGAACAAGATTTATTCTAAACAGTTGAGTGGCATGCTGTTTTAATATCTAACATGCAATTTTTGGTTTTTCTTTCCTTCTCCCTAGAAAAGCAAGCTCAGTGGTTAAGAAGCTCGCCTTGTTAGCTGGAAGGCCGCCAAGTCAGCAGTTCAAGACTCGGGTACTGCATGATGGTTTGAGCACCCATCTCTGTCCCAGCTCTTGGAGATTCGAATGGAGCCTCATTTGAGGGTCCCCTGAGTGGAGTTTCTCCAGCAAAAATCCTTTCAACCCAGAATAATTTCTGACACGAAATTATTATTGTTGTTGTTATTTCTTAATTTTGTTATTTGTTCTTAAAATTATTACATGATGTATTTTATTTTGTTAATTTATATTTTAAGGATCCTAGACAGCATATATGCAGTCAGACAGGCAGCCATTACAGATTTGGTAAATAAATCAGATTCTGAGACTAATTCCTTTAATCCATACACAAGAACACTTTGCCTTCTAATTGTCACAAACTGGAGAAATAATGTTTTTAATAGCCATCTTGACCCAAATTAACAAAAAAAGTTAGGGGAAAATTAGTCAGTAGGATAGCAGTTATGTGCATGGTAAATATTTTCTCTCAAGTTCTGCTTGATGTTCTGCATCATCAGAAACTATCCAGACTGAAAGAAGAGCAGCCAAAAAACAAAAAAACAAAAAAACTAATGCCACTGTCTGTCAAATCAAAAAGATTTCACTGTATTAACTACATGTTAAAAATTATCTATGCAATTACACCAAGCTACTCATTAAAAGGAGGCAAGCATCAGTAACTACTTGAACTCCCCAAAAGATAAACAGATAACCAGTTATCTGAGTGCTGACACAAAACCAGGCATATCACCACTCATAAAGACAGCTAAGTGATGTACTCCTTTGGGATAGACCGTAGGCCAACTGCTTTATGCAAGGAATGTTCAAATCTGATGGTCTGGTAGTGACATTCTGATTTATAATGTATCCTGCAAATGGTCAGATATTTCACTTGGATAAATGGTGGTACAGAGTGGTACAGGAACATGTACACCCAAATACCTTCTAGGCTAATGCATGATGGTGGTTGGTGGTGCAGGTCTGGGGTTGGTGGTGCAGGCCTCTTATCAAGTACCTTTTAGAGCACAACAACCTCCCTTGCAAAAATGCCCTGAAGGAATGTACAAATGCATACTGGAATCTCCAGACCTTTGATTGAATTCTGTCCTGTAAATGAGAGATTCTTTGGCCTATTGCAGAGATAGAGCTGTTTTCAAAAGACAGCAACAATCTTTCTAGTAAACTAAACAAAATTGTGTCAGAATAAACAAGCTGTGGGGTGTATTTCTATACACCTGAAATCCTACTCATAATATACATGCCTTTTTTAAAAAATCTTTTTTAAAAAGGTATGCTGCCCTTGGCCTTTCTGTGCTTTATAAACATATTATTATGATTTCATAGCATGGAAAATAGCATGAATGTGAGCAAGGCTTAAACAGAATAGTAACTTTTGCATTCATTCTAAGAGGTTTATAAAACATATTTCTAGTCATTCATAAATACACATGGTAAGTACTGTACTAATGCTATTTACAATAGGTTTTGCTGGTGAATGCATTTAACTGTAGCATGATTTCCCCCCAAAATTCAGTCTTCCAACCTTGCTTATTCTATGAAGATAACAACTGCAAGTTATACAGTATAAAAACAAAACAGCCTGAAACTTTTTATTTATGAAGCAGCCGCTTAAAAAGAAAATGTTTATTTAGTAGAAAAGAAACAGGTCCTCTGGGTTGAGAAACATAGGGTTTTAATTGACATTCAGGTGTTGCTGTTTTTTTGGAGAGAAAGGGGATATGGGACAAAATTAGAAGCTTAAATATGAAGCAAAAAAGGTTGGCCTTTTTTGGTGGTGGTGGTGGGCACAAAAGTTATTATTGATGTTATAGGTTTATGTGTGAGTTGTGTGACTTTTTGCTGGTTTTTTTTTTTTGGATATTTTTCTTTGGTTTTGATTTCTATAATAACAAAAAAATTAAAAGAATAAAAGAAACCAAACTTCATCACATATTCCTGACTTTATATACAACTGGAGAAGCCATAAAGTTAAATATATAGGTTGCCTGTTATCTCATGACATTAAACTGAATATAGCTGAGGTGAATTAAAACCAGGATAAGAACCTGTGAATAATTAGGATCCACCAAGAGTAGTATTTACACCAGCAATTCTCAACCTGTGGCCCATGGGCCTGATGCTACCCTCAGCACCATTTCATGTGGCCCACCACACCAGGAATTGCCATGTGGTGGAGGAAGGGCAAAATGGCCATCCAGCCCCCAAAGCTGTCTGAGGGCTCATGAGCCACGCCCCAGCTTAAAAAGGTTAAGAACTCCTGATTTATACTAATTGCAATTGGTGGGATATAGCTGGCTGAAACCCTGAACTGCTATTTTTCATATTGCAAGATTTCATTATAGGATTGTCTGCCCTGAAAAATGCAAGAAGACAATCAGTTTTCTATATTGTGATTACTATAACAGTTTTAAATTTGAGGCCTCTTTCATAAGATCATTTTACATGCAACTAATGAGAAGTTCTTTGATTGCTTTGAACCAAAGTGAATATATCAGATCATCTAAAAGCAATGTGGAAACACTCCTTTAAATTTTCATTTGGGTTTTTAGTCTACTGAGGCAGAGTCATTTTGTTGCTCTCTGAGCCCTTTGAGATATTGTCAACTTCAGTTTAACTTTGTTGGTTTCCTTTCCTTTCTTGCCCACCCAAGCCTCGGAAATTAAAATGAAACTAACAAACAAATGGTACAACTCTGTCAATTTGGCCCATGTATTTGTTTTAATTTCTAGCTCAGAAAACAAAGTGCCAGTTTAGCTGAATCCAGTTGGTACGTGACATTTGGAAAAGTATTAGCCTCTTTCCCATCACACTCATTCTGGTTGGGGCCAATGGGGGGAAAGTTTTTCCACAATGTTTTTGCTTGCTTGGGTCATTCCACTGGGGATTTCAATTAATGTCGTGTAGGTCGGTGTGGGCCCAGTGCCTCCTTTTTCTCTTTGATCTGCTTGCTCCCATGCTGAAAGCTGAGTTAAAACATTCTCCCTTTGTCTTAGTTACATTTAAGCAACAACCTGGTACATTCTCTCATGCTTTTAAAATCCATATAATTCAATGAGCATTTGTAACTGTGAGCCAAGTAATAGTCTGAGAGATCTGGCAAATTTGGTGAACAACCACAGTGCTCACAGAAAACATGGACTCACTAGAATGCTAAGAACTACTTACACCTCTTTATGGGAAGCATTTACTTGTCTTAGAGCAAGCTCTTATGTAAAAATGCTAAGGCAATGCAGGAATTGGTTGAAGAATGTCAAAAGAGTTAGTTAATCTGCTAATTTACAAAAAAAAACTCAGTTATTTTGACACATCCTGATTTTCAGGCAACCAATTGTGGGATTCTTGTAGAAAGGCACCTGTATGTAACTTAATGGTACAAAAGATAATTAAAAGCTTATTTACATACCATTATTATAGCTGTTCTATCTGTAATCTAAATACTAAAGGGAAAGAAACTGAAAACAATAGAAGGTTCCATTCACATTTCTCTGGATCCATGTTTCAGAGATTTTACTCATTGACACTCTCCTGGAAGATCTATTTTTGTGGGAAAGAGTGCAACAAATTTCCGGAGCCCGGGAAGCAGGGAGCTTGGGCCAGATGGACACAAAACCAAAGAGGCACGAAATATTAAGGAACTATAGGGTGAACAGGCATGCTTGCAAAGACTACTTTGTTGAAGTTGTTGATAATGTACAGCAGAAATGCCCATGGTTCTATAAGTGCGCGACAGCAAAGTGTACAAAGATTTCTAGGTCTAGAATTGCATCGTGTTGCCTTAAAGAAAGGAGCCTGGCCTTTTCTGTTTGTTGAACTGTCTCCTCCAAAAATACACTTTGCCATACCTGTCAACCTTCCCGATTTTGCCGGGATTACCCCGTAAATTGACGTCGATTGATGTCATAACCCGGCCCCCGCTGCCCAAACCCTGTAATTTGGCAGCGGGGGAAACGCTTTCCGCGCATGCGCGGAAGCGTTTTACCCCTTCCACGCATGCGCGGAAGCGCTACGTCATTTGCGTAAGGGCTGTGCAAGCGGCGTAGCGATTCCGCGCATGCGTGGAAGGGGTAAAACCTTTCCACGCATGCGTGGAACGCGACCTGCGCACAAGCGATGTGCGCAGGTCCTGTTTTTCCGGAGCCGCGGGTTGACAGGAATGCACTTTGCACTTCTAATTGAGCCACCCTCAACAGGCCTGTTAGTGCAAGCAACAAGGTATAATGTTGCTGCTTGTGGTGTCCTCTCAGGAATTTGAATAGTTACCAACGATGTAGGTTGATGGAAAAGGCAGGATCAGTGGTGGGCATCAGCAGGTTCACACCAGTTTGCCAGAACCGGTAGCAGAAATTCTGGCTGTGCCCATCCAATTTTTGAAATAAAGTAGTCCTAATTCGGGTGCAATGCAGGACTTTCCCCTGGCCAGACCCACCTTACCACGCCCACAGAGTAGGTAGTACAGTAAAAAAAATTGGAGCCCACCACTGGGCAGGCCTCATGTCTGACTGACTGTCCAGGTTTCCTGGACTCATCCTAGAATACTACCAACCGATACTCTAATCTCCCAAGGGTCCACACAAAAATATAAAAAGACAGTTCTGAAACAATGTCAGCTTCCTCTGCCCTCGCATACTTCATCTCAATCAAATGCACCACCCAGAGGCCAAAATTAGCTCTGTCATACACACACCCATATCCATAGGGGATATAGCCTCAGATCTTTCACAAATATCTGAAACTGTGGAAAGCAGTGAACCCCATATTCTAGCCCAAATACCTGAGACATTCAAGGTGGTGGGGGTGGGCACTGCAAACGGCTCTGTTGATCTTTCAGGTCTGCTCAGGAAAAGGTTCCCTGAAAACAATCCATTCCTTCTCAACATAACATTGTAGACAGTGGTCTCTAGTGGGCAGCTCTGGGAATACATATTATTTCAGGGATTTCTCACTAAATATTTTTGGACTTGTGGATAACTGAAACCGCAGATACTGAACTTGCAGATACAGGTGGCAGGAAGACCAGCTCAACTTTCAAACCTTACAAGATTATTATTTTTTGATGGAGTCCCAACATCGATAGACAAGGGGAATGCTATGGATTTTGTGATCTGGATTTCCGTAATGCCTTTAATAAGGTGCTTCATTATATTCTTCTGTAAAATGTGTGTCAGATGATACTGTGAGATGGATTTGTAGCTAGATGACAGGCTGTACTCAATGTGTGCTCACCAATGATTCCTGATCATCCTGGAGAGAAGAAATAGTTGGTGTGCTTGGGTCCAGGCTTGTGCAACATTTTTATAAACAAATCAGATCATGGGGATAGAGGAGATGCTTATTTCATTTGTAGCTGACACAAAACTTGTAGGAATTGAAGGAGACAGCTTGTACTTCAGAAGTCAGACTCTTTATTTAAGATGATCTTAACAAATTGGAGACATGGGCCAAAACAAAGAAAACAAGGTGTGTGTGTGTGGGGGGGGGGAGTACAAAGTTCTGTATTTAAGCCAGAAAAATCAGATGCACAAATATAAGATGGATGAGTTCTAACTTTGCACTAGTAGCATATGTGGGGAAAAATCTATGAGTCTTAGTAGGCTGCAGACTAAACATCAGTCAACAGCATGACACCGTGAAGAAATGAATACAGTGCTCAATAGAAGCACAGCATTCAGATGGAAGGGAAGAAATATTGTTGTGCCTGACCATGGAGGGAGTGGGAGCACCTGTGCTCTATGGCGGCGTGGGTACAAGAACTGCCGTGGCCGCGGCCACCCTGAGCTCCTTCCCCCCAGTCCGGCCTGGCTGCGGGGGAAGTGGGAGCGCCTGCGCTCCATGGCGCCACAGGTACAAGAACTGCCGCTAACATCATCACCCTCCTGGCCCCGCCGGCCGGAGGGTCTGGGAGATGCAGGGGCCACAAGCAGGAGGATCTTCCCTCTACCGGCCCTAGTCCTAAGGGAGACGAGAGTCAGCTGTGTGGCATGGACGGACAGCTGTGGCAGCGCCAGCAGCGCCTTTACTGGACTTTCCTCCCTCGGCCACCCCCCAGGCCTTGAGAGAGATGACGAATCCAAATCAAATGGCATTAATGCAAAGGTCCATCAAACACATGAAAATCCAGAGTACACACAGTAATATATAGAACTAGAAAGCCAAGCCATACAATGTTTCCTCTGGCTGTTTTCAGTTTGAAGGTTAATGCTGCTGTCCTAGGCACAGATACAGCTATTTCAAACTAAGTAGCTTAGGTAAGGTAAGGTAAAGGTAAAGGCCACCCTTTCTTGAAAGCCAGTCATGTCGGACTCTAGGGTTCAGCGCTCATCTCTGTTTACAGCCAAAGAGCCAGCGCTGCATCTGCAGACGTTTCCATGGACACATGGCAGGCATGCCTCAACACCAGAGTGCACGGAATGCTGTTTACCTTCCCACCAAAGTGGTACCTATTTATCTACTTGCAATTTCTTCCTTTTGAACTGCTAGCTTGGCAGGAGCTGGGACAGAGACAGGCGCTCACTCCGTCCTGCAGTACCTGGGAATCGAACTCCGACCTTCCAGCCATCGAGTTCAGCATCTTAACCACTTGAGCCACTGCATTTCCTAAGTAGGCTTAGGGCCGTACAGTAAAAAAATCCAGAACTGCAAGCCAAATGCTGCAATCTAAGAAGACTGCAGTGGCTCAAATGGCTAAGATGCTGACCGGGAGGTTGAAGGTGGAAAGGCCCAAAGATGAGGAAACTAGTAAAAAAAGAAGCTGAAAGGGAAAATTGAGAGAGTCCAAACACTCCAAGAGGCATGGAGGCTGTTTACAAAAACAATAACAGAGGCCCAATTGGAATGCATATCCAAAAGGAAAAAGGGCACTGCCAGGTCTAAGAGGACTCCGATGTGGCTTACAGGAGCTGTTCGGGAAGTGATCAAGAGCAAGAAAAGCTCATTTAGAAGATGGAAGGCTTGTCCAAATGAGGACAGCAGGCAGAAACATAAATTCTGGCAGAACAAATGCAAGGCAACAATCAGGAAAGCAAAGCAAGACTTTGATGAGTGTATAGCTAAAAACACTCAGAGAAATAACAAACACTTCTTTAAGTACATTAGAAGTAAGAACCCAACTAGGAAGGCCATTGGACCATTAGATGACAATGGAAGGCAAGGGGTTATTAAAGAGGAAACAGAGATTGCAGAGAGACTCAATGAATTCTTTGCTTCAGTATTCACTGAAGAAGACAGAGACCACATGCCCAAAACAGAGCCTATCTTCGTAGGGAGGGAAACCGAAGAATTAAGCAAGATAGAAATAACCAGGGAGGAGGTCCTTGCATGTCTTGTTAAGCTAAACACTAACAAATCACCAGGACCAGATGGCATCCATCCACGAGTTCTCAGTGAACTTAAAGATGAAATTGCTGATCTGCTAGCCAAAATATATAATATTTCCCTCAAATCAGGCTTTGTGCCTGATGACTGGAAGGTAGCGAATGTAACACCAATTTTCAAAAAGGGATCCAGGGGTGATCCAGGAAATTACCGACCTGTCAGTTTGACATGTGTCCCAGGTAAAGTGATGGAAACCATCCTAAAAGATAGAATTAATAGGCACATAGAAGAGAAGGCGCTGCTAAAGGAGAGCCAACATGGCTTTTGCAAGGGCAAATCATGCCTCACTAATCTGTTGGAATTTTTTGAGAGTGTCAACAAGCATGTGTATAAGGGGGATCCAGTTGACATTGTTTATCTGGACTTTCAGAAGGCTTTTGACAAGGTCCCACACCAAAGGCTCTTGAATAAACTTACCAGTCATGGAATAAAGGGACAGGTCTTGTTCTGGATCAGCAACTGGCTAAGGACAGGAAACAGAGGACACTTCTAAATGGACACTTCTCCAAGTGGAGGGAAGTAAAGAGTGGGGTCCCCCAAGGTTCAGTACTGGGACCCCTGCTTTTCAACCTCTTCATAAATGATCTAGAGGTAGGAGTAAAAAGCAAAGTAGCCAAATTTGCTGATGACACTAAATTATACAGGGTAGTGAAAACTGTAAGAGATTGTGAGGAGCTCCAGAGGGATCTCTTGACACTGGGGGAGTGGGCAGAACAGTGGCAAATGAGCTTCAACACCTAGTAAGTGCAGAGTGATGCATGTTGGGGCAAAAAAAACCAATTACATTTATAAACTGATGGGGTCTGAACTCTCTGCGACAAATCAGGAAAGGGACCTTGGTGTCCTGGTGGACAACTCAATGAAGGTGTCAACCCAGTGTGCCTCAGCTGTGAAAAAAGCATACTCAATGCTAGGGATCATTAGGAAGGGTATAGAAAATAAGTCAGCAAGTGTCATTTTGCCTCTTTATAAATCTATGGTGAGGCCCCATCTGGAATACTGTGTACAGTTCTGGTCGCCATACCTCCAGAAGGATATTATGGAGTTAGAGAAAGTGCAGAGGAGGGCAACCAGAATGATGAGGGGACTGGAACACCTTCCTTACCATCTGAGGCTGCAACGGTTGGGCCTTTTCACTCTTGAACAACGGCGTCTAAGAGGTGACCTGATTGAAGTTTATAAAATCATGCACGGTGTGGATAAAGTAGATAAGGAAAAACTGTTTTCCCTATCGCACAACACTAGAACTAGGGGACACACGATGAAACTTTTGGGCACTAGTTCTCAAACAAATAAGAGAAAGTACTTTTCACCCAGAGGATTACTGGTCTATGGAACTCCCTGCCAGAAGAAGTGATGACAGCTGTCAGTCTTGACAGCTTTAAGAAAGGATTAGACAAATTCATGGAGGACAAGGGTATCAATGGCTATAATTATGGATACTTAAGGACAACCTCGGGGTTGGAGAGATAGGCAGGATATCTCTCAGTGCCATTTCCAGGGAATCCTAAGCAGGTGAAGGCATCTCCTTGGGAATATCCTGAAGGAAATGGTGAGCCACACAGCATTCTGTGTGAGACAGAATGCTGGACTGGATGGGCTGTGGCCTGTTCCAGCAAGGCTGTTCTTATGTTCTTTGTCCCAGCTCCTGCCAACCTAGCAGTTCGAAAGCAAGAAATTGCAAGTAGATAAACAGGGACCACTTTGGTGGGAAGGTAAACAGCATTCCGTGCCTGCCACATGACCACGGAAACATCTGCAGGAGCAGACAGCGCTGGCTCTTCGGCTTTGAAACAGAGATGAGCACTGAACCCTAGAGTCGGATACGACTGGCTTTCGAGCAAGGGAAACCTTTACCTTTACTTTACTTAAGAAGACTCCATTACAGAACATGAAATTACCATTCCAAATTGCTACTACATTTTTTACTTGTGCCTTTATTAGATGGTCATACTACTCTAGGCAGTTCACTGTCTGCACTGACACTGTTTCTACATGGAAGGAATACTTGAAGCCACCATACCTTTCCCATCAAACTGGCTAGCCATCAGTAAGAACACTGACTGCATCCATCACTTACCGGTGCCATATACATTCTCCTAGGAGATAACTAAGTGACAGGATCTTTCCTTATCTTACCAGCGGTTCTTTGGGAAATTCTCCCCCCCCCCCAAAATAAATAAATAAATAAATAAATAAATGCTGTAGGTTGCAGTAAGAGGCAGCTCAACATTCCAAAGAGGAACAAGATCTCTGTAGACTGGGGCTGTCCTATTCTATCAATTGGAAGATGGGGGTTTTAGGGGATCAGAAGGCTTCTGACATAGAGAGGAATATGTTAAGGTATTCCTTATCATAAAGTTCCTTTGGAGTTCTTCTTACACTGATAGGGATTGAACTTGCTTATAAATGATAATGGTACACACATATTTAAACACAAGTTGGTATCATGTTTGATCCTGTGAATTAATGTTTGCTCTAGTTGCTTCACAGTATAATCTAGGAAATGAAACCCTATATTACTGGTATCACCAAAAAATGTTTCCACTATTCATACTTCAGCAAAATAAAATATATTAAAATATTCCCACCTACTCCCACCCAGGGCTGTGCAGGGCACCATGGGAAGGCGCTGGACAGGGAGTGGTGGAGGCGCCTATTTGGGGGAGTTGGGGAGGAATCCCATACATTGCTATTGGCCAGAGGTGAGGGTGGGGTGGGACAAAGCCCGATTGCCCAATATACCAGCACGCGCCTGCTCCCACCCCCTCTCCTTTCACTGTTCAGACTAATTCACTAATCTTATTATTTATCCAGATTTTGCAAAGGAGGAATGATATTGCAGATATGTTTCTTCAAAACAAGGGTATTTTCCATTCAGACCTTCACTTTTTATCCATTATAATTATGATAACCTCCAAAATTACCAGAACACATGTGAAAACCACTTTATCAAAACAGCCCTTGCCTGGTTACTTGGTTGATCCATACTTCACATGTCTAGTTTGACGCGGCAGATCAAAGCATGTCTCCCACTGTTTCAGATCCCCAAGATTTAGCAGCCTCTCACCTTTGGGAGGTGCTACCACTACTATAGCGGGGTCCGATGTCACACGGGAGTGGGGGAGGACTGAGGTCCGTGTTTTTGATGCTCCTTTAGCCATTTTAAATATAACATAGCTGGCTGATTATACATCACTAAGCAGCTAAATTTTTATATCTGTAATTATTTGTTTACTTAAAATCCAAAGTACCCATCAACCAACAGTTTCCAAGGCACTATAGGAGACCTTTAGAAAAAGGCCCTTCTCCCAGTCTCAATGCCCACATAGACATGTCTGGTAAGACATAAGAGAGCTGGATCATAAGGAAGGCTGAGCGCAGAAGAATAGAGGCCTTTGAAATGTGGTACTGAAGGAGAATTCTGAGAGTACCCTGGACAGCAAAGAGATCAAATAAATTGATCCTGAAGGAAATCAATCCTGACTGCTCCTTGGAAGAATAAATATTGAAGGTGAAGCTAAAGTACTTTGGACACCAAATAAGAAGAGAGGACTCACTCAAGAAGACCTTGATTCTGGGAAAGATCAAAGGCAAAAGGAAAAGGGGAGGCAGAGGATAAGATGGCTAGATGGCATTGTTGACGCAATGGGCGTAGAGCTGAGCGGGCTGTGAAGGATCATGGAGGATAGGGGTGCCAGGCGTGCAATGGTCCATGGGATCACAAACGGTCGGACTCGACTATGCGACTGAACAACAACAAAGTAAAGACATTTTCAGTGGCTGCCTACAGGCTATGAAGCTCCCTTCTAAGCAAAGCTAGCTTGGTCCTCTCCCAACTGACCCCCCTCCATATTCTGAAGACAAAAACATTTCTCTTTAAAGATGGCTTTGGAAGCTGAATGACCTGCTGAGAAAGGAGTTTCAGTGGTAAGCATGTTATTCTTTTATGGTATGTTTTAATGTTTAGCTTCTTAATAGTAAAATAATTGTGTGCCATCAAATCTACTCAGACGTATGGCAACACTTTCCAGGATCTTCTAGGCAAAGTATACACAGAGGTATTTTACCATTCCCTTCTTCTGGGGGAGTCCTGAAACTCATCTCACCCATGACTACATAGGCTGGTTCTTCTCCCTGGAAGCACAACTGGGAATTGAACTCCCAACCTCTAGCTCTGCAGCCAGATACCTAAACCTCTGGGCTATCCAGCCAGCTATAAATGTGTGCCATCAAGTCAATTCTGACTTATGGCAACCTTTCCAGGGTTTTCTAAATAATAAACAAGCAGAAGTGGTTTACTCTTCTCTTCTTCTTGGTTGCCCTGAGACTGTGTAGTTTGCCAATGACTACATAAGTTGGCTCTTCTCCCAAGAGAAACAGTGGGGAATCAAACTTCCAATCTCTGGCTCTGCAGCCAGATACATAAACCACTGAGTAACGCAGCCAGCTAGCTTTTTAATACTCATATATAATTAACCATATTTTAGTATAGTAGACCTCCAATTTGTGATAATTAACTTTATGACTCTCCCTTTTACAACTACTCCAATGTTACCCTATGCCCATCACTAGCATTTAAAATTCAGTTTAATGGCCCTTAAAACTTCTAGTTTTATCAGCCCTAAACTTGTCAGTTTTACAACCTCTTTGCTAGCATCCAAATAATCAGATTTACAATCTTTAAACTGCTAACGAAGCATAGGAGACACCGAAAGAAAGATGGTGTTGAGTTTATTCAAGGTGGAATAAACCAAAATCTTGGGCAAGCTTAGCTGAATTTGATCAGAAGGAGGGTGGAAATGAGGCCTGAAAACTATCCAGGGCCAAACCTCTATTTTAACATCAACCCTAACAGTAAAGCACGATTTAGCTCCTGTCAGCTCATTTTATAGCCACTGGGGAGTAACCAATTAAGTCTTTAGTACAATTTACTAGACTGTAGTTATTTGTCATTTATAGGCCACCAATCAGTCAATCCTGAAGGAAATAAATTCGGACTGTTCCTTGGAAGGACAAATACTGAAGCTCAAGCACTTTGGCCACCAAATGAGGAGAGAGGACTCACTGGAAAAGGCCCTGATGCCGGGGAAAATCAAAGCCAAAAGGAAAAGGGGGCGGCAGAGGATGAGATGGCTGGATGGCATTGTTGATGCAATGGGCATAGATCTGGGCAGACTACAGAGGATGGCAGATGACAGAGGAGCCTGTCGTGCAGTGGTCCATGGAGTCACAAAGGGTTGGACTTGACTGTGCAGCTGAACAACAACAACAAGGCAACCTTAGGTCCTTGTGGAGAAAGCTAGGTGGGATAAACAAAGTGGACATCAAATATAATAGAGTCAAACAATTTGCACACAAACAAAATGAGAAAGAAGGAAACTTTCGAAGTTGATGTAAAAATGAGTGGTCAGATTAATTCATAGTTATCTTAGATGGCAATCCTCATTACTATAGGAAATTTTGAGCATGATCACTGAGAAATGCAGAGAAATCCATTACTGTAAAAAGTGAAAGGTTTATACAATCTGAAGAGAAACTTTCTAAAGCTACATGGTTTTTTGTGTCATTTTAAACTTATATACAGCAGTGAAAATGTATATGCTATGTAACTGGCAATCTATAAAGATATAATCTAAGCAACAGTGGTTTGGGGGAAAGGAGACTATTATTGTTGTGTGAATGTTATAATTTATTGCAACATAAAATAACATTCAACAATTTTAAAAACCTGAAGTTTATGGCATTGTGGGTTAAAAGGGGAGAAAGTTAGTGGGTAAAGCACTTCTACTTGGTGTACACGTGCATCTCACCCTCACATTTCAGAACAAGATGCCACATGCTATTCCATAAAGGATGCATATGTTTAAAAAAACACAGAAAAGGTAGGAATGGTAACACTGGATAACTAAAATTTTCCTTCCCCTTGTTGCAAATGATTCAGAAGACAAGTGCATCTGAAAATGAATACTTTGTTATCAGCGTTCAAGAAAAAAAAAAAGAGAGACTGATTGTGGCTGCAGCTAAGTGTGTAAAAGAATGCTCGTACTGTACTGTATTGAGCACACAGCCTCAGTAATGAATGGATGGGACAACTTATGAGCAAATGCCTACTGTAAATACTTCCTACCTATATTCAGACATCATAAAGAACCCTAGTTTATCACAATGAAGATAAGCCTACCTTCCTGCCTAGGCTCATGTACTCCACTGTAGCTGCAAGAAGGAGTTTGGAAGCATTCATTTCTGTGTTGTGCAGTCGTGGGTTAAAATGTGGTTTCAACCAAACTACAGCTAAGCAATCAATCAATTTAGGATTTATAGAAAACACTGAATGGTGGTTCGTTCAAAATAGAAACACAGCCATGCTGGAAGGGAGAAAAGTGTATATGTATAGATATTAGAAAACTAGCCTTCTTGTGGTTATAATAAACTAGCAGAGGTTAACCGGCGTTGCCGGGCTGTTTTAAATGGTGTTGGAAGGGGGGGGTGTTTACTCTGTATTTTTTGGTGTTATTTTTGGTTGTTTTTGTGTATTTTGGGATTTTTTTATGGTTTTTTGTGTTTTTTGTTTTAAGGAATTTTTATTTAAATTATTTATTTATTTTTAAAAGTTTTGTTTGTTGTTGTGGCTTTGGGGGGGGTTCCTTTCCACGGGCCGGCCTTGGAGAGCCAGTGGAGAGGGGGTTTCTCCCCCAAAACACTCCGTTTTTAAAGAGAAGTAACTGCTTGGTTTCTTCTCTTTAATAATGGGGTGTCCTACGGGGGATCCCCTCTCTGCTGTGTCCCCTGGCTCTGGAAGGGTTGGGGGGACAGACCCCTTTTGTCCCCCCAAACCTTCCAGACTCATGAGACCCAGGAGAGGGGATCGAATCCAGCCCACCCTCTATTAAAAGGGAAATTTCAATTGGGGTTTCCCCTTTAATATCAGGAGGGTGATCCCCCTCTCCGCTGGCTTCCTTGGGTTTGGGAGGGTTGGGGGGACAAAAGGGGTCTGTCTCCCCAACCCTTCCAGACCCAGGAGAGCCATCAGAGAGGGGGATTCCCCCCAAAAAACTCAATTTTTAAAGAGAAGTATCCGCTTGGTGTGTGTGTCTGTGTGTAGGGGAACCCCCTCTCACACTAGAGTAGAGCCACTGAACCAACTTCTCCATTGATTCCATTCATTCAAATGGGTCTAATCTAATTATGGCTTACCTTAATATAGTAAAAGTAAGGAGAGAATTGATTCACCAAATCTCCCCTAATTCAATGGTCTATTCTAGGGCAACCTATTATGCTAAACCACAGGAATTTAGCAACATTTTAACAATATTTTCTAGTTTAATACAACCTTCAAATGCCTGTACTGTTTTAATTTGTTTGTAAAAGTCCCCAGAATTTAAGAACTCTAATCTGCTGAAATTAAACAGAAAATGAATTTAACGTACCCTGCAAGCATGGAGTTCAAAAGAGTGTTGTGGTAATTGCTTCCAAGCAACATTAAAGAAATCTGTAAGGCTTACAGAGGTATTTTTTATAATATTCCTCTTCAATAAAATTTACATTAGGTACTTTAGTTAAAAAACAGATAAGCTATTCACTGATTATTTCTGACTCCAAAGAAGCAAAAAACAAACTGTATGAATGCATACATTGGCCATTCCAATCTTATTGCCAATTTTCTTGTACTGTAATTTTAGAACAACTAAACATTCAAAATTAAACCTAATCTCAGACAAATTAAGACATTCATGTATTACTTGTCTACTAATATAAAATTGGACTGGACCATGTCATTTACAATAAGATAATTAAAAAGTGTTCTGGAATATTGCAAACTCAGATTAAACAATTAAGATCTAACAGCGAAGTGAAGCAATTAGAGGTTACCATGCAATACCAGTAATTTTACCCATCTCGTGGAAAGTCAACGAAAATAACCATCATTCAGGTTGATGGTACAACTACAGACACTGAAGAAGAAACTGAAAACTTTAGGACGCCGATCACAAATCAAAACACAAAGTGCTAATAATCCTAGATGGCTAGAGTACAAAAGTAGGAAATAAAGGAGAGTCAAACACTGTCAGAAAATTTGGCATTAATTTCCCATGCAAGCAAATAATGCTAAAAAAATTCAATTAAGATTTTCACCATGAATGAACCAGAAATACCAGTGGTTCCAGCTAAACTGAGAAAATGAAAAATATTTGCTAACACTGGTTACTGGATCATACCAAATTTCAGAAGAAATGGGTTTGTGATTTATAGACTATATATAATGTATATTGTAGGAGAGCTTTTATTGTTTCGATCATAAGAAGCTGAAAGTTGTTCTGTAAGAAATTCGATTAAAAGAATTTGATTGACAAATCTTTGAGATTTATAGTGTTTCTCATGAAATATACATACATATATTCAGCTGCCTCAAATGGTTTTTCTTCTAGTGTGTCTTTTACACCATTTGGCCTTCTATTCCTCATTTTTGTCGACATCTCTGTTTATAGCCAAAGATCCAGCACTGTCTGCATCTGCAGACGTTTCCGTGGCCCTGTAGCAGACATGACTAGACACCGGAGTGCACAGAACGCTTGTTTGCCTTCCCACCAAAGTGGTACCTATCTACTTGTAATTTCATGCTTTCTAACTGCTAGGTTGGCAGGAGCTGGCACAGAGACAGGAGCTCACTCCATTGTGCAGTACTCAGGTCTCGAACTGCTGACCTGATGACCTTCCAGTTGTTAAGTTTGGCGTCTTAACCACTAAGCCACCTCAGTCCTAGGGTCACTGAAACTAAAAAGGGCCATACAAATCCAATAAGCATATTTTGGCAACAAAAGGATTGCCCAGAAGTTATGTGCTCACTCTCTTGAGGAGGGCAACCAGAATGATTAGGGGACTGGAACACCTTCCTTACCATCTGAGGCTGCAACAGTTGGGCCTCTTCACTCTTGAATGATGGCGTCTAAGAGGTGACCTGATTGAAGTTTATAAAATCATGCACGGTGTGGACAAAGTAGATAAGGAAAAACTGTTTTCCCTGTCGCACAACACTAGAACTAGGGGACACTCCATGAAACTTTTGGGTACTAGTTCTCAAACAAATAAGAGAAAGTACTTTTTCACTGGTCTATGGAACTCCCTGCCAGAAGAAGTGGTGACAGCTGTCAGTCTTGACAGCTTTAAGAAAGGATTAGGCAAGTTCATGGAGGACAAGGGTATCAATGGCTATAATTATGGATACCTAAGGACAACCTCCAGGTTGGAGAGAGGCAGGATATCTTACGGAATCTTCCAGGGAATCCTAAACAAGTGAAGGCATCTCCTTGGGAATAATACCCTGAAGCAAATGGTGAGCCACTGTGTGAGACAGAATGCTGGACTGGATGGGCTGTGGCCTGTTCCAGCAAGGCTGTTCTTATGTTCTTATGTATACTGTACCTCCTTGTCTCTGTTGCGATAGGTCAAGCAAATCAAGATAGCTACAAAATACGTATTAAGCAACCAGAACAAAATATCCCAAACTACAGTGGAATCAGCCCAATTGTTTTTGGTGAGTTTGAAGATGTAACTAGGATACATCTTATTCTGGATCAACTCATTCTTTTGCAACTCATTCTTCTCAGCAGCTACTCCTAGGCTTTGGAATCCACTGCCCTAGGAAGCCAGATTGCCTGACAACAGAAGGCCAAGAAGGCGGGGGGAGGGGGGAGGGACAGAGAGAGAGATGTCTTCCTTTCCAGGAGAAGTTTTAAACAATAAGTGAAGAGGCTAGGGGATACTCTATTTTTGAAATTTAATAATATTTTTAAATTGTTTTAATCTTGACCAAAACTTAGTTGCTTTTTAATATATTTTTATTTTATAGTCACATTTGTATCGCCGCCCCCTCTCCGAAGCAACTCCAGGCTTTGTACGGTATTGTATGGTATTTTTAAACCTGTTAGTACTGTGTGATTTTAAATGCTGTGAGCCATTTTGGATCCCCTATGCCAGGAGTTCTCAACCTTTTTAAGCCAGGGGCCGGGTCACACTCCTATAGACAGCTTTGGGGGCCAGATGGCCATTTTGCCCTTCCCCCACCACATTATTGTTGTTGTTGTTGTAATTTAGATTTATATCTAGCACTTCCTGGTGTAGTGGAGGCAGTTGGGGGGGGCACATCAAATCCCTGCCCTATGCAAAGTCCTCCCCCCCCCCAATAAATTTATACTCAGAAGCCTAAATGAAGCCCTGATATTCAAAATAAAATTCACTGGAATCTAGCACAGATCAGTCACTACAACACATAAGTGGATAGTTTAATAAAAAGAATCTTACTGCTTTGGTCCATTTGCACACTATTAACAGGAGTTCCAACTGGGAAACAAAACATATATTTGAAAGGCACCCTAATGCTAACGTGAAAGGGAAAAGTCGAACCTGAATAACTAACAAAGAAGACAACCGTACTTCACATTCAGGATGCCTAAAGCACTGTTGTTAATTTCTAACAACTATGTCCTGCCATTCACTTCTAAGTGCAATAGTTTAAAAAACTATTATACTCCACAATGATTAAAAACTGATGCATGAATAGGCCTCTATAATGTATAATGCCAATAAAAATATGTGGTAGTATTCATAAGCAGGGTATTGTGGTTTTAAATCTCTCAACTACATTATTCTAATGTCACATGAGACACGACCCTAGCGTACTTAGTTGAAAGCAACTGTATGATTAACCTCATTGAAAAATATAGTTCTAGAGCATGACATACAAAAATATGAATAAAAAGATTGTTTATGGTCCTTTCAGCATTGCTATACATCAGTTTTTGAAATGTATCTAAAATGATTCAAAAGAGCCCTGGTGGCACAGTGGTTAAACTCCTGTACTGCAGCCAAAACATTTTAAGTTCATTCCTGATAGTACACAAGGTTGACTCAGCCTTCCATCCTTACAAAATTGGTAAAATGAGTACCAACATGTTGGGAACAAAAAAGCTAATTACCTGTAAACCACCCAGAGAGCACACTAAGACCTATATGGCAGTATAGAAGTGCCCTCGGACACCAGTTATTTTATTTTGTTTTGGGACATATTTGTTTGGTTAGTATGTTTTTCATTTGCTGTGTGTTTTGTTGTGTTATCTGATATTTGTATACACACCGCCCAGAGTGGGAAATTTCCCAAATGGGTGGTATAAAAATGTGATAAATAAATATAAATAATTGCTATTGCTAATTTTCCCCATGGCAGAAAAGCTTGCGAGTTAGGGGTTATGGAAGAGATATGGGAAGAGGCAGGTTAAAGGTGATAGTAGTGGAAGAGGAAAAGAGTCGATTATTTATTTATTATTTAATTGTATTTCTAATGCCGCCCCACTCGCCTGGGCAACTCTGGGTGGCTTACAACAGAAATAAAAACACAATAAGATTTACAACAGTTAGAATCATTTTAAAAAATTTAAAATAACTTAAAATCCCTTAAAAATTTCTTCATAGAAAACCCATCAGCCACGTCCCAAACTCCAAGGGGCTATACTCAAACTAGTCAGCCCAGGGTGGCTATTTCCCCGCCCGTCCCCACACCTGCTGTGCCAGCCAGGTCTTCACACTGCTGCAGAAGGGTAAAAGCTCCACCTGGAGATGAAGTTCAGTGGGCAGGAGGTTCCATAGGAGTGGACACAGAGAAGGCCCTCTTTTTGTGCTAGAGAGGTGAGCCTCTCTAGCCGATAGGACTATAAGAGAGCCCCTCCTGTCCGCTCTACAGGGACAGACAGATATCTTTGGGGTGATGCGGTCTCTTAAGTGTCCTGGCCCACTACCATATAGGGCTTTAAAGGTAATCACCAGCACCTTGAATTGCACCCAGAGGCATACCGGCAACCAGTGCAGCTCCTGGAGCAGTGGCGAGGCGCGGGCATAATGCCCACACCCCATCACCACCCGAACCGCCACATTCTGGACCAGTTGCAGCCTCCAAGTGGTCGCCAAAGGCAGCCCCATGTAGAGCGCATTGCAATAATCGAGTCTAGTTGTGAAGAAAGGAGTGGAACAACTGGGATTAGAGATGAAGAAAAAGAGCAAGAATGAGAGGAGGAGATAAGAGAGGGAGAAAACTGTAAGGTAAGGTGCCCTGAACAGAAGGAATGTATGTTTCCTCCAGGATGGACATTCATATATAAAGAGGAACCATGGATTAGAAAGCAGGTCCATATGAAAGTGAACCCTTTGAGAAGGCCCAAAGGCAAGTAAAGATGAAGATACCTAGGAAACCCTCTTATTAAGGGGAATGGTAACAGTGGGAGCACTGACAAGCAGACACTTGGGAGACAAGATGGCAAAGTGATCTATCCTTGTTGCCAACACCACATGGCTTGGCATTAAAAGCAAACTAGAAGAGACTGACAAGTTGGTGGCAGTGAGGCAACAGTTGCACTTGAACTGTAAAAATACACACACACACACACACACACACACACACACACACACACACAGAGAGAGAGAGTATCAGGGGTTCCCAACCTATGACCCGTGGGCCCTATCCAGCCCCCAATACCAAATAATCTGGCCCACACGACTCACGCCATTCCCGAATGCAGAGGTAAAATGTGCCTGCACATGCACAGAATGCTGCGGTAAATGACCTGCAGCTGTCATAAGCGTGTTCACAATAACCACGGGTCATTTACAGCAGCGTTCTGCGCATGTGTGGGCATTTTTTACTTCCACTTCTGGGTGGGAGAAACTATGTGACTAGCCGGCTCAGCTGTCCATGGGGGCGTGGTCCGGCCCACGGCAGGAAAAGGTTGGGAACCCCTGATATATATTAACCTGTTTTATTTAAACAAATGATTAAAACTGCCTTCCCTGGTTCTGACAGAACATCTGACCTATTCTACAGAGAGAGAATACAGGAAGGGGTGAAACCGAGAATCAGATAACTGACTTAAATATTAAGTTGTGATCTCTCATTTCATTCATGGTCCAGATTTATATTTACCAATTAATAAACTTTTATCAGATTCTGGTATTCAACCTAAAAAATATCATTGGCTCTCGACAAATAGCTCTATTACTGCTACGCTGGTAGCATGACTGAAAAGATTCTACGTACAGGGTAATACATTTGTAACACTTTGCCACAGTATTTTCAAAATTATCAACACTACAGAAAGGACCACAATGCTTGTCAAATTGCCATCATTTTCTGGCAATGACAGCTGGACAAAGATATCCATATTATTTTGTATCCACATCAAGCTAAATGCATGCTTATTACCAAAATATTTACCTGTTGTAATTATTGAGTTTTACTAAAGGAGAGATCAAGCTTACACATTTCATGACTTACCATGTTTAATGTAGCTCACCAACCATATTTTGTGGTATGTCAGGGTTGTTTGATAACCCACTCACCCCACCACCCGGTTTCTGTAATTTCAGACAGGAAAGGCTAGAATGCCAAATTCTGTATATAATTAATATATGTAAACTAGTGGGACTTACTCTGTATGAGCAAACCTCAGGTTCTATAGCTGTTGTTGTTGTTCAGTCGCAGAGTCAATTCCGACCCTTTGCAACCCCATGGACCATTGCATGCCAGTCACCTCTGTCCTCCACCATCTTTCTCAACCTGCCCAACTCTGTGCCCATCAACAATACCATCTAGCAATCTCATTTTCTGCCACCCCCTTTTTGCCCTCAATCTTTCCCAGCATCAAGGCCTTCTCAAGTGAACCCTCTCTTCTCATTTGATGTCCAAAGTACTTTAGCTTCATCTTCACTATTTAACCTTCCAAGAAGCAGTCAGGGTTGATTTCTTCTAAGATCAACCTATTTGTTCTTCTTGTTTTCCAGGGTACTCTCAGAACTCTCCTCCAAACACCACATTTCAAAGGCGTCCATTCTTCTGCACTCAGATTTCCTTATGGTCCAACTCCCACAACCATACATTGCTACTGGAGATACCATTGCTTTGACTATGCGGACTTTTGTTTGCAAGGTGATGTCTCTTCTTTTAACTATGTTCCCCAGATTTCTCATAGTTTGTCTACCAAGAATCAGTCACCTTTTTATTTCATGGCTGCAATTTTTTCAGGTGGGGCAAAACATTTTCAGGAGGGGCAATAATGTCACAGTCACATATATAACATTGGCACCACAGGGTGGGTTGGGAGGGGTGCTGTTAGCTCAGAAGGGTTTTCACCCACCCGCCCCCTGGCTACGGCCCTGATTTTCAATTGGTACAATGGTTTATAGTTATACAAACTGAAGATATCCAGACAATGTACAATATTAGATTACTTGCTTTCTTATCATTTAGCTAATAAAAACAATGTTTCATAAACATCAACTTTCAAAACACTACTGGGCTTCCTATCTCTACTTTGCTTTGAACAACTGCAAAACCAAGAAAACATGGGAGGGTTGTTATAAATTCCACAAAACGCTATCTACTCACATTGCTATTTACAATTTCAATTCTTCATACAATTTGAAAGAAGTGCACTGAGTTAAAGATACAAAAGGCATTTAATTGGAAAAGGTTATTAATAAACATACAGATGCTACTAAAAGGTTTAATAAAGCTGTTTTCTCCTAATGTTTAGGTCTGAGTCATCAACTTTTCTCAATGTCCAGATTTAAAGAAATACAGTATACTCAAACCAAAGATGAGAAAAGTTGCAACTGAACTTTCAAAGTAGGAAGGATGTTCAAACATATAAGGACACCAAAGTACATCATGGAGAATAGAAGTTAGCATGTTTTAACATGGTAACCATGACTTTCACTTTGCTTCAATAGACCTAGCTCAAAGAGCAACCCTTTGTGCCATCAATCCCACTGAATTATTATTATTATTATTATTATTATTATTATTATTATTATTATTATTATTATTATTATTATTATTATTATTATTATTATTATTATTATTATTATTATTATTATTATTATTATTATTATTATTATTATTATTATTATTATTATTATTATACTTTTACCCCACCCATCTGGGATACACTCCCACTCTGGGTGGCTCACAATGTTAAAAAGAGCAGGTGGCTCACAATGTTAAAAAGAGCAGAATAGACACCATAAAACCATAGAAAACCCCCATCTACCCAGTCCAATCAGAACCACTAGCCCAAGTGGCTAACAATGGGAGGGTCTCCTACTTAAACTTCAACAAGCTGCCAAAGGTCTCCTTGAAAAGAAAAGTTTTCAGTTGTTTCTTAAAGGTTCCTAAAGAGTCACTCAAATGCAGCTCCTCAAGTAGAGCGTTCCAGTTAGCCGGAGCTGCCACTGAGAAAATACTCCGAAGGGTAACGGACTTTCAAGAAAACCTAGTATCAGATTAAATACATGCAAGAATGAGCTCCCAGCTATGATGTAACACACTGTACAAAGCACATAGAGCCATAACCAGGTTTAATCATGACACCACATTCTTCATTTACATTTTTCTCATGCATCAATTGTGGCTACAGGTATATGCATTCAGTCACACAGTCACATAACTATTGAAGTTCTACACATCAAAGAGTATGGTAGTGCAGGCCTCCAACGTATGGAGGTAGAAAAGGGGCCCCTCAATTCATGGACATTTCCACCATGGACCAAACTGATTTCTAGCCATCTTAAGAAAGATCAGGTTAGAAAAGTGGTCTCATGAGGTACTGACAGTATTTATAAACATCCCTATGGCATTTAGACTCTTGTTGGGAATGAAATCTTTTAAAACTCCAAACATCTGAAAATTGTACATTTTCAGACAGGAGGCTCTTACCACAACCAGTCAAAAGACTGTGCATCATTCCCCCTTTTACTGCCTGCCCCCCTCCTGTAAGAGGAAAGCTAGAAAAGGCAGGGAAACATAGAGAAGTTGCAAATAGAAGATTGCCTGGAAGGAACCCATGTGAAATTAAGAAACGAGACTGGGTGAGTTTAAGATAAAGGTCTGTTTGGAAGCATCTTTATATTGTATAAAGATATATTTATATATTTATATTGTATATTTATATATTTAGAAAGATGCTGAAAACATGGCTCTTCCAGCAGGTTTGGGGCACGCTTGACTCCACCGGTCAAGCCCGGTGGCTGATTTAGCCTATGTGAGGGCTGCCCCCCCCCCGCCTTGGTTATTCGGTTTTAATGGGGGTAGGGTGAGGGTTAATGATGATATGTTTGTGTTTTTAATGTTGGTTTTAATTGGGGCTGTTAGATCTGTTTTAATTATTGTTGTTTTATTGTTTTCATTGTAATTTTTATTATGTTGCTAGCCGCCCTGAGTGGTGTACCCACCAGGAGGGCGGGATATAAATGCGCAGAAATAAATAAATTGTTAAATAGGCAATAAAGGAAAGGGATAGGTTTGCTACTTCTAGTTCAGATGCATCAAGGTGTTTCATGAGGAGTAGGAAGAAAAGGCAAGCAAGGGCCGAAATCCTGATGCTTATGTAGTGTGTTGCACAAGTATAGGTCCATAGAATCAGTAGGGATTTTGTAAATAAATTCCTCTACAAAGTCCATTGTTTCAAATGGGCCTATTCTACTTATGAATAGGGCTGATTGAATTAAGGAGATTTTCAGAGGAGCTGTCTTATAAAATCCCCATTGATTCAATGGGCCTACTCTAGTGTGACTTATTATACTAAGGAATAGGATTTCAGCCAATATGTCAGAATACCAAAGATCCAGACTCAATGACATTTCTGAACCATAAACATGGTTTATTGAATAACCTAGAAAACTAACACAGAAACTAAGCCAAATTCTATTTAGTGGTCAGTGCCATTTTGCCAAAATAGCTCATAGCTTGCAAAATCCAGTTACTGTTTCAAGAAAAGTAATATATCAGTTGTCTCTGATGTATTAATTGCTGTACATTTTGTTCTCTTTGTATGCTTGGCAAATATAATACTTTTTATTGTGCCGAAACAAATATTTTTCAATTTAAATAAGGAAAAATTAAAATTAGCAATGCTTTCAGCTTTTCCCTAAAACACACACTTTTTTTTACAAACACACACACATATTACTTATAAGGGCTGTGTTAATTTATTCCAGATCTGCCTATGCCTTACCAGCAGTCATTCTCTTTATGTAAATTTAAGGTTGTATCACTTCACATTCAAGAATTCTATGCGTAAATGATAGTAACAGGCAAAGCTTTAGCCAGGGTGAGTGCTTCACAGAAGACAAAGACACATCTTTAGAACAAATATATAATTTTATAAATAAATTGCTAGGATGAATATAAATTATATACAAACATGTACAGTGGTACCTCGCTTAAAGAGCATAATGCGTTCCACAGGATTGCTCTTTAAGCGAGTTTGCTCTTTAAAGGAAACACCATTGTAAGTGACTAATTGTGACTTCTGGTGGGGGGGGTGGGATTATGAACCCTGATTTAGTTGTTATGCAAGTTTTTGGTTGGTTTTAGTTGTTAAGCAAGGTGACCATTCAGAGAAAATTCTGCTCTTTAAGCGAGTTAGTCTCTAAGCAAGGCATTCTTTACGCGAGGTTTTACTGTATTTCATGTTATGTTTATATAATTCTTTTCAAATCTCACAATAAGTTCAGAAAACTTACACATTACATATTTAGCAACTTCTAATACAGTATTTTCAAAATGGCCTATGGAAAAATGTCTAATTAAAAGAACCATCCACTTTTAATCATGTTTGGGGAGAAATTGGAGGTCAATGAGCTGTTTATTATAAAATGCAATTTTGTTGCTGGATTTTCTCCCAAGCATGCACTTAAAAGAGTTTGTGTATTTTTTTAAAAAAATTCTTCCATGTCTAAGCAAGGTGTGAAACTGCCAAAATGAAGGCACCTTTTGGTGAGTTCATTCTGCAGTTCCATTCGCCTGTCCTAGTGTGAGAAAGATTAGCCGGCAACACATGCTTGCCATTACCAGGGCAGGCTCGATTGAGGTTCAAAAATACCACAATCATCTAGGAGGTTCTTTCTGTGTACCTCATGTATTAAATTTACATCCTTTTTTTCTTCATGAAACCCAAAATTTTGTAGAGTCCTCAAGGAGGTCTTCCATTCAAGCAGTAACAATAAATAAACCTCCTCACATGCCTTTAGATAACCCTCTCTGAATGGAAATTATTCCAACAGTTTTACAATTTTGGATTTTTTTAAAGAAAAAAATTATAACATTACTTTGGTTAATCTTACATGAAATTCATATCAGCTGAAGTAATGCAAATTATCAAGGGTCAAATCCTCAAAGTTTCATCTCAGTTCACTGCACTTTGCAGGAGTAAGCACTAATTTCCAAAAAAAAAAAAAAAAAACACGTCTTGAGTTAAAGGCCAACAAGTTTAGGTCTACATTATCCAAAAGAAAAATAAACATTAATGGTCTTTGATCTGTCGAAAATCTAACACTGCAAAAAGGTAAATACAGATAATAAGCTTAGAACAATACTATTTCACATCAAGAAGACCAGAAAGAAAGACTTTGCCAGCATTATTGTTTACTACCCTCTCCTCAAATGACCGTTCTAATTTCCTGGAGAACACACAGAAGGCAAATCTGGATTAAAATGGTATTTTGTTGCTCAAATTCCCAGTTAACTCGATATATAAAATAAGGGCTTTCTTTCATAGATTTGAAAATGCTGATTGCATTACCCATCTTTCTTAGTTTAAAAGTGCAATCCTGTACTAATCTACTCATAAATAAGTTTTACTATGTTCAACCAGATGTCCAAGTAATTGGGCCTAGAGCTGCAATCTAAATCTCCCTAAATTTCTAGTACCTTCTTGTCTTCAATTCTGTAGCTTAATACATTACCATAATATTAACCATTTGTCAAGAGGACTTTAAGTCTAACCTGCTGCCATTTAGTTACTATGTTCAACCTTTAACCGAACTTTTTATCATCTTGTCCTATCCTCCACTTTAGGTGATTACTTAGCAAATTCCTGACACACACCACTTCCCGGCTCATTAAAAAAGGAGTAAATTATTAAAGAACATGAGAAACCCACCAAGAACTGTTTATTCAAAAAGCAGTCACTGATAATGACATTGCAGGTAACAGAAATGTCACTTGTCCATCCATTAAGAGGTTTGCAGATTGGTTCACCTTTTTCTTTCCTTTATATTTAAAAAAACTTAAATTAAAAGAATAAGCATGAAACAGTTTGCTACATTTATTTTGTGCCTGAAATTTTAAACAGATCTCCCTGTTACTAGGTTATACCTATGTTCTAATATATTTTAGAAAGAGAGATGTAAACAGTGTTGATTATTTATAACAGAAATCATTAGCCTACATACTCTGTGGAATAAAACAAATGCAAGTTTTCAACCAGACACAATACTTGTGTAACTAAATTGATTTCTCTTTCATTATTGAAATAAATACTGTAGTGCATTTATGACTCTGTCCTTTTACAGATACTGTATGTATCAAATTATTTCTCCATAAAAATTAAGCCCTTTACAGACTGACTTTCCCAATGAACAGAGGGCACAACTTACATAAAGAATTTGGCTCAAAGCGTATTGCATGTCTTTTACTGTAAAAATCTCTCTTGCACTAGATGGAACAGCATAACTTCAGAGAACAAATTGGCCTGAATCAGATGTAGGAGAAAACTAGTTTCATGCTGCGCAAATGTTTTGAGCAAGCCTTGAGCTCATGTATGCTTCTCCCCTTGTTTACCGTTTAGCCTACCAACATAGATTAAATACATCCTCTTCTGCTTTTAAATTAACAAAAGTGCAAGCAAGTCTGTATCAAATTGGAGTTTCAGATCTTTGTTTAAGAAAACTTCAGCTCCCCGTTTTTGAATCTAATAGAAAGACTCTGGATTACTTAAACACAGAAGGTTTGGCTACTGATTCAAAGATCCAGCCTCAGTCAGGGACCTTCTAAATAAAACATGTAAATCATGGGTTCTCAGCCTAAGGACCGGGGGCCAGATGCAGCCTGTGACACCATTTCATGTGGCCCCCCACTGCCTCAGCCACACCCAGAAGTGCCATGTGTGGCATGCAGGGCAAAATTGCTGTCCAGCCCCCAAAGCTGTCTGAGGGAGCATGACCCGGTCCTTGGCTTGAAAAGATTGAGAACCCCTGATGTAAATCATATATAAAATGAAATATCTGACATACAACTTTCAGGGATTAGCACTCTAACAAGGGAAATACCTAGCTATGGCTTCCATTCACAGGTCTATGATTCAGTACCTTTAGCTATTTGCTATATTCCTTATAGATAACAAAAAGCCATTCACTACTTTCCAAAGAATCTATCATCTATGCAACTTTGTACACTGTTATAGTCACTCTATGGCGAAACTTTTAGAGACTGAGTGCCCAAACTCAACAGGCTGCTGTCTGTGCTGCAGAGGGACAGGGTGAACTCTGTGCTGGGGGTAGGGAGGAAGCACTTCCATTGGACTCTGGGCAAAGGGGTGTGGGTGAACTCTGTGCTGGGGTGACGGTGTGCATGCCCACAGAGAGGGCTCTGAGTGCCCCCTCTGACATGCATGCCATAGGTTTGCCACCACTACTCTATGCTAACATCTTGACAGACAGTGATAAGGCCGGAATTCTATCCCATGTGAGACCAGAGTACATTGGGCCTTCATGCTTTGATACTTTGTCCTTACCACCATTACCTCAGAGAAGGAAATAGATTGTGTCATCAAGCTAATAGCACTTTCCAAAGTACAGGTACCCATGTGTTACAAAGGAGTGAAGATCTGCTGGCCCTCCAACTCTGTGTAGTTGTACTTCTGTTTTTGTTGAGATTTTGTTTACACTTTGTTCTAGAATACATTTTGTACTAGAAGTAGCTGTTACAGCACAAGTATGAAAGGCTGCCAGGAACAGAAACAATGCCTTGGGTGGCTGATTGGGTAGAAAAATTACCTATTTGCTTCCGCCATTGACAGACTGAAGAGACATTCTCACGGAAATGGTGAAATGTACAAATGCCTACCTGAATGCCAAGGCACTAACCAGCCAGCCCGTTAACCACCTGGAAAGAGCATGTTTAGAGCCTTGGGAGAAATTTAAAAATTCCCATCCATTAGACAGGTGAACAGTTTTGATAGCGCCTATGCACTTTTCATGTTACCTTTTAACTTTCAGTTAATTCTTTTTTGCTGTACAGGTTTTGCAGCGTGCAATCACTTTACTTTAATTCAGTCAAGTTGAAAGAAACTTCTTTGACGTTATGTTCCCTTCTCTAAAGTCATATTATTTTGCTTTGTTCTATGACATCCTAAGTACAGAGGCAGCCACCTGATTCTTTGAACTCTTTGTTCTAAAGACTGTTAACTGCCCTTGAATTTGGGCACCCGTTGTTCCTTCTTTCTGAATGGGCATCTAGCACCTCAGTGGGTTTTAACTCAACTCTAAGATTAACCAGGAGTTTGCTCTTTTCTTAGCATCATCCTTATTTCACACTAGTGCCTATCCTACATCTCCCAGGTTAGAGTCGTTTGTTCAGTTCTTCAATCACCTTGTTGTTGCAATGACCCAGATAGTAGGTCTTGCCTTCTAAACCCAAAAACAAAGCTTTACTCCCTGCTAAAGTAGCCTCTGTATCTAATTCCCTACTTCCATTTTTGAGCCCTATTTGTTACTATGTCCTGTGTATGAGTTGCTGTGCCAACCCAGATGATGGTAGTGAAGCAAGAGTATTTAACAACAGCTAACCAAAGAAGAGTAAGAAAGCAAAGTGGTTGTCTGATGAGGCTCTTAAAATAGCAGAAGAAAGAAGGAACGCAAAAGTCAAAGGAGAAAGGAAAAAATACAATCATTTGAACACAGAATTTCAAAGAAAAGCAAGGAGAGATAAGGAAAACTATCTAAAAGAACAGTGCAAAGAAATGGAAGAAAACAACAAAAGAGGCAGAACCAGAGATCTTTTCAAAAAAATCCGGGAAATCAAGGGAACATTTAAAGCAAAAATGAACATGATAAGGGACAAAGACGGAAAGGAGCTAGCTGATGCAGAAGAGATTAAGAAAAGATGGAAAGAGTACACAGAGGAACTCTACAAAAAGGAACTCAACACTCCTGATAGTCACAATGATGAAGAAATTGAACCTGAGCCAGACATCCTGGAGAGTGAAGTCAGAAAGGCCCTAAAGAGCACTGCAAACAACAAAGCTAGTGGAGATGATGGTATCCCAGTTGAATTTTTCAAAGCTCTAAAAGATGATGGCATCAAATTACTGCATTCAATATGCCAGCAGATTTGGAAAACAAAACAGTGGCCACAGGACTGGAAAAGATCAGTATATGTTCCAATCCCAAAAAAGGGCAATGCCAAAGAATGTTCAAATTATCGAACAATTGCGCTCATCCCACACGCCAGCAAGGTGATGCTCAAGATAATACAGGATAGACTTCAGCAGCATGTGGAAAGAGAATTACCAGAGGTGCAGGCTGGTTTCAGAAGAGGCAGGGGGACTAGAGACCACATTGCCAACATACGTTGGATCATGGAGAAAACAAAGGAATACCAGAAACAAGTTTATTTTTGCTTTATTGACTACACTAAGGCATTTGATTGTGTGGATCACAACAAGATGTGGCAAGTGATTAAAGAGATGGGAATACCAGAGCACCTCATATGCCTCCTGAGAAATCTGTACATGAACCAAGAAGCAACAGTTAGGACAGAACACGGAATGACAGAGTGGTTTGGAATAGGAAAAGGAGTAAGACAAGGCTGCATTCTGTCACCCTGCTTATTCAACTTATACACAGAGCACATAATGCGCAATGCAGGGATGGAGGAATCACAATATGGGATCAAAATTGCTGGGAGAAACATCAACAATCTGAGATATGCAGACGACACCACCCTAATGGCAGAAAGTGAGGAAGACCTAAAGAATCTCTTGATCGGTGTGAAGGAAGAGAGTGCAAAAGCTGGCTTGAGACTCAATATCAAGAAAACCAAGATAATGGCAACAGGCCCGATCAGTTCCTGGAAAATAGACGGGGAAGAAGTAGAAGCAGTGACAGATTTTACCTTCTTAGGATCTAAGATCACTGCAGATGGAGATTGCAGCCATGAAATAAAGAGGCGGCTGATTCTAGGGAGACAAGCCATGAGAAACCTGGGGAACATAGTGAAAAGCAGAGACATCACCTTGAAAACAAAAATTAGAATAGTCAAAGCAATGGTATTCCCAGTGGTAATGTACGGATGTGAGAGCTGGACAATTAGGAAAGCTGAACGCAGAAGAATAGATGCCTTTGAAATGTGGTGTTGGAGGAGAGTTTTGAGGGTACCTTGGACAGCGAGGAGAACAAATAGGTCAATCTTAGAAGAAATCAACACTGACTGCTCATTGGAAGGTCAAATAGTAAAGATGAGGCTAAAGTACTTTGGGCATCAAATGAGAAGGGAGGACTCACTTGAGAAGGCCGTGATGTTGGGAAAGGTGGAGGGCAAAAGAAGAAGGGGGAGGCCAAGGATGAGATGGATAGATGGTATTGTAGACACAATGGGCACAGAACTGGGAGGACTGAGGGGGATGGTGGAGGACAGAGGCGCCTGGAGAACGATGGTCCATGGGGTCGCAAAGGGTCGGAATCGACTGTGCGACTGAACAACAACAACAACCAAAGTTTTTAAGCCAACACTATCACTATTATTTATTTATTTATTTATTTATTTATTTATTTATTTATTTATTTATTTATTTATTTATTTGGATTTATATCCCACCCTCTTGCTCTTTCTCAGAGGTTGTATAATTAATTTTCTTTTGTCTCTCTTTCCTTTTCCTCCTTGCCTGTCTTCCTGTTCTCATTCACACAGCTGTATCATGGTATCCAGAAAATAAACATACAGTACTGTAACATATCTGTTCATGTGTGCTTATTTTCTGGAGACTGTGTTACAGCTAAGTCAGATACACACCACTTTTCCCCAGAATCATACTGACCTTGACATGCCTATATGCTTCCAGCTACTGCCTAGAGCACATTATACAATCCATCAACTATAGATAAGTACAGTACTACAATACAACTGCATCTGTTAAAGTCCCTCAGATAGAGACTCACACCATTGAGATTTACAACAAGCATCCTTAAAACTGCAATACCCATGCAATTAGGTAAGGAAGCAGATCAGGTCAGATAAGAGGTCTAATGAGGCTTTACCCAAGGTCCACTGTCCCGGGAGGTCACTCCTCTATATGGAGAGCCTCTAAGAATAGCAGATCCCTCCTTCTTCAGACTTGTTGCTCTTCCAGTGAAGGATGATGGTGAAATCTAATACAAGAGGCAGGACTAAAGTAATCACCTACCCAGGCTGTGCTGCCTTGAGAAGTGAAGTCCAAAAACATGTACTATATTCTCACACCTTTAATAGACTGTACATGAATTCTTGCTGGATAGCTCATTTGGCCAGGAGTCAGGAGTGGTTTGAATCTTCATTGTGCCTTGTTCAAGAAGACCCAGCCTAAGTGTCCTTGGGCAAGAAATATTAAACTCTTTCAGAATAGTCTACACCTAGAATACTCTGGAAAGGTGTGTCATATGTTGGAATTGACTTGATGGACAGCCAACATTACAACATGTCACAGATGGTCTACAGACAATCTGGGACAATATTTCTCTTTTGTAGCCCTTGGCTAGAAGTCTTGTCTATATTTGTAAACAATTGTCTAATTTAACACAGCAAAACATTTTCAACAATATAGACTCTAACAAAGACACAAACACAAACTCAGTCTCTCAATCAACTTAGACAACAATGTTACAGGACCTAATATCAGCCATACCTCAGGGTACTGAACTTCTTATCCTCACAATGTGGCATATACCACCACTTGCCACAATGGTATTTAGGAGCCATCTTTGTATGACAAACAGATCTGTTTCTAGATATCAAAATGAATTGGCAATAAATCTGATATCAAAAACAGTTGCATTAAAAATTTCAGTCCCCCAGACAGAACACATGGCAGCTGACCTAAAGGTTACAATAATTTAAGAAAATTATTTCAAAGGAAAGCTCCATCACAAAACTGCTGTGCTGAAATATGTCAATAACTTTTATATTCCAAAATGGAATTAATCAGAACTCAGGTTTCTGTTTTCTTACAGTTATTATAGTAGCACAAAAACAACTGAACTTGGTGGCTAAACAGTGGTTTTATCATGGAAGTAGGGAATAGTATTATCTTACTTTGCCTTTTATCTTCCATGTATTTGGGATTCACCTACACATTATTCACCAAAGCTCCAAGAGTCACATCAAAGCAGAGGTTTGCAGTGAACAAGAATTAGTTTATGTAAGGGAAGTAGACACGACTGAGCAGGAACGTTTTACAAGGACACAATACGGATTGGATCGTTTTAATTCCTCATCTCTTATCAACACATACAAGTTCTCCCATGTACAGAAGGCTCAGGTGGCTCTCAAAAATGATCAAAATCTGTTTTTGTTTTCAATTATTACTATATATTGGCCAAAACCCTGTTTTTCAGTACAGTAAACCACTCTATATCATTGACTCAATGGGGCCTTGTGAGTCAACTGCTCCATAAATTCCATTGATTCAAATGGGCCTACTCTAACAGCAATTTACTTCAGCATAATAAATCACAGTTAGAGTAGGCCCATTTGAATCAGTGGAAATTATGGAGTAGCTGACTCGTTAATTGTAGTAAATCTAGTACAAGTTACTACACTAAGCAACAGGATTTTGGCCAACATGTGATTCATTATTTATTTCCAAAGACTGAGCAAAACAAAAATGACCTTTTTGATTTTCTCCCTTCTGAAACTTCCCAGTACTGTGCAAGGGTAATTCCCAATTCTAAATTCTCCTCTCCGCCACTGTATGCCAATAAAGATTTGAGTTATTCCCTTTTCCTTCCACTACTTCCAGCTTCCTTCCTTCTTTCACGACTGATGCCTTAATAACATACCAGAACCTCACACATCTAGGCTCAGTCCACAAAAGTCAATTACAAGACTTTTGTATTTATTGCAACTTACTAACACAACTATCTCTCTGAAGTGTGTCTCAATGGCATAATAGCAAGCAGGGCCACCATCAGGGCAGTACTACCAGTACTACCGTATAGGGCCTGGAGCTGACATGGGCCCTGCCGCCGCCGGCCATAACTGTGACATTACTATTGGGGGGGGGGAGCAATAGGATTGCTCAGTATGGGGCCCAGAAATTTCTGATAGCAAGCTTCAAGCTTAGAAGTCCCCACAAATTTGGTTTGAGACAGAAAATGGGGGCGGGGAGCAAGGGAGGGAGCAGGATGTGAAATCTAAACGCCTTGCCAATACTTTGCTTCAGACATTAATGAAAATAATAACTACAAAGGCATTAGCTTCCTGACCACTTTGACCTTCTCAGCTGGAGCTTTTGCAAGGGCCCGGTGTACATCAGGTATCTACCCAGCTGCTCAGAAAGAGGGTGCTGTTAGTAGCAGTTGCTGTATAATTACTTACTTGATTCCTTCTAAGGAGCTTATGCTAAGAGGTGAGCAAAGAAAGCAGATTAACCATTTGAATGCATCCCCACAACTCACATAGGTACATACAAACATTTGGCCTCCCCCCCCCCAGGCCTGACTATATGGGAGTGTGTGTATGTTTGTGCGAGCATGTGACAGAGCAGTGTGTGTATGTTTGTGCATGCGTGTGAAGAAATGTAGACTTCTAATCCTGCTCCAATTCATCCCCATTCATGGTAGGGTAATTATGTTGTGTTGGGGGAAGAAAGAAAGACAGAGGCTGGAGGGAAGGGCCTGCAAGTACAAGAGAGAAATGAGGGAAGGCATGGGAGCTACGGCTCCTCCATCCTGAACAACCCGATTAGTCCTGAGGAGGAGAAGGGAAGAGAAGAAGAGGCAGGAGGAGGAGGAGGAGGCAGTGGTGGTGGTGATGATGCGGCCTATAGCGCCACAGGCCGCCCTGCTCTGTCAGTCACATGCTCCCCTTCGTTGCCTAGCAACAGCAAAGCTCAGAGAAAAAGTTCTCGCTTCCAACTTCAAATCTGTCTGAGACCAGCCAAGGGAAGCTTATTGTCTTCTAGACAAAACATCTGTTTCTGGCTTTAAAACAACAACTCACTAGCTGTTATGCTTATGCACACATGCACACAAGGTTCTCTCTCTCTTCTCCCTTTGAGTGTGGAAGCACTCAATCACCGTTATCATACAGGAGTTTCCCAGGGCGGCTGCTACGAACAAATCTAGCCACTCAACAACAGTGGAGATGGGCACCTTGCTGCACAACCCCTTTAAATACTGCCATCACAATTTTTAAAAATAAAAAATAAACTGCATGCTCTCAAGTCAATTCTAACTTATTGGGCTGCCATCTGTCATATCTGCTTTGATTCGGATTCTTGCATTGAGCAGGGGGGTTGGACCCTAAGTGATCCTTTCCAACTCAGTTATTCTATGATTTTATTATTATGGCTACGCTTTCCAAGGATTTCTAGGCAAAGAGAGTCCAGAAGTGGTTCGCCATTGCCTCTGGGACAGTGCAGCCTGTCCAGGGCTAGGCAGGCTGGCTCTTCTCCCTGGTGGGGCATCGAACTACCTAACCCACTAAGCTATCTAGCCCGGTGGCCATGAAAAGTAGCCTTCCTTCAAAAAGAGCCAAGTCAAGCCATTCAGATGCACACCCATTCACGCCCAGCTCCGGAGTGACTCCCACGATGCCCTCTTGCAATGATCTGAGTTGCTCAGGTGGCCTCCGAATGAGTCCATTCAGACACGGAAGCGCAACAGAGCAACAGTTGGATAAGTGAGAGTGTGTGTGTGCAAACTAGGTGTTTTTATCCTCTCAGTTCCCTCTGAAGGCACACTTCTAAACTATATTTAGCAGAGGGGGCCACGTTTTGAACCGAAGCGGAACCTGCTCAACTGTTTGTAGACTGTCAAACCGGATCAGGAGGAGAGCAGGGGGAAATGTGATCACCCAAAGTAGGGACCTGTTGCCCGATCCTCAGGCTGCGATCCTGGGTGCCAGAGTGCCTCACTAAGGCTTACTTTTGAGTCGCCCTGTCTAAGGAGGTGCTTCCCACCCTGGGCTCTCAAATTAATACAGGGGTGCCCAAACTACGACTCAGGGGCCAGATCCAGCTGGGGGGAGGAGCCTGGAGTGGGTGGGGTGCTTAAAACACCCACACTCACCCATAGCCAGCATGGGGGGGGGCCTCTGTATTGATGCCGGGATGCCCAAACTTTTCAGGCCATGGGGCGGTCACGTGGCTCAGGGAGCTGATCACTATGGCCCAGGGGCCGGAGCCTGGCCACGATACCAATTCATCTGGCCCACGAAGCCCTCACGTGCCCATATGGGTGCATTTTACTTCTGCTTCCAGGAGCGACAAGGGCTTCATGGGCTGGATGGAAGAGTGTTGGGGCCTGGATCCGGCCCCTGGGCCATAGTGACCAGCTCCCTGAGCCACGTGTCCTGAAAAGTTTGGGCATCCCTGCATTAATACAGAGACACCCCCCCCCCCAAGAGATGCTGGCTATGGGTGAGTGTGGGTGTTTTAAGCACCTGCACCCACTCTCCAGGCTCCTTTCTCCCCCCACCCCACCCCCCACCCCGGGCAAGTACAGGGACACACACACACCCCCAATCCCCGAGGCTGAGCCTGGGCGCCCTTACCTTGGCCACTTGCTTGCAAGAGGCATGCAGCGAGCAAAAGCAGCAGCCTCCAGGCAACGGCGGGGAGGGTTGCCACCCTCCTCCTCGGATGATGAGCTCCCATCGGAGCAGGGGTGCTCCCACTTCCCAGCAGGGCGGAGGGTGGCTGGGCTCAGTCGTCTAGGCAGGCGCGCTTCTTCTTCAGCCCCCGACGCTGCTGCGGATGCTGCTGCGGATGCGCTCTCCTTGGACTCTCTCGCCTCCTCTAGTTGCCCAAGGAAGGCGCGCCGGCCAGCTGAGCCATGCGCCTCTCCTTCTCGGCCACTCTCCCACCCTCCAACCACCGCATAAAGCCCTTTATACCCCGCCGGCCCCGGAACCAGCATGCAACATTGCCATTTGCCAGCAGCCTTTGGAGCCTGGGCGGCCCCTCCCTTCTGCACTTTGCAACCCAGGGATGCTGGCGGGGAACACTTTTTTCTTTTTGGCCTGCCTAGCCTAGTCCAGTTGGTGCGCTCCTTTTGGCGGCGGCGCCCACCCCTACCTACATGCCGCCCGGGAATCAGACCATCTCACACCCACACGCACACCGTGGGGGTCAGTTGGAGCAAGGCACTACAGGGGGGGAAAACTTTCCCAACTGGCATCTCCCTCCCAAGTAATTGGTTGCAAAGGTGCAGGATTCTTCAATTAAGGAGCTCTTTATTATTTCCCTGGGTTTTTTTAAAAAAAATGAGTTATAGTTTGGCTGCGAATAAGAAAAATAGTTTATTAATTAGTGCAAGGCTCTAAATGTATTAGTGCCATCTAGGTAGGCAGGGCTGTAGCCAGGATTCTAAATGTTGGGGGCGGGGGGGGGATATTTTTCCCAGGAGGGGCAACAATCACACACACACACACACACACACACACACACACACACACACACACACACACCATTGGAAGTTTGGGGGGCTGTTAGATTAGAGTGCACTGATTTCCCCCCCCCTCCACTCCCTGGCTACGGCCCTGGTGACCCTATGGAACATTGCCCGCCAGGCACCTCTGTCTTCCACCATCAGTGGTGGGCATCAGCAGGTTCACACCAGTTCACCAGAACTGGTAGCAGAAATTCTGGCTGGCCCTGCCCATCCAAGTTTTCAAATAAAGTAGTCCTAATTCGGGTGCAACGCAGGGGTTTTCCCCTGGCCACGGCCACCATACCATGTCCATAGTGTGGTAGTAAAAAAAATTTGAAGCTCACCACTGTCCACCAACCTCCTCAGCCCACCCAGCTTTGTGCCCATCGCATCTACAATGCTATCTAGCCATCTCATTTTTGGCTGCCCCCTTCTTCTTTTGCCCTCCACCTTTCCCAGCATCAAGGCTTTCTCAAGTGAATGCTCTCTTCTCATTTGATGTCCAAAGTACTTTAGCTTCATCTTCACTATTTGACCTTCCAAGAAGCAGTCAGGGTTGATTTCTTATAAGATTGACCTATTTGTTCTCCTCACTGTCCAGGGGACTCCCAAAACTCTCCTCCATTTCAAAGGCACCTGTAGGTAGGTAGGTGTGTGTGTGTATTACTGTTTTGTGAGCTGTTCTTTTAGCGTTGTGAGCCACCCAGAGAGGTACTTGCATGAACGGAGGGATAATTAAATTAAATTAAATTTGAATAAATAGATAAATAAATAAAAGTATGATGATAGTTTCAAATGGGGGGGATTCTTGTTTCCTACAAGTTTGGAGTGCTGTGGGGTTGAGAGTGTAAAGCACCAAAGCTGGGATATAAAAGCAAGATTTGGAGGTTGCCTAAAATAGGGACAAGGTGTGAAAGGTGAAGGGGGGGAGTACTGTATGGACCTGACCTAGAGGCAGAAGGCCACCCATATTTCCCACCCTTCACATTTCCCACCCTGCCTGTTGGGATGTAGGAATAATATAGGCCTACCTTACAAGGCTATGAGGTAAACCACTATAATATGTGGGCACTGGGCAGCCTTACAAACTCAAAAAAAAAACCAAGCACAAATGCTTTATGCTATGAATGTTAATAGCTCCTCCAATGTGGAGCTGGGATATTTCTTCCTGTTTCTTTTAAACACATACACCGGTTGCTTCTGCAAGGAGCTGTGTTTGTTTCAACTATGACTTCTTACATAGTTGTAAAAAAAAGTTTTTTTTTTAATTTACAGACTGTCATTTCCCTCTCTTTCCCCCCCCCCCCACCCTCTCTCTGCCCCCTGAAATTTAATCTTGTTATAATGGCAAATACTGCAGGTTATAGCTTGGCAAACCAGGAAAAATTAAAACAGGTTAGAACTAAAGAAGAGCCTATCAATACACCTATGCAGCTTAGATAAAAACAAATAGTGTGTGGATCATATAGAAGTGAATTCTTCATCTTCTTTCATGTCTAGGCCAGACATTAAACTGTCTAAATGAAGCCACCTTTTGGTGAATTCATTCCATAGTTCCTTTTATCTGACCTAGTGTGAGAAAGATTAGCCGGCACAACAATGTTGCAGTTCCCCAGGATATACTCGGTTGTGGATCAAATATACCACAATCTTCAAGAAGGGTCTGAACAGGGCAGCAGTTGTACAGTTTGCCCCAAGGGTGGAGAAGCTCTTCCAGTTGGAGGGTCAAAATCCAATTACAGAGGCAATTTAAGGACCTGTATTCAATTGTGAAGACACCCTGAGGACCAGGATATTCATTCCAGTGGTGGGCAAGGCTGAAGACAAAAGCATGGGACCAAAAATACTGGTATAATTTGGCTTAAATGTCTTCCTTTCAGCAAGGAAGCCTTAGGAAAGGCATTCTAACTTTTTAGAAAGGACAGGGCCATATGGAATATTTCCAGAGGAATTTGGGACCTCAGAAGGATCAAATCTGAATCCAGGGGCTCAGATTGTCCACTAATACTTTACAATGGCCATTAGAAATGCCAGAACAAGGACCTTGTACATGTATGTCACAGTCACGGACACCTAGGGTAACAAGGAAGTAAAGAAGGAGAAGATACTTTACAATGTATCTAGAGTGTGACAATTTCTCATGCGTTTGGGTCATTTATTACATTTATGCCCTGTTTCTCCTGCACCAGGCAATCAGGTCAGCGACATGAATTCAGATGGTGCATCTACACTGAAAAACTGGATTAAAACCAAAATCAGTGTTATTATTATTACTCTTTTTATATAATAGTTCTTGACAATAGTAAATGTAGGGGCATTGAAGGCTTTCTCTTGTACTGTACCAAATATTTCAGATAATTCACTAATATTATTCAAAACAAGTGCTACATTTTGGAAATATGTGCATGCATCCTCAAGAGTTTTGTTATTGCTGGCACAGCTCTCTAGAGCAGGGGTGCCCAAACTTTTCAGGATGTGGGCCAGTCACGTGGTTCGGCAGGCCAGTCATGTGGTTCAGCAGGCCGGTCACGTGGTTCAGTGGGCCGGTCATGTGGTTCCTCCCACCAGAAGCAGAAGTAAAATGTGCCTTGCAATCTGTTTTGCAACAGGATGAGATAGATTTTAAGCTGCCATTTTCTCTGCTTAAACCAGGGGTGCCCAAACAAAGGCCCATGTGCCGGATCTGCCCCCCCAATGCCAATTCATCTGGCCCATGGCACCCTCGTCACTCCCAGAAGCAGAAGTAAAACACGCCTGTATGGGCTAGGACCACAGGTAATCAATGAAGCTGGATGTCAACAGGCAGGACAAATTACCTAGTTAAACTTATTTTTAACACAGTATCTCATTAAGTTATGGCACATGGCGATGGCTACCAATCAGGACTGTTTCAAATGAGGATTGGACCAATTTATGGAGGATAAGTCTATATGTGGCTGTTGGTTATCATAGCTGTAAATTACCCCTAGTTTCAGAAGAAATATGCTTATCAACACCAAGAAATTATAAACATGACTAGGTAAAGGTCACCCCTGAAAGCCAGTTGTATCTGACTCTAACTATGGTTCAGTGTTCATCTCGGTTTACTGCCAAACAGTGCTATCTGTTTGTGCAGATGTTTCTGTGGTTATGTGGCAGACATAACTAGACACCGGAACACACAGAACGCTGTTATCTTTCCTGCCAAAGTTGTGCCTATTTATCTGCTTGCAATTTCTTGCTTTTGAATTGCTAGGTTGACAGGAGCTGGGACACTATTGAACTCACTTCCTGCTCGTGGGCTTCCCATAGGTGTATCTGGTTGGGTAACAAGGGGAACACATATTAGATTTCACATGCCTTGCATCTGATTTTTGAGGGCTTTTCCTTTAAGGCCTACCTTTTAGCTGTGAAATGTTCCAAAGTAATACAACATAGGCAAACCAATCTAACTTCTGGATATAACTCATAATGCTGTTCAGGGTATTCAACTGCCAGTCTTTGAATTATGCAGAGTAATCAAGCTGCATGGTTGTGTATGACATATAGGCAATCTTCTTCAGATAGATTGATGGTTGATAACTATGCATACGTATGATGAGCCGTTGACAGTGTAGTGTCACAGTGAACAACATAGTTAAAGTGCAAATTTTGAACTAGCCCACAGCTAATGGAGAAGGCAATAACACACTAAAGGCACATATCTTGAAAATTATTCCCAAAATAAGTAAAAGCTGAGTTCATGGCTCTTCTTTATGCTTTTTAACTACATAAATAAATCGAATAAATGAAATGAAATGAAATGAAATATTTTAAACAAAAAAAACCATGGAAAGGTTAAGCGCACTACTTCACCTCATCTCAACTATCCAGCTTAGTGGAGAGAAAATGTTCTACTATATTTAGAAAAGAGTCAGTGGCAAAGCACTGGTTGATGTTGTTTTTAGGACAACAGAAATGGGAAAACAAACATCTCAAACTACAGATGGTTTTTTCCAGGACTCTAGTCACATCGGTAACACAGCCTTCCCAATGATATACAAATTGCTGGAATGTGTAGCTTACTAGTACAATGGACTGAAAGCAACAAAAAATAATGATAATAACCTGGAAGATATAAGACTATTTTTTTCCTTATAATAAGGTCTCTTCTCTAATACAGGTGAGACTCGGAAAATTAGAATATCGTGCAAATGTTCATTCATTTCACTTAAAAGGTGAAACAAATATATGAGATAGACATGCAAAGCGAGAGATGTCGTGCCTTAATTCATTATAATTGTGATGATCATGGCATACATGAGATTATGTGATGATTATGGGATACATGAGATTGGGGGGTTGGGGTTTTCATAAACTGTAAGCCATAAGCATCAATATTATAACAAAGTAAGGCTTGAACTATCTCGCTTTGCATGAAATGAGTCTATCTCATATATTTGGTTTCACCTTTTAAGTTGCATTACTGAACTGTATGAACATTTGCACAATATTCTAATTTTCCAAGTTTCACCTGTAAAATTGCTGCAATGTGTAGCTTACTAGTACAATGGACTGAAAGCAAATAATAATAATACTAATAAACTAATAATACTAATACTAATGCTAATGCTAATAATAATACTAATGCTAATAATAATAATGCTAATGCTAATAATAATAATGCTAATGCTAATGCTAATAATAATAATAATAATAATAATAATAATAATAATAATAATAATAATAATAATAATAATAATAATAATAATAATAATAATAATAATAATAATAATAATAATAATAATAATAATCAGGAAGATATACGACTATTTTTTCCTTATAATAAGGTCTCTTCTCTAAGAGAAGAGTAATTTGATTTAATGGGTTTTTTCTTGTTTTAAGGGTTTTAAGATTGTATGCTGTCTATGTGAGTTGGGCGGCTATATAAATATGAATATAAATAAATAAATAAAAATAATATGTGACCTAGCAGAGATATGGGTAAGTTTTGCTTTTATGTGCTAGTGTTCCATCTTAAAAAGCTTTGAATTCCGGGCAACTTCCTTGCTCGATACCAAAGTCATCTTAATCTTATCGCAGAATTACACCCGCTTAGAAGTTAACCAGGCTAGTTTGTTGTTTACTAAGAAAGGACACACACACACACACACACACACACACACACACACACCTCTTTCACCTCCTCTCTCTTCTTTCTGCCCTGATCACCCAAGGACTCTAATCTCCCAAATGTTTCTATTAGGGCCGGAGGAGAGGGGGGAAAGGGGGGCGGAGTGGGGGGGGGGTGAGCGCAAAGTGTATGGCAGGTTTTCTGAGGAGTTGTGATTTATGCAGGTTCAGGGCTCGCCTGGGGTCGTGGTACGACACAGCACCAGGGTCAAGCCACAAGAAACCCTGGGGGCAGATCGGAATATTCAATGAGCTTCCTGGCACCTCTGAATCACAAAGAAGGGATCAGAGCGCTCCATCACAAGATCCAACGCTGCTGCGGCTGCGGCTGCGGCTGCTGCTGAGATGGGGAAGGGGCGGGAGGGAGTGTGGAGTGGACGGGGGGGGGGGCGAGGCAGGCAGGCAGGCAGGCAGGGAAGGCGCTCCCAGGCTCTTTGCCACGGCCCGGCCTGCCTGCCTGCCTGCCTCTCTTCTCCTTTCCCTCTGAGGAGGAGAGAACAGCCCCTGAGACATTCCTTTCTGCACCGAAGGGCTTTTCCCTATTGTTGGTGTTGGCTTTGTGCGCCCGGGGTTGCCGGCGGAATTCTTGACGTGGTTTCACAGCGAGGCACCCGCTGCTTTGGGAGAGTGGGGCGGGGTGTGTGTGTGTGTGTGTGTGTGTGCGTGCGTGTGTGCGAGTGAGTGAAAGGTAAAGGTTCCCCTTTGTCGAAAGCCAGTCGTACCCTACTCTAGGGCTCAGTGCTCATCTCTGTTTCCAAGCCGAAGAGCGCTGTCAGCTTTCTGCAGACGTATTCCGTGGTCATGTAGCAGGCATGACTAGACGCCGGAGCGCACGGAACGCTGTTTACCTTCCCACCGAAGTGGTCCCTACCCTATGTATCTACTTGCCATTTTTTTCTTGCTTTCGAACTGCTAGGTTGGCAGGTAAGGTAAAGGTAAAGGTTTCAAGCGTTTGACAAGCTGAAAACTCCAGGCGGCATTCTTGCTCAAAAGTAAGAGAATGCTTAACATGTCACCCTGATCCTAATGCATTGCATTACTTCTTCCTCCTGTTATATATTTTCAGGTAAAGGTTTCCCTTGGTTGAAAGCCAGTCGTATCCGACTCTAGGGTTCAGTGCTCATCTCTGTTTCAAAGCCGAAGAGCCAGCGCTGTCTGCTTCTGCAGACGTTTCCGTGGTCATGTGGCAGGCATGACTAGACACCGGAGGGCACGGAACGCTGTTACCTTCCCACCGAAGTGGTCCCTATTTATCTACTTGCAATTTCTTGGCAGGAGCTTGGGACAAAGACGGGAGCTCATTCCGTCCTGCAGTACTCGGGAATCGAACTGCTGACCTCCCGCCTCCCAGTCAGCGTCTTAGCCAATTGAGCCACTGTGTGTGACTCACCGCTTTTTAATCCCACATTAAAGAAGGGGGGTTAGAGATGTACAGAAAGCAGCCCATCTCTTTAACACCCCCCCCCCCCGCCTTCCCCCGGTAAGTCCTTCCTTCCTTCCTCCTGGCCCAAGAAAGAGGCGTAGAGTCTGTCCCTCACCGCCTTAGTTGGGCTACGTGTGGAGAGCAAAGCAGGCAGCCCAGGAGGATGAGCACTTCCCGCCCGGGCGCGACCGCGGCTGCCTTCTTTTAAGAGCACGTGGGTCTCAAACTCTCAGACCCAACAGCGAAGGAGGTCTGAAGCCTGGCTGCAAAGGAGCCCTTAGGCAGTCAGGCGCCTGAAGTGTAATTAGCAGTCCCGGGATAACTTGGCAGAGAGCTCGTGGTTGCTCTTTCCCCGGGGGAGGTCAGGAGCCAAGGGTGGGAAAAGGCGGGAGACTGCCGCTCCCAAAGTCGCCCCCACCCCCTCACAAGGCTAGCTGGGGTGCTGTGGGGACACCTAGGCCCACCAGGGATTCTCAACCTCTGGCTCCACCAGCCCTTTCTGCTTTTAGAAGCATCAATTCCTGCTTGTGGCATTTTGGCCATTCCTTACACCAGGGATTCTCAACCTGCGGCCTGTGGGCCGGATGCGGCCCATGGCACCATTTCATGTGCCCCAACACCGCCTCCACCACACCAGGAAGTGCCATGTGGTGGAGGAAGGGGGAAATGGCTGTCTGCCCCCCCCAAGCTGTCTGAGGGAGCGTGACCTGCCCCCCCTGCTTTAAAAGGCTGAGAACTGATCTAAACGGACCTTAGCAAGTCGTAGGAATGCCTTGTCTCCCACATAAGGGTGCCAAATGGACCTGTGAGGGATACTTCCCTCCTCCCCACAATAAAAGTGCGGAGGATATTGTGTGTTGTATGACTTCTGTGTCTAGGCCAGATATGGAATTGCCAAACTGAAGCCGCCTTTTGGTGAATTCATTCCGTAGTTTCTTTTGAGTGAGAAAGATTAGCCAGCACAAGGTTGCTGTTGCCCAGGGTACACCCCACCCCATTGTGATTCAAAAATACCACAATCTTCAAGGAGGCACTTTATGCCTACATCGTGAAAGAAGTCAAGATCCTGAAAGATAGTATCGGTTTTCTTTTAAAATATAGACCAGGGGCTTGCAACTTCTGCCCCATGGGTGGGACTCGGCCCACGATGCCATTTCATGTGCCTGTTGCCGCTGGAAGCAGTGGGAGCCATGAAAACAGCCAAAAATGCACGACCCTCCCGCCGCCCCGCCGCCACCAGAAGCAATGAAAACAGCTGAAAATGCACCATAAATGTATCTACGGTTGTCATAAACATGTTTATGATAGCCACGAATGTGTTTTATGTCATCATTTATGGTGGGGAACCACGTGTCTGGCCCGCTCAGCTGTCTGAGGGGGCACTGTCCATCCCGCCTCCGGAAAAGGTTGAGAACCCCTGATATAGACCAAATAAACTTGCATCTTCGTACTGTTTGATGTTTCACTTTTAGAGATATTAGACTGTACCTGCTATGTTTAATTTTTGTTTTGTTGTTGTTCAGTCGCACAGTTGATTCCAACCCTTTGCAACCCCATGGACCATTTTCCTCCAGGCACCTCTGTCCTCCACCATTCTCCTCAGCCCACCAAGCTCTGTGCCCATTGTGTCCACAATACCATCTATCCATCTCATCTTTGGATGCCCCCTTCTTCTCTTGCCCTTCACCTTTCCCAGCATCAAGGCCTTCTCAAGTGAGTCCTCCCTTCTCATTTGATGTCCAAAGTACTTTAGCTTCATCTTCACTATTTGTCCCTCCAATGAACAGTCAGGATTGATTTTTTCCAGTATTGACCTATTTGTTCTCTTTGCTGTCCAAGGGACTCTCAGGACTCTCCTCCAACACCACATCGCAAAGGCATCTATTTTTCTGCGTTCAGTTTTCCTAATGGTCCAGCTCTCACATCCGTACATTACCACTGGAAATACCATTGCTTTGACTATGCGGATTTTTGTTTTCAAGGTGATGTCTCTGCTTTTCACTATATTCCTCAGGTTTCTCATAGCTTGTCTTCCCATAATCAGTCGCCTTTTTATTTCATGGCTACAATCGCCATCTGCAGTGATCTTAGATCCCAGGAAAGTAAAATCTGTCACTGCTTCTACTTCTTCCCCATCTATTTTCCAGGAACTGATCGGACCTTTTATTTCTCCTGCCACGTGCACGTATCCAAAATAACTTGAAGCATGTTTGCACAATAAGGCACAGAGGTTATTATCCTTGAAATTACTTTAACCGGATACATAAAACTTGGAAGTAGGCAGGGATGGTGTTTAACTCTTGACATAACTCTTGAGGGAACAGATCCGCTACATGATATCTGTGCATTCCAACACACCGTAATCCTGTTAACACATTACTGGATATGGAAGTATAAATCATGCAATTATTTTAAATCTTCTCAATCCTTTGTTTTGCTATGCTAATACCACTCTGTGTTAGTGGTTTCAGATTTCTACACATAGAGGTAATATCATGTATTACATTTTAGTTGCACTTTGAATATTAATTGGTCCAATATTGTATTGATTCAATGGAAGGGGCGGAATTGGTCAATACCTCTGCTAAGAACCTGACCTCTGGTGGGATTATCATGTATGTTAGGAAACAATACTCCTGATAAAATAAGATGATGTTCCGGAATTCCAATTTGTTTACCGAGATTGGGAAATGTTTATTTATACTCCACGAGACTAATCAGAAAAGCTGTTAGTGATTTCTTGTTCAAAGCAATCCGTTACACAAGTTGCTGGTAAATCAAACAGTGACCTCGCCACAAAGGTTAAAAATGTGAATTTGGATTAGAGTTCACTTGCTTTAAAGTTGTATTAAAACACTTGAGTTGAATTTTGTCACAATGCAGAAAAGATGAATAATTGGAGAGGGACAGAAACATGTAGCAAATACTAGCAACTAGAATACTAGATGTTATTTGTAAGCTTTCTTTCAGTAATTCTGGCAGCAGCCAGGTGTTAGAAAAACTTAAGAGTCTTCTGATGAGAAAACAAGTTTTCTTAGCATTCTAACAAAGCATTATATTGTTCTTTAAAGAACTAAAATTATACAGATGTAGTTGGACAGAGTTGGACAGGGAGGCGGTGAGGCAACATATCCAACCATGAAGTGGACTGTTGAAGTGGACTTGATGTATGAAAGCTAACATTAAAATACATGAGTTAGTCTTTAAGGTACCACAATGTTTTTTGTTTTATTTTGTTTACTCTCTGATATCCAACCATTAGCAACATTCAGCAAGCTGGCAGTACAGAAACACTGAATACCCTCAATCTAGAACCTTTACCTAGAACACCCTGAAAAAGATCACCATAAGTCAGAATTGACTTGATGGTACACAGTTATTATTTCTAGTATGCAAGGGCCAGTTTGTTATTCACCGGTGACCTTAATCAGGGTTTTGAGGTGTGTGGCAATGCAGAACCATTATTATCACCCAGTGCATTTACTTGATCCAATGGAGATTTGAACTCAAATCTCATGCTCCAGTCCAGCACAGTGCACTACATCACACTGGCTCTCAGACATTCTAATATTTAAACTAGTCTCATTATAATACATTTAGCACTCCATATACTGGAATTTGAATAATGCAAAGACAGTAGCATGGCCTCTATGCAAGTTCATGAAGAGTCATGGCCACCTGTAGTCTTCTTCTGTGGAAGAAACTGCAGCCAGACTAATGTTTCATTGCTGCTTCTCTCCCCCCCCCCCCCCCCGTGGGGACTCCACTGTTAGGTTTTCAGATCCAACCAATCATCTTGCCCACCCCACCTACTAATACCACTCTTGATTACTCTCTACCATACCTGTCAAGTATCCCGTATTGGCCAGAATTTCCCATAATTCAGTGCCGCTTTTTCTACTTTCCTGCGCGGAGCAGTTACCATCCCGTAATTTGACGGCAGGGGGAAGTAGTTACCGCACATCCCTTTCTGCGCAGAATCCTTCTATGCATGCACAAAAGGCTTCTATGCATGCGTAGAAGGGTTCTGCGCATGCGTAGAAGGGTTCTGCGCATGCGTAGAAGGGTTCTGCACAGAAGCCTTCTGCGCAGGTCCCATATTGTCCGGAGCCGTGCTTGACAGGTATGCTCTCTACTCAACAAAATCTTGTGGAGAATGTTGGTGAGGTAAAACTATTCCAGGCGAAAGAGACAGAAGTGGGAGGAAGGATGAGTAAACATAGCACTATGGATCGAGAGGTGCATGGCTTTTTTTTTAAAAAAAGTTATCTGCATCTCTTTTTCATCCTATGACCTTGCTCAAGAGTCAGCCAGGGTGTTACCCTTGAGCCCCAACAAGCCACTGCAGAATCCCTCTGCCCATCCTCTCCCTCTTTCTTGTGTAGCACCAGTCTTTGCAGGCTCTCCCTGGAAGTCGGTCTATTCCAGTCCATTCTTACCATGTATGCCGGTGGCCTAGTTCTCTAGACTTCTAGCCCTGACTTTAAACTCTGTGTGCGCTAATAAAGCTAATCTCCTCATATAGAAGTGGGATTTTACTGTGTTCTTTGAATTCTGTGTCTGGTATGTGTGTTATGCATGGGATTGTCCACTGCATGTGAGGGTAATTAGTATCCTATTTTGAATTAATATACAGTAGTCATGTTTGGCAAATTGCTAATTTGCAATCATAAGCACTGTGTGTGTGTATTTTATTGTTCTATGCGGAACACAATTCTCCTGAGAAATAGCCCTGCAGAAAGCGCCTCCTTGAACATTGTGGTATTTTTGAACCACAATCAGGCGTACTCTGGTAACGGCCACCTTGTGTTGCCAGCTAATCTTTCTCACACTAGGTCAAGCCAAAGGAACCGCAGAATGAACTCACTGAGAGGTGCCTTCAGTTTGGCAGTTTCAAGTCTGGCCTAGACACTGAAAAAGACAAAGTCATGTCAATTATTAAGAGAAACTCACTGGGACGGATGGCTGTCAAGGTTCAAAGATCCTTTTCTGGGCTAGTTTGTCAGAATGTACTTAGGTTTTTACATGGGTCTGAGGAGGGCACTCATTAATTGAACACCAGACTCACAGTCCCCCTCTAAGTTAAGTGTGCTGATCGTTAGCCATTCTCCAGATGTTGGACCCGGGAAATAGTAAGGTACCAACTCTCCACACTCCCAGGTGTCTGATCAGAATTTGGCAAATTTACTTTCCTGGATTGCAACTACTGGACGTCCCCAACTTGGATGTTCAGGAGGATTACTTACGGCAATTCTCACGTATAGAGCTGGGGTGGAGACAGGGTGAGGAGTCATTCTGGTCGAGTTTAGGGGTATCCAGAGAGTCTCAGAAGTTCAGCATAATTGCTGGGGCCTCCCTCTCTGCAGTTTCTAGAGCAGGACTGAGCCATCTCCAGAGTCATAAACAGTGTGGACTGTTACTCCTAGATTTTAGATGGCTGCTCCTATAATCCCATCCCATTTCTGTCTCCACCAACACTCTATGCTTAGGATGGGGTAGAAGTGTTGTCTCAAGTATAGAGGCATCAGACATAAAGCTTGGAAAAAATAGTTCTTTTGGCTTACGGAAATGAGTTGTTTATTGAAACACCATGTAAAGGTAAAGGTCACCCCTGCTCGAAAGCCAGTCATATCCAACTCTAGGGTTCAGTGCTCATCTTTGTTTATAGCCAAGGAGCCAGTTCTGTCGTTTCTGTAGACATGTGGTAGGCATGCCTAGACACCGAAGTGCACAGAATGCTGTTTACCTTCCCACCAAAGTGGTACATATTTATCTATTTGCAATTTCTTGTTTTTGAGCTGCTAGGTTAGCAGGAGCTGGGACAGAGATGGGTACTCATTCTGTCATGCATTGCTCGGGGTTTGAACTGCTGACCTTCCGCCTCCTAGTCAGCATCTTAACCACTTGAGCCACTGCAGTCTGCCCAAAACACTATGTATGCGAAACATTTTTTAAAAAAAATTTAAATGTGGGGGCAAAGGTGCTGGGGTTGGAGACCCTCAAAAACATGGTAAAATTCACTTTATGCCTCCTGGAAGGTACATGGAGACTTTCTGACCTAAAAGCATTTTGGAATTGGAAGATGGGGTTATTGAAGGGGGGGGGGCAAAATGCATGTAACCATAGCCTATATCAGTGATGGCAAACATTGACACTTCAGGTTTTCTTGAACTTCAATTCCCAGAAACTCTGATTAGCAGGAGTGCTGACATGGGTTTCTGGTAATTGAAGTCCAAGAACACCTGCAGTGCCAAGGTTCACCATCACTGCCCTATATGCTGCCCACCTTTCCTCTAGAGCAGGGGTGCCCAAACTTTTTGGGCCGCAGGCCAGTCATGTGGTTCAGCGGGCCCACCACATAGTTCCTCCCACTGAAAGTGGAAGTAAATTGCGTCTTGCAATCTGTTCTGCAACAGATATGTTTTGCAACAGAATGAGATAGATATTTTTAGGCTGCCATTTTCTCTGCTTAAATCAGGGGTGCCCAAACTATGGCCTGCAGGCCAAATCTGGCCCCTGACACCAATTCATCCAGTATACGCTGCTCTCGTCACTCCCGGAAATGGATGTAGAATCCAGAAGCAATGAGGGTGGTGTGGGCCAAATAAATTGGTGTGGGGGCCAGATCTGGCCCACAGGCTGTAGTTTGGGCACCCCTGTTCTAGAGGAGGGCTTGGAGTATGGCATTAGCCTGACCTTCATATGGATAAGTTGTCATCGGGGACCAAAATGAATAGGTAATGGGAAATGAAGGAAAATGAATAGGTAAAGGAAGATGAAAGAAAAACTGCCATTTTTAGTCCCCTACTTTAGTGCTATAAGACAAACCTAGGATCGGAAACCTTCTACATATCTCATAACATGTTCTTCTGCCCTTATACTCTGACAGACTATGAGACAATCTCATCCATTGTTGTATATTGTGAATATTGCAGCTGAAGGTCTCAGGGTACAGAGCATCACCAACAGTTGTTAAATGGCCATTTAACTGAGGTTTACCAAGGATTGGACTTGGGGCTCTTCTTCATGCAAACGGTCTATGTTCTATCACATTCTCCACATTTGAGCAGTTGCCTCCCTTACAAGGAAATAGAGCATTTCCACTTCTAAAGCTGCTTTAAGATTTTAAATTCTCAAGAGGAAGGAAATGCAAACACACAGAGTCCAGTACTGGTGATGCAGAGAATGTTGCTAAAACACAAATGCAAGCATTTGCACCAAGCCAAAAAAGAAAGAAAGAAAAGCGCAAAATACACGAGCCAAATTAAAATAGCAGGTGGCAAACATCTCATTTCACTCCACTGCATTCCAAAAAAATATAACCGTAATCCTGTATGGTTAACTTCCAGCAAAATTGTAACAGTGCCTCAAAGTATCAGGAAGTTTATAAGAGACACTATTGAAAATGGCCCAATTCTCCATAATCCTTTGTTAATGACTAAGTACTGTAGACGATCTGTTTTATTAGTCCAAAGTTCATGGGGCTAAGGTTTCATATTACCCTATTACTTATGGTTACTGTACTCAGAAAATGTTTAAAATAAGAGTATGAAATCTGGAGCTTTAGCACCCAAATGTCCAGGCAGTGACACAATTAGAGTTATAAGGCTTATTTCTTTTCCTATTTAGTCATTTGAATATTGATTATTGTGCATCTCTCTTAAAAGTAAGCTGGGGAGAGCACTGAGTTTAGACTAAGGTTTACTAGAAGTGTTATAAAATGCATATATTCTTACAACAACTATAAAAGGAGATTCTTCTTGTAAATATCAAACAGAATTCTGGCCACTATTTTTTTTAAAAATATTTTTTATTCTATTAAATTTCCAGAGAGAGAGCAACCATAAGATATGGTGAATATTGGACATTATTATATGGTGACCATATATCTCCCTAAATAGCTTAATAAAGTTGGCATCTGCCCAAAATACATGTTCAGCCATAGATAGGAAGGGACATTCCTCATGCTACAGAACAATGGATGCTGATTTTTTTGTCTTTAGAGTCCAAGTCAGCCCCTTTGTAATTCGGCACACACTTGCCCATCAGAAGGTAATAGTTGTTATTATAGTCTCATAACAGAAAGAGCCTCCTCAAAGATTGTGGATACTTTTTACATTTTAAAACCACAGTCAGGTGTACCCCGGGCAGTTGTTTTGCCAGCTAATCTTTCTCACACCCAATCAAACCAAAGACATCCTCTGAATGGGTATGAGCCTCAAGTCCACCGGCTCAGATCCAGGAAGAGCTTTATGGCAAGAACAAACATTCTTGAGGGTACACAAGAGCAAAATCAAATCAGAAAATGGAGGAAGGAGCTCACTGAACAAACAATAACATTAAAGGAGGATATGGCTGCAGAACTCAACCTCCCCATCACTTGGAGGACACTGAATAAGCTGAAAGTTGGGGTGCCTAAATGTAAGACCAACATGCTAAAGTGGGGGCTGCTGGCGGACAACAACATACTGTGTGAATGTGATGAGATACAGAATCCGGCTCATTTGTGAGTCTACCAGAAACATGCACCGATGAGGGTTTAATTTTGGCCATTGACAAAGCTAAAAAGATGGCTTAGTTTTGGCAGTCCAGGGTTTGATCGGGGCACGAAAGAAGAAGTCTCATAATCTTTTCCAGAATTAATTAAAAGTAGAATAATACTGACTACAAGAGTACAAAGCTTTTAAAATGGTTGTTAGTATCAATTGGTTTTGGGATTGTGTTACATAAAATCTAGGGACACCATAAACCTTCATCAGTTCATCTCCATCAAGGCCAAAGGGGGCAATTATTAAGATTTGATTTTTTTTTTTTGCAAATTTCCTCCAAAGGTTTCATCATGCTCAACATATTCCCCAGTCTAAAGTAATTCAGACCAAAATAGTTTGAGATAAAAGGAGAAAAAGATATTTACTTAATCTTAACAAGTTGATTTTAAGTTTGTTAGAAGAGGATAAAGATTAATGTTTGTTACAAGGGGAAAGAAATGAAGAGGAGTTTTCTCCATTACAGCTGTGTGGCTCAAAAAATACAAAGAGAGTTCAAAATGGTTGCATCTCCCTCAATAACAAACAGCCAACTATTCTCAATAAACAGGAGACAAGGGATTGGGGTTTGGCAATCAAATTTCAAGTGGAAAGGCAAGGACTGTTTCCAGTGGTGGGCATCAGCAGGTTTGCACCAGTTCGCCAGAACTGGTAACAGAAATTCTGGCTGGCCCCGCCCATCCAAGTTTTGAAATAAAGTAGTCCTAATGGGGGTGCAGCGCAGGGCTTTTCCCCTGGCGATGCCCACCATACCACACCCATAGAGTAGGTAGTAAAAAAAATTGGAACCCACCACTGACTGTTTCTGATGGATTAGTAAACAAAACATGCAAGCAAGTTTTTCCTGGTAACAGAGCCCCATCCTCCCAGTGATTATGTGTTAAATCTTTACATGATGAATTGTCATATCACAACAATGACTTTTTTCAGATGTTCAAATTAATGTGCATGTCCCTCACTGTCCTTTTGGCAACTCCAAAGGAACATTGGGAGGGGGGGAGATAATCCAAACACTAAATTATTTGCATATTTTACATTATTATTGAGAATTTATCTTAATGCTTGTGATTATTGGTGGTAAACATGGTGGTTAGCATTACTTTATTTTAAAGCCCATGTTGATACAGAAAGGGCTCAGGTAGACTTATAAAAGAACATATTGGTGGCTGACATACAATTGAAATCAATATTAAGTGCTTTCCCCAGGATACTTAAGAGCATACCTGTCAACCGCGGCTCCAGAAAATACAGGACCTGCGCAGAACGGTTCTGCGCAGGTCACCTTCTACATGACCTGCGCAGAACGGTTCTGCACAGATCGCCTTCTACGCATGCGTAGAAGGCTTTTACGCTTGCATAGAACCCTTCTACGCTTGCGTAGAACCCTTCTACGCATGCATAGAAGGCTTCTGTGATCCCCTTCTGTGCAGATCGCCTTCTACGCATGCGTAGAAGGGTTCTACGCAACCGTAGAAGGGTTCTACGCAAGCATAAAAGCCTTCTACGCATGTGTAGAAGGTGATCTAAGCAGAAGGGATGTGCAGTACCTCTTTTTCCCCCGCTGCCAATTCCGGGGTTTTGGCAGCTGCGGGTGGGAAATGGCGCAAATCGGCGCCAAAAATTGGGAAATCCTGGTCAATCCGGGAAGGTTGACAGGTATGCTTAAGAGACCGCATCACCCCTAGGTTATCTGTCCGTCCCACTAGAGCAGACTGGAGGGGCTCCTTAAAAGTACCATTTTCTAGAGAGGCTTGCCTCTCTAGCACAAGAAGAAGAGCCTTTTCCGTATCCGCTCCAGACCTGTGGAACCTCCTGCTGGTTGAACTGCATCTCCAGACAGAGCTGCTGTCCTTCAGGGAAGAGTTAAAAATCTGGTTGGCAGGGCATCTGTGGGGTGGTGGGAAAGGAGCAACCAAAACCCCCTACTAGCTCATTTAGGAGAGGTCCACTCATGCTTTTAACAAGTTTTTAAGATTTTTAATTGATGTGAGTGGGAGGTAGTTTTTTCAGGAATTTTAAGGCTTTTTATAGTTTAAGCGTTGGGGGATTTTATGTACCTGAGTTGAAATGCTGTACGCCACCCAGAGTCGCCCGTCGATTGGGCGGCTATACAAATTGCATTAAATAAATAAATAAATAAATAAATAAATAAATAAATAAATAAATAAATAAATAAATAAATAAATACATTGCTCTATCCACTTCTACCAGACTTTCAAGTTAAATGTTTAACATCTCTTCTGATACACTTGCACTTCCAGAGTAAGGCTAGCTGATCTCAAGGGTGAACCAAATTATTTAAATGAGACCTAATTCTGACACAGAAATTAAGGGTGTTCTTATCAAGTCAGTTAAGATTATAGGACTTGTTCTTTGTTGCCAAGAAGTTTGAGGAAGGAACATAATTAAGTAAAGAGTAATTCAAAGGATCTATAAGAGTCCTACAAATATGTGATTTACTGAAGTTATTAAGTAAAAATGCATCTATTACTTTTTTTACATCTTCTCAGATTGATGACAAAACTGTAACTGTTCCGTTATCACAGTACTTTACTGGAGCATAATAATTTTAATCTGCCACTGTCATGCACAGAAATGATGATCCTTTTAGAAAAAAATTAGGAAACATTAAGCTAGCAGGAGAAAAAACATTTGTCAGATAGGAAAACCGATTAAGCAAAATGTTTTACATCAGTATCTCATTCATGTCTCTGAACTGCAGGAATGCAAGCCTTGGTCAGTGGAAGAAAATAGTATGTCCCTACAAAAGAAGATTGATCCTAGCATTTTAATTTTCATGCCTACAAACCTGAAATATATAAATGAGCTAAAGGGAGGGGGTGCTCACTCTGCCATTTAACTACAAAGGAAAGACTGTACAGTAATAGCTCATACAAAGTCCGCTTCATACAACATCGGATTCATACAACATCGCCTAATTCCTTGAAAAAAGTTGCCTCATACAACGTTGTGTGACGTTGTATGAGGCATTGGGGTTTTCCCCAGGTTGCATTGTGCCTGGGCAGTATAAAAGGCATGACACATGCGTGCATTGCTCTTGTGGGTTTTGCATGAGGCAAAGAGTGTTTAGGAGTGGTTTTGAACGTGATTTTGGATTTTTTTGGATTTTTTCATCAGAATTTTTAGAAGCATTCCTGGATTTTTGCAGCATTCTTCAGGTTCTTGGACAATCAGGGTTGTTTGACAAGTTTTTGTAATGTTTTTAGCCTTTAGAGAATGATTTCTTAAAGTTCTGTCAGTTTCCTGTCTGCTTCCTTTACTTTGCCCTGAAGTCTGCTGTTACAGTACAATGTATCTCTATGGAAATGACGTTGTACGAGGCATCGCGGCAAGGATTTGGACGTTGTATGAGGCATCGCAGCTAGGATTTTGCATGCCTCATACATCCAACTCCGTATAAAGTCCAAACTTTTGGAACCAAGTTTGGACGTTGTATGAGGTATCACTGTACTAGAAAAGGCTCATATTTCATTTAAAAGCTTGCTCAGTGTGTTTGATAATCTTGAAACAGACTTTTGAAAAAGATTACACACTATACCAAAGAGTGATGATCTGTAGAGCTTGTGAATATTGATGTGCATGTCTAGAAAATTTCAGCATTGACTGTTTGCAGCCTAACCTACTACAGTATCAGGTTGGTGCTGAGAAACTGCATTGGTTCAGTAGCCTTGGATCTTAAAGAAAGACATAGCTGATCTCAGAGGTGTGGAGCAAGAACTTTTTTTACAAGAAGAAACCTTTTCTGGTTCCAGCCATGAGTTCACTGGTGAAAGCTTAATCCTCAACCTGCTCCTATAGTTAAAATTTCATCACAACTATCTTTAGTGTATGGGACCAAAGACACCAGGACAGCCGAAGAGCTGGCTTAACACAACTTTATTACATGCTGGTCAGAGGGAACATGAGGTAATGGCGGACGAACAGCTCAATATATACAGTGGCTATACATTTGAATGTGGCTCCTTGATAGCCTATTGGCTACAGGCTGCGTGACGTCATTGCAGGTCACGCCCTTCTTGTCCAGGTGAAGGTAGTGGCGGGAATCTTCCCGCGCTGTTGTTCTAGGTGAGTCTTGGACCAATGAGCTTGGACGCTCGCTATTGCCATCTAGTGGTCACTAGCTCGCATCCTATTAAGGTTACAGTGATTCAGCTGGAGGTTACAATGTTACACATAGAAAAGGTTACATTGGATACACATGGATAGGTACATTGTTTAAAGGTACAGGCTTTAGGACACAACACCCCTCCCCCCTAGGATGAGATGAAGTCTCTTAGCCAAGATGGTTTATTGCACTCGCGTTTGGGCCGCGATGTGGGTTGGCCCACCCGGGGGCCGCTCCCGCTTCCTTGTTCCCTGGACCCTTGTCCTGTAATGGGAGAGGGAGACTTGTTAGCGGCTTGCTGCGGTTTTGCAGTTTTAGGGGAAAGGGTAGATTCCGTTGTGGTTGAACCGGGGGCACCAGGGGCTAACGTAAAACCCCTCTTCTCGCTTGGATGGGTGGGGGACCACTCCGAACCCCCCCCCGGTTCTGAAAATCAAAATCAAACTCTGTTGGGGGATCCCGCGGGATATCTATGAAGATGAATTCCTTCTCCTCCCCCCTTGGTGGGGACACTGGACCCCCCTCTCCTCCCCCTTGGGCTAAACGGGTGGGGGAGAACCCTAACGCTGAATTTGTGTTCGCGCCGTCAGCGCCCTGACTTCCTGGGACCCGGCTCCGGAGCTGGTCCGCGTGTCGCCGCCAAAGTAGACCCGTGTTGGTCTCCACGCGGTACGAAACGGGATCGGTTTGTTCCACGACCACCCCCGGCACCCAGGCTGGCCCCGCGCTGGCGTAGTTCCTGCAATGTACCGGGGCACCCACGCTGAAACTCTTGGTGGCTTCTAACCCTATGTTCCTTCCCTTGTCCTCAACTCTCGTGGGATCTAGTCTAGTGAGTATGGTGGTTAGCTTCCTGCGCATTAAAAGCTCCGCAGGGGAGTAGCCTGACGCTAGCGGGGTCACCCTGTACCCTAGCAGAAACTGACACACTTGCAGGTTGAGGTCCCCGGGGCCCATGCGCCGCAGCGCGTCCTTCGTGGTGCGTACGAGGCGCTCCACTTGGCCATTGGTGGCCGGGTGGAAAGGGGCGGAGGTGATGTGCCGGATGGCGTTAATCTCTGTGAATCCCCTGAACTCAGCGGACGTGAAGCAACTAGCGTTATCGCTAATTAGAGTGTCGGGTATGCCGAACGTGGAAAAAATTCTCCGCAAGTGCTTAATTGTCGCGGCCGAGGAGGTGCTCGTGACTGGGATGACCTCCAACCACTTGGAGAAAGCGTCCACAACAAGGAGAAACAGGGTTCCTCGGAACGGGCCCGCGAAATCTATGTGCACCCGGGACCACGGCCCCTTAGCCGCGTCCCATTCCCTGTGGGGAAGGCGGGCCTCCTCCGGTCTGGAGCATTGGCAGCTCTCGCAAGTGCCGACCATGTGCTCGATGTCGGCGTCTAACTGGGGCCACCAGAAGTAACTTCGGGCCAGCGCTTTGGAGCGCACAATTCCGGGGTGGCTGACGTGCAGCAGTTTGAGCACCCGCGGTCAAAGGGAAGTGGGGACCACCACCCGCTGCCCCCACAAGAGGCACCCCCTCTCTAGGGACAGTTCCAGCTTCTTCCTAAAAAATGGGGCGAATTCCTCTGCTGGGGCAGACGCCGGCCACCCCTTCTGTACCCAGGAGCAAACCGCCGCCAACGTCTTGTCCTTCTTTGTCGCTGTGGCAATGTCGGCGGGCACTACGGGGGGCGAATCCAGCACCTCTATCATGAGAACCTGATGGTCTCGCTCCCCCTTGCTCACCTGGCTGGGCGTCAGGGGGAGGGGGGACCTCGATAGAGCGTCCGCGTGGCTGATCTCTTTCCCGGGCCGGTACACCAACGCGTGCTGGTAGGCGTTGAGAAAAATGGCCCACCTAAGCATTCTCGGGGACAGGATCTGTGGCGTGGGCTTGTCTGCGGTAAAAATGCCTAGTAGGGGCTTGTGGTCAGTCACGATGGTGAAGGGGCGGCCATACAGAAAATCGTGAAATTTTTTGGTCCCCGCAACTATCGCCAGCGCCTCCCTGTCTGTCTGGGCGTAGTTCCTCTCCGCTTGGGACAGGGACCTGGAGTAAAACGCTATTGGGGCCTCCCTCCCGTTTTCCAACACGTGGCATAACACAGCCCCCACCCCCACCGGGGATGCATCACAGATCAATACCACCGGCCGTTTGGGGTCGAAATGGGTCAGAATGGCGTCAGACGCCAGGAGTTGTTTCAGTTCCGTGAATGCCCTCTCCTGGTCATCGCCCCACATCCATGCCGCATCTTTCTTGAGCAACTTGTGAAGCGGCTCAGCCACCGCAGCCTTCCGTGGAAGGAAGGAGTGGTAGAAATTTAAGAGCCCTAGGAACGACTGCAACTCGGGCTTGGATGTGGGGCGAGGGGCTTTCTTGATGGCGGCCACCTTGGATTTGGATGGTTTGATCCCCTCGGGTGTTACTCGGAAACCTAAGAACTCAACCTCCTTCGCGAAGAAGACGCATTTGTCTTTTCGCAACCTCAACCCCGCCCGTTCGAACGCCGCCAGGACCTTGTTTAGCCTTTTAGCCAACTCAACCTCACTCCCCCCCCGTTATCAATACGTCATCAAAATATGGTAAAACGCCGTCCAGCCCTTTGAGGAGGCGTTTCACGAGTGACTGGAAAATTCCAGGCGCCGAGTTCACGCCGAACTGGAGGCGCGTCACCTGGAACGCCCCCTTATGCGTGATTATGGTCTGTGCAGCAGCTGCGGCAGGGGTTACCATGAGTTGCTGATAGGCCTGTGCCAGGTCGAGCTTAGCGAAACCATTTTCCCCATGTAACCTGGCTAGCAAATGGCTGACCACCGGCACCGGGTACGCATTAGGGCGGATTGCCTTATTAATGGTGCACTTATAATCGGCGCAAATGTGCACCTCCCCATTTGCCTTCAATGCTGTGACAATTGGAGTTTCCCACTCCGCGGAATCAACAGGAACAAGAATCCCCTGGCCCACTAATTTGTCCAGTTCCGCCTCTATTTTGTCCTTGAGTGCGAAAGGCACCCTGCGCGGTTTAAGTCTGATTGGGCGGACCTCGGGGTCCAGGTCGAACGTTACTGGGGGTCCATTGAATTTCCCAAGCCCCTTCTTGAAGACTTCGGGGTGCGCGTCGCACACCTCCTGTATCGGGTCAGACCCAACGGCGTGCACCCCCCCAATGAACAGACCCAGGGGCTGAAACCATTGAGTCCCGAGGAGGCTGCAATTACCACCCTTAAGAACGACTAGGGGGAGTTCCGCGGCGTGCCGCTTGTACTGAACCTGGAAATTCCCAACCCCCAACACCGGGATACTGTTCCCTTGCACGTCCCGAAGCGTGGACCTCAACGCTTTGAGCTTGGGCCGTACGCGGGGGGCAATTCTCAAAAACTCCCTCTGGGAAATAATGGAGTAAGAGGAGCCAGAGTCAATCTCCATCCTAACAGGGGCCCCTTGCACCAGTACCTCAACAAAGTAACGGGGGTGTCCCATGGACACGCTGAAAACCGGAGCGTCGTCGTCGCTGTCGTCAGAGATGCGGCCCACGCCGTCCTGCTTCCTCGTGGGCCGGGTGCCATCCTTTAGTCTCGTTGAGCGGTCTGGCCTCGTTGGGCAGTCGGGCGAGCTCCTCCAGTCCCTCGCTGGGCGGTCGGGCGAGCTCCTCCGGTCCTTGCGTCGTTGTCTGCAGACTTTGGCTATGTGCCCGCGTCGCCCGCAGTTGTGGCACTCGGCCTTTCTGAACGGGCACCTGGCACGGTCGTGGGCCGCCCCGCAGCCGTCGCAACGCCGGCCCTCCTTTCGGACCCTCCGGACGTCCTCGTCGTCGCTGCTTTCGGCGGACGATTTCGAAGTTCGCCGGGCTGAGTGCACCGAACTCTCTGCTTTGTCGGCCTTCGGCCGCCAGTCCTGGAGCTCTTGCACCCCTGCCTTCGTGGCTTCCGCGGCCTGTGCCGCTTTCAGGACCTCCTGCAACGTGGGGGGCGGCTCCTGATTCATTAGCGTGCGCTGAATCTCGGCGTCCTTCAGGCCGCATAGCACGCAGTCCCTGAGGGTGACTTCCAAATTCTCCCATTTGCACGGGCCGGCAGCCAGGCGCAGGGCCGCTACGAAAGCGGCGACCGACTCATCAGGCGCTTGGACTCGCCTCCAAAACGCGCTCCGAGCGGGAAACATCGCTACCGAGGGCCGGAAATGGTCTCTCAGCACCGTCAGGAGCTCTTTTGCCTTGAATTCAGCCGCCTTCTTGGGTGCGATGAGGTCAATCAGTACTCTCTTTCCGTCGTGCCCGAGCATTCTGGTGAGGATGGCTCTCTTCTTTGCCTCGTCCATCACCTCGAACTCCACCAGCGCACCTTGGAAGTCCATTTCGAAGAGTTCCCAATTTTGCGGTTTCTTGATGTCGAAACCGGCGTATGTCTTGGTCCCGTGGGCAGCCATGATCCCACCTTCGTCGCCAATTTAGTGTATGGGACCAAAGACACCAGGACAGCCGAAGAGCTGGCTTAACACAACTTTATTACATGCTGGTCAGAGGGAACATGAGGTAATGGCGGACGAACAGCTCAATATATACAGTGGCTATACATTTGAATGTGGCTCCTTGATAGCCTATTGGCTACAGGCTGCGTGACGTCATTGCAGATCACGCCCTTCTTGTCCAGGTGAAGGTAGTGGCGGGAATCTTCCCGCGCTGTTGTTCTAGGTGAGTCTTGGACCAATGAGCTTGGACGCTCGCTATTGCCATCTAGTGGTCACTAGCTCGCGTCCTATTAAGGTTACAGTGATTCAGCTGGAGGTTACAATGTTACACATAGAAAAGGTTACATTGGATACACATGGATAGGTACATTGTTTAAAGGTACAGGCTTTAGGACACAACACTATCAGACGTCCCTGTCCCGCCCCAACAGCTGTTGGTTAAATGGTCTCTGTCAAAATAATGATTAATGCTTGAACCTTTTGCATTTTGTTTCCCCTTCATTCTCCACACACATAAGCATCTCCTTACTTAGGGAACGCTCCAGGCATCCAGGACACAAAACATATGCCAGCGCAACTGGCTAGATTTTAAACAATGATCTAACAACTAACTGTTTGTTTGTTTTGCTGCCACAAATTAACACAGATACCTTCTAGGAAATATTTGCTATCTGGTAGTCAAAAAGTCACATTCAGAACCTGGACAAATTGTGAAATTTGTTTAGCTATCCTTTGACATTTTACTTTTATAGTTACGTTGTACCCCCTCCCCCTCCACCTCAAAAGGTAATTAAACCAACCCAGAAAAGGTTCTGTGGATCTGGGTTAATTTGGCTCCTATATAATTAGTAGTTAAATTAAAGTTTTGCCACATATTAGCTAGAAAATCATGATCAAATTTGGAATAGAATCCCTGTACAAAATCTGTGTGACTCAAAATTTACAAGGTATGGAAAATTCTGTCTCCTGATTGTTGTTTTTTAATATGCCGGTATTTGATGATTCTTTTAGGTTCATGCATTTTCCATTCTACAAAGGCAATACTTTTTGTTCAGTGTAAATTCATGAAACACATGGTTTGTACAAATGACAATAGACAATTGCAAGTGGGTGATCACTGCGATAGGATGGCTGAGATTAAGCCTTGTAATAGTGCTCAAGATAATACAGGATAGACTTCAGCAGCAAGTGGAGAGAGAACTAACAGAGATGCAGGCTGGTTTCAGAAGAGGCAGGGGGACCAGAGACCACATTGCCAATATATGTTGGATCATGGAGAAAACAAAGGAATACCAGAAACACGTCTACTTCTGCTTTTTTGACTACACCAAGGCATTTGACTGTGTGGACCACAACAAAATGTGGCAAGTAATTAAAGAGATGGGAATACCAGAACACCTCATATGCCTCATGAGAAATTTGTACACGAAACAAGAAGCAACAATTAGGACAGCACACGGAATGACAGAGTGGATTGGAATAGGAAAAGGAGTAAGACAAGGTTGCATTTTGTCACCCTGCTTATTCATCTTATACACAGAGCACATAATGCACAATGCAGGGATGGAGGAATCACAATATGGAATCAAAATTGCTGGGAGAAACATCAACAATTTGAGATATGCTGATGAATATACCACCTTAATGGCAGAAAGTGAGGAAGACCAAAAGAAACACTTGATTGGGCTGAAGGAGGAGAGTGCAAAAGCTGGCTTGAGACTCAATATCAAGAAAACCAAGATAATGGCAACAGACCCCATCAGTTCCTGGAAAATAGATAGGGAAGAAGTAGAAGCAGTGACAGAATATAGTGAAAAGCAGAGACATCACCTTGAAAACAAAAAATTGCATAGTCAAAGCAATGGTATTCCCAGTGATAATGTATGGGTGTGAGAGCTGGACCATTAGGAAGGCTGAACGCAGAAGAATAGACGCCTTTGAAATGTGGTGTTGGAGGAGAGTTTTGAGAGTCCCCTGGATGGCAAAGAGAACAAATAGGTCAATCTTAGAAGAAATCAACCCTGACTGCTCCTTAGAAGGTCAAATAGTAAAGATAAGGCTAAAGTACTTTGGACATCAAATGAGAAAAGAGGATTCTCTGGAGAAGGCCTTGATGCTGGGAAAGGTGGAGGGCAAAAGAAAAAGAGGGTGACTTTGGTGTATGCAAACCAAGACACAGGACACAGCCTCGGGCTGGGTTAACTCAGGTTTATTGCATTGTGGACAGAGGGAACATGAGGTAATGGCGGATCGATAGCTCTTTATATACAGTGGTAATACATTTGAACGTGGTGCCATGGTAGCCCATTGGCTACTGTCTGCGTGACGTCATTGCGGGTCACGCCCTTCTTGTCCAGGTGTAGATGGTGGCGGGAAAACTTCCCGCGCTGTTGCCTTTGATGAGTTCGGACCAAGAGAGCTTGGACGCTCGCTGCTGCCAGCTGGTGGTCATTAGCTCGCGTCCTATTACAGGGTTTATATGATACAGCTGAAGGTTACATTGTTGCTATAGGCAAGGTTACATTGGCTCAGATACATTGTAATCCATGTGTAAGATAAAACCATCAGAACACAACACCCCTCCCCCCTAGGACGAGACAAAGTCTCGAGCCCACACTTGAACACACTCCCCCCCCTTAGGAGACAAAGTCTCTCAGCCAAGATGGCTTATTTCGAACACGCTGGGGTCTCGATGCGGGCTGCCTCTCCCCGGGTTTGCTACCTTCTCTTTGTCCCCTGGTTTCCTGTCCTGTAATTGGAGAGGGAGACTCGTTAGTGACTTGCCGCGGCTCCGCGGCGTTGTTGGGAGGTGTGCTCTTTCTTAGGGAGGAACCGGGGGCACTGGGGGCTAACGAAAAACCCCTCTTCTCGCTTGGATGGGTGGGGGAACACTCCTGAAAACCCCCCCGGCTCGCAAAATCAAAATCAAAATTACAATCGGGGGCAGCGGTCGCGAACTCCTCTCCCCCTTCCCCGGCCCCTGATAGGACTGGCGTATCAAAAGGATATGAGTCGGGGCCGCTGCTTCTGCCTTCCCCCCTTGCTTGGGACTGTTGTCCACTGCTGTCTCCCCCTTGGGTTAAGCGGGTGGGGGAGAACCCTAACGCTGAATCCTGTTGCTGAGCTCCACTGACTGGCCCACTCACTCGGTGCCTCAGTTGGTCTGCGTGCCTCCTCCAGAGGAGGCCGGTGCTAGTCTCGACCCGGTACGACACTGGCCCCGTCTGTTCTACAACCGTCCCTGGTACCCAGGCTGGCCCCGCGCTGGAATAGTTCCTGCAGTGAACAGGGTCACCGGCGGCGAAACCTTTCGAGACTGCCAACCCTATGTTTTTCCCTTTATCCTCGACTCTCGTCGGGTCTAGCCTGGACAGGACCGTGGTCAGTTTTCGCCGCATCAAGAGCTCCGCTGGCGAGTAGCCTGACGCTAAGGGGGTTACCCTATACGCTAAGAGGAACTGGCATACTTGGTGATTCAGGTCCCCCGGGCCCATGCGCCGCAGCGCCTCCTTTGTTGTACGCACCAGCCGTTCCACTTGGCCATTCGTGGCCGGGTGAAACGGTGCGGATGTGACATGCCGAATGGCGTTCGCCTCCATGAATGCTCCGAACTCAGCGGAGGTAAAGCAACTAGCGTTATCGCTGACTAAAGTGTCGGGTAAGCCGAATGTGGAAAAGACTCTCCTCAGCTGGCTAATAGTCGTGGCGGAGGACGTGCTCTTTACTGGGATAACCTCCAGCCACTTGGAGAACGCGTCCACCACCAGGAGAAACATGGTTCCTCGGAATGGGCCAGCGAAATCCACGTGCACTCTGGACCATGGCCCCCTCGCTGTGTCCCACTTCCTATGCGGGAGACGGGCCGCCTCTGGTCGGGATCCCTGGCAAGCCTCGCAAGTGCCGACCATGTGCTCAATGTCCGCGTCCAGCTGTGGCCACCAGAAGTAACTCCGGGCCAGCGCCTTTGAACGAACTATGCCCGGGTGGCTGACGTGCAGCAGTTCGAGCACCCTCGTCCGCAGGGGCGTAGGGACCACCACCCGTTGGCCCCACAGAAGGCACCCCCTCTCTAGGGACAACTCTAGCTTTTTCCTAAAGAATGGGTCGAACTCTGTACTCGGGGACGAAGCCGGCCACCCCTTCTGTACCCATGAACTAACTTTCTCCAGCGTCCTGTCCTTGCCTGTCGCCCTAGCAATGTCGGCTGGTACTATTGGGGGTGCGTCTAAAACCTCAATTAGCAACACCTGGCGGTCTCTTTCTGCTCTCGCCATTTGGTCGTCCGACAAGGGCAAAGGGGATCTCGAAAGCGCATCAGCATGGCTGATCTCCTTCCCGGGCCGGTATTCCAACTCATGTTGGTACGCGTTGAGGAAAATAGCCCATCGCAGCATTCTCGGGGACAGGATCTGCGGCGTTGGTTTGCTTGCCGTGAAAATCCCTAGCAGTGGCTTGTGATCGGTCACGATTTTGAACGGGCGGCCATACAAAAAATCGTGAAATTTTTTGGTCCCCGCTACTATTGCTAACGCCTCCCTGTCGGTTTGTGCGTAATTTCGCTCCGCTTGGGACAGGGACCGTGAGTAAAACGCTACCGGGGCCTCCCTTCCGTCCTCCAACACGTGACAAAGCACCGCCCCCACCCCCACCGGGGATGCATCACAAACTAGGACCACTGGCCGTTTGGGGTCGAAGTGCGTCAGGATTGCCTCAGATGTTAGGAGTTGCTTTAGCTCTTTGAACGCCCTCTCGTGCTCGTCACCCCACATCCATGTCTCCTCCTTTTTAAGTAACCGATGGAGCGGTTCGGCCACGGACGCCTTCCGCGGGAGGAATGTATGGTAAAAATTGAGGAGCCCCAGGAAGGACTGTAGCTCGGTTTTGGATGTGGGGCGAGGGGCCTTTTTAATGGCTGCTACTTTGGATTTAGACGGTTTAATCCCCTCGGGTGTGATCCGGAACCCTAAAAACTCGACCTCGGTTTCGAAAAAGACACATTTGTCCTTCCTCAATCTCAGCCCCGCTTTCTCGAACACGGTCAATACTTTGTCCAACCTCTTTGCCAGTTCAGCCTCACTCCCCCCTGTTATCAACACGTCATCAAAATAAGGCAACACCCCCTCCAGTCCCTTCAGGAGGCGTTCCACAAGCGACTGGAAAAGGCCGGGTGCCGAGTTCACGCCAAACTGTAGCCGCGACACCTGGAACGCTCCTTTATGTGTAACTATCGTTTGTGCCGCGGCCGTGGCGGGGGTCACAGGAAGTTGCTGATAGGCTTGTGCCAAATCGAGTTTGGCGAAACATTTTCCCCCATTCAGCCTGGCCAAAAGGTGGCTGATCACTGGCACCGGGTATGCATTAGGGCGGATCGCCTTGTTAATTGTACACTTATAATCAGCGCAAATGCGCACCTCCCCGTTAGCCTTTAGAGCCGTTACAATTGGAGTTTCCCACTCCGCGGAATCAACAGGAATAAGAATCCCCTGGCCCACCAGTTTGTCCAGTTCCGCCTCTATCTTGTCCTTGAGTGCGAACGGCACCCTGCGCGGTTTGAGTCTTATCGGGCGGACCTCCGGGTCTATGTCGAAAGCTACAGGGGGTCCCTTGAACTTTCCGAGTCCTTTCTTAAAAACGGCGGGATGCGCATCGCAAACCGCTTGTATTGGGTCCCCCCCCACGGTATGCACTCCCCCTATGAACAACCCTAAGGGCTGAAACCACTGTGTCCCTAGGAGGCTACAGCTTCCCCCCTTGAGGACAACTAGGGGCAGTTCCGCAGAATGTCTCTTAAAATTGACCCGAAATTTCCCGACCCCCAACACCGGAATGCTGTTCCCCTGCACGTCTCGTAGCGTGGACCTCAACGCTTTAAGTTTGGGCCGCACGTGGGGGTCGATTTTCGAAAACTCTTTCTGGGGAATTATAGAATAGGAGGACCCCGAGTCAATTTCCATCTTAATAGGGGCCCCTTGTACTAATACCTCAACGAAGTAATGGGACTGTCCCGCGGACACGCTGAACACTGGGGCGTCGTCCTCGCTGTCGTCCGAGACGCGGCCCACGCCATCCTGCTTCCTCGTGGTCTGGGCGCCATCTTTGGGCCTCGCTGGACGGTCCGGTCTGGCCGCACGGTCTTGTGACTGCCTCCGGCCCTCCTTCCGTTTTCTGCATGCCTTGGCGATGTGCCCCCGACGGCCGCAGGTGAAACACTCGGCCTTCCTGAACGGGCATCTCGCGTGCTCATGGGCCGCTCCGCAACCCTCGCAGCGTCGACCACCCTTTCGGACCTTCTGGACCTCCTCGCCGTCGCTGCCTTCCGTAGACGACTTTGAGGCCCGTCGAGTTGCGTGCACCGACTGACCGGACTTCCCGTGCACCGAATTTTCCGCCTTGCCGGCTCTAGGCCGCCACTCACGCCACTGGTGCATCTCGTCCACTCCAGCATTCGTGGACTCTGCGGCTTCCGCGGCCTCTACGACCTCTGCCAGCGTGGGTGGCGGTTCCTTATTCATCAAGCTGCGCTGTACCTCCTTGTCTTTCAGGCCACACAACACGCCGTCCCGGAGGGCCATCTCCAGGATGTCGCCCCATTTACAGGGGGCGGCGGCTATCCTCATGGCGGCCACGAATGCCTCAACCGACTCATCCGGCGCTTGGACTCGCCTCCAAAACGCGCTCCGAGCGGGAAACATTGACCTCGAGGGGCAGAACCGCTCCCGCAGCAGCTTCATGATGTCGCCCGCCGTAAATTCGCTCACCTTCTTCGGAGCGATTATGCCCACCAGCGTCCGCTTGGTTTCCATCCCGAGCATTCTGGTGAGGATGGCCCTCTTCCTCTCCTCATCGTCTCCTTTGACTCTGAGTTCCACCAGTGCCGCCTGGAAGTCCATCTCTAGCAGCTCCCAGTCTTGCGGTTTGGTGATGTTGAACCCGCTCTGTGCCCTGGCTGTTCCGTGGGGATCCATGATCCCACCTTCGTCGCCAATTTGGTGTATGCAAACCAAGACACAGGACACAGCCTCGGGCTGGGTTAACTCAGGTTTATTGCATCGTGGACAGAGGGAACATGAGGTAATGGCGGATCGATAGCTCTTTATATACAGTGGTAATACATTTGAACGTGGTGCCATGGTAGCCCATTGGCTACTGTCTGCGTGACGTCATTGCGGGTCACGCCCTTCTTGTCCAGGTGTAGATGGTGGCGGGAAAACTTCCCGCGCTGTTGCCTTTGATGAGTTCGGACCAAGAGAGCTTGGACGCTCGCTGCTGCCAGCTGGTGGTCATTAGCTCGCGTCCTATTACAGGGTTTATATGATACAGCTGAAGGTTACATTGTTGCTATAGGCAAGGTTACATTGGCTCAGATACATTGTAATCCATGTGTAAGATAAAACCATCAGAACACAACAGTGACCAAAGATGAGATGGCTAGATGGTATTGTAGACACAATGGGCACAGAACTGGGAGGGATTAGGGGGATGGTGGAGGACAGAGGTGCCTGGAGGACAATGGTCCATAGGGTCGCAAAGGGTCGGAATCGGCTGTGCGACTGAACAACAACAACAACAATAGTGCAGAAAGAACAAAAAGGCAGACCTTTTCTGTCAAGACTTATTTTCTTCATCTTAACTTCAGCATCTACCAAGCAACACAACAGGTGGTTGTTTCAGCTGTAAAGCTGCAGGCCAGAGTGGCCCCTATAACCTAAGGCAGCGATGGTGAGCCTTGGCACTCCGGGTGTTCTTGGACTTCAATTCCCAGAAGCCTAAGTCAGCACTCCTGCTGATCAGGGCTTCTGGGAATTGAAGTTCAAGAACTGCAAGTCTTCAATGGTCTGGCCATTACATGTAGCGGCTGTGGCCAGGAGGGCTTTTGCCCAACTTCGGGTAATTCGCCAGTTGCGCACACTCCTGGACCGGGACTCCTTGCTTATGGTCACTCATGCTCTGGTCACTTCCCGACTAGATTACTGTAACACGCTCTACATGGGGCTGCCCTTGACAACCATTCGGAGGCTGCAGCTGGTCCAGAATGTGGCAGCCCGGGAGGTGATGGGGTGCGGACGATATGCCCGCGCCTCACCACTACTTCGGGAGCTGCACTGGTTACCAGTTTGTCTCCGGGTGCAATTCAAGGTGCTGGTTTTGACCTTTAAAGCTCTATATGGCAGTGGGACAGGATACCTTAGAGACTGCATCGTCCCAAGAGTGTCTGCCCGTCCAACCAGAGCGGACCGGAGGGGCTCACTAATAGTGCCATCAACTAGGGGTGCACATCTATCCAGCACCCGAAGGAGGGCCTTCTCCGTGTCCGCACCAACCCTCTGGAACCTCCTGCCAACAGATCTAAGACTTCAAAGAGAATTGCTGCCCTTCAGGAAAGGATTGAAGACCTGGCTGGCAGGGCAGGTGTGGGGCCCGAATGGGAACACAGTCTCCGCCTGCTGGCTCATGTAAACAACTGAGAACTCTCTCTTCTTCTTTTTTTATAGGGGGTGGGATGGGTGGGTGGGATGTAGGTCTTTTTAAAGTGGGTGGGATATGGGCTTTTAAAGTGTTTTTATGTGTTTTAGAAATTGTTGTAATGCTGCCCTGAGTCAGGTTCTACCTGAGTGGGCGGCACATATAAATATGACTTTAAAATTAAAATTAAAATTAAATTACAAACTCTCTGTATGACAGTGTACTTTGCAGAGTCCAGACCAGGAGTGAGCAACCTGCAGTTTTAAGGCAACACAAAGCCTTCTAGGTCCTTAAGTGTGGCCATTTGCCAGAATCCACATTTTACAAAGCAAATCCATTTATTTTTATTAATACATTTTTGTTAATCTTTTATTTTATTTATATATTTATTCCATTTATACCCTTCTCATCTAGGAGGTTTTCCTACTCTGGGCAGCTAACGAGACAAAACTCATATATTAAAAACATATTTAAAAACACATTTTAAAAAACCATTTTATACTTTATACCTTTTATACGTGGTTGGCAAAATGGGTCTGGGGGCCGGGATAGTCAACAAGCTCCCCTTTTTGGCTCGGCTGAGGTTTTCCCCCTTCCTGTAATTAATTTTTAAGGGTTTTGTAGACTTTATATTTGTTTTCAGATAATAGATGGCATGGTGGCGGGGGGGGGGTAATATTGTTATGTTTTTAAGGGTTTTTAAAAATTGTTTTACCTGTATATTGGTTTTAACTTCTGTACACCGCCCAGAGTCCTTTGGATAGGGCGGTATATAAATCTATTAAATTAAATTAAATTAAATTAAATTAAATTAAATTAAATTAAATTAAATTAAATTAAATTAAATTAAATTAAATTAAATTAAATTAAATTAAATTAAATTAAATGGGTGTGTTTTGTTTTGGCTATTATTAAGTACATGCGGCCTTCCAACAGGAAAAGGTTCTCCACCCCTGGTCCAGACATACTTCAGGATGGATACCCTTGTCTGAGAAACACATCGCTTCCTGCCTCCTCTGCATTTCTTTCTCTTTGTAATACCCACCAGCCGGCTTGGACCAAATGATTTTTGATCTTTCACTAACTGCCCTGACTGCTGCAAGGTGGAAGAGATAATGACATTTATTTGTTTGAAACCTTTTGTTTTCTTGGGGAGACAGCCAGCTTTTGCAAACATTTGCTGCCATGGCTCTTTTTATCACCACATTTAATTTAATTTAATTTAATTAATATATATATATACTACCCTATCCAATGGACTCTGGGTGGTGTACACAAGTTAAAACTAATATAAAACAATTTTTAAAAACCTTTAAAACATAGCAATATTACATATTTGAAAAAGTGACTCTGTTTACTGTAGTGGGGGCGGGGAAGTGGAAGTTATCCTCTCCTTAATGGATTACTCTGCAGGGCATTCCAGAAAAGAGAGTCTGGTTCTTTGACTCTTATCATGTCCGGGTGAGCAGAGACCTTCTGATAAATAGAAAATCTCTTATCTTGAAAGCTGCACTGTCAGGAAGCAGGCTGGTCCCGTCTCTCTTCTCTCTTGACTGCATTGACAATGCTTCTATTGCATTTACTTCTTTGATTTGTAGATACTGTAGATGCATATAACAAGTACAGTGGAACCTCATACAACAATCGCCCCATATAGCAACGAAATCGCATACGTTTTGGGGGGAAATGGCATCCCGCATAACAATTTTCCCTATGGAAAAAATCATACAACAATTTTTCAATGGGAAAAACCACTTAGGAAAAAAAATGCATCCCATAGGGAAAATTGCTATACGATGCATGCATCGTATAGCAATTGTTTTGTACAACAACGAGCCCCATGGATCAGATGAAAATTGTTGTATGAAGTACCGCTGTACTATTAAAATACAAAAGCATGGTCAGGATCATGGTCCCTCTAGTGAGATGCGTTTTCTCCAGCCCCAGTGAGATGTTTGTTATCATAGCTGAGTCTCATTAATTTCACTGGGTACAAAGTTTGTTGTTGTTCAGTCGCACAGTCGATTCCGACCCTTTGCAACCCTATGGACCATTTTCCTTCAGGCACCTCTGTCCTCCACCATCCTCCTCAGCCCGCCCAGCTCTGTGCCCACTGCATCCACAATACCATCTAGCCTTCTCATCTTTGGTCGTCCCCTTCTTCTCTTGCCCTCCACCTTTCCCAGCATCAAAGCCTTCTCAAGTGAGTCCTCCCTTCTCATTTGATGTCCAAAGTACTTTAGCTTCATCTTCACTATTTGTCCCTCCAATGAACAGTCAGGATTGATTTCTTCCAGTAGTGACCTGTTTGTTCTCTTTGCTGTCCAAAGGACTATCAGGACTCTCCTCCAACACCACATCTCAAAGGCATCTATTCTTCTGCGTTCAGCCTTCCTAATGGTCCAGCTCTCACACCCATACATTACCACTGGGAATACCATTGCTTTGACTATGCAGAATTTTGTTTTCAAGGTGATGTCTCTGCTTTTCACTATATTCCCCACGTTTCTCATAGCTTCTCTCCCCATAATCAGTCGTCTTTTTATTTCATAGCTACAGTCGCCATCTGCAGTGATCTTAGATCCTAGAAAAGTAAAATCTGTCACTGCTTCTTCTTCCCCATCTATTTCCCAGGAACTGATCGGTCCTGTTGCCATTATCTTGGTTTTCTTGATATTAAGTCTCAAGCCAGCTTTTGCACTCTCCTCCTTCAATCCAATCAAGAGGTTCTTTAGGTCTTCCTCACTTTCTGCCATCAGGGTGGTATCGTCTGCATATCTCAAATTGTCTCCCAGCATTTTTGATCCCATATTGTGATTCCTCCATCCCTGCATTGCGCATTATGTGCTCTGTGTATAAGTTGAATAAGCAGGGTGACAAAATGCAGCCTTGTCTTACTCCTTTCCCTATTCCAAACCACTCTGTCATTCCGTGTTCTGTCCTAACTGTGGCTTCTTGGTTCGTGTACAGATTTCTCATGAGGCATATAAGGTGCTCTGGTATTCCCATCTCTTTAATTACTTGCCACATCTTGTTGTGGTCCACACAGTCAAATGCCTTGGTGTAGTCAATAAAGCAAAAGTAAACTTGTTTCTGGTATTCCTTTGTTTTCTCCATGATCCAACGTATGTTGGCAATGTGGTCTCTAGTCCCCCTGCCTCTTCTGAAACCAGCCTGCACCTCTGGTAATTCTCTCTCCACATGCTGCTGAAGTCTATCCTGTATTATCTTGAGCATCACCTTGCTGGCGTGTGGGATGAGTGCAATTGTTCGATAATTTGAACACTCTTTGACATTGCCCTTTTTTGGGATTGGGACGTATACTGATCTTTTCCAATCCTGTGGCCACTGTTTTGTTTTCCAAATCTGCTGGCATATTGAATGCAGTAATTTGATGCCATCATCTTTTAGAGCTTTGAAAAATTCAATTGGGATACCATCATCTCCACTCGCTTTGTTGTTTGCAGTGCTCTTTAGGGCCTTTATGACTTCGCTCTCCAGGATGTCTGGCTCTAGTTCAATTTTTTCATCATTGTGACTATCAGGTACAAAGTACCACTGGAAAATACACTTCTATCTATCACATTAGTAAAGGTGAAAGTATGTGTCATCTATGGAAGAGAAACCAGCTTCTGTCTATATATATGTATGTGCCTGTTTTATCCATTGCCTCATAGGATACCCAGTATAATAATAACAGTAATTTCATGTCAGAAATTATTCTGGATTGAAAGGTTTTATTGCTGGAGAATCTCTGCTCAGTGGACACCCGAATGAGGCTCCTTTCATGTCCCCAAAATCTTTTCTCACCAAAGTGGTTCCTATTTATCTACTTGCAATTTCTTGCTTTTGAACTGCTAGGTTGGCAGGAACCAGAACAGAGACGTGCGCTCAAACTGTCATGCAGTACCCGGGTCTTGAACTGCGACTTGCCGCCCTTCTAGCTAATAAGGTGTGCTTCTTAACCATTGAGCCACCGCAGCCCCTAGGATACCCAGTTAACTGAGCATGTGCAGCTGTGTAGTATATGGTAGGGTTACACATCCTTTTCATACAGATGTGCAAAAACAGATTGTCTTAGGGTGTTTGAGTGATGCTAGAGTGACTGCAAGACAGACCAAAGGGGTTTTAAAGCTTTTAACCTAAGACATCACAGCAATTTTGAACTGATAAAATTAAAAAGATGGTTGACTTTAATTAATTGCAGGGTAGAGTGGGGACTAAGATTGTGTATGGATTGGATTTATTTCAAATTAGCATGCATTCTGTAGGATACTGGATCCAACCTCAGGGGAAGACATCCAATGGTCATTCTCTCCACTGGCAGATTCTGCTCACAATTTGCCACTTCTTAAAGTTGCTTTTTTTGACCCACCATTGTGTAATAGGCAGTTTGCCTCTCAAAGTGCAAACCTATGCAGCCCACTGGGAAGCAAGTCCCATTAATTTCATTGAAGCTTACTCCCAATATAAAAGTGCAGCTTGTATAAAACTACAGGCCATATAGGATTGTCACCATAGAGGTGCAAAGCAACCCTGCAACCTTTCCAAAGCTTTAGAGTAAATAACCTGTGGTGTGTGGTTTTTATATAAAAAATCTAAGCACAATTGTAAAAAAAACTGTTAATATATTGAAGCCCAATTAAAGTTTTGTTTTAAAAATAAAAGGAGAGTTAATTGAGTTAAGTAATGTCTCTAACCTACACTGTGGTTTTTTGTTGTTGCAATATAGACTTTCTTCTGTATTTTTAAATGTTTGTGTGCTTTAATTGAATGATCAAGTTCCTATCAAGATTCATTTCTGGTGAGCAAATGTGTTGCAACAAGCTCTCTCCCTTGCAACCTCCCAGTACATGTGACCCAAACTACACATGGGTGTTGCCATCTGCCCTGGAAAAATGTTGTTACCCCTTCACTCCTTTTGACCATTTCACCATGGCTATTTTACACTTGGATGTGGCAGTCTGCAATAGTCATGTTGCATTGCGTTCATGGTCAAAGCAATGGTATTTCCTGTAGTAATGTATGGTTGCAAGAGTTGGACCATAAGGAAAGCTGAGCGCAGAATAATAGACCGCCTTTGAAATGTGGGGTTGGAGGAGAGTTTTGAGAGTACTCTGGACAGCAAGGAGAACAAACAGGTTGACCTTAGAAGAAATCAACCCCAACTGCTCCATGGAAGGTGAAATAGTGAAGATGGAGCTAAAGTACTTTGGACATCAAATGAAAAGAGAGGATTCACTTGAGAAGGCCTTGATGCTGGGAAAGGTGGAGGGCAAAAGAAGAAGGGGCTGCAGAGAATGAGATGGCTAGATGGCATTATTGACACAATGGGCACAAAGCTGGGCAGGTTGAGGAGGATGGTGGAGGACAGAGGTGCCTGGCGTGGGATGCTCCATGGGGTCACGAAGGGTCAGAATCGACTGTGCGACTGAATAACAACAGCTGCATTCAAATCAATCTCCAAGGCTTTTCACCTTGAAAGTTCTTCTCCTTCCTGCTATGTTGCTGTGCAAATTGACCGTTTTCTTTGATGACATAATGAAAGGTGAACAAAAACCTATAACAGAAAAAAAGAGCTAAGGACTACCTAGTTTAACAAGTCACTGTATATGTTTTCCTTCACAGGTTCCTTTTCTGTTTCATTGTTGTTAAGTTAACCATTTCTTCTATTAGGGCTCTTCATGATCTTTCACCCCTTCTTACCTCTCTTTGTCCTCCTCCTAAATCCCTCTGTTGAGCTACTACTAATCTTCTTACGAAACTTCCCCTCCCTTATGTTGTTTCTTGTTTACATGCACCATCCTGTGACCCTTTACCTGTGGAATTCCCTTTAAATACCTGACTAGCATTTTTGTCTCCCTTTAAAATCCTATATTTAAACTTATCTTTTCTATCTTGTGTTTTCCTCAGGATGTACTACTTAACTTTTAGCTTGTTTGTTTTTTCTCTATTTCTCATTTAACAATTGTAATTTTTAACTCTTTTCTTTTTGTTGTCTGCACTCCAAATATCTTCCCTGCTTCTTTCAAGTTTTAAGACTTTGAGTTTGCAAGTAAAGAGAGGTGGGGCAACCCTTTAATTTCTAAACATTTAAAAAATTCTCTACCTTGGGTTATAAAGTATCTGAGTTGGGTTGTAAAGTATCTGAATTTGGCCATAGTTAGGATAAACCTACTGAAATCAGCAAGACTGAAGTTATCACAAATCAAGGTAATGTAATTCATCATGCCTACTCAGTGAAATTCTGAAGAGGCCTATTCAGACGTAGTCTCAGTGAAGTTTTCAATGAATCATTTTTCTCCAGGTAAATGTTTATAAGATTGAACCCTAAAGCTTGATCTGACTCTGAGCTAGGACAAGTGTAGATTATTTATTTATTTATTTATTTATTGTATTTGTATTGTCGCCTTCCTCGCCGAAGCAACTCCAGGTGGCTCACAACAGTATCAAAAGTTCAAAATACAAAATGTCCCCATCATAAAACCCATTAAAAACAAATTAAAACACCCTCCCTATAAAATTGAAAAACCCGGACAGCCTTATATAAGCCGGGGGGGGGGGACTACCACACCAGCAGTGTCACACACCCGCTGCACTAACCAGGTTTTAAGGTCCTTTCTGAAAGCCAGCAGCTCTGCCTGGAGGTGCACTCGGTTGGCAAGAGGTTCCACAAAGCTGGAGCAGATACAGAGAAGGTCCTCCTTCTAGTGCCAGAGAGATGAGCCTCTCTGGCAGATGGAACCACTAGGGAGCCCCTCGGGTCTGATCTTGTAGGACAGGCAGATGATCTTGGGGTGATATAGTCTCTTAAGCATCCTGGTCCACTACCATGAAGGGCTTTAAAGGTCATTACCAGCACCTTGAATTGCACATGGAGGCACACCGGCAGCCAATGCAACTCCCGCAATAGGGGTGAGGCATGGTCATAGCAACTACACCCCATCACCACGTGGGCAGCCGCATTTTGCACCAGCTGTAGGTCTAAGAGGTCTAAGGCCACACACAGTAAACTCTGGCTGTTGAAAGGATATATTTCCTCTGATAAACCTGGTTCTTCCAAACATTTACACAAGCATGAAAAAAAACTGGAAAATCCCGCTTTTGCCCTTTTCTGGCAAATTTTAAGTACAAAATTCAGGACTCTGAATTATCTCTCGTGTTTCCTAGAGCCTCCACTAGGTGGGTGCCTTGTCAGGGCACGGGGGCTTGAGCAGTCTAACTAGGCAGTGTTGCCCATCTCCTGTCAATGATGTTAGGTAAAGATAAAGGTCACCCTTGCTCGAAAGCCAGTCGTATCCGACTCTAGGGTCCAGTGCTCATTTCTATTTCAAAGCTGAAGAGCCAGCACTGTCTGCTTCTATAGATGTTTCTGTGGACATGTGGCAGGCATGACTAGACACCAGAGCACATGCAATGCTGTTTACCTTCCTACTGCAGTGGTCCCTATTTATCTACTTGCAATTTCTTGCTTTTGAACTGCTAGGTTGGTAGGAGCTGGGACAAAGCCGGGAGCTCATTCCCTCCTGCAGTATTCGGGTATCAAACTGCTGACCTTCCGTCTTCCAGTCAGTGTGGTAGCCACTTGAGCCACTGCAGTCCCTGTCAATGATGTTAGGCAATGGACTAAAACTCACTAAAGTATCCTCCATCAGATCCCTTGGGCAAGGTGAAAGCGGAGGGCACACATCATGATCCGCCTAGCCAGTGGGTGACGTGATATCCAAATGGCTAAAAAAAGTATGCAAATGGACTTGATTTCTCAAGTCCATTTGCATGTGTGAGATGTCGTCACAGAGACATCTAACAATGTGCAGATTCCTTGCTGAATAATGACTCCAAGATATCCAAGGTATGTTATACAGGCCACAGCAGCTTTTCTGAGTTAAATTTGTGGTGTGTTTTTTAAACCTAATATTTAGGGTGTTGCATGGAGACAGGAAGCCATGTTTGAGATTGTTGGGAGCACTGTCAGCTCACAGGCTTTGCGTTGCCCACTGAAGCTATATTTTTAAAAGCTGTTGGCAATTATATTCCAGAGGCAGTCGCAGAATTAATTTCTGGCTATTTCTTATCAAGGGAAATACAAGGATAAAGATTTTAGATTTTAGAATGTATATTCAATTTATTTTGCAACTTGCTCATTCATTGAGACTGGGTTTGTTAAATAAGTGGATAAATTAATGGAAATAATCCCCATTCTCTCCCCTCCCTTCTTTTTAAAAGATTGAATGGGACAACATGCTGGAGGTTCTTGCAAGTTATGTGCAGCCATACCTCTTCCAGGCAGAACTCCTGTGTCAGAATGACTAGTGTCCAAACAATAACATATTCACATTCTGTGACATTCTTCAGAAAATGGCATTCACTCCATTCTTAAGTGGCCTCTAATGATTGTTTTTCATTCTCCAGTCTGCAAAAGAGATATAGTTTAGGAGTTTCCTGTAAAACTTAATTTCAACAGAAAAGATCTGCTTTTAAACAAGGAGACATTTGTCATTACCTAATGATATACTGGAATAATGATGAAAAATAGGTCAATGGAAACAGATTGAAAGTTTAATTAAAGGGTTAGAGCCGGGTCAAAGAAATCATAGGTTCAGAGGCTCATCATTATACAGTACTTGAAAAACTAGATAACTTGTTGAGGTAGTTTTGAGGTAATTCAGCTGGTTCATATGAATCTGTGCCTTCTCTGAACCAATTCTACCAGACGCATTTGTCAGGAAATTAAATTTTAATTATCCCCACAAAGAAGACACTTATGTATAGTCATGCATTGTAAATACAAGTCATATAAGACGTGCTTGTAAATACAGAATGCACACACTCACAATAACAGACATGTATACATACCCCCATACAATCTGGCTTGGAGTCAGGTGTAGCTGCATATCTGGAGAGAAATGGCCAAGCATAAGTTTTTCCTTTCAATTTAAAACATTCTTTTCATGAGAACTTATGCTGACCTTTATATTAGGTTTGAGTTAGCAAGGTTAACTTGGCATGGTATTGGGAACAGGAAATGCAGACTTGTGAAAGTAGATAAAGATCTGATCTTGATCCACAAAAGTTATTCTCGGTTAAAGAGACAGGATGACCATGCTGAAATAAAATATACTTTTTAAAAATTAGCTTGTCTACAGTGGTTTAATTATTTGGCTGTGAAGCCAAAGGTTGGGAATTTCTTTCCCCACTGTGCCTCCTGGGAGAGAAGCTAGTCTGTATGGCCTTTGGTAAACTACACAGTCCCAGAAGAAGGGAATATCAAACCATTTCTGCGTATTCTATTTAGAAAATCCTGGAAACAGTCACCATATGTCAAAATTGACCTGATGGCTCACAATCAGTGCCAGATTAAGCCAGCGTGGGGCCCGTAGCAAATCATGTCAAGGGGCCCTTGCTTAGATTTAGGATTTATTTATTTATTATTTATTTATTAGATTTGCATGGCCGCCTTTCTCACCTAAGCAACCCAAGGCGGCTCACAGTATCGGTTAAAAAACCCGACCCCCATACTTAAAATCGACCATTAAAACTATCTAAAACATTTTAAACATCCCTAAAACAGCCCTAGCCCATTAAAAAGAGGGGCACCTAGGCAGGGAAAGAAACACCGGGCAGGGATAAATAAGTCAGCTAGATGCACCCCACACCTGCTGTCAAAGCCATGTTATTAACGCCTTCCTGAAGGGGGGACAATTCCGCCTGGAGGAGCAGTTCTGGTGGCAGGAGGTTCCATAGATCCGGGGCAGATACCAAGAAGGATACCTATAAAATAAAACACCACTAGTAAAAACAAACTTTTCTCGATTTATTGTGGGCAAATTTAGAGATAACACTAGTCAGATCAATTTCTCTAAGTAAATCACACTCAATGCTCATTAAACTGAGGTTTTTTAGACAATCTTGCCCCATCGTGTTCCTTAACTCATATTTTATTCACTTTAATTTTGAAAAAGAACGTTTTCTGCTGCAGTTAGCAATCATTAAAGTCAAGTAAATACATAAATACATAAAACAAATAAGAAACACTTTGCATTTCTGTAAATACCTCACCCCCTCCTCTGTGATCTTTGGGGCTGCTTAGGCAAAAGAAACTTCAGGAAATATTACCCAAACACTTGGCTTGCAGTTTTCTCCGACTCAAACTCACTTTTACCACAGCCTGGAAGTCGTCTCTCCCACTGCTTCCATCTACTGGCCAAATCACGCGATGATTAAGCAAGTTCAGAAGCGACACCTAATCAAAGCCTTCAATCTTCCACTGAATTTCATGTCAGACTGGGAGGGATTTTCATTCTAACCAAGCTCAGGAAGCGGGGGGGGGGGGAGAGGCGCGGGGGCCCGTAGTATTTGCTACTCTTGCTATATTGTTAATCCAGCACTGCTCACAATTAATATTATTTCCACAACAAATACCTTCAGATAGCTTTTACTTAGCAGTTAGAACGATCCAAAAGGCTTTGGTTTGGTTTCAGATTCTCTTAGAGAAGGAAAATCTGGGTTTAGAAATGCCTTCTTTGGTCACATCAACTTAGAATCTTCTCTCTTTGATGACTCACAAGTATTAAAACTGGGTAGTGTATTTGCTGCAGTGGCTCAAGTGGCTAAGATGCTGACTGGGAGGCAGAAGGTCAGCAGTTCGATTTCCAAATACTGCAGGATGGAATGATCTCCTGTCTTTGTCCCAGCTCCTGCCAACCTAGCAGTTCAAAAGCAAGAAATTGCAAGTAGATAAATAGGGACCACTTTGGTGGGAAGGTAAATAGCGTTCTGTGTGCTCAGGTGTCTAGTCATGTCTGCCACAAGACCACGGAAACGTCTGCAGAAGCAGACAGTGCTGGCTCTTTGGCTTTGAAACAGGGATAAGCACTGAACCCTAGAGTCGGATACGACTGGCTTTCGAGCAAGGGAAACCTTTACCTTTACTATTCTTACCAGAGTATAGTTGAAGAGTCACTACTCAGAGCTCTGTTTATAAGTTCAGTTGAAAGTTTTTGGATCTCATTTTTAAAGCCCCAAAGATCTAAATTTTCCATCTAAAGAATTGTTTATTCTCCCTACCCAGTTTTAATACTTGTGAGCCATTAAAGAGAGAAGATTTCTACCAGGAAGCAACAGAGAAATGCCAAACCATCAGCACTATTGTCTTTCTTATAGGGTGAAATGTCCTTGGACAGCCTCTACGTTCCTACAACCCTGAACTGGGACAGAGTTTTATGTTCCATACCTCTCAGCCAATCCTTTGTCTCCAGGCCCATCATGAGCTGTCCATAGTTCTGAATGGCTTTCTTGGAATCCTTCATTTTGAGAATGGCATTGGGAAGTAGGGGGGGGGGGCACACAAGAAGAAGGAGCCTAGATAGTACTACTTCTCTCCACCCTAAAATTAACTAGCAGCTGAACTTGTGGTACAGAGATGTTGCAACACAGGCTCTTCCCCTGTACTATGGGGTAGTTCAGGAAGCAGCAGATGATTAATGACTTCAGGATAAGATGAGTGTGAGGAGACTGAGTTAACATTCACACAATAGATAAAATAGGGTTCATCCAGCTGTTGTCCTGTCCCTAAAATGGAGAATCCTTCCCTTCAGGCTATGCAGTGCAGCTATTCTGGTGCAAATGAAGCTTCATGTCATTTTGGTATTATATATAAAAATTGATTATTATTAATTTTTGGCTTGGGAGGCAATATCCTGCCAATATTAATGTTTAACTCATGGACCTCCCAGCCAAGACCACACACCAAATGGTCAAACAAGGAAGATGCAGGAAACAGGCGATATCTTTATTAGATCACTAAGAAAAACAAAAGGTTGTGTGAGCTTTCGTGGTTCAAGACCACTTCTTCAGGCATGTATTAAAATGTTCATGGTGTGGTGGTCTGCCAGGCTCTCATCTTAGGAACAGCAAAATATTTCATGGAGTTAGGATGCCACTTCTACAGGAAGTTGAACGTTTGCTCCCAGTCCATGTGGCCCTCTCTGAAGCATAAATAGCTCACTTTTGTGGCTAGACAAAGGAGTACAGATGCCATGTGCTTCCCAGTAGGGGACAAGGCTTCAATTTGGTATAGGCAATCCAAATGCAGTCAAATTAAAGTCAATCAAAATTATTACCTAGTGATGTGGCGTTGCTTCAATTTGTGGTGCTGTCCTGGATACCTATTTTTATGGTATCCAGTAGTTCCATAGGCAAATAAGGAAGATTAGCTGTGTGATCCATATTCAAATGGTAAAGATGCAAAAGATGCAGGAAACAGGCGATACCTTTATTGGATCACTAAGAAAAACAAAATGTTGCACGGGCTTTCATGGTTCAAGACTACTTCTTCAGTCATGTATTAAAATGTCCATTAACCAAATGGTCAAATCTCAAAGTCTGCTTCTTAACTGTTAGTAGGGTACAACCCTTCAGAGCTCACTGGCAGATAGCCTTCACCATGTTCTTTGAATTAGATATTAGCTTCAGTAACACAGGTTACATGCAGATAACTTGGTGAAAGTTCTCAAACTGCAGTCAACAGCTGCTGTTTTAAGAGTGCCCAAAATTGAGACAAGGTTGACCTCCAGTGGTCACATGTGATAGCAGTTTCTCAATCTGGTAACTAGGCAAGCTGTGATAATGGCAACTCTTTGTGTTCAAATCAGAGCATGGAACATTAAATTTGAAAATTGGAAAGGCAGTTCCCTCTCCTCAAAGAAAAGGAGATTATACTTCCCGTTCCTCAAAATTATATTTATATTAGTCAGCCAAACTTTGATCTTATAAATGTAATTGGACTTGAACATATGTTTATGTTTATGTTTATGTTTATGTTTATTCAATTTTATATCCCGCCCTACTCAACACATGGCCGACTCAGGGCGGCTAACAACATATAAATGACCCTGGGACACCTCACAGGGTTTACATAAAGATACAATATTCAAATTATAGTAATAAATACAATGTTATAAGTAAATACAGTATAAGGCAGGACAGTCAACAATAATACAAATAATACAAATATGTGATACTTTGGTTAATACATGCATTAAAATTATTGTACTGCTCATCAGACTTTTTTTGTAACAAGTAAGGGTGATTGTCAACAAAACTCTACCTTACTTTTTTAAAAGTTGTGGTGGCTGAACAAAATAGATGAATTGACTGAATGATGACAATTGTAGTGTAGAGAAATGAACAGAGTATGATGTTATTTTTTGTTCAAGCTATATAAAAGCCAGCTACAAGTTATATGTTAGTTGCTTTTTAATGACAACATATTTTACAGAAAGGCACCTGTGCTAGGATGTAGGTGAAAAAATAAAGGTCCGAATCCTACTAGTAGTCACCAATGAGATTAGACTCACAGAATCAGTACAGTTTACACAAATGTTGGCTCATTGCTCAGCAGTTCATTTAATAGATCTATTCTAGTTAAGACTACCTATAGGATTTTTGCCAGAGTCATGAAATCCTGTTGCTTAGCTATGGTTTCCCCATGCCCATCGGGCATGGAAACGGCTCTTGCAGAGGCCGCTTCGGGAGGACGCTCCTTGAGCCGCGGGCTCTGCGGGCAGACAAATTAAGGGGGGTGAATAAAATATAGGGTTTGATTCACCTAATTACATGACCTGACCGACGATTCTGCAAGGTAGGCTAATCACTAACTCCAGTGACTGATCAGGTAAACACTCATCTCCTGGCCAAGGAAAATCCCCGGTGCAAACAGTGCAGATGTTTACCCCTGTCTAAGCCCTAAAACAATGGTCGCCCTCATCCCGTGTTTGCCCGAAATAATTAACTTCCCCTTTGAGAGGTTTCCCAATTAACCTGAGTAAACAAGGTGATGTGATTGACTTTCGGGTGATGGTTTTTTCTACCTGCCTTCTGATCTATATAAGGTGTATGTATTTTCCCAATAAACCACTGATCTGATCTCGCTCCTGTTGCCTCGTGTTGTCATTGATCAGTCCCCTCCGGGATCTAACGCCGCCCTAGCGGCCAGACATCGCTACAGCTGGTGACCCCGACGTGATTTACTCGTGAGTAAGGGACCCCGGAGAGGTCTACTCGTGAGTAGCGATCCCCGCGGTCCGGTTCCACGCTTGAACCGCGACCCGCCAGCCCGGAGGATAGCGCGGCGCTCTGGTCGGCAGCCAGCCGTACAGAGAACGCCCCGCCGCGAGGCATTCCCGAGAGACATTCCTACCGCTTCCTCCCCGCTTTCGAGAGGTTTGCCATAGAGGGAAACGCGTTCCGCTCAGGGCAGCTGTGAGCCCCTGACATCGCAGAGGCCGATAGAAGGGCCCGTGGCAGAAGGTCCACGCTCCGAGGTCTACCCCAGACACCCGACGCCCGAACCTGTTGCCTGCAAAGGCGCGTCGACTCGTCCCGAGGAGGATTCTTCCGGAGACCCAATCGCAGGTAATATGGGGACTTGTTCTCATAGACCAAGTCCGTCCGCTAGCCAAAGAACTCGGGAGGAAGAGTTCAGAATCCTGGCCAGGGTTTTTAAGTTACGCTTTCACAGCAGGGAACTAGCGAGACTTTTGGCGTACCTCAGGGAACACTGCCTACTTTACCCAGAAGTAGGTACGTTAACCCTGAAGCTCTGGGATCAGATAGGAGACTGCATTCAGCAAACCCCGAAAGCTCCAGGAGGGATAGTCCGCACATGGAGGAAGTGTAGGAGACTCTTAGAGCAGATCGAGCCAGTCCGGGTAGAGGCCAAAGAACCCCCGTTAGTTGAGCCATCAGGCAAGCCAGTCGAGCCGACTGCGCCCACGGCACTCTATCCGTCAATTAGCTATCGGCAGAGTAGCGCAGGGAGCGTTCCCGCGGTGACAGCTGCAGACGTCGCCGAGGGAACGCAAGGAATGAGAAGTGCAGGCGCTTCTCTGACAGCTCCCGGCTCCCTAGTCGTGAAGAGTGCCCTTCAGCGCACAGCTGAGATAGAACTTAAGAAGGGGGAATTGTCAGCGGAACAGCTAGCTGAACTCAGACAGATTTGTCCCATCCGCTTGGAGATGGACGCGCTCACGGGCGCACAGCAGGTAGTACACTCCCCAGTCCCGTACAAGCTTCTCATGGCTTTACGGAAAGCAATCTCAGAGACAGGGCTCCAAAGTCGTTTTACGAGGGGCACGCTTCAGCAAGTGTGCGAAACCACCATGTGGATTCCTCATGATTGGAAAGCCGTCATGAGGATGATGCTTACCCCCAGCCAGTACATGATTTGGGACAGTGAGTTCCGCCTAGAGGCGCAAGCTCGGGCTGCCAGGATGGGAGGCGCGGTAATCCCTGACCAGTTGTATGGTTCAGGTGCCTTTGAGCCCATCAACGCTCAAATTAACTTGCCTCTCGCCACCCTAGAGATGTCAGCCGAGGCTGCCTATAGGGCGTACTTCAAGGTCCCAGCGTCTGGCAAAACGGCCAAAAATTACACCGCTATTAAGCAGGGAGCCCAAGAGCCCTACATGGACTTCATCAATCGCCTGGAAGAAGCAATTAGCAGGCAGATTGACAATGAGCAGGCCCAACAAGAGCTCATGATTAAGTTAGCCAAGGACAACGCCAACTTGGACTGCCGTAAAGTCTTGCAGTCCCTGGGCAATCGCCCTGACTTGACCTTAACGGACATGATCCGAGCATGCTCCGACGTTGGCACAGACTCCTACAAGATGGGTCTGCTAGCGGCAGCGGTGCAGGGAGGAAGAAGACCTAATGGCAAGAGCAAAGGGGCATGTCACACTTGTGGCAAGATCGGTCACTTCGCTAGGGAGTGCCGATCCAAGGGGGGCGGACAAAAGTCCGGCCGTCCCAAGGCTCCGAACACCCCCTGCCCGAAGTGCAAGAAAGGCTACCATTGGGCCAGGTATTGTCCGAGTTCGGGAAACCGGAATCCGGGCACGTCTCTGGCCCCAGTCCAAACAGAGGCTTCCTTCACCCAGATCCAGAACTCCCCAGATTTAGACTAGATTCCAGGCACATTCCAGGCACTGCGAGGGCACAAGCCAGCCCCAAGGGCAGCACAGGGCTAGAATTGACTTGCCAGGCGGACGTTACATGCGATCTGCCGGGCACAGTCTATCTAGTCGACACTCAATACATGGGACCCCTGCCCAGAGGCTTTATAGGTTTAGTTTTGCCCCGTAGTGTAGCTGGAGCACGCGGAATTTTTATAATTCCAGGAGTCATTGACTCGAATTTTTCAGGCATTCTCCAGGTCCAGCTTTGGACACACCTGCCCCAAACAATCCACAAGGGAGACACGTTAGCGCAACTGATCATGGTTCCTTGTCACTCGCCAGCAGGCAGCCAGGGAAGGCTCAGGGACAGCTCACAGTCCGGTTCAGCAGACCGCTCGAGCGCGAGTGAGGCAGTGAAGGATACCAGGTCTTAGCGACAGTGGAGACCAACATTGAGTGGAAGCAGCGCCCCGTTATCGAGGTATTTTTGAACAAAAGGGTGTTCTCAGGGTTACTCGATACCGGAGCGGATGTGACAGTGATAAGCAGGAGCCAGTGGCCAAGAGAGTGGGCCATTGAACCGGTCTCCGATGTGTGGGGGGTAGGAGGCGTTCAGGAAGCATTTAGAAGCCGAGAGTGGGTAGAAGTCACAATCCCAAGGGCTGACGGCACGGCGGTAATTCGGCCGCACATTCTTGACGTGCATGTCAATCTTTGGGGGCGAGACATTCTGCAGCAGTACGGTGCTATGCTTACCTTCGGGTAATGGCGTTGCCACTTAAATGGCTCACCGACACTCCGGTCTGGGTAGAACAATGGCCGGTAGTGGGAGAGAAATTAGTTGCCCTCAAGCAGCTAGTCAAGGAACAGCTAGACGCAGGACACATAGAACAGTCCACAAGCCCCTGGAATTCGCCAATTTTTGTTATTAAGAAGAAGTCGGGGAAGTGGCGACTCCTCCACGATCTCAGAGAGATCAATAAATGCATTTAGCCGATGGGTCCGCTTCAATGCGGCATCCCAAATCCTAACATGATTCCCGAGGGGTGGGAGATCCTAGTCGTAGATCTCAAGGATTGCTTTTATACAATCCCCTTAGACCCCAGGGACCGGGAAAGGTTCGCCTTTACAGTGCCGGTCGTGAACCACGGTGAGCCCACGCAGCGTTACGCGTGGAAATTTTTGCCACAGGGCATGCTCAATTCGCCCACCCTGTGCCAAATTTATGTTCACGACGCACTGGCAAAGTTCCGAAGCCTTTACCCTAAAGCTATTGTCTGTCACTTCATGGATGATATTTTAGTAGTGTTGCCGCAGCTTGGCAGCGAAATGTTTTCTGACCTCCAGGCCAGCCTGGGGGACAAAGGCTTACTCATTGCCCCGGAAAAAGTGCAGAGAACCGAGCCCTTCTCATACTTGGGCCACCGGCTTCTCCGCTCTTTTGCAGCGCCAGTTCTGCCCCAGATAAATTTACAAGACTCAGTCACCCTTGTAGAGTTGCAGCAAGTTTTGGGAAACATCAATTGGGCCAGACCGTATTTTCGTTTAGATACGGATCTTCTAAAACCGCTCTTCGCGCTGCTAACCTTAGGTAAGCAGCCGGCAGACCGGATAAAAATCTCTCGAGACGCGCGCTTGGCGCTCGAGAAGGTGAACCAAGTTCTCAGCCAGAGGTGGGTGGATAGGATCGCCCAGGGGCCCAATGCCCCGATCCTGAATTTGTACATCGTAGGGTCAGGATCCATGTTCACTGGGGCGCTAGGAGTAGACTCAGAGAAGGGAGCGAAAATTGTGGAGTGGGTATACTTGCCTAACACCTCTTCTCGGAACATTGTTCCGCCCCAAGAACTGGTCTCCGCGGTGATCTACCGCGGCAGGCTGAGAGCAAGGGACATTTCTGGGCACGATTTAGCTAAGATCATAGTCCCGTTCACCAAGGAACAAATTCATCAGTTGATGCAGCTAGGTGACTCACTTCCGATAGCTTTGGAGGGATTCACGGGAAGCTTGGCATACCATTTGCCCAAAGACCCCAGACTTGTCTCACTCCAGACAGGAACAGTCAGTTTGTTCGAATTGCTTTCGCTGGTCCCGCTTCAGGGGGCCAAGACAGTTTTTACCGATGGGGGACGCACATATGGTGTCCTGACCTGGCAGGAGGGCGAAGCTTGGCACACGCTGCTAACTCTTCCACAGAAGTCCGCGCAGCGGGCGGAGTTGGCGGCCGTGAACCTTGCCTTGCGCACCTTCGCCAAGGAACGTTTAAACATCATTACTGACAGTCTATACGTTAGGAATTTACTCCACAGTCTACCGGGAGCTTACATCACTCCCGCGATAGACAAGAACTTGCTTAGTCTGTTTCTCACTGCTCAATTTCATTTGCGGAACCGCACGGAGCCGCTCTATATTGCCCACATCCGAAGTCACCAAGACCTACCGGGTCCGATTTCCGCGGGCAATAACAGAGCGGATGCGGCAGCAAAGGAAATTCAGCAACGTTCGGTTTTGGGAGTTTTTACTACTCCAATTCAAAGTCATGCTTTTTTTCACCAAAATGCCAAGGCACTCGCCAGACAGTTCAATCTGCCGCTCTCTCAGGCCCAAGGCATAGTCCGCTCTTGCCAGCATTGTGCAGGAGCACCGGGGGGGCCCTCGTGGGGGGTCAACCCACGAGGGACCGAGGCTAATCAGGTATGGCAGATGGATGTCATGCATGTGCCGCAGTTCGGCAGATGGCAATACATGCATGTCTGCATTGACACTTTTTCTCAGTTCGTTTGGGCGACGGCGCAGAAAGGGGAGGCTGCTTCCCACGTGGAGCAGCACCTCCTTTCCTGCATTGCGGCGATGGGCAAGCCGCGGCACGTGAAGACGGACAACGCGCCGGCCTACAGTTCCAGGCAGTTGGCCGCCTTCATGGCTACTTGGGACATCAAGCACACTTTTGGAATTCCCTACAATCCGCAAGGGCAAGCAATTGTAGAGCGGGTCAATCGGACGCTAAAGTCCTATATTGACAAACAAACAGAAAGGGGGGAGCCACCAGCCCTCCCCAAATCACAGGGAGAAGCACAGTTCTGCCTGAATAAGGTATTGTTCACATACAATCACCTTAATGTTTTTTCGGATTGTACGCCGCAGGAGAAGCATTTCCGCCGTTCGGAAGCTCTCCCGCGACCTATGGTCCGGTACCGAGTGCCACCAGACCCTTCTTGGAGGGGCCCGGTGCCGCTCATAACCTGGGGAAGAGGGTATGCTGCAGTTATGTCTCCTACAGGTGTCGTTTGGATTCCAGCTCGGTGCGTCAAGCCTCATTTGGAACCACATGGCGTGGACCCAGACCGACCCGAGTCCGATCCCGGAGATGGAGGACCTCACGCTGACCGACAGGACCCGCCGGAGGAGACGGCCACCGACGGCGCCGAAGATCACCTGGGGGATGGTCAAGGCGCTTTGCAGTAAGGCTGAGGACGCCCTCCAGCGCAAGGAGAGGGAGCCGACACCGGAGAACCTCGTAGCAGCAGTCTTTGCCCAGATTCATGCCAACTCCATGGCGATCATCGTCATCCTGACCCTCACCCTGCTTTTGGGGGGAGGCGTCCAGGCCGCCTCACTGGAGGCCAGCGATTTCATGCCAGGCGGAGACCTCTCTGCCCGGATGCAGTACAACATTTGGGAAAGGTTGGCTACCCTTGTCAACCAGTCCGATTTTTGCCTCAGGCAGGACGTCGGCTCTGCCTCAATCCTCAGCACCTGCCTTGTCCCGGTGTGCCATTCTCCAGGCGCACACCCCCGGGACGGGGACTGGCTGGTGAGGAGACTCTTCAGCCCATACATCCCATCAGCTTCCTCGGAATATGCTCGTTGGGAGATGCGGCTAACCATGACCTTGCCGGCTGATGCAGCCACTCTTCACACTCCTCGAGTGGCGGTCAGCCCGAACTCTACCTGCGGCCGGATACACGGTTGCTCCGGACCCGGCCGAGCCCGGCGCCGTTGCCTCGATGTAGGCAGCGGCAATTGGACTTGCAACGACCCAGTGTCACTTGGTTCAAAGTATGCACACATCACCCTACCGTCCGGATGGTTCTTCACTTGTAACCAGTACACGTTTAATTATATTCCTGCCAATATTACAGACTCTATATGTTGTATCAGTCGCTTAACTCTGTTGCTTCCCACTAAGGACATGATTGCCCCTAGCCCTGACGTTCCCAATGTTTCTAATGTATCCCATGTTCCCTCACTCATAAGGCACACTCGCACCACCATGTTAGACAGCTCCTGTGAAAGCAGCTTTAGAGTAATGAGACCTGCCGAATACCTCTCTTTGGCAGTCAGCATCTTTGGCGTGCCCGGCTTAGCCGTTGGCAACGCAAAGAGGATCGGTCGCTTGGCTTGCGGTTTAGCAAAGGCCATCAACCATACCTCCTCAGCGATAGCGCTCCTCAATCAGGAGCAGGCGGAACTTCGCCATGCCATTCTCAATAATCGGGCGGCTATCGACTACCTCTTATTGTTGCACCACTTGGGCTGCGAGTCTTTTCATGGTATGTGCTGCTTTAATCTTACGGACAACTCTCGTAAGATTCAAAGCCAGATCACAGATCTCCACACCATAGTAGCAGGCATCACAGAAGGCTCTGCATGGGGGGCTTGGTGGAGCTCTCTGTGGAAATGGATGTGGTCGTGGATCCCCTGGGGGTGGCTTCAGACGGTGATCAAGGTGGTGGTGGGGGTAGTCATACTAGGCATTGCGGTTTGCTGTTTTGCTCAATGTATTCCCCCGCTGATCTCGAAGTGTCACCGCAGAGGGAGACCCCGTGACATCATTCCCGACCAACAGCTGATGCCGCTCCTACGCAAGATCGCCGGTCAGGTTCTTAAATAAAACAGAAAGGGGAAATATGGTTTCCCCATGCCCATCGGGCATGGAAACGGCTCTTGCAGAGGCCGCTTCAGGAGGACGCTCCTTGAGCCGCGGGCTCTGCGGGCAGACAAATTAAGGGGGGTGAATAAAATATAGGGTTTGATTCACCTAATTACATGACCTGACCGACGATTCTGCAAGGTAGGCTAATCACTAACTCCAGTGACTGATCAGGTAAACACTCATCTCCTGGCCAAGGAAAATCCCCGGTGCAAACAGTGCAGATGTTTACCCCTGTCTAAGCCCTAAAACAATGGTCGCCCTCATCCCGTGTTTGCCCGAAATAATTAACTTCCCCTTTGAGAGGTTTCCCAATTAACCTGAGTAAACAAGGTGATGTGATTGACTTTCGGGTGATGGTTTTTTCTACCTGCCTTCTGATCTATATAAGGTGTATGTATTTTCCCAATAAACCACTGATCTGATCTCGCTCCTGTTGCCTCGTGTTGTCATTGATCAGTCCCCTCCGGGATCTAACGCCGCCCTAGCGGCCAGACATCGCTACACTTAGCATATTAAGTTGCACTACAGTAAGCCTATTGAATCCATGCAGATTTGGTAAATCAAGTGCTCCATAAATTCCATTTATTCAAATAGGCCTCTTCTAACTGTGACAGACCATTCTAAAGTCAGTTGCAACTAGAATAGAGCCATTGGAATCAATGTGATTTATGAAGGTGTTGACTCGCTAAATCACCACGGATTTAGTGGACTCAACTCTAGTGCAACTTAATATGCTAAACAACAGAATTTTAGCCACTGGATTATAAAATAAACTTTTACAGACCTAGTTAGTCTATCCCATCAGAAGCAACAGTGTGTATGCATTTATAATTTTGTTATTCACTCGCACAGATTCCGACCCTTTGCGACCCTATGGACCATTGACCTCCATGCACCTCTGTCCTCCACCATTCTCCTCAGCCCGCCCAGCTCTGTGCCCACTGTGTCTACAATACCATCCAGCCATCTCATCTTTGGCTGCCCCCTTCTTCTTTTGCCCTCCACCTTTCCCAGCATCACGTATTATGCAGTATGCATAATGAATGGATGGATGAATGGATGGATGGATGGATGGATGAAATGGAAGGCCTGCAATGCCCTGCCCTCTAACCTGTCCACCTCTTCTGCTATTAAGTTAAGTCTTCCTGCCTTCTTTATAGATGGAGATAGTGTGTCTTTTTTAAAAGAAAAAGCAGAGATTATTATTATTATTATTTGCTGCTTAGTCCTGGATTAATTGTGAAGCTTTGGCTTTAATCATGCCCTAGGCTTTTCACACTTTAAATATATATTGCATGTAGCAACATATCAGAGAGCTACACTTAAGGCATTCCTATACTGTCTAATGTTTTCAATATAATTAGAGATGCCTGAGCAGCTTTGAACACCCACTGGTAGACTCACTGTTTGCATTGGAATTTGTTGAGGGTATTTTATTGTTTAATGTTGGGGATTTTATGTACGCTGCCCGGAGTCGCGTGTCGATTGGGGCGACTATACAAATTGAATAAAATAAATAAATAAAATAAACAATTCTTTTTTGTAAGTGTTTTAGTCTTGTTGAAGAACAATTTCTGAGAGAGAAAGATAACTTCTGCAGAACTGAGCAGCTCCCACCAAATGATCTCATCCTCATTCAGTCATGGACGCTGTTTAAGTTCTGTGCACTTGATATCAAGTGCACAGAAGTTCACTTGTAGGACCCTGAATAGGCTGAGGGTTGGAGTCCCTAAATGCAATACCAACACGCTCAAGTGGGGGCTGCTGGCAGACAACAACACACAGAGTGAATATGGAGAGACACAGAATCCGGCTCATTTACTAGTCTGCAGATTGCTGCCAGAGACATGCACCGATAAGGACTTGGGCTTGGACAATGACAAAGCAAAGAAAGTGGCTTCATTTTGGCAGTCCAGGGTTTGATTGGGACATGAAAGAAGAAGAAGACTTGATATCACAGCTGACTATTTGGAGTGATGGGTGCCCTATCCTTCCTTACTCCCCTTTTTGTTGAGGAACACTACCATAGGCTTTTGGGTACTGATCTTTCATGCCACTTGATTCTTGATCATTTTTTTCTCTGTTGTTAAACTGAAGATGACTGTGGTTTAACTCAGGATCTCCTGCATACAAAGCATTCGCTCTACGACTAAGCTATGAATCTTCCCTAAAACCATCATCAAGTTTTCTGCTTATTTGGATCAATAACAAGGAAATGGTGGGCTCATTACTTGTTTCCACAAGTACAGGTTTTTATCCGTGAAGAAATTATGACATTTTTACATTGTTTTTCTAACAAAATAAATTATGCTATGTAATCTACAAATTGACTTCTAGCTGATACCTATTATTCTCTCCAGTGCACAGTACCGATTCTCAAAATAAACCCAGATAATATGAACATGCCCATATACTACAAACATGTCCATCTAAACACTTGACCTTTTTCATACAAGAACCTATAAAAATTATGTTGTTCACAATGTACAGTTGCAATATTTGGAAATACAGTAGAGAGAAACATTTGGAAATAAAAATCCCTGTGAGATCAAAGCAAATGCATATGTACAAGGAAAAACCAAAGATATTGACATCCTAGTTCTGAAAATGAGACTGCAGTGGCTCAAGTGGCTTAGATGCTTGACTGGAAGGTGGGAGGTCAGCAGTTCGATTCCCGAATACTGCAGGACAGAATCAGCTCCCGTCATTGTCCCAGCTCCTGCCAACCTAGCAGTTCGAAAGCAAGAAATTGCAAGTAGATAAATAGGGACCACTTTGGTGGGAAGGTAAACACCGCTTCGTGCACTCCGGTGTCTAGTCATGCCTGCCACATGACCACAGAAACGTCTGCAGAAGCAGACAGCACTTGCTCTTCAGCTTTGAAACAGAGATGAGCACTGAACCCTAGAGTCAGATACGACTGGCTTTCAACCAAGGGAAACCTTTACCTTTACCTAGTTCTGAAAATATATAACAGGAGTGTTGTGTTTGGAATATTGTGCCTTTAAGTAATGTAACACTTGAATGAGTGGATATAATAATCATCAGCTGTAACACTGTAACCTTCTGATCAGGACGCGAGCTAGTGCCCACTAGGGGCAATAGCAAGCGCCCAGCTCACATGGTTCCAATTCCCCAAATACCTACAGCGCGGGAAGATTCCCGCCACCACCTCACCTGGACAAGAAGGGCGTGACGGGGAATGACGTCACGCAGACAGTAGCCAATGGGCTATTGAGGAGCCACATTCAAATGTATAGCCACAGTATATATTGAGCTGTTCATCCGCCATTACCACATGTTCCCCCGGACCATCATGCAATAAAGATGTGTTAAGCCAACCTTTCGGCTGTTTCTATTGTCTTGGTTCTCATACACTAAATTGGCGACGAGGATGGGATAATGGATCCCCACGGAATCAAGACAACGCAGGCTGGTTTCAACATCAACAAACCGGAAGAATGGGAGCTGTTCAAGATGGACTTCCAAAGCGCACTGATGGTGTCCGACATCTCAGACGAGGGCAAGAAGAGGGCCATTCTCATCAGGATGCTCGGGTTTCCCACCATGAAGGTATTGGTGGACCTGGTGTCTCCAAAGAAGGTGAACGAAGTGCCGGTCAAGCAGCTCCTGAAAGCGATGCGCGACCATTTCCAGCCCTCGGTTTCAATGTTTTCGGCTCGGGACGCGTTCTGGAAGAGAGTCCAGCTGCCTGGTGAGTCCGTGGCTGCCTTTGCGGCGGCCCTCCGTTTGGCCGCCGGCCCATGCAAGTGGGAGAACCTGGAAATCGCCCTCAGGGACCGCATGCTGTGCGGCCTGTGGGACGAGGAAGTTCAGCGAAAGCTGATGAACAAGGAGCTGCCTCCGACGCTGCAAGAGGTCATGAAGGAGGCGCAGGCGGCGGAAGCCATGAGGGCCGGGGTTAAGGGGTTCAGAGCAAGGCCCCCACAACCCGACAAGGCAGCGGGCACGGTGCAAGCGGCCAGGTGGGCCCCACACTCCTCCACGGAGAGCAGCGAGGACGAGGACATCCGGAAGGTGCGGAAGGATGGCCGGCGTTGCGATGGCTGCGGGGCGCACCATGACCGCATCAAGTGCCCGTTCAGGAAGGCCGAGTGCCACAACTGCGGGCGCTGAGGCCACATAGCCAAAGTTTGCAGACGGCGGCGCAGAGACCAGAAAGCCTCAACAGACCGCTCACCGAAGAACCAGGAAGGCGTCCGGCCCGCGAGGAAGCAGGACGGCGTGGGCCGCATCTCCGACAACAGCGACGACGACACGGCAGTCCACAGCGTGTCCTTAGGACACCCACGTTATTTTGTTGAGGTACTGATGCAAGGGGTCCCCGTTAAGATGGAGATAGACTCAGGTTCCTCATATTCCATCATTTCCCAGAGGGAGTTTTTGGGAATTTCCCCCAACGTGCGGCCCAAGCTCAAAGCACTGAGGTCTACGCTGCGGGACGTGCAGGGAAATAGCATTCCGGTGTTGGGGGTTGGAAAATTCAAGGTCCAATACAAGCAGCACGCCACTGAACTTCCCCTGGTTGTTCTCAAAGGGGGGAGTTGTTGCCTCCTCGGGACTCAATGGTTTAAGCCCCTGGGTTTGTTCATTGGGGGGGTGCATGCCGTTGGGACTGACCCAATACAGGAGGTGTGTAACACGCATCCCGAAGTGTTCAAGAAGGGACTCGGAAAATTCAAGGGGCCCCCAGTTGCGTTCGACCTGGATCCGGAGGTCCACCCAATAAGACTCAAACCGCGAAGGGTGCCTTTTGCACTTAAGGACAAAATAGAGGTGGAACTGGACAAATTGGTGGGCCAGGGGATCCTTGTTCCTGTTGATTCCGCGAAGTGGGAAACTCTGATTGTAACAGCGCTTAAGGCCAACGGGGAGGTTCGAATATGCGCTGATTACAAATGTACCATTAATAAGGCGATACGCCCAAATGCGTATCCGGTGCCGGTAGTCAGTCACTTGTTGGCCAGGTTACATGGGGGAAAGTGTTTCGCAAAGCTTGACCTGGCGCAGGCCTATCAGCAGCTCTCGGTAACCCCAGCTGCAGCTGCTGCGCAAACGATAGTCACTCATAAGGGGGCATTCCAGGTGACGCGCCTGCAATTTGGCGTGAATTCGGCACCAGGCATTTTCCAATCGTTAGTGGAACGTCTCTTAAAGGGTCTGGAGGGGGTCTTGCCATATTTTGACGACGTATTGATAACGGGGGGGAGTGAGTCAGAATTGGCTGAAAGACTGGACAAAGTACTGACGGTATTTGAAAAGGCGGGGTTGAGGTTGCGGAAAGACAAATGCGTCTTCTTCGCAAAAGAGGTTGAGTTCCTGGGTTTTCGGGTAACCCCCGCAGGCATTAAGCCCTCTGAATCAAAGGTGGCCGCCGTTCAAAATGCTCCTCGGCCCACCTCCAAGCCCGAATTGCAGTCGTTCCTAGGGCTGTTAAACTTCTACCATCCCTTCCTGCCTAGGAAGGCGTCGGTAGCAGAGCCGCTTCATAAGCTACTGAAAAAGGACGAGGCATGGAAATGGGGCGAGAGCCAGGAGAGGGCATTCAATGAGCTGAAACAACTCTTATCCTCGGACGCCATATTAACCCATTTTGACCCCAAGAAACCAGTGGTTCTGATATGTGATGCATCTCCAGTGGGGGTGGGGGCGGTCCTGTGCCACGTGTTTGAGAACGGGCGGGAGGCCCCGGTGGCGTTCTACTCCAGGTCCCTGTCTAAGGCAGAGCGTAACTACGCACAGACAGACAGGGAGGCATTAGCGATAATTGCTGGGACAAAGAAGTTCCACGATTTCCTCTATGGCCGCCCCTTTACCGTCGTGACTGACCACAAGCCCCTGCTAGGCATTTTTACCGCAGACAAGCCCATGCCACAGATTCTGTCCCCTAGGATGCTCAGGTGGGCCATTTTTTAAAACGCGTACCAGAATGCGCTGGTGTATCGCCCTGGAAAGGAGATAAGCCACGCGGACGCCCTGTCGAGGTCACCCCTCCCCCACACGGGCAGCCACGTGTGCGAGGTGGAACAAGACCACCAAGTGCTCATGATAGAGGTCCTAGATTCACCCCCCGTAGTGCCCGCAGAGATCGCCAAGGCGACGGGCAGGGACAAGACGTTGGCCCTGGTTAGTTCATGGGTGCAGAAAGGGTGGCCAACATCCTCCCCGGCGGCGGAATTTGCCCCGTTTTTCAGGAAAAAGTTAGAACTGTCCATGGAGAGGGGTTGCTTCCTGTGGGGCCAGCGGGTAGTCGTCCCTGAGTCCCTGAGAGCAAGGGTGCTCAAGCTGCTGCACGTCAGTCACCCTGGAATTGTCCGCTCCAAGGCACTGGCCAGGAGCTACTTCTGGTGGCCCCAGTTGGACGCCGATATCGAGCACATGGTGGGCACTTGCGAGAGTTGCCAAAGCTCCCGGCCCGAAGAGGCTCGACTTCCGCACAGGGAATGGGATGCGGCAAAGGGGCCGTGGTCCCGCGTGCACATTGACTTCACGGGCCCTTTCAGAGGTTCGCTTTTTCTCCTCATAGAGGATGCTTACTCCAAGTGGTTAGAGGTTATCCCAGTTGCGAACACCTCCTCAGCCGCAACAATTAAACAATTGCGCAGGGTGTTCAGCTCGTTCGGCATACCCGACACGCTTATTAGCGACAACGCTAGTTGCTTCACGTCCGCCGAATTCAGGGCATTCACCGACATCAACGCCATCTGGCACATCACCTCCGCGCCTTTCCACCCGGCGACGAATGGCCAAGTAGAACGCCTCGTGCGTACCACCAAAGACGTGCTGAGGCGCATGGGCCCCGGGGATTTAAACCTGCAGTTGTGCCAGTTTTTGCTGGGATATAGGGTGACCCCCCTAGCATCAGGATACTCACCCGCAGAGCTCCTAATGTGCAGAAAACTGACCACGGTACTGACCAGGCTAGACCCTACGAGGGTGGAAGACACTGGGAGGAACATCGGGTTAGCGGGCACAAAGAGTTTCGAAATAGGCACCCCGGTCCATTGCAGAAACTACGCTAGCGCAGGGCCAGCCTGGGTGCCGGGCGTAGTCATTGGGCAAACGGGTCCCATGTCATACTGCGTCGAGACCAGCACAGGTCTACTCTGGAGGCGACACGCGGACCAACTCCGGCGTCGGGTTTCCGGAAACCAGAGCGCGGACAGCGCGGAACAGGATTCAACGTTAGGGTTCTCCCCCACCCGTTCAGCCCAAGGGGGAGGAGAGGGGGGCCAGTGGTCCCCACCAAGGGGGGAAGGGAATAAGTTTGTCCCCGCAGATATCCTGCAGGATGCCCCCACAGATATCCCAGAAGATGAGTTTGAGTTTCAGTTACAAAACCGGGGGGGTTCGGAGTGGTCCCCCACCCATCCAGGCGAGAAGCGGGGTTTTTTGTTAGCCCCCAGTGCCCCCGGTTTTCCCACAATGGAGTTTACCCCTACCCCGAAAACCGCAGACCCGCGGCGAGCCGCTAACGAGTCTCCCTCTCCCATTGCAGGGCAAGAGACCAGGGAACAGAGAAGTGATAGCGCCCCCGGGACAAGCCAGCCAGCCTTGCACCCAAAACGCGCTTGCAATAAACCATATTGGATGAGAGACTTCGTCTCATCCTAGGGGGGAGGGATGTTGTGTTTGGAATATTGTGCCTTTAAGTAATGTAACACTCGAATGAGTGGATATAATAATCATCAGCTGTAACACTGTAACCTTCTGTATCAGGACGCGAGCTAGTGACCACTAGGGGCAATAGCGAGCGCCCAGCTCACATGGTTCCAATTCCCCAAATACCTACAGCGCGGGAAGATTCCCGCCACCACCTCACCTGGACAAGAAGGGCGTGACGGGGAATGATGTCACGCAGACAGTAGCCAATGGGCTATCGAGGAGCCACATTCAAATGTATAGCCACAATATATATTGAGCTGTTCATCCGCCATTACCACATGTTCCCCCGGACCATCATGCAATAAAGATGTGTTAAGCCAACCTTTCGGCTGTTTCTATTGTCTTGGTTCTCATACACTAAAAGGAGGAAGAAGTAATGCAATGCATTAGGATCAGGGTGACATGTTAAGCATTCTCTTACTTTTGAGCAAGAATGCCTCCTGGAGTTTTCAGCTTGTCAAACGCTTGACATTTTTATTTGCAAGGTGTTGCATCTCGTCATATCAACTAACTATAACGTGCAAGGAATCCTTTGTGCATGGACCCGATGCTTCTTACCATGTTGTCTGCCAAACTAGTCTAGTTAATTTTCTGTTCCCTGAAAGCATCTGAATCAAGTTAATCCAGCTACTCGTTGCTGAGTTTTCAAATACCCTGTCTCAGAGCATACTCTAAATCCCTTACTGACTAGTTGCATAAGATTTTGTATCTCTGTACACTGAAGAAAAATGCAATTTTTAAGGGCACCAATAAACATGGAATAATTTTCAAGGACAAAACAATAATACCGTACTTGCACTACTAATTTAACTTAGAAAAGATCTCTACTTAATTTTCAGAGTAACCACAGAAAATCTCACGATGATTTACTTGACTTCTAATTACTTTGACACTCAGCTTGAAGTGTAGTGTATATCATCACTACAGACAACTGCAAGTCTAGAAGTGCCCAGTATAACGCAAAACGTGTCACATACCAAGAATACTAGTAAGAAGGTTGTCATGTGTCACATCTACTTGGCTATAAAGCTTCCCAAAACATCTGCTAAGCTGCCCAGGCAAGAAAACACCTGGGCAAATGAATTTTTGTCCGGGAGGTAAACAGCACTAGTTAATAATATGATTACCTTGCAGCTAAGAATTTGCTACTCCACACACACACACACACACACACACACACACACACACACACACACACACACGCACACACACACACACACAGAGAGAGAGAGAGAGAGATATTCCAGTTTAACAGGCATTTTCCTGTCACATTTCAGCAAGAGACTTCTGTGCAAGTTGCCTGCTCCATGCTATTTTACTTTGCTGTTTTATAAATGTGTGGCTTTTATATCAGTCTTTATATTCATATATACATTCTATGTATATTATAAGTAGAACCTATTTATTACCTCCACATACATTTTCTAATTTCTTTTTAAAAAGCTTAATATATTCTCCCCCACCCATTAAAGGAAAAGCAGATTTGTATCCTCCCTGAGCAAGCTGCAAATAATGCACGGGGCCATGTTAAGCACTGGTTTTGTCTCTCGGGCACATTTCCCAGAAAGATAAGAAAGCTGTCCCGGCACCAAGAAAATTGACGGCTGCCTATATCATGTTAACCTAGATTATGGAAAACAATCTTTTCCCTATCGGAATAATGAATCTTAAAGGTAAAGGTTTCCCTTGCTCGAAAGCCAGTTGTATCCGACTCTAGGGTGCAGTGCTCATCTGTTTCAAAGCCGAAGAGCCAGCGCTGTTTGCTTCTGCAGACGTTTCTGTGGTCATGTGGCAGGCATGATTAGACACTGGATCACATGGAGCGCTGTTACCTTCCCACCAAAGTGGTCCCTATTCATCTATTTGCAATGTATTGCTTTCAAACTGCTAGGTTGGCAGGATATTTAATATATTTGGTATAGGTATATTTTTTCACTTATCAGACTTCAACTATTTCCCTTAAGTTCTCCACAGCTGAAAGATTCAATACCAACCAACTAAACAAACATTGCTCCTAGTGAATTAAACCACTATGCTGCGGTGGCTCAGTGGTTAAGAAGCTCGCCTTGTTAGCTGGAAGTCTGACAAGTCGGCAATTTGAGACCCAGGTACTACATGGCAGATTGAGTGCCCGTCTCTGTCCCAGCTCCTGCCAACCTAGCAGTTCAAAAGCAAGAAATTGCAAGGAGATAAATAGGGACCACTTGGGTGGGGAAAGATCTCAGGGACATGAAAGGAGCCTCATTCAGGCATCCCCTGAGAAGAATTCCTCCAGCAAAATTCCTTTCAACCCAGAATAATTTCTGAGATGAAATTATTATTAACAAGGATCCAGGGAGAACTATGGACTCAGTTGTGTTACCATTATTATATGATTTCCTGATCCCCAGCATCAGTGAATTTTTTTGTGAATCAATGTGTCTGGGCAGTGAATCTGCCTAACCACTAAATGTGGATATAGATAACTGTGGGGAGTGGTCTGTTTTCTTTGTCACAACTGCTGCTTCTTCTCCCCCCTCCTAGTACCACCCCCTTTCACTGCTGGAGTGAAGGATATTAACTGGGTAAGAACCAAAGAAGCAACATCAGGGAGAAGTTCTTCCTCCTAGACCCAGCACTCACCCTTCATTTCAACCCTTACATTTACCAAGACAGAGGTAAGAATCTCTCCTCCCTTTTCTCTCCGTGATACTATGTGAGCGCAAGCTGTGCAAGAATCAAGACACTTTTTGGGTAGGTGTCATTGATTCTGACATCAGCTGGATTTCTGCATGCTTTTAACGGTCGTCTCTTTCAACCCGAGATCAGATGGCAGACTGAAGCCACTATACAAAAGACTTGGAGTCAATCTATGCATCTAACTGCTGTTAATATTTGTTGTGTGACTGGCACTTAATCACTGTTTTTTGCGAGGACTGTGCTCATAGAATACAGCACTGGGCAAGGAAGTGAATTGAAAATGGCTTACTAAGCAGATTGGCACCATCAGACCACAAAAAGCCAGCAAAATAAAATAAAACTGCAATTGAAGGGTCAGAGAAAAAGCATTAATACTAATGTTATTTCTTTGCAATCATGACATGGGTTTATGATCACTTCTTGGGCTGAAATCTACTATTTTCAAAGGTGGCATACAGAATTTGGTAACATGTTGATTTGAGCATCAAATACTGGTCCTTTTTGCAGACACCTATACATACTATCACATCTCTTAAATCTAACCCATTGATACAAATTAATTTGCAGGTCTTGGTGAATGGTCTTTGGTGTGTCTTTAGATATGGTTGTACCAGTTTCAGCCAGTGATACACATTCAACAAGGACAACAGCAAAACTCTGCCCACCTGCTGATCAGAACCTTATACTTCTCTTTACTACACTTTTTACCACTTGCAGGATTTTGGCACTGGGGTAGGAAACAAAATATAGAAATAAGACAGTATGACAGAGTGCTGCAAACTCCGGAGTGCCAATTCAACTCCTTGGTTACTGATGAATATTCCAGTTGGTTGAGGGCAATCTTTGGACTACCTTTCAGGGTAACTGTAAACTGCTTTGCAAATTAGAGAGGTTATATCCAATCATGTTCTTCCAGGATTGTAATGGAGACTGCTAGCCGCTCAGATATCCCCTCCTCCTGCATCACTCATGTCACCCCAAATCTGCTAAAGAGAATTATATGGAGATGGAAGGGGGGGGGGAGAAAACCCAATTTGCATGGGCAGTTTAGCCTAACAGTAAATGTAGAACGTTGTTGTTGTTGCTGCTGCTGCTGCTTTTTATTTGACTTGTTTAGCCGCCCCCTTGCTGAGGCGACTCCGGGCAGCTTACAACATAAGAAATACCTCAACATAACCCATTAGAACAACCCATAGATATGGATAAAACATCATAAAAACACTAAAATCTCTAAAATCTAAAAAAATTTAAAATCACAAAAGCTTGAATCTAAAAAATCCAAAATTCCCATAACAAAATTGTCAGATGGTCATATGAGCCAGCGGGGTGGAGTAGATACAACAGCAGCACCCCACACCCGCTGGGCCAGCCATGTCTTTAGTTCTTTCCTAAAGGCCAGCAGTTGTGGTTGGAGGCGGAGGTCCATTGGCAGGAAGTTCTAGAGGGCCGGGGCAGATACCGAAAAGGCCCTCTACCTATTGCTGGAGAGATGAGTCTCTCCAGCCGTTGGTACCCATAAGGAGCCACCCTTGTGGGATCGGCAGATGCGATGCGGCCTCTACCTGGTCCACTACCATGTAGGGCTTTAAAGGTCAGAACCAGCACCTTGAATTGCACCCGGAGGCACACCAGTAACCAATGCAGCTCCCGCAGCAAGGGTATTACATGGTCATAATGGTGTTATGTATTATTGCTACTGCTGTTGCTATTATGACTGCTGCTACTACGCATAAAGGCCCAAAAAATATGTGTACGATTACTGAGCTAAAGAGAACAAAACTCTCCTTACATCACCTGGAGCAGTGATGTAACCCATCAAGGTTGCTCTGAGCTGCTCAGAGGAGGTGAAGACTATGGAATTTATATATGGATAAATGGATAGATTTCTAAGTTAATACTACAAAAATGCAAATGTATTTCTTGGTATTGATACATGACTGCTTAATCTAACTGCATACGAAATGCTGGTTAAAGTGTTTGCATATTTTGTTGTAAGAATGCTGAACGATGGATTTATAGAATGCATACCTTTTCTAGGATTGCAATAAGTATATCTTGTGTTTCATTTTCTTTGTCAAGTGGAAAAACAGGCCTTCAATTAATGAATTATTTTTAAAGGAACCCTGTTGTCTTCTATGTCTTTGGAGAAATCAAAGTAAACCATGGTCTCCAGTTTATGGTGGCTTCTGCTTCTGCTGGACTACCACATGTTTTTGGCACAGAACACCAATGAAGAAAAAAGGAATGGAGTAAGAAAACAGAAGACCAAAGCTTTCCTATCGAATGCTGTAGAAAACAATCCCATCTCAAATGACCAAGGTGACTATTTGTATTTTTATGATTTTAAAACTGTCACTTCTGATTAAAATTTATTTATTTTCACTTCTAGGTGTTTCATAAAACATGAAGAAATTCCTTCTCTATTCTGAATATAAATGGAACCAACATAGTCCTACTTTTCTACATGACACACAGCAAATTATTCCCAAAACAGAAAATGAGCACAAAGCTGTGTAATTCAAGGCAAGGAGGAATCAAATATTTCACAGAGGATGGAACAAAATAGTTCGTGCAAAATAGATTCTCTGTCAGGGATTGGGGCCCTTTTTTATAAATGTGTTCAAATTCTGCAGTAGTTGTGTGTAAGAGAGCTTTCAACATCCCTGCTAAGATTGCCAGGAACGGCTCAGGCCTTCATGAACTTCCTGATGGTCATGGGTTTCATACAAGTAGCTTCTAGCCCACTAATGTTGCAGCACATATTTTGAGTCTAGATTCAGTGTGATGTTGATCTGTGTGTAAAGATGTCTATTTCTGTTTTTCATTGAGCCTCTCAAAGGTTCTGTGGTAGATGATTAAGATAGCCTTTCCCAAAAGGCTGGGATTTCCTGAAAACTCTTGGGGAGTTTCCTATATCCCCTTGGCAGATGATCCTGTTAAAGCACTGATTGACCAGTGGATTTTGTAGACAAGTTGTGCAAAGTTCCTTATTGTCACTTGCCAGCTTTGCCATTCTTCAAGATTTAATTCTTTGTTCAAAGTCTAGTCTAAAAGTTATATCTCTAGATGGACAAAGATAGATGCATCTTGCCATGAGTGAATGTAAACACTGAGGTAGGAGTCCTATGCATATCACTTACAATGAGGGAAATCCTATTGCACACTGAGGCTTACTTCTGAGTAATGTAAATAATTGTGCTGTATAATATATTATACCATGAAGTGCATAATATATCATTTCCCATGTAGAAATAAACTGCTGACAACTCACTGTAGGACAACCATCTTTTTTTCTTACCTGGTTTTAGGGTGAATTTTATACCCTAAGGGGCTGACACTCTTTTGTGGATAGGGTTCAGCACCTTGGATAGAATTCCTGTGAAGTTTGGAGTAAAACCACATAAGGACTGACTTTTCTGAAGCATCTGTGAAAGGTTGAATGGTATTATATGAGCAACATTCTGTCTTTGTCAATTTGCCAATTCCACATAATTTCTTTATTTTCAATGCACCTTTTCTAGATGAAGACTGCATTCTGGAAATGGCTTTCCTCTTGGACAGTTCAGAGAGTGCTAAGAACTTCAACCATGCACAGCAAAAGAAATTTGTCCTGGAGACAGTGAATAGAATGAAAGGACTGCACCTCACTTCTGGCCGTCGCCTGACCTGGAGGATGGCTTTGCTTCAGTATAGCAGCACTGTCCTGATAGAGCAAACATTCAAAGACTGGGAAAGTCCTGATATTTTTAAGTCTCGCATTGCCCCCATAACATATATTGGCCATGGCACCTACACCACGTATGCCATCACCAACCTCACTCAGCTGTATATGACCGAAGGGACTCATGGTAGCGTAAAAGTAGCTGTGCTGCTGACCGATGGAGTGGACCATCCAAGAAACCCTGACATTTTCTCAGCTACTGCTGATGCTAAGCATCAAGGTATTGTGTTCTTCACAGTGGGAATGACCAGAGTAGCTGAGGAGGTGGCCAATGCTGCCAAGCTCCGGCTTCTGGCTAGTGTTCCAGCATCGAGGTTTGTCTTCAACCTGCAGGAGAAAGGAATGGTGGAGAGAATTCTCAAGGAAATGGTATGGATAACATTTCAATGAAGCCTATATAAAGTATATAGTACATTTATATGATGCACTATTCCTGACATAATAATGATAAGAATGGGCAGGGGTGAAATATTTTGATATCTTAGACTACACATTTCATAAGTCTCTATTCCAAGAGTTCTTCCTGATAGACATACAGATAGGTTATAGAAACCTAAAAATGGACCACCTTTGAGAATAGCTTCACCTGGAAGGCTTGGAGTCTTAGCTAGGCCTAGCTCTGCCCAAATTTCCTATTCAAGAAGAAAACACCCAGCTAGCACTGGGACAGAAACAAGAAGTTTAGGCAAGGCTAAGCCTCATAGCCTTCCAGTTGAGATCTTTCTCTTTGATATCCCTGGAGTCTAAGTTCAGTTCTTCCATGTATTGTGGAGGTCAGAGCCCCAACTTGTTTACTCACATATCTTATGGCGTTTGTAATCTTGTGCTACCTGAGGAGTTTATCACCAGACCTGGGAATTTTTCTGCTTACAACCTATCAATATAAAATTGTAGCCAGAGGAGGGAGTGCTTCCATTCAGAATTTAGAGGCCAAGCACCCACCTGCTCAGTCCATACGTTGCTCCTGTATATCAAAGAAGAAGTATATGCCCAGAGAAGACACAGAGGAACATACAAAGCAGTGGCTGCTGCCAGATGTGAAGAAAACTGACAAATTCAGAAAGGGGGCCTAGCTAATGTGCAGAATTCAGCAAAATACTTTCCCAGATTCTGAGGAAAGAACCCACACGACACATGTCAAATCTCAGTGTGAAATAATTGTATACCTAGCACCTAAACCACCTGTTCCTAATACTGTACTTTGCTTCTTCCTACTATTTTATATTTTAAGCAGTAAATGGAGACTTGCAGAACTATGACAGTACTGTACTGCAGACACTAGCTGTCAAGACCCCTGCTTTCCCAATTGCTGGGATCCATTTTCATTTTCCCCACTATTATGCAATGAAGCCATGTCAGATACTGTGAGAAATTACAGCAGTTTGGCTCCTAGCACCCTCAGAGTCAAAGCAGAAAATGAACTTAGCTCATATTTAGAAACACTGCCCTCATAAAGCATGAAAGATGTCCTAACACAAGCTTTTAAAAATCTCGGTCTCTCACATTCTTATATGCTTTCTTTTGCTACTGGTCTTCAAGAAATAAATGCAAGCTTAATTTGCAAACCGAACTGCTGAAGCATGCATATGGAAGGAAATGCCATTGTCCGAGGGGAAACATGGGAATCACAGGGAATTGTTATATTGTCCTGCTGTATGGATATATGGATTGCTTATTGTATTTTTATTGTATACTGTACCCTTAATATGTTGTAATGCCGCCCTGAGTCGGCCTTGTGCTGAGTAGGGCGGGGTATAAAATTAAAATTGAATTGAATTGAATTGAATTGAATTCCTTAACATCTAATTTGATCCTCAGAGTGTTACCTTCATCACACGTCAAGTAATCCCATGGCAGACCACACAGACACACAGGATCTGATTTTACAGAAGGAAATGGGTGTGGAGGTGGAGAGTACAATTCCCAGAATGACCCAGCCAAGCATTTGCACTGGATTCTGTGGTTCAAAGAAGGAGCTTTTCAGAACTCTACATAGGACTTCATCAGCAGACACTTTGCTCACAAACTATGTCCAATTTGTTTTTACTTATATGTTGTCTTCCTTGTTGTCTAGGGTATGTTTCCTTTGTCTTGTCCTGTTTTCCAAGCTGTTAATGTTCAATATTTTGCTTATGTAATGTTCTTCTCTGACAATAAATCCACATTGTTATTATGCTTTCTTTAGTGTATGGGACCAAAGACAACCGGACAACCGAAAGGTTGGTTTAACACAGGTTTATTGCATTGCATGAGGTTCCAGTGAAGCATGAGGTAATGGCGGTGATACATCTCAATATATACAGTAGCTCTCTACATTTGAATCTTGTAGCACGGTAGCTGATTGGTTGCTACCGGCGTGGCCTCGCCCAGGCACGCCTCTTTCTTCAGCTGCTGAATGCAGGTCTTGCTTCAGCTGCTGAATGCAGGTCTTTCTTCAGCTGCTGAATGCAGGTCTTGCTTCAGCTGCTGAATGCAGGTCTTTCTTCAGCTGCTGAATGCGGGGAAGGTTTTCCCGCGGCTGTCCGTGATTGAGCAATGTGAACCATGTGAGAGTGAACGCTCGCAGCTGCCCTCTATAGGCTGTCTGCTCGCGTTCCTTTACAGCTGATATCGTTTGTATCTGGAGTGGTTACAATCTTGCCTTACAGTATAATGAACATGCATACATACATAACATCCCTCCCCCCTAGGATGGGACGAAGTCCCGCAACCATTGTGGCTTGCCGCACGTTCGCTTGGGGCGTGCTTGCGCCTGCCCTAATTCTGGAGAGCCTGTGATCCCTGACTCCGCGGGAGCTTGCCCTGCAACTGGAAACGGGGATTCATTAGTGGCTCTGTGGGGCGTCCGTGCCTGCCTTGCGCTTGGGGAAGGGAATGGGATGAACAGTTGGGAGGTAAATCCCTGCCTATTGCCCTCGGACCCCGGGGACCCTCCTAGTGTGAACCGCGGCACCGATGAGGTCGCCCTTGGGGAATGGCTACCTTCTGATCCCTGCTCGGGGGACCTTAAGACTGTGGTGGTGGGCGGACTCGCTGATGCCTCCGGTCTTGGCGGTGTCGGTCTCCGGAACATGGGCGCTATATTGCATTCTAACTCACAGGGGCTACTGGGACTGGAGGTACCAGGGGCTGAACTGAAACCCCTCTTTTCGCTAGGACGGGTGGGGGACCACTCCGCTAACTCCCCCTGGTACTGTAAATCAACGTCTAAACCTCTATGGGCCTCTGAGCCTCGGGGGGACTTCCGCGGCTTCCGCGGGGTATGAGTGTGGTTGGGGCTCCTCCTTTCTGACGGGGACTCCCGCAACCCGGGGCTCCTCCTCTCTGGCAGGGACTCCCGCAAAAGATTTCCGTGGATCGATTCCCTTTCCTCCCCCCTTGGTGGGGACCCATGCTCCCCTTTTCCTCCCCCTTGGGCTAAACGGGTGGGGGAGTACCCTAACGCTGAATCACTGCTGGCCTCAACCTCGTCTTGCTCTCCGGGGACCCTACGCCTGAGTTGGTCCACGTGTCGCCTCCACAGGAAACCTGTACTGGTCTCTACGCGGTATGAGACGGGGCCGGTTTGGTCTACTACGGTGCCCGGCACCCAGGCTGGCCCCGCGCTGGCGTAATTCCTGCAGTATACTGGGGCGCCTATGCCGAAACTCTTGGTGGGTTCCACCCCTATGTTCTGCCCCTTGTCCTCTACTCTCGTGGGGTCTAGCTTGGATATCCCCGTGGCCAGCTTCCTGCGCATCAACAGCTCTGCGGGGGAGTACCCTGACGCTAAGGGGGTGACCCTGTATCTCAGCAGGAATTGGCACAATTTCAGGTCGAGGTCTCCGGGACCCATGCGCAGTAGCGCGTCTTTCGTGGTGCGCACGAGGCGCTCTACTTGGCCATTGGTGGCCGGGTGAAAGGGGGCGGAGGTGACGTGCCGAATGGCGTTGCGTTCCATGAATGCCCTGAACTCGGCGGACGTGAAACAGCTAGCGTTATCGCTGACGAGGGTGTCGGGTAAACCGAACGTGGAAAAGACCCTCCTTAACTGTTTAATGGTTGTGGTCGAGGAGGTGCTCGAGACTGGAATGACCTCCAACCACTTAGAGAACGCGTCCACCACGAGGAGGAAAAGCGTTCCCCTGAATGGGCCAGCAAAGTCTACGTGAACTCGGGACCAGGGTCCCCTCGCAGCGTCCCATTCCCTAGGTGGCGAGCGAGCCTCTTCTGGCCTTGAGCTTTGGCACGCCTCGCAAGTGCCGACCATGTGTTCGATGTCGGCGTCTAACTGGGGCCACCAAAAGTAACTGCGGGCTAGTGCCTTAGAGCGTACGATCCCCGGGTGGCTGACGTGCAGCAGTTTAAGCACCCTCGGCCGGAGAGACGTGGGGATCACTACCCGCTGTCCCCACAAGAGGCAACCCCTCTCCAGGGACAACTCTAATCTCTTTTTGAAGAATGTGTCGAATTCCGCTGCTGGGGAAGACACGGGCCACCCTTTCTGCACCCAGGAGCAAACTGTGGCCAGCGCTTTGTCCTTGCCTGTCGCTTTGGCGATTTCGGCCGGTACTACTGGAGGGGAGTCTAGGACCTCTATCATTAAGACCTGGTGGTCCCTCTCTTCTCCGCCCACGTGGCAGCAATCCCGGGGAATGGGGGACCTCGACAGAGCGTCGGCATGGCTTATCTCCCTCCCGGGCCGGTATACCAACGCGTGCTGATACGCGTTGAGAAAAATGGCCCATCTGAGCATTCTCGGGGACAGGATCTGGGGTGTGGGCTTGTCTGCGGTGAAGATGCCCAGCAAAGGCTTGTGGTCAGTCACTATGGTGAAGGGGCGGCCGTACACGAAATCATGAAATTTCTTGGTCCCCGCAATTATTGCTAGCGCCTCTCTGTCTGTCTGAGCATAATTCCTCTCCGCTTGGGACAGGGATCTAGAGTAGAAAGCTATCGGGGCCTCCCTACCGTTCTCCAGCACGTGGCAAAGCACCGCCCCCACCCCCACCGGGGATGCATCGCATATCAGGACCACCGGGCGTTTGGGATTGAAGTGGGTCAGTACAGCATCTGATGCCAGGAGTCGCTTCAGGTCATTGAAAGCCTTTTCCTGGACGTCGCCCCACTTCCATGCCTCGTCCTTTTTTAACAATTTGTGTAGCGGTTCTGCCACGGCTGCCTTCCGCGGGAGGAAGGAGTGGTAGAAGTTGAGCAGTCCGAGGAACGACTGCAACTCGGGCTTGGAGGTGGGGCGAGGGGCCTTTTTGATGGCGGCTACCTTGGATTGGGCTGGCCTAATTCCCTCGGGAGTAACACGGAACCCTAGGAACTCAACCTCTGTAGCGAAGAAGACGCATTTGTCTTTCCGCAACCTCAACCCCGCCTTTTCGAATATTGTCAGGACCTTTCCCAACCTTGTTGCTAATTCGGCCCGGCTCCCCCCTGTAATTAATACGTCATCAAAATAGGGTAACACCCCCTCCAACCCCTTCAGGAGGCGTTCCACCAATGACTGGAAAATCCCGGGCGCCGAATTCACGCCGAATTGGAGGCGCGAAACCTGGAACGCCCCTTTGTGGGTGACTATGGTTTGTGCAGCAGCTGCGGCGGGGGTCACCGGGAGTTGCTGGTAGGCTTGGGCCAGGTCGAGTTTGGCGAAACACCTCCCCCCGTGTAACCTGGCCAATAAGTGGCTGACTACCGGCACCGGATACGCATTAGGGCGGATCGCCTTATTGATGGTGCACTTGTAATCAGCGCATATTCGGACTTCCCCGTTGGCCTTGAGCGCTGTTACAATTGGAGTTTCCCACTCCGCAGAATCAACAGGAACAAGAATCCCCTGGCCCACTAATTTGTCCAATTCCGCCTCAATTTTGTCCTTTAGTGCGAAAGGCACTCTGCGCGGTTTAAGTCTGATTGGACGCACTCCAGGGTCCAGGTCGAAAGTCACTGGGGGGCCCTTGAATTTTCCTAGCCCCTTTTTAAAAACCTCGGGGTGCGCGTCGCACACGCTCTGTATTGGATCAGTCCCGGCGGCGTGTGCTCCCACGGCGTGCACCCCCCCAATGAACAACCCCAGGGGCTGGAACCATTGAGTCCCGAGGAGGCTGCATTTACCCCCCTTGAGGACGACTAAGGGAAGCGTTGCGGTGTACTTTTTGAACTGGACCTGGAACTTCCCAACCCCCAACACTGGGATGCGGTTCCCCTGCACGTCCTTCAGCGTGGCCCTCAACGCCTTGAGCTTGGGCCGCACGCGGGGGGCGATTTTCATGAACTCCCCCTGGGAAATAATGGAGTATGAGGAACCCGAATCCACCTCCATCCTAACAGGGGCCCCTTGTATTACTACCTCAACGAAGTAACGGGGGTGCTCCGTGGAAACGCTGCAAACCGGCGCGTCGTCCTCGCTGTCGTCGGAGACTCGTCCTACTCCGTCCCGCGTCCTCGTGGTCCGTGTGCCGTCCTTCGGCCTCGTGGTGCGGTCCTGCCTCGTGGTGCGGTCCTGCCTCGCCGAGCGGTCTGGAGAACTCCGGGTGGCCTCGCGTCGTGTCCGGCAGACCTTGGCGATGTGCCCGCGCCGGCCGCAGTTGTGGCACTCGGCCTTGCGGAATGGGCATTTGGTGCGGGCGTGGGCGGCGCCGCAGCCATCGCAGCGCCGGCCCTCTCTCTGGACCCTCCGGACGTCCTCGTCGTCGCTGCTCTCTGCAGAAGACGAGTTCGAAGTCCGCCGGGCCGCGCGCACCGAACTCTCTGCCTTGGCGGTCTTCGGGCGCCAGTCCTGAAGTTCGTGCACCCCGGCCGACGTGGCCTCTGCGGCCTGTGCCGCGTCGAGGACTTGTTGCCACGTGGGAGGCGGCTCCCTTTTCATCAGCGCGCGCTGAGTCTCTGTGTCCCTCAGACCGCAGAGCAGGCAGTCCCGGAGGGTGACGTCGGGGAGTTCCCACTTGCAAGGGCCGGCGGCCAACCGCAGGGCCGCGGCGAACTCACCGACCGATTCTCCGGGTGCCTGGACTCGCCTCCAGAACGCGCTCCGAGCGGGGAACATCGCTATTGCCGGCCGGAGATGGGCGCGCAGCGCCGCCAGGAGCTCTGTGGCCTTGAGGTCGCCCACCTTCCTCGGCGCGATCAGGTCCACCAAGGTCCTCTTGGTTTCTTGTCCGAGCATGCGGACGAAGATGGCCCTCTTTTTGGCCTCGTCTGAGACTTCGAGCTCCACCAGCGCAGCGTTGAAGTCTATCTCAAACAGCTCCAAGTCTCCCGGCTTCCTGACCTCGTAGCCGGCGCATGTCTTGGTCCCGTGGGCAGCCATGATCCCACCTTCGTCGCCAGTTTAGTGTATGGGACCAAAGACAACCGGACAACCGAAAGGTTGGTTTAACACAGGTTTATTGCATTGCATGAGGTTCCAGTGAAGCATGAGGTAATGGCGGTGATACATCTCAATATATACAGTAGCTCTCTACATTTGAATCTTGTAGCACGGTAGCTGATTGGTTGCTACCGGCGTGGCCTCGCCCAGGCACGCCTCTTTCTTCAGCTGCTGAATGCAGGTCTTGCTTCAGCTGCTGAATGCAGGTCTTTCTTCAGCTGCTGAATGCAGGTCTTGCTTCAGCTGCTGAATGCAGGTCTTTCTTCAGCTGCTGAATGCGGGGAAGGTTTTCCCGCGGCTGTCCGTGATTGAGCAATGTGAACCATGTGAGAGTGAACGCTCGCAGCTGCCCTCTATAGGCTGTCTGCTCGCGTTCCTTTACAGCTGATATCGTTTGTATCTGGAGTGGTTACAATCTTGCCTTACAGTATAATGAACATACATACATAACACTTTCCCTGCAGAAATATGCTTTCTCTAATTCTTTGTACTGGTTATTGTAATAATTCTCTTTGTCACTAAAAAGCTGCATTCAAGATTCTGACTGTTTTTGGTCACTTTTTTGTCTTTCAATTTTCAGTCTTCCTTCTGTGATCCTTTTCCTTCTCTAATAATATCTCTGGTTTCAATCCACTGTTCTTCTAGTTCATGGTCAATTGATTTAGTAACATATATCTGTTCTTTATGTGTACTTTAAATTCATCAGGATTGTGCTAAAATTATATTTTAGCACTATAATTCTTTTAGTGTTATTTTTCAGCTTTAATGTTGGCAATTAACAGTTCATGATCAGTACCATAATCCACTCCATGGTTTCCCTCTGACAATGGCACAATCCACTTCTGGTCTTGTTTAGGCAGAGAGAATACAGCTGCTCCATCTCCTGCTTCCAGTTGCATAGTCTATTTGATTTCTATATTGACCATTTATGTATTGACCACATGTCTATATTGACCATATGACCATTTCTATATTGACCACATGCACTGGGAGTTGTAGGCTGAATAACAATGTTGAACTCTGACCTAAAGGCATGAGCCCTTTGGACAGGCTTTAGACCAGTGTTTCCCAACCTTTGGTTCTTGGACTTCAAGTTCCAGAAGCCTAAGTCAATTCCCCAAAGCATAGATCATCCAATGTACTGACTTAGGCGTCTGGGAATTGAAGTACCCCTGCAGGGTGTGGGCCCCATGTTATAAACCACACTGTTTTAAGCCTTGAACATAAAAGAAAATAATCAATAGTTGAGGTATTTTCAAGTGAAATGCTAATTTTCCAGTGACTAATACGTCTTCTCTTAGTTTCTGCCAATATAATAGTGCAATTGTTAAAGGCATAAGATGTTTGGCATTTTAGACAAAGTAGAAACATGGTATCGCTATATGCTTTCCATTGGTGACTGTATTTTTTATCATCTTCTTGGTAAGCTATCCTTTCCCAGCTTTTCTTGCAATACACTTAATACCTATAAAAACTCTTTAAAAATTGTACTTTTCTATTTCTCCAGAAAGATCTCGCAGAAGAAGGGGTAAGTGTAATTCATGGATGTGAGGAAATAGATTACATTTAGGGCGCCTATTTTTACAGAGTAATATTCAAACATTTGCATTTTTAGAGCAACATTGTGATATTTTATCTGAAGATTACCAGATGGTGATTATCCAACTTTTCTGCAGGAGGCATGAGTAATACAGTAGAACCTCGGATAAAGTCCAAACTCCGTTCCACAAGTTTGGACTTTATCCGATTTGGGACTTTATCCAAATCAAATGGGTGATGCATCGGATAATGTCCCAAAAATGGACTTTATCCGAAGTTCCTATACCAAATACCTCAGGTAACGTCCATTTTTAGCGGTTTTGGACTTTATGCGATGCATCACGTGTACATGAAAACCGCGACTTTATCCAAATCTGACTTTATCCGAGATACCACTGTATGTTGGTTAGGCATTAGAAACATTTTTACTGGAATGAAACATTGCAATATTATTGTTATTAGAAGATTACCTGATGGCTTTGTCAGCATTTTAAAAGCTTTCCTGCCTAGTGTGCAGGCATTAGAAGAAATTAATATACGCATATTGTTATTATGTGCCTTTAAATCAGAATTGACTTGTAGCAACCCTCATAGAGCTTTCTAGGTAAGTGAGATATTTAAGGAGTTTTTAACAAGTTCCATGCCCCTACTAAGTTTCCATGGCTAAGAGAGGCCTCTAGAGCCCCAATCCATTGTTCTATCCCCAGTTAATATGCTAATATCATTCAATAAAATAGAATGATCAGAAATAGAAGAAAATATATTACTAAGTGCCAAACATTACTAAAATAATAATAACTAAATAGATGTGTTTGCCATTGATACACTTTGCAGTATTCTGATTGTGCAATGAAGATGAATAAAACAATCCTAATTCTCTCAGAAAATCATCTAAAAGGGATTAAGATGAGGAGGAAGTACTTCTCTATCAGAGGAGAGGGCACATTGACATCAGAAGGGCCTTGTTCTGCTGCAGAGGTCCAGTTATACCCCCCACCAAAAACCTCCATGGGTATAATTCATATAATAGGAAATAATATAGAAGTGATTCTTTCTCTCTAGAGACTAAAGTCATAATTAATTTCTCTGGCCTCTTTTTGTTCAGTGTCCTCAACCTCCTAAATGTAACTGTGTCAAGGGAGAAAGAGGTCTTCCCGGCCCTGCCGTAAGTAGCCATTCTTTCTCAATCACTTTTACTTCACATTTTGTTTTCCTTGTGAAGTAGGGCACAATTTCAGTGAATGAATAATGTGTGTTTCCTAAGCTGAACATCTGGAGAAAATGGTTGAATCTTCCACTGAAGGAGCAGGTGGAGATCGGTGACAAATGTCAGGGTTCATGACTGCATAGAGCAGGGGTGGCCAAACTACAGACCATGGGCCAGAACTGGCCCACAGCACCATTTCATGTGGCCCCCCACTGCCCTCACTGCTACTGGGAGCTGAAGCGGGCATGTTTATGACAGCCAGTTGCACTGGATGTCCCCGAAGGTCCGGATCCTTGAGCATCGCTCTCGGATCCGGAGCCACTTACTCACTGCACCTCTTGTGTCGCATTTTCTTGACAATAATCATAGTGAGGATGATATCAAATTTATTGTATTAGAAAAGATACTTCCCAACCTATATGATAAAATGGACATTAACAACAAATTATTACAGAGGGAAGCGCATTTTATTCATTTATTCAATTCATTAGCACCATTTGGATTAAACTCAGATCAGGATCTCAGCTGTTTCCTATAATAATTGTTAACTGTCATCTTAGATTACATCTTATATGTAAATATCCTCATTGTAGCTTTAAGAACTTTCAGTGTTCTCTAGCATGATTACACATGGGTATGGTGGAGTAAGAATATAAGCAGTCATTTTGACTACTTTAAGTAACGTCTAGGGCGAATAAGACTCTACCATAAAAGCCTGACGCGAATAAAATTAAGAATATATTATACACTTCTTGAAAAAACTATATTGGAGGTAAGCATATCTACTGATTGTAACATGCTGTACAATTTTTGAGTGTAACAATTTTTGAGTGTAACATGCTTGTAAATATGTATATATTATTAGTCTTTATATCAGTGTAAAATATTACTTATTGTATCATTGTAGAAAACCAGTGGAAGATTTTCGAAAAGCTGTAAACCCGAGAGCTTTGTTTTCTCTCAGCCAATGAGGCACTATTTTCCTTCAGTAACGGATTTTTTGTTGGATGGATTTTTGTTTTTTTGTGCTTTAACTCCGTCCCTTTAGTGTAAGGGACCAAAGACAATGAAACAGCCGAAGGGTTGGCTTAACACAGGTTTATTGCATGATGATCCGGAGGAACATGTGGTAATGGCGGATGGGTAGCTCAATATATACAGCTGGCTATACATTTGAATGTGGCTCGTCGACAGATTATTGGTTGCTGCCTGCGTGACGTCGTAGAAGGTCACGCCCTTCTTGACCAGGTGAAGAGGTGGCGGGGAATCTTCCCGCGCTGCTGAACCAGGTGAATCTGAGCCATGAGAGCTGGACGCTCGCTATTGCCATCTAGTGGTCACTAGCTCGCGTCCCCTTATCAGGTTTACATTGATACAGCTGAAGGTTATAATGTTGCACACAGAAAGGTTACATTGTTAACACATGGCTAAGGTACATTGTTAAAGGCACAGCTTTACAGAACACAACATCCCCGCCATTGTTTTTACAGGAAAACATTTGCCCCAGCTATGTAAAAAAAAATGCTATAAAAAGAAACTTAGAAGCTAAGACTTGGAGTGTTGTTTAAAACTCTGTAAATGCCAATGTCTTCAGCCATCTACCTTTTAAAGTGATTTCTGCAACAAACATTGACTCTGGGAACAAAAAATTGCACTTCCTAGTTCATTTAATTATTTTCTTAAGAGCAAAAACATAAAGCTGTTAGAAGTATGTAATTAAGGAAGTTGGAATCTAAAATATTGCATTAATGCTCACCCCTATGTTGTTTTCTCTTCTGCCAGGGTAAAAAAGGTCGACCAGGTGATGATGGAAGTATTGGCCTAAAGGGAGTGAAGGTAACATGTCAATTGATGAAACATGATAAGAAGTCCCATTAGTTAAAATTAGTCCTATAAAAAGACACCACTTGAAGCAGAACACATTGGGTCCCTATAAGGCAGGAGTGCCCAAACTACGACACCAATTCATCCGGCCAGTGACGCCCTCATCGCTCCCGGAAGCAGACGTAAAACGCACCTGTATGGGCGTGTTTTACTTCTGCTTCCGGGAGTGACAAGGGCATCGCAGGCTAGATGAATTGGCATTGGGGTCCAGATTTGGCCCCTCAGGCCATCGTGACCACCCCCCTGAACCACGTGACGGGCCCACGGCCCAAAAATTTTGGGCACCCCTCTATAAGGCAATGTTTAGAAGTCCAAATAAATAAAGGATCTCTAGTTAAAATTATCCCATAAGATTCTGAGCATAAATTACTAGTAGTGTGGATTGGAGTACAGCTCAAGCCTGCCTTTTCATCTTTAGTAGTCTAGAGTTTAGTTTGAACACAAAGAAAATGAAGGTCAACATTTTCATTGACTTGCTCTAGAGTGAGATGACTCTGTGAAAGCTGCTCTGGTTTCTTTGGAGCAGCTCCCATGGGGGAAATATTGGTGTTTTTGTCATTTATGCTTCTTGGAAAAGAGAGACTGCATCTTACCAAGATTGTCAAAATGTGCAGCTTCATCTGGAGTAAGTCTCATCTTTCTTTTTCTTTCTTTTTTTGAATTATGGGGTGAATTGTTTGGGCTGGCACACATTCAGCCCATCCCCTGCACAGTGAAGGTAAACTGAGCCTGGAGTACAAATGCTGTGGGTTTATGAAAGCTATAAGAAAAACTGTCCCTACCTAAAAATTCTCTCTTCTTGAACTTGAGAACTGTGTAAGGGAAATACAGTAATCCCCGAATGTGAGAAAACTTGCTCACAAGTGGAAGAAGTTCAAAGGGAAGGGTGATGGTCCACAAGTGGATTAAATTCCATTTGAATCCATCTTGATGGAGGGCAGCATCTTCATTAATAATGACCAGGGGCTGAGGAGGACTTTGCGTGCCAAAAGGGCTCAGGACCAGAAAGTAACTCACGGAACTGGATCAGTGGTATGGGGGTCATGCTGCAATACAGAAGGTAGATGAAAGGCCATGGCATTATATTCTCAGGGCAGTACTCGGGAATCAAAGTGCTGACCTCCCTCCTTCCAGTCAGCACTTTGATTCTCAGGACAGTACTCGGGAATCAAAGTGCTGACCTCCCTCCTTCCAGTCAGCGTCTTAGCCACTTGAGCCACTGCAATCTTTGTGGTATACAGATGTATAAAGTGTAGTAATTTACATTAGATGAGAATAGGAACAGAAATCAATAATAATATATATTTACTAGCAGAGGTTGCCCGGCGATGCTGGGCTGTTATAAACTGTGATCAGATTTTTTGGTTGTTGTTTTTTTTGTGTGGATTAAAAAAAGAACAAAGGATGATATAATTTTTTCAAATTGTTTTATTTAACCAAATAATGTTTTAGTTTGTGGGGTTTTTTTTAATACTTGTACTGTAGGTAATATTTTTAAAAATGTGAAAGTACATGTTTTTTGCATTCAATGTTTTTAAACTGTGTTTAGATGTTTTGGGCTTTTATTTGAGTTAAATCTCAACACAGGATTTTATAAATCTTTTTATTTTATTTTATTGACATATGTTTGTGATTTGTGTAAAATTGTGATTTATTGTTATGTTTTTGACTTGTTTTTACTCTTGTGGCCTCTAGGTGGGGCTGTTGTGTCTTTTTGAGTTGTTTTTACTATTCTGCCCTGCAGGTGGGGCTGCTAGTGGTTTTGTTTTAGTTTCACTGTTTTTTCTCTCCTGGCCTCTGGGTGGGGCTTCGTCCGGTAAGTAGTCTCTTTGTTTCTTCATTTCTGTTCCGGTCGTCATGGAGGGAGGACGTGCTGGTGAGTTGTCTGGTTTTCTTTCTTCTGGGGTTTTTCTTTGTTTTGCTTTTGTGGTGATGCGCTGGGAGGTGTTTCTGTTTGTTCTTGTTTGTTTTGGTTGAATTTTAGGTTTGTTTAATTAGTTTGTTTATTTCTGATTTTGTTTCATTTTTCTTATTTCGTTGTTTATTTGTGTAATTAGTTGTTGTTTGTTTGTGTAATTTGTGGGGGTTTTTTCGAGTTGTAGTTAGGTGTTTTGTATGTGGTTTTGTGTTATTGTAGATGTTTTTGTTTGTGTGTTTTGTGGTTGTTGTTGTTTTGTTTATTAATGGGGTTTTTAATTATTGATTTATTTTTGTTCTATTATTTTACTTTAGCTTGAAGAACGGGCTGCCTGTGGGTTTCTCTTTCCCCAATGCTGCTTTGGGGGAAAGAAGGAGGAGGCAGTCAGCCCGTTCTTCTCCCGGGAAGGTTTGTTAGGTAGGTCGGGAGAGAAGGAGGAGGCAGATGGTTCTCTCCTCTGTGTCTCCTTTTTCTCCCGGCTTACCTAACCGGAGATGGGCAGGCAGCGATCCATAAGGGGTGGGGCTCTTCCTTGCGGATTGCTGGCTGTTGCTTTTGTATTCGGAAGTACAAAGGCATCAGCCAGTCATCCGCCAGGGAGGGTGCTTCCCCTGACGAACTGCTGCCTGTTTGGGGGGTTTTTTTCCACCCCGGCTCAACTTTCCTTGAGGCCGGTGGTGGTCTCGCTGTGTCTTCAGTGGGGTAGCGTGGAGGAGAGGGAGTCCCTCTTCTCCCCGTTGCTCCGGGAAAGAAGGGCGGCGGGTGTCTCACGGTGGTGTTTTGTGGCTTTTTGTTTTGCATGGCTGTGAGGTGCTGAGTCTGCCTGCTGGGGACTTGCGCTCCCGTTGATTTTTGTAAGTTTATTTTTCGCGTGCTGACTTTCTCAGCATTTTGCGTGCTCATGGCACGCAGGTGGCTGGGACGTGTAGTTTTGTGTTTGTGGTTTGCTTTCGTGCAGCGGTTTTTTTCTGCGGCTGCACCGCGTTTCCCAACGTTCTTTTTGCTCGTGCCTCTCAACCTGATTGACTGTGGTGCGGCGCGGCGCAAAGAACATTGGGAAATGAAGTCCTTTTTCTTTGTTTGCGTTTGTGGGGCTCTTGCCCCACTGACACGTTTCTCAAACATTTGTTGACCTCTGGACTGGGTTCGGGCGAGTGCAGGAGGCTCGGTACAGGACAGTGTGGATGGGTGTGGGAGCCTTTGTCACATTCCAACAGTTAACGCTTGGATTTATAGGTATGGATTTATTTATTTTATTTATTGGATTTCTATACCGCCCATCTGGGTGTTATCCCACTCTGGGCGGTGAACAAACAGAAAATGAATAACAACAATACCCACAACAAATCAAAACCCACCAACAACAAATACATCATAGACTAGACTAAACTAAAAATAATTGGTGTCAGAGGACATTGGGACTAAACCTAACTGTCGAATCTAGGGGAATGAAGTGTTTCATGGCCCAGTGAAGAGTGAAAGAAAGATCTCCCTATCCCCGTGAATGACTGTAGCCACTAGATCATCAGTGATGGTGAATCTTGGCACTCCAGCTGTTCCTGGACTTCAATTACCAGAAGCCCAGATCAGCACTCCTGTTGATATAAAGAATGAAAGCTTGATAACGCTACATTATATGTGCTTTGATCTTCCTGGTTTTTTTCTTTTCAATTGTGTGTATTTCTGATACACTTCTCCCTCTCCCCTTTTTGTCTCAAATTTATTTGCTCATTGTTTATTTTTTATTTTATTTTGGTTTATTCTTTTCTATTGCCTGGATATTTGGTTTTTGTCTTTCTTTTGTGTGTGCCATTATTGGAAAGCAAATATGCCATTATTGGAAAGTGGGATACCACCCAAATGGGTGGTATAAAAATGTAATGAAGAAATAAAGAAAGAAAAGAAAAAGTAAAAACATTTTCATTGACTTCAGACAGTTTCAGCATTGCATTGCAAAATAAAAATAATAAAGCACTCTGCTGTTTTTAGGGGGAGCCAGGCCTAAATGGAATTCCAGGAAGAGATGGCATAGAGGTAATACAGGTTTATTTTCTATTTTTCTTTCATGGGGTTTGACGAAAGCATCTATAAGTTCAATAAAAACACAATATGCATCACAATAAACATAGTTGGTGCCATTTTGTCACATTCATAGTAAAACACAAATAGATTAGGATTCCATTTTAAAAACCGTTTACAACAGCCATTTTGTCACAAACCTGTTACAGTTGTATGTTGAAGCTATATAAGCTTCTTAGCTTTGAAAAGTTCTTCCCAGCCTCCTCCAAGGAAAAGGAATGTATCATAAAAAGCAATTCAAGTTTGGCACTAGCAATGACTCTAGACCAGTGGTGGCGAACCTATGGCACGCATGACAGAGGTGGCACTCGGAGCCCTCTCTGTGGGCACCAGTGCAGTCACCCTAGCATAATGTTCACCCCGCCCATCTGTCCAGCAGCCCAATGGAAGTGCCTCCTCCCTCCCTGTTATGTATGTTAACTGTGTTTTCTGACAGGAGTGGAGGACGACGATTACTGCAAGTGAAACAAATGGTGGAAGAAGAAATAGGGTCTCTGGGTCAATACGTTAATAATAGTATGTTGAATGGGGTTTTTAGGGAAGGTATCATCCAGACTGCTGAGTCAAAAGATGTCAATAGTGAAGAAATAGTATAAATGCTTAGAATAATAAATCATTATATAAAAATATCAAAGTTAAAGTGGGTAGGGCTAATAATTGGATATGGCTAAAATCTGATATCCTAAAAAACGAGTGTTATGCATGTTAACTGTATTTTCTGGCAGGAGCAGAATGTATCTTTTCTCATGTATCTATTCTTATGCAAATAAGTGGATTGAAAATGTGCACACTTTGTTATCCAATGGGCTTGTTGTAGGAGTGGAATGTATCTTTTCTCATGTATATTCTTATGCAAATAAGTGGATCGAAAATGTGCACACTCTGTTGGCCAATGGGCTTGTTGTATTATTGTTACTGTTACTGTTTATAGTGTATATAAGTCCAAGTTTTGCCCCATCCAAACTGTGTTCAAACCCCACTATTAAAGAGCTGAATTTCACTACTTCACTCGTCTGCTTCTTCAGTCCCTGAACATGAAACTGGCAACGAGGATGGGAGACATCCCCACACGGTGGCAACATCGGCCCATTTGACCCAGCATGTCCAGAGAAATGGGCAACATACAAACGCCGATTCTGCCATGCAATGGCCTCGCAGAAGATCGCCGACGAAGACCAGAAGCACTCCTGTTTCCTCGCTCAGTGCGGTTCTGAGACGCCTGAGCTGGCAACCCACCTCGTTCTCCCAAGGGACGTGGATGTGGTGCTGCTCGCAGAAAACATATCCGCACTGAGGAAACACCTGCAGCCAGAGGTCACGATCTTCCCGGCCAGGGTGGCCTTCCACAGAAGGGAGCAGCGACCTGGGGAGTCCATTGCAGACTATGCCACCGCTCTGCGCATTGCTGCCGCCCCATGCAAGTGGAACAACATCAAAGAAGCACTCTGGGACTGACTGCTGGCCAGTATGAGGGACGAAGATGCTCAATGTCGCCTCATGATCAAGAAGACGCTAACTTTCAAGGCTGTCCTAGAAGAGGCGGTAGCGTCTGAGGCCGCATGGTCCGGCATCAAGCTTTTCTGGCATTGCCACTCCACCACCAGTGCCACCGACTCAGCTGTGCAAGCTCAGCAAAATTCATCTTCATCCTCCTCAGCTTCGCCTGGTTCCACCTCTTCATCGGAGTCCAGCGACACAGAGGGAAAAGTACGAGCGGTCCGATGAAAGCACTGAGAGCACCGTGACAATCGGGAGAAGAAATTCCTTTGCAAGTGTAATGGCTGTGGAGCCCGGCATGACTGCAGGAAGTGCCCCTACCGTACCACGGAATGCCACAACTGAGGGGAACGAGGGCACATTGCTAAAGTATGCCGACAGCGAAAGCAAAGACCTCCAGCACTTGAGTCCAAGAAGAGTCATCACCACAAAACGTCCACCGCCAAAGTGTCACCAGAGTCTGAGCCGAGCCAAGTGGGCATCGTCGGCGAGCATTTCTTCACAGACCTGAGCCTGCAGGACGTCCCCTTCAAGATGGATTCAGGTACTACCTTTTCCATAATCCCACAGCAGGAGTTTTTGAGAATACTCACTGCCTCTCGGCCCAAGCTCAAATCTTTTAAAACTTCCCTCCGGGATGTGCAAGGTTACCAGATTCGGGTCCTGGGGGTGGGAAATTTCTTGGTCAAATTCAAAAACATTCGCACCTCCTTGCCATTGGTTGTAGTTAAGCAAGGCACTAACTGTCTTATTGGGACCCAATGGTTTAGGCCCCTGGGAATCCAGCTTTCTGGCATTCACGCAATAGACTCTGACCCAATCCGGGATGTTTGTGCTCTTCATCCTGAGGTGTTCAAAAAGGGTTTAGGGTTATACAAAGGACCCCTTGTGGACTTTGAGCTTGACCCAACCATCCAGCCCATCCGGATGAAACCACGCCGCATACCTTTTGCTTTAAAGGAGAAGATAGAAGTCGAGCTGGACAAACTGGTGGGGCAGGGCATTCTAGTGCCAGTGGACTCTGCAGAGTGGGAGACACCAATAGTGACTGCTTTGAAAAGTAATGGGGAGGTCAGGATATGTGCTGACTACAAGTGTACCATCAATAAAGCTATTTGCCAGAATGCATATCCTGTGCCCGTGGTAAGCCACCTTCTTGCCTCCTTGCATGGAGGAAATTGCTTCGCAAAACTTGACCTTGTCCAGGCTTACCAATTGACTGTGTCTCTTGCTGCTGCCATAGCCCAGACCATAGTAACGCAAAGGGGGGCATTTAAGGTAACTCAAGTAAATTCGGGGTGAATGCGGCCCCCGGAATATTTCAATTTCTTGTAGAATGTATTTTAAAAGGTTTGCCTAGTGTCCTGCCATATTTTGATGATGTCCTGATCACCGCTAAGGACACCGTCGAACTAGTGGCCAGGCTCGATCGAGTCCTCTCACGTTTCGAGAGGGCCGGTCTACGTCTCAGAAGAGACAAATGTGTGTTTTTGGCACAGGAAGTGGAGTTCCTGGGGTACCGAATTACACACCAAGGTATCATGCCCTCTGACTCCAAGGTGGCGGCCGTGCGAAATGCACCCAGGCCAAAATGTAAAGCCGAATTGCAATCATTTCTAGGATTGTTAAACTTCTATCACACTTTTCTCCATCGCAAAGCCTCAGTTGCCGAACCATTACATCGGCTTCTTAAAAAAGATACTGTTTGGCACTGGGGCCATTGCCAGGAGAAAGCATTCTTAGAACTTAAAAGGCTGCTATCTTTGGATGCTGTATTAACTTATTTTGATCCTAACAAGGAAGTTGTACTTGAGTATGATGCATCCCCTGTGGGGGTGGGAGCTGTGTTATGCCATGTACTAAATGACGGGAGGGAAGCCCCTGTAGCATTCTATTCCCGTTTGCTCTCAAAGCCTGAGAAAAATTACACTCAGACAGACAGGGAGGTGTTGGCAATCATGGCTGGCAGTAAGAAATTCCACAATTACCTTTACGGAAGACCTTTTACCATCGTAACTGACCACAAGCCCCTCCTTAGAATCTTTGTGAACGGGAAGCCCACACCTCAAATTCTGTCCCTAAGTATCTTGCATTGGGCAATTTTCCTAAATGCATACGATTTTACTTTGGTGCACAGGCCCGGCATGAATATCAGCCACACTGATACCCTGTCACGTTCTCCACTGCCAGGTGCCGGGGAAGCCGATTGCGAGATCGAAAGCGACCACCAGGTCCTTATAATTGAGGCTTTCGACTCGCTCCCAGTCGTTCCCTCAGATATAGCCAAGGCTACAGCCAAGGATGTAACATTGATTAAAGTAATGTCTTGGGTACAAAAAGGCTGGCCTGTCTCTCCTCTAGCCGAGGAATTCAGAACATTCCACCGCTAGCGTTTGGAACTGTCAGTGGAACGAAGTTGCCTTCTATGTGGCCAGCAGGTGGCCATTCCTGTCACTCTCAGGAAAAAGGTTTTACGTTTACTTCACACAAGTCATCCGGGAATTTCCGTTCCAAAGCCCTTGCCCGTAGCTACTTTCAGTGGCCTCAACTGGACCAAGACATAGAGCAGATGGTCGGCACTTGTGCCAGTTGTCAATCCTCTCACCCAGAGCAATCCCACCTTCCCTCTCGGGAATGGGATTCTGCTGGGGGCCCGTGGTTCAGGTTGCACATAGATTTTGCAGGTCCATTTAGGGGTACCCTGTTTTTGTTGATTGTAGACTCATTCTCTAAGTGCCTGGAAGTTATTAGAGTGCCTAATATCACTTCAGCCACCACGATAATGCACCTGAAAAGGCTGTTCGCAGCATTTGGACTTCCAGATGTGCTGGTGTCCGATAACGCGTCCACGTTCACATCTGCAAATTTCCAACCCTTCATGGAAAGGAATGCAATTAGGCACATCACTGCAGCCCCATTCCACCCAGCCACCAATGGCCAGATAGAGCGGCAGGTGCGCACAACTAAAGATGTGCTTTGGCATATGGGTGAAGGGGATTTGGAGCTCCAGATATGCCAGTTTCTTTTCACATATAGCCTTACACACACCCTGCCTCAAGGCTGTCCCCTGCTGAATTGCTCCAGTGAAGGAAACTGTCATCCTTGCTGGACAGATTGGATCCCTCTAGGGTAGAGGACAAAGGCACAATTATAGCAATCCAACACCAGAAGGGTTTCTCGTCCGGAGACCCTGTACATTGCAGCAATTATGCAGCTGGTGGTCCTACGTGGGTGCCCGGGTTTGTGATTGATCAGACTGGTCCTGTTTCTTACAGAATCGAAACAGCCATTGGTCTGATCTGGAGGAGGCACGCGGATCAATTGAGACCCAGAGTACTGCAGCACCGAGTTCATCCCACCCCATATCCCCAGCAGCCCAATGGGAGCATTTCCTCCCTCTCCCCAGCACAGAGTTCACCCCGCCCCTATGCCCAGCAACCCAATGGGAACATTTCCTTCTTCCTCTGCTGCTGTGTTGTCACTTTGTGATAAATAAGTGGGTTTTGGCCTGCAGTTTGGGCACTCAGGCTCTAAAAGGTGCGCCATCACTGCTTTAGACTTAGTGCTGGCCTTAAAAGTTTCATACTTGAAGCAGTAATTAAAATTGAGCTCATTTGGCACTTAAAAGGTCATACAGAATTACAGATTGGAAGCAGGAAAATAGCAGACCTTTGAAACCTGCAAGGTAAATATTCATAGTCACCAGGGGCTTGGCGTTAGAGAAACAGAAATAGAAGCCAGTGCCCATTTTCGACCAAGTCAGTGGGTTTCTGATGGTGAAATGCAACCCAGGCAGGCTAATAGAACCAAACAGGGGATACAATATTGCATTTCTGGTATCATGTCTCGAATGTCAGAATGAGTTGGTTAAATGATATCCTATTAATAAAGAATTATTAAATTATATCCTATTAATAAAAAAGCTTTCTTTTCCCCAAACTTTAGTGCTGTACATTTCTCATCTACTGTAAATTGATGACCTAGGGCACGAACCTTACTAGTCAAGATGGGCAAGGACTATCTTAGCACCAGGCCAGTTGAGGCTGTGCGAACCCTGAACGTCTCCCAGCTTAGGAATGTTAGAAATGGCTTAGGATGGGACTGAACCTAGCCTAACTTTGTGCCACTTTAGTGTCAGACAGTCTGATCTGAGAAGGGTTTGGATCTGGAGTAAATCCATTCCTCCCCTATTCCAGACCTTCTCTGCCACCCTTTAATTTTTGGCTGCTCTGATTTCAGCAGTAATGTCAACAGGTCAGGTGGTACACAAGGTATATGCTGGCACAAGGGGCTCTGTTTATTCCATATCTGCTGCAATGTATCCTTCTTAGAGTTTTAGAGTGCACTGTTAGTCAATATGTTGTTTTGCTTTTGCTTTTCTTCATAAGGGAAAGCCTGGATACAAAGGAGAAAAGGTATAGTTATTTTATAATCTTGGATCAACTTTTTTATTATCAATAACAATAATCTTAGAACTGCAGAGCTGGAATGGACACAGTGGATCATTGAGTCCCATCCCTGTAGAGGAGACATGGTGGGGACTCAAACTCTTAACCTCTGGTTCAGTGGTAGGCTCCAAAAAAAATTACTACCACACTGTGGGCGTGGTATGGTGGGCGTAACCAGGGGAAAGCCCTGCGTTGCACCCAAATTAGGACTACAGTACTTTATTTCAAAACTTGGATGGATGGGGCCAGCCAGAATTTCTGCTACCGGTTCTGGCGAACTGGTGCGAACCTGCTGATGCCCACCACTGCCACCACTGCTCTGGCTCCTCAATGGATTTAAGAACAAAGCCCAAAATTCTGTTGCCCCATGCCGAGGGGCAATCGTATGAATGGGTTGTGGGTTGTTGTTTTGCATTTTTATGACTGTCACATCCTGGCAAGATATAAGGTTCATGACAGACAACTGTCAAGATGCAATTACTGTATGTGACTGACATTTTACCCTCCACAATTCCAAAGATTTTGGCTTAAGCATTTAGCACCTGAAATATATTTCAGCAACAAAATGTGAGTATGTGTAGAGGGAACATCTTGGTATTTTAAAATGTAGATATTTTAAATCACAACAGGAATGTTAGGATTGTTTTACACCTGTTTTAAATCATAGGGTGAAAGAGGTGAATGTGGAACACCCGGAATAAAAGGTGACAGGGTAAGTAACCATGTTTTTTGTGTGTGTGCTGTGATTAATATGCACTTTAAAGGTTTCAATATAGACAATAGAAATATATGTTCTTTCATAACACTGGTAAGCTTAATCCTGCAGTACCATTGGTAATTATCATGGGTGTTATGGTAAATTTTGAAGCTGTGGCTTTCTTTGGGGTGGTCCTGATAGCCATACATCCAAAGAGAAACACCACCATCCCCTTCTCAAATGCAGGCACCTGTGTAGGTCCATTTCATTTCATTTATTAAATTTATATCCCTCCCTACTCAACAAAAATGTGACTCAGGGAGGCTTACAATAAAGAATATACAGTATAATAACAATTACAAAGTTACATATCAATATCAAAACAACAAAACATTAATTTTGACAAGAACAATATAAACCCTAACCACAGTCATAATAGTCCTCTAGTCCAGGCGCGCCAGCGCCTTTTCTACCCTTCAGCCGGACGAGGCCAGAGGAGCGGCAGGGCAGCAGCAGCTGTTTCTCATCCCATGCCGGTGTTGCGGGCTGCGGGCAGGAAACGGCGGAGTCCTCCAGTCCAGGCCCGCCAGCACCTTTTCTACTCCCCAGCCGGATGAGGCCAGAGGGGTGTTGGGGCAGCAGCAGCAGCTGTTCCTCATCCCACGCTGGTGTTGCGGGCTGCGGGCTGCGGGCTGCGGGCTGCGGGCTGCGGGCTGCGGGCTGCGGGCTGCGGGCTGCGGGCTGCGGGCTGCGGGCTGCGGGCTGCGGGCTGCGGGCTGCGGGCTGCGGGCTGCGGGCTGCGGGCTGCGGGCTGCGGGCTGCGGGCTGCGGGCGGGAAATGGCCATGTCAACAAAGCCTTTCTAGAACTTTTCATCTCCATCAAATGCAGTCCTTTTTGCGAAACTTAAGGCTTATCCTGGCAGGGCAAAATTCTAGCCCAGTTTGTGGGATTTTTTTCAAAAAACTACAATCCCCGAATCCTCCAGACAACACAGCTACCTGGGGCATTCTGAGAGTTGTAATTTGAAAACACAGAGTAGCACATCCATAATTGGTAGGGAATGGTGGTAGGAGAGGAAAGTATTTGCCAGGTTATGTGTTCAAATGGCAACACTTTTAGCCATGTCTTTAAAAACTACTGCTTCTTAAAATTTTGGAGGGGAAATGCTTAGAAATCTATTTCACTGCTGGAATGTGTCTGTGTGTGTACATATATGTGTGCACACAAACATATAATTTAGATAATGGGAATTTCACAGTACCTCACATGTTCAAGGAAATGTAATTAAATTGCAGAAATATTTGTACAATACAAATATATCCATCTATGCTAATCCCAGAACAATACACTGTGACTGGGAAAATTCAGACCACGTAGCAGTCATTCTGAGGTTTGCAGCTATGCTCAGAGAGTACAGGGAATCCTGAGTGGGGTGGTAGATGATGTTATCCCAGAAGATCAACAAAATCTCTGTATTTTAATAAGGCAAGCAGCCCTGGATCTACGGCACCACTGAAGAGTGTTCAATAAATGTAATTATGGATGAGAACCTTACTGAGAGATGCAACTTTATCCATTTTAAAAGATCTGATTTGACATTAACTTTTCTACTTCCAATTACATTCCCTTTAGCACATATTTTTAGTTATGTTTTCCTAGGTTTTTGGCTTAGACTGGATTTATTTTTGTACTGTAGATACAGCCAAGCCTTATTTCCACTCTTACCTTTCAGGGTCCTGAAGGACCAAGTGGCCCAAGAGGTCTCCGAGGACTCCAGGTAACAGACAGACAGAGAAAATGACTTGATCTCAGGCCATGGTTACCATTCTGGTTCTCAAGCCAAACCATCACTGTTCATGTGCTTGAAACTGTACACATTTATCAGTAATCACTATGCAGAGAAAACTGTGAGCTAAAATGTGTGAGGCACAGTGAAAGTTTATTTTGGCTCATGTATTTGGGAAGAAAGACAGTGGAATATCTCCATGCTAGAAGAAGTGGCAAAATTTCACATTGAAAGCCCATCATTTCACAAGGGATGGTTTGCTCATTTTCCTAACTTGAAAAACATATCTTCCCAACTTTCCTAGCAGATTCCAGCAAACCAATAAAAAATATTTCCAGAGCAATGCAAGTTATTGGTGAAGTCAAAATCAGAACAAAGTAGTTCAGAAGCTCATGCTACAATGAACATGATGCTTCCTTCACAATGCAACCACACTTTAGTTATACAGTCAAATGACATAGTTACATAATCACTGAATATACTTTTGTGTATAAATTGTAGTAAATCAGTCATATCCTTGTTTATCTAAGCATCTTTCCTTTAGAGTCATAAAGGGTTTCTTATTATATCCTTGTATCTTAACAGGGTCCCCAAGGCCTGCCTGGAGATCAAGGACCTGAAGGGGTGCAGGGTTCAAAGGTAGGGGGTCATAAAATGTACCCTGTTTTAAAATGCTGCAAGGCAATACAATGCTGCAATGCTGTTTGTAATTTCCCCATACATTTCACTTTTCCTCACATAGTTTGATCCAAGAGTGCTCCACCTAAGATGTTCCTAGTAGTAAGTGAAAGTGGTGGGTACTCTTCAAAGCAATGGGAGATAATTGTTTAATTTAATCTTCTATATGCAGCGGACAATGCAACTAGAAATTATGGATAAAATTTGTGATGCTTAAATTAATGCTGTCAAAGACTTCTCACAATCGTGAGGAGTATATTTTCCATTTAAGAATCAAAGTTATATATTGGTACTGTACTTAAAATGTGGGGAGGTGTACAAGTGATAGAATTAATATTGATATTGCTCAAACAAGATTCAGATTTTTTAATGATACCAATTAATTATTATTCAGTTATTAAGTTTTGTACTTGTCAAGAACAAATGTAAATATGGCATAGCTCTTACATATCTGTTGGAATAAGTGTAGCAAGAAAAAAAATGCTACAATTCAAGTATTGTCTATGCTATGAATTCTAGCCATTTTAAAGATCTCAACATTGACATTCAAAGAGTAATTGTTAAATCAACAAAGAGATAATTAAAAAAATCAGTGTGATGCCATATCAAACTAGCAATGAAAAATCTCCATAACATTCCACATCATAAAATTCCCCTTTGAGGCTCTTTGTCCCATTAAAGACTTTGTATGGCTTCAAGCTGCAGGAAACCATTAAAGGATGGCTCATAAATAACATCTTGTTGAGACTTTATATGACACTTGAATGTCTTCTCAAATGCAGGAGAAAACTATTTTACTCCAGGCTATTTCTCCTGACAAATGAATGGGTGCATGGGTTAGAAACAAAATGGATTCACACCACTGCTTTCTTCTACTTTGCCATGACTTTGGTAATGAGCCTGTGCCAAGACCCATGGGAAATGTAGTCTTCATATTAAGCCAGCATGTCTTGGCTTTTTGGACAACCACATACACTGCAAATCCCCAAATTATGTTGGATTGTTTCAACAATAGCAATAGATACTCCCAGCTAAAATCATAAGACTCATCCAAGTGTTATTAGCCAAATAGAAACCACACAAAAGGGGAGCAACCCTTTTCTGTCCCAACTGGCTTTTTAAAGAATGAACATTTGTATTAAGTGTTTGCATATTTACTCTACAATGGAAAGAATTGTCTTAGGTCATAATTGATTTGATGGCACAAATATTTTATTACCCTATAATAGTACTTTAGTATCAGGTACACATGCCTTTTTGTATTTTTGGGTGTGTGTTTTTTTAAACCAGTGAGTTAACTGGAGATGTGAAAACTATATTGCTTCACTTAAAAATGCAGGCAACAGAAAGCCCCTGAGCATTTTAAAGCCCAGTTTCAGTAGAGCACAGAAGGAAAGGCATTCATCCCCAATATCTTTTAATTTCTTACTCTGTTCTTCTTTGCTTATATGCATTGCCCAGTCCTGTCTTACTTCATACCTCTAACTTCCAATCTTATATGATTATAATGAATTATAGCATCATGATTTTTTTACTGAAAATATGTCAGTCGGGTGGGGACAGCAAATTAGCTTTCTTTAAAAATCTAACACAAGGCTATAAAGCTGTTGTTTTCTTCTGGCATTTTTCAAGGGTGAAAGAGGTCTCGTTGGCCCTCATGGGTTGACTGGAGAAACTGGAGTAGGATTGCCTGGCCCAAAGGTAAAAATGTCAATCTTACTGCCTGCTGAGCTAAAGAACCAAGGAAGAACAGCTGGTGAAATAATATATGACTGGGTAGAACCATAAACAAGAATAAATGATGCCTTTGTGATACCTGAAAGGTATTCTGGATACAGTTCAAATACTTTCTCATACATTTGATGGAGTTCAAATAAATTCTCAAAGCTTTTAAAACCAATGTAAAACTGCAGCTGGTTACTTTTGAAAGTTCATTTATAATATGTTATGCTTGCACACACACAGAGTTTCTGGTCTAAACTAGAGGAGGTCCATTGCTTCAAATGGGTTTACACTAACTGTGATTTACATAAGTTGCAGTAAGCATGAGCCCATTTGAAGCAGTGGAAGCTACAGAGCTGTTGACTTACCAAATCCCCACTGATTCAATGGACCTCCTCTTGTGCAGTTTGCTCTGCTAAGCAACATGATTTTAGCCCTGATTTCAAGAGACTTGGAACTTACATATGTATGTAAGTTCCATCGACATAATGGGCTAATTCTCTCTGGAACCACTGGATTTGGCCCATAATTATCAGTACTGGGAAAAGGCTTGTTTCACTTCTTTCTAGTGCTCTGAAAAACACTTCCTCAAAGTAGCATTTTGTTCAAGCCCATACAAAATAGAAGAAGGGGCAGCAGAAAATGAGATGGCTAGATGGTATTGTAGATGCAATGGGCACAGAGCTGCGTGGGTTGAGGAGGATGGTGGAGGACAGAGGTGCCTGGCGGGCAATGGTCCATGGGATCACAAAGGGTCGGAATTGACTGTGCGACTAAACAACAACAACAATACAATAACAAATCTTTGTTCCCCTTAGGGTGCCACTGGTTTAATGGGAAGACCAGGCCCTGTTGGCCCACCTGGAGTTGGAGAACCAGGTTTGCCAGTATGTACCTGTTTTTAAAAAAATGCTTAGTCTGTTGTTTAGTTTGGCCCAATGACTATGAGTCACAATGGCTAAATATCAACTCTGCTGCTTTGTTCTGTGGATGTAGAAAAGCACTGTGCAGCTGTTCCTCCCCCCACCCCTTCTCACTGGAATTTCTGTGTTAAGGAAAAGGGGAAAGAAAAAATTCTGTATTAAGGGAAAAGAGAGTGACATCTGGGGCACTTGGACACACATTGGTTATCCCAGAGTTTTTAAAGGGTGTGTCAAGAGACCTGGGCAGTCCCTTTGTGCTGTCTCTCCAAAGACTCCAGTTCCTCCCGGTACAATGGTTTCTGGGGCTTCCTTTCACAGGCTTGTCTGTCAGCCTCCTTCTGGCCTACTTGGAAGTGCACCCACTCCTCAATTAAGAGGTCTTTCTTGGTGGCCCAGGCCCATCCTGGGGAAGATCATCCTCTCAGTTCCGGGCTTACTAGATCCTGGTTCCACATCTCCTCTCCTTGCTAATTACCTCAGGACCTTCTCCCACAAAGCCATTCCTTCCCTGCCTTAATCTGCTGCCCCATTCTCCAACTCCACAGCTAGGTAAGGTAAAGGTTTCCCTTGCTCGAAAGCCAGTCGTATCCGACTCTAGGGTGCAGTGCTCATCTCTGTTTCTAAGCCGAAGAGCCAGCGCTGTCTGCTTCTGCAGACGTTTCCGTGGTCATGTGGCAGGCATGACTAGACACCGGAGCGCACGGAACGCTGTTACCTTCCCACCGAAGTGGTCCCTATTTATCTACTTGCAATTTCTTGCTTTCGAACTGCTAGGTTGGCAGGAGCTGGGACGAAGACGGGAGCTCATTTCCGTCCTGCAGTACTCGGGAATTGAACTGCTGACCTTCCGCTTCCCAGTCAGCGTCTTAGCCACTTGAGCCACTGCAGTTCCCATAACTCCACAGCTAGAAGCCCCTTTTCTAGTCCTGCTAGCAGTTATTCCTCACACTCTTCTAGAGACTTCTCTACATATGCTTTAAAAATCACAGTGATCTCCAGCATTCTTGCTGCCCCAGTCCCTCAGGAAGCTGCAAGTTGGGAGCCCAAGTTTGTGGCTTCCAGGGGACAACAGGCCACCCCTTTCTTGTGGCGCCAGATCAAAAACATATACACAAGAAAGATACAGCTACATATTCATATACAGCGATACCTCATACAACGTCCAAACTTGGTTCCACAAGTTTAGACTTTATACGGATTTGGACTTTGTATGAGGCATGCAAAATCCTAGCTGCGATGCCTCATACAATGTCCAAATCCTTGCCACGATGCCTCATACAACATCATTTCCATAGAGATACATTGTACTGTAACAGCACAGAATTCAGGGCAAAGTCAAGGAAACAGACAGGAAACTGACAAAACGTTAAGAAATAATTGTCTAAAGGCTAAATACATTACAAACACATGTCAAACAACCCTGATTGTCCTAGAACCTGAAGAATGCTGCAAAAATCCGAGGAATGCTTTTAAAAATTCTGATGAAAAAATAAAAAAAATCCAAAATCATGCTCAAAACCACTCCTAAACACTCTTCGCCTCATGCAAAACCCACAAGAGCAATGCACGCATGTGTCCTGCCTTTTATACTGCCCAGGCACAATGAAACCTGGGGAAAACCCTAATGCCTCATACAAAGTCGCTGCAACTTTGTATGAGGCAACTTTTTTCAAGGAATTAGGCGATGTTGTATGAATTTGATGTTGTACGAAGCGGACTTTGTATAAGGTATTACTGTACCTGTAACTAAACTAACACACAACCATTGATAGATCACTCAGGTGTCTGACAAAGAGGACAGAGAAAGAGGGATAAAATGGAAATGTTCTTAGCAATGGGATGTTTGAGCTATGCCCAGTACAATCCCACCATCTTATATCTTGCCCAAACCTATGCCAAAATTTTATACTAGTTTTGTACACCTACACAACTGTTTAACATGCTTCCACATGATGCAGATATTCCTACTAACATTGTCATGAGCAGTGATATAAATTATTCTCTCTGTCCTGTCTGCTAGGGTACAAAAATCTGAGGGTTCTGAAATAAAACAGAACAAAAGAAGAACAAAACAGTGTCATAAATTATGGGTAGACAGGCGATTAGAGGGATGAGGGTGTTAATTATGAACCCCACATTGTAAGGTTTGTGTACATATTGTTGTGTAGGGGTACAAAACCTGCCATTTGTGGAACAAAACGGTACAAACCTAGAACACAACTTTGGCTATGAAGCCTAAATCAATTCCCCAAAGCACTGATCAGCCAATATACTGGCTTAGGTTTCTGGGAATTGAAGTTTCCCTGTGTGGCGTGTACCTGGGAACCGATGACCTAAAGTTAAAACTTAAGCTTGACTGCTTTCTTGGCTTATTACAGGATGGATCTTGCAAGCTCACATTTTAAAGCAGGGATTCTCAACCTATGGCCCAGGGGCTGGATGTAGCCCGCAACACCATTTCATGTGCCCCCCCCTGCCACTGCCAAGATGGAAGTGCCATGTGTGGCAGGCAGGGCAAAATGGTTGTCCAGTCCCCGAAGCTGTCTGAGGGAGCGTGACCCAGCCCTTGGCTTGAAAAGGTTGAGAATCCCTCTTTTAAATCCTTTTTTAGTCTATTAATGCCAGTGGGGAGAAAGAGATAGCTAGCACAATCTGGTACAACCTGTTGTTGCTATAGTTCATAGCTGTCTGTTTTTGATGTATCACGAATACTGTATAGTATTACTGTAGCAAGTTGGGACAGGTTGGAACTAGGAGCTACAAATGACGGAAACAGAGATTATGCTTTGACTGAGTTGCTATTGATGTCCACAAGTTTTCTTAGACTTTTAAATTTTTAACTATTTTATTTGTTTACAGGGACCTCAAGGACCACAAGGTATTCAGGGAGAAAGGGGAGCCCTAGGAGAAGGCCTTCCAGGACCAAAGGTACAAAGTACAGCTGTGCAGATCTATTTTGGATTACAGCTCTCACCATTCCCCAGACAGCATGGGATCACCATTCCCCAGACAGCATAGTCCAAGAACACATCTCCACAGCTTTAGTATAATATGGGCCATAACTATACCTGTCAAGTATCCCAGATTGGCCTGGAAATCCCGTATTTTAGCACGCGTTCCTCCCCTATCCTGGCACCGTCCCATATTTAGAACAGTGGGGAAAGGAGTTACTGTGCATGCGTACGCATGCGCAAAACCTATCTGCGCATACACAAACATGTTCTGCACATGTGCAAATGAGTTTTTGCTGCACAAGTGCCCCCGGGCCGGAGCAGTTCCCATATTTTCCGGAGCAGCGCTTGAGGGTATGGCCATAACACTTATGCAAGTGCCACATAGTTGTGAATAACATTTATGAGATTGTTATTCCAAGCACTATATGATCAAAATATATAAAGAAACAGGTTGTATCCTTCTGTGTTCCTCAGTTTCCTGCACCAATGGGAGGCTCTTTGCCTCATGAAGGCTTCACTGAATGGAAAGGAGAGCAATGCCTTTCCCCACAAAATTATTTTCTTTTTTCTGCTCCCTGCACTTTTTTCCTGTATTGCTCAAAACATTTTCCCAATCCTCTAGAGCAGTGACTGTGAACCTTGGCACTCTGGCTGTTCTTGGACTTTACTAGAAGCCCAAGTCAGCACTCCTGCTGATCCAGGCTTCTGGGAATTGAAGTTCAAGAAGATCTAGAGTGTCAAGGTTCACCATCACTGCTCTAGATCAAATTTGAATAATAAAAGGATCTGTCCTGAGGATGGGAAATTGATGAATACTACCCTGCAGTGTTGCATGCAGTATTGCATGCAGTGGTTCAAGTGGCTAAGACACTGACTGGGAGGTGGAAGGTCAGCAGTTCGATTCCCGAGTACTGCAGGATGGAATGAGCTCCTGCCTATGTCCCTGCTACTGCCAACCTAGCAGTTCGAAAGCAAGAAATTGCAAGTAGATAAATAGGGACCACTTCGGTGGGAAGGTAACAGCGTTCTGTGCACTCCGGTGTCTAGTCATGCCTGCCATGGAAATGTCTGCACAAGCATACAGTGCTGGCTCTTTGGCTTTGAAACAGAGATGAACACTGAACCCTAGAGTCGGATGCAACTGCCTTTCGAGCAAGGGAAACCTTACCCTGGTTCCAATTTTATTCACAGAGGTTCTTGCTGGGTAGAAAAACCTTCTGTGGATGGAGGACTTCTTCCCCATAATGGCGTACAGCAGGAGTTCTCAACCTTTTTAAGCTGGGGGCCGGGTCACGCTCCCTCAGACAGCTTCAGGGGCCAGGCACCCATTTTTATTTTTATTATTATTATTATTATTATTATTATTATTATTATTATTATTATTATTATTATTATTATTATTATTATTATTATTATTATTATTATTATTATTATTATTATAGGTTTATTTCTATACCGCCTTTCTTACCCAGCAGGCAACTCAAGGCGGTTCACAACAGTAAAGTATACAATAAAACAAAATACAACATACAGCAATACAAACAATATAAATGCAATAAATACAGGGGAAAATACAAATCAGGGGAAGATATAAATCACAACAATATTCATAAAAAAATACAGTAGAACAACATTTTGCCCTTCCTCTACCACATGGTACTTCTTGGTGTGGTGGACGCAGTGGGGAGCCACGTGAAATGGTGCCATGGGCCACATCCGACCCACAGGCCGCAGGTTGAGAATCCCTGGTGTAAGGTATGGGCAAAATGCCACAAGCAGGAATTGATGCTTGCAAAGGGAGAAACGGCTGAAGTGGAGGAAGCTATTGTGGTTTTGGCACTGGTGGCAATTGTTCTTGGAGCTGAAGGCCATGTGTGGTGACTTCTTCTTTTTCCATGTCTAGGCCAGACATGAAACTATTAAAATGAAGGCATCTATTCACCCATTGGTGAATTCATTTTGCAGTTTCTGTCACCTGATTGAGTATGAGAAAGATTAGACAGCAACACAAAGTTGCCGTTATCAGGGTACACCCGATTATGGTTCAAGAATACCACAATCTTCAAGCAGATTGTGATGACTATAGTGACTGATAAAAGGATAAGGTCCTCATGCGCAAGCGACATAGGTAGGGACACACAGAGGCACTTAGTTTCATACTTCCATAAGGGTTATAGTGATCATTCCATGCACAGATGTTGTGCCTCAGTATGACAAGCCCACTATGTAATATTTTTATTATAATATTTTGTTGTCTGTTTTCTAGATAAATATAAAATGCTAATCGAGAAATGTTTGTACAGGAAGATTTGAAGCAGTTCTGTCCCAGGAAATATGCTGGAGCACTTCACAGCAGTTTAGTGAAGTTAAGGATACATTAACAAGCTGAAAATGACAAAGAAGATTTAAGCAGGCAGAATGAATGCAATTAGTTAACCTGGAATTAAGCCAGAACTCCAGTCTCAGTAGACCTCAGCCCTGCTTCTACTGAAATAGAAGATGAATTTAGGCTCAGTAAATTTATGTATACTTTCCTCTTTAATCCAGACAAATATTTTAGTAATTTTCCTCATCTGCCAAAAAAATATAGTTTAATATTTCCCATTTATTCTCCAAAGACAAAGAAGAAGAAAGATAGCCTGAGAAAAGGGAAAGCACATCTCTGACTTTGCTGAGGACAATGAATCTTATTTAAAATAGAAGGCTTCAAAAGATGTACATAGAGGTTTAGAAAGTTTAAAATGCTGTTCTAATTAGTATTCCAGACCCAATACAGCAAGAGTCAATGAGTGCGAATAAAAGTACTTGTACATCATTTGCCATAACAAGGAAACTAAGAAGTAGGCTTTCTATGCCCCCACTCCACACCCAAAAGCTGATCTGCAATGAAGGATCTGGCAATAGTACTAGTAGTCTGTAGAATTAGATGCCTAGGAATATACACTAGCACGAGTCTTACCCATTGCTGCATGTTTGTAACTCGGCTTTCAACATATAAGTCACTCCTTTAAATCAGGACTGATTTTGGGTGCTGCTTAGTGTCGAGGCATAATTCAAAGTATTGTTTCCCATCTTTAATACCCTAAATATTGTGGGTCCAACATGCCTTTAAAGCACCTTTCAGGATCATCAGGAGAGGATGTATGTGAGTATGAAAGGGGGTTGTTTTTTTCCCAAACGTGCTTTTCATGCTCCAGTGCTCTGGAATCCCATCTACAAACTTGCATGCCAGTGCCTGTTCCTGCTACAAAGGCTGAAGAATTTTCTAACACCTTTTAAATATCTTATAGAACTAAAGTTCCCATTTTGATTATTATAATGCTGTCTCAAATTATGTTAAAATTCCACTATACCTTGGTAAACATGAACATCATTCTTGCTCGAAAGCCAGTCGTATCAGACTCTAGGGTTCAGTGCTTATCTCTGTTTACAGCCAAAGGGCCAACACTGTCTGTGTCTGCGGACGTTTCTGTGGACATATGGCAGGCATGACTAGACACCAGAGTGCACGGAACACTGTTTACCTTCCCACCAAAGTGGTCCCTATTTATTTACTTGCAATTTCTTGCTTTCAAGCTGCTAGGTTGGCAGGAAGTGGGACAGAGACAGGACCTCACTCCGTCATGCAGCACTCAGGTCTTGAACTGCTGACCTGCCCGGCATTCCAGTCATCAAGTTCAGCGTCTTAACCACTAAGTCACCGCAGTTCCTTGGTACCTTGAACTATACCCAATTGTTAGTCTTGGCAACAGTAAAGGTAAAGGTTACCCTTGCTCGACAGCCAGTCGGATCTGACTCTAGGGTTCAGTGCTCATCTCTGTTTCAAAGCCGAAGAGCCAGTGCTGTCTGCTTCTGCAGACGTTTCCATGGTCATGTGGCAGGCATACCTAGACACCGGAGCGCACAGAACATTGTTTTTACCTTCCCACCGAAGTGGACCCTATTTATCTACTTATGATTTCTTGCTTTCGAACTGCAAGGTTGGCAGTAGAGCTATTAAATCAACTGGATTTGCAGAGTACAGAATTAGGAAGTCCATACTTTAAGTGAATCTACCCTGGTTAGAATTGACAATTAGATTTAAGCCCAGTATATTTTTTTAAAAAATTAGAAACTATCCTTTGGTCACAAAAAAGGGTGAATATCAATAGAGGATTTAAAATCTATAGTATTGCTATAAGGTACTCTAATAATCATATACTGTACATGTGCCTGGATACACCTAATCAGACATATACCTCACTGAGCTCAATGAGACTTGCTTCAGGTAAATGATTATTGATCTACAACATCAATCGTCATTGCCAAAATAGAATCCTAGAATCTTAGAGCTGGAAGGGGTCTCTTGAATGCCTCCAACATTGGAACACTCAACACCTCCTGGGGTAATTGGTTCCAATAGCAACAGCAACAATAATGTGATGTGAATGGATTATATCTGTCACAGGTTGGTGGAGGATGAGGATTACTGCAAGTGAAACAAATGGTGGAAGAAGAAATAGGGTCTCTGGGTCAATACGTTAATAATAGTATGTTGAATGGGGTTTTTAGGAAAGGTATCATCAAGACTGCTGAGTCAAAAGATGTCTATAGTGAAGAAATAGTATAAATGCTTGGAATAATAAATCATTATATAAAAATATCAAAGTTAAAGTGGATAGGGCTAATAATTGGATATGGCTAACATCTGATATCCTAAAAAACGAGTGTTATGTATGTTAACTGTGTTTTCTGGCAGGAGCAGAATGTATCTTTTCTCATGTATCTATTCTTATGCAAATAAGTGGATCGAAAAGTGTGCACACTCTGTTGGCCAATGAGCTTGTTGTGTTATTGTTGCTATTACTGTTTATAGTGTATATAAGTCCGAGTTTTGCCCCATCCAAACTGTGTTCAAACCCCACTCATAAAGAGCTGAATTTCACTACTCCACTCGTCTGCTTCTTCATTCCCTGAACACGAAACTGGCGATGAGGATGGGGTGGCGTCCCCACACAGCAGCAACATCGGCCCATTTGACCCAGCGCGTCCAGAGAAAGGGGCAACATACGAATGCCAATTCCGCCATGCAATGGCCTCGCAGAAGATCACCGACAAAGACCAGAAGCGCTCCTGTTTCCTCACTCAGTGCGGTTCTGAGACGCCTGAGCTGGCAACCCACCTCGTTCTCCCAAGGGATGTGGATGTGGTGCCGCTCGTAGAAATCATGTCTGCACTGAGGAAACACCTGCAGCCAGAGGTCTCGATCTTCCCAGCCAGGGTGGCCTTCCACAGAAGGGAGCAGCGACCTGGGGAGACCATTGCAGACTACGCCGCCGCTCTGCGCATTGCTGCCGCCCAGTGCAAGTGGGACAACATCGAAGAAGCACTCTGGGACCGTCTGCTGGCCAGCATGTGGGACGAAGATGCTCAATGTCACCTCATGATCAGGAAGACGCTAACTTTCAAGGCTGTCCTAGAAGAGGCGGTAGCGTCTGAGGCCGCACGGTCTGGCATCAAGCTTTTCCGGCATCGCCATGCCACCACAAATGCCACCAACTCAGCTGTGCAAGCTCAGCAAAATTCATCTTCATCCTCCTCAGCATTGCCTGGTTCCACCTCTTCATTGGAGTCCAGCAACGCAGAGGGAGAAGTCCGAGCGGTCCGACAAAAGCACCGAGAGCATCGTGACGATCGGGAGAAGAAATTCCTTTGCAAGTGTGATGGCTGCGGAGCCCGGCATGACCGCTGGAAGTGCCCCTTCCGCACTACAGAATGCCACAACTGCGGGCAATGAAGGCATGTTGCTAAAGTATTCCGACAGCGAAAGCAAAGAACTCCAGCACCTGAGTCCAAGAAGAGTCATCACCACTGTTTGGCACTGGGGCCATTGCCAGGAGAAAGCGTTCCTAGAACTTAAAAGGCTGCTATCTTTGGATGCTGTATTAACTCATTTTGATCCTAACAAGGAAGTTGTACTTGTGTATGATGCATCCCCTGTGGGGGTGGGAGCTGTGTTATGTGATGTACTAAATGACGGGAGGGAAGCCCCCGTAGCATTCTATTCCTATTCACTCTCAAAGCCTGAGAAAAATTATGCTCAGACAGACAGGGAGGCATTGGCAATTGTGGCTGGCACTAAGAAATTCCACAATTACCTTTACGGAAGACCTTTTACCATCGTAACTGACCACAAGCCCCTCCTTGGAATCTTTGTGAGATTTCTGTCCCCAAGGATGCTGCGTTGGGTAATTTTCCTAAATGCATACGATTTTACTTTGGTGCACAGGCCTGGCAAGAACATCAGCCATGCTGATGCCCTGTCACGTTGTCCACTGCCAGGTGCCGGGGAAGCCGATTGCGAGATCAAAAGCGACCACCAGGTTCTTATGATTGATGCTTTCGACTCGCCCCCAGTCATCCCCTCAGATATAGCCAAGGCTACGGCCAAGGATGTAACATTGACTAAAGTTATGTCTGGGCAGAAGGACTTATATTTGCTGCCCAAAAACAATAACTAATAACCAATGTAATTAAAGCAAAAATTGAAAGAACTGGAACTGACAGTAAGTGTAGGCTTTTCAAAGAAATAGATGAAACAGTGGACCACATTATCAGTGGATCTACTGTAGTACGATTGCACAGACTGACTACATAGGTTGTTACAACCAAGTTGCAGCAAAGTTCTACTAGAATCTGTGTAAGAATTATGGAATACAGTATAGTACTGTCTTCAAAGTTCTGAGGGGGACACAAACCTGAAGAGTTGGTTGAGAATTAGAATAAGACAGTTAAGTTGTTGTGGGACTTTAAGCTTCAAACCAATAAGAATCTCAAAAGCAACACTTCAGGCATTACTGTGGTTGAGAAAAAAATTGGTTACGCTGATTGATGCAAAAATCTCAGGTGACAGTCGGCTGAAAGAAAATGAAAATGAAAAGATCATGAAAAACCAGGATCTGAGAACGGAAGTATAACATCTCTGGAAGAAAAGAGCAACAGTGATGCCTGTGAGGAGTTTCACAGCACGATCGCTGTGGCTAGTGGCAAACCATGGCCATAAATCATGGGTGATCGTTCTCCTTACCTCATCTGTTTTTACGTAACTTAGAGGCCCCAGTTTGGGCCTCTGACTCAAGGCTTTTGGCCCTCCCCACTATGCCCAGGGATGGCACGCAGTCATTCAGCTAGCACGCAGCTTTCTTCCAATTAGCAAGGTGAGCATGAGGCAGACATGCTGATATTTAGCCAATTAGGTATCTTTATGTTATCGCAGGTAACCAATAAGAATAGATTGCATACTCTTCTCTGGAATGTCTTTGTCTGTTATTCTTAATAAACTCCGACCGGGCGATCTTGCCCTATTGCCTCTTCATGAATCAAACCTCTGCTGTCTCCTTGATCCCAAAAACACAACATCTGGCGACCCACGACGCGATTGCTGGATCCCAACTCCCCGACTCACCGGCTGGAATAGCCCCCTGGCGCGCCACAGCCTTTTTAGGCTCCCTCAGCTTTCGAGCTCCCGATTGTGAGTATGGGGGGGGACTTTCTTTAGGGCAAAAGACCCATGCAAAAGAATTGCAGAGAATCATCAAGGAGAGCGGATGTCCAGACATCACGCTTAGTAGTCTAGAAGACTTCATTAAGGAAGTCGAATGCCAATGTCCTTGGTACCCAGAAATTGGATCACTCAAACGGAATGATTGGCAAAGAATTGGAACAATTTTATTGGAAGAACCGAGGGCAGCAGTTCATCATTTATTGATTTGGCACAGAGTTAATGAGGCAGTCAGGAAACTAGTACCAGCAGAGGCATCTCTGACCAATCCTCTGACTCATCCACCCGAGGACCCACCACCTCCTTATCCAAAAGTGCTGCCTGCTATTTTACCACCTACTGCACCATTGGTGCCGCCCGTCCCGAGCCTGGTTCTCCAGGCGCCGCCTGCCTACCCTGGCGCTGTGATGGGAAATGTTCGCTCCGCCATACATCGAGCCAAGAGCGATGGGGTTTTGTCACTAGAGGAGGTGGAAGAGTGGCAAGGAGAGAGTCCCTCTGCTTTTCCCATTACGGTTGAGATGGGGGGTGCGTTAACATCGCAGCAGCAGGAGTTTGGTAAAGATCTCTCATACCATCTGAATAAGAATGGGCAAAGAGCAGAAACTAAAGAGGTGCATGAAGTCCGAAACTGTCTTCAAAGACTTACTCCAAGAAATATTTTGTTGTCCCAGAGGCTTGCTGCTCCCCTTCCACAGCTCTTGCCCCCAGCCAAGGGAGGGAGTCCTACTGGCCCTTCATCATATGAGAAAAAACAGCATGAGCCCCCTGATGGAGGTGGGGGTGGAAATGGAGATGGGACATTATATCCTGCCTTGCAGCAATCAAGCACTTTTAGCCCTACAAAAGACCTGTTCTCTGCAGCTTTAACTGCAGCTGTGCTGGATATGGCTGCATATCCAGTGAACAGAGAGGCTCTGGCAAATGGGACTGCTGCAATACTGCCTGCCAAGTCTAAAAAACAATTAGTGCCAGCTGATTGGGAACAAATGGTGGGGACCTCATCACAGATTGAAGTTATTAATGCATGCAAAGTGGCAGGAAGCAAGGAGTGCGATTCAAAGAGCAGCACAGGAGACCTCAGCTCACCCCTGAAGCAACCCTCATCACAAAAGCAGGAGAAGCTGAGTGGTAAATTTGATACCTCATGTTTGGGCAGGAAGTGGAAGGATGGCCCAGAGGAGGAATGCAGAAAACCCAAGCCCAGAAAGGGGTCTTCTCGCAAATACAACCTAACAGGTGCAGTTTGTCATCAAGTTGAGATTCAGATGCTGCAGATGAAAGAAGTCCAGAGGAAAAGGGGTGTGGATCCTTCCTCTATGGACACCAGGCTTTTGCAAAAATACAAGGAGGGAGAAGACATACTCCAGTTTTTGGCTGATTCTGAATTGCTCAACCCTCAAGCAAAGAGATCCAGAGTGGGCTGTTCCAAGTTTCAAGCATCAGGATTGCAGGGAAAGCAACTGGGAATTCCCTGTACTGTTCTTCTGTGTGAAAGTTACTTGCAAGTTCTGGAGAAGGAATGTGTGTTTGCCTGAAAAGCTGAAGGGGGGTTGTCTGGTTGTCTTGTGAATTCAGTGAGAATTAATTTATGGTCTAATTTCAACCTTGCCATGCCAAGAACTGTGCTGGAGAGAAGATAGTGTTTAAGCTCTAATCTGAGAAGAAGAAAGCTTCAATCAACATTTGGACTTTTAATTTGGACGTTTTAATTGGACTAAAAAGTTTGTGTGGACTCTAAAGTGAATTGGCCTTGTTTGCATTATAAAACCTGAAAGCCTTTTTTTTAAAAAAAAATTTGTCTACCTGCTCATGCTATGAGTGTGAAATGCTCTAATGATATTTCTACTGTATTTGATTTACCATGCTATGCTGGTTTTAAGTTATTGAATGCCTCTTTCATTTACACCAGTGAGAGAAGAAGAAATTACTCATGTAATTTGGGGAGTGAGAAATGCTTGCTAGAATGCTACAGAAACCTCCTTCATGTAAGGAAGAAGAGAAATGTTCATGTTTTGTTCATGCTTAAATGTTTTGCTTATTCTCTTGCTGGGGAAAGGCAACCAAAAGGCTGCCATTGATGCCCTGTCTCTCTATACTCCTATTGTAGCTGTTAGTAATGCTAGTAAATGTGCCAGGGTTGTGAACTGTACTCAACATAAGTCAAAGCCTCGCTGTTTCCAGCACGGTCGCGGTCTTAATTGCACTGGGAGAGAAACAGAGGACCTTCATTTTAACTTTCAGCATATTCTGTTGCCTTCTGGGTGGTTCTGGACCTGTGGGTCACGAACTTGGAACTATATTCCTGCTAACCTCTCTAAAACCACTTGTTCTGATATTAAGCAAAACCCTCTGCCTTCGTGGTGGAGCACTCTTTGGTCCTGGCTTCCCAACGGCGATTGGGTACGGACCATCCTGCAGTATGGTTTAATTATTCTTGCCATTCTGATAACTGCCTGTTGCTTTATTCAATGCATACCTTCGTTGCTAGCCACCTGCCTGCAAGGATTTCGCTTCCGGCCTCGTGCACGCAAGGACCAAATTTATTATGCTTATAAGCTTCTTAAAAACAGAAGGGGGAAGATGTGAGGAGTTTCACAGCACGATCGCTGTGGCTAGTGGCAAACCATGGCCATAAATCATGGGTGATCGTTCTCCTTACCTCATCTGTTTTTACGCCGTAACTTAGAGGCCCCAGTTTGGGCCTCTGACTCAAGGCTTTTGGCACTCCCCACTATGCCCAGGGATGGCACGCAGTCATTCAGCTAGCACGCAGCTTTCTTCCAATTAGCAAGGTGAGCACGAGGCAGACATGCTGATATTTAGCCAATTAAGTAACTTTATGTTATCGCAGGTAACCAATAAGAATAGATTGCATACTCTTCTCTGGAATGTCTTTGTCTGTTATTCCTAATAAACTCCGACCGGGCGATCTTGCCCTATTGCCTCTTCATGAATCAAGCCTCCGCTGTCTCCTTGATCCCAAAAACACAACAGATGCCAGTATAAGAACATAAGAACAGCCTTGCTGGAACAGGCCACAACCCATCCAGTCCAGCATTCTGTCTCACACAGTGGCTCATCATTTCCTTCAGGGTATTCCAAGGAGATGCCTTCACCTGCTTAGGATTCCCTGGAAATGGCACTGAGAGATATCCTGCCTATCTCTCCAACCCGGAGGTTGTCCTTAAGTATCCATAATTATAACCATTGATACCCTTGTCCTCCATGAACTTGTCTAATCCTTTCTTAAAGCTGTCAAGACTGACAGCTGTCACCACTTCTTCTGGCAGGGAGTTCCATAGACCGGTAATCCTCTGGGTGAAAAAGTACTTTCTCTTATTCAAGAGTGAAGAGGCCCAACCGTTGCAGCCTCAGATGGTAAGGAGGTGTTCCAGTCCCCTAATCATTCTGGTTGCCCTCCTCTGCACTTTTTCCAGCTCCTAATATCCTTCTGGAGGTATGGTGACCAGGACTGTTCACAGTATTCCAGATGGGGCCTCACCATAGATTTATAAAGAGGCAAAATGACACTTGTTGACTTATTATCTATACCCTTCCTAATGATCCCTAGCATTGAGTTTGCTTTTTTCACTGCTGAGCAGTGGTGGGCATCAGCAGGTTCGCACCAGTTCGCCAGGACCGGTAGCAGAAATTCTGGCTGGCCCTGCCCATCCAAGTTTTGAAATAAAGTAGTCCTAATTCAGGTGCAACGCAGGGCTTTTCCCCTGGCTACGGCCACCATACCACACCCACAGTGTGGTAGTAAAAATTTTTGGAGCCCACCACTGCTGCTGAGGCACACTGGGTTGACACCTTCATTGAGCTGTCCACCAGGACACCAAGGTCCCTTTCCTGGTTTGTCGCAGAGAGTTCAGACCACATCAGTTTATAAATGTAATTGGGGGGTTTTGCCCCCAACATGCATCACTCTGCACTTACTAGTGTTGAAGCTCATTTGCCACAGTTTTGCCCACTCCCCCAGTGTCAAGAGATCCCTCTGGAGCTCCTCACAATCTCTCACAGTTTTCACTACCCTGTATAATTTAGTGTCATCAGCAAATTTGGCTACCTTGCTATTTACTCCTATTTCTAGATCATTTATGAAGAGGTTGAAAAGCAGGGGTCCCAGTACTGAACCTTGGGGGACCCCACTCTTTACTTCCCTCCACTTGGAGAAGTGTCCATTTAGTGCTACCCTCTGTTTCCTGTCCCTTATCCAGTTGCTGATCCAGGACAAGACCTGTCCCTTTATTCCAGCAATGATAGGGACAGTGGTAGCAACCCAAAAAGGTTACAAAAAATATCTGTGATTGACATTAATAAGATAACGATAGAGCAGCTGCAGAGAGTAGCACTACTAGGTACCAGCTACATTATCAGGTGATACCTCTCTGATTCTTAGGTCCTGGACTAGGATCCAAGCAGCAGGGTTCCAAAACTCCAGTCTAAACATTGGATGGACCATGTATACCGTTAATGATGATGTGCTACCATGTTGATTGTAATCACATAGCATCCAGTCAATTCTGATCCATGGTGACCCTTTCCAGGGTTTCTTGGCAGAGAATACACATAAATGGTTAAATATTCCTTTCTTCTGGGGCTAACCTGAAACAAATGAAACATACAGCCTGGCTCTTCTTCTAGGAGGCACAGTGGGGAATTGAACTCCCAACCTCTGGCTTCATAGCCAGATACCTAAACAGTCACTAAGTTATCCAGCCAGCTAATCTATACACATGAATAATTAGACTTACTTTGTATCAGTCTATATTTACTATAGAATGACACATTGCTCGAACTTTCTGCAAAATGTGGAGAATTCAGGAATGGATCAAAACAGAGGAGAAAGGAAAATGTTGTGTAACATCTCTTAGTGATAACCTGGCAAATAGAACAGTGATATTTTGGGGGCAGGGGAGCTTATTTGATGTGAAGGGGGAAAACCTTCAGCTACTGTTTTTGTATGCCTATCATTTTGAATTATATCACATTTTCAGCCATCAATCCCGTTGAACAAAGCAAAACCCAAGATTAAAGCATGCAGCACATTTGCTAACTAGTGTGTGATTTTGGTTTACAATGCAGGGAGATCGTGGCTTTGAAGGGCCAAAGGGACCTCGGGGCCAACCAGGCATTGGCATCAAGGGTGAAAAGGTGAGCAGTTAATATGCCAGGTTTTTTTTACAAAGTCTATACAAACTTGAAAGTCCTGTGACTAATACTTGCCACAAAGGGTGTAATGAAGCAAAATTAAGATATTTTTCCAATGAGTCTAGAACAATACTGTAGTTTGTGGATAGATTTATGTCCAATAAACGTCCCAAAGCCTCTTTTAACATCTTTTCAGAATAAAGTATAAGATGAAATAAGAAGTGATGGGTTCTGTGGGAAAGTTAACTTCTTAAAAGTAAAAACTAACACAGAGACTGTACATGTTCTTTATTGCAACTGCATTTAAATGTCTCCTCAGAAAACATAAAATAAATTTGTCAGCTCATCTAATACTGAACCTACACCAGACCAGCGGCTTCAAGGAGCTGTACTGAATTGCGCCCAATTAGGATTCATGATTTATAAAGCCATATATTTGTATGTAGTGGTAAGCAACTATATTTTGATTTATCAGGGTGAAATTGGCCCACCTGGTTTGCCAGGGCCTATTGGATTACCTGGTGTTGGAATTCAGGGAGAGAAGGTGAGTCTGGATGAAAGTAGATTTATTTATGTATTTAAATGGCTTATACCATACCATTTTGAGGGCATTCTTTCTTCAATATAAGTATTCTGATATATTTTGTAGGGCGTAGAGGGCCCGAAAGGACCACCAGGGCCAAGAGGACCACCTGGACAAGGGTTACCTGGACCAAAGGTGAGCAGCTCAAATGAAACAGATCTAGGACTGCTTGATTTTAATATTTAAATAAAGTCATCAAAAGATATATTGGTTTTATTTCAATGTTCTAAAGCAGTTATGAGGAAACTGTAGGGTTGCCATAATCTAGTGCAGGAGTTCTCAACCTTTTTAAGATGGAGGCCAGGTCACACTCCTCAATCAGTTTAGGGGACCAGATGGCCATTTTGCCCTTCCTACACCACATGGCACTTCCTGGTATGATGGAGGTGGTGGAGGGCCACATGAAACAGTGCCATGGGTCACATCCGGCCCGTAGGCCACAGGTTGAGAATCCCTGATCTAGTGTTCCAAATCCAGATATCCAAATTTGCATATTATACAAATTGGGTTGTATTGCATTAGTATAATATGTGACATTGAAGTTGTGTAAATTTAATACATTTGTTATTTAATCATTTCTCTATCAGTTTGTTTAATGCTTGACATCATTTGTATAGTAGCCACTGATCCGAGAGAGCCAATACAGTGTAATGGCTGGGGTGTTGGACATGGAATAGGGTATACCAGCTTCCAATTCTAGCTTTGTTATAATGGATACTTGGTGTGCTGGTGGCAATAAGGACCTCTCAACCAAACCTAGCTCATAGGGTTGAGGGGTGAGGAGAGGTAAAATAGGGAGATGAAAACCATGCAATGTAACCAATATACAATGCTGGTGCAAAGAAATAACAAAATCTTGCCAGAAATAGGGAGCTCTTACAATTCCTTAAAGCATCACTAATTAGTTCTGTAATTCGTCTTTCCCCCCCAATCCATAAACCATTAATTAGAGTTTACTGTTATGTCCAAACCAGCTATTGAATAATTATTTTTAGATTTCTCTGTAGCAGTGGTGGCGAACCTATGGCACACGTGCCAGAGGTGACACTCGGAGCCCTCTCTGGGCACCCATGCAGTCACCCCAGCACAGAGTTTGCCCCACCCCTCTGCCTAGCAGCCCAATAGGAGCGCTTCCTCCGTGCCCCAGCACAGAGTTCGTCCCGCCCTTCTGCCCAGCAAGCCAATGGGAGTGCTTCCTCCTCCCCCCAGCACAGAGTTCATCCCGCCCCTCTGCCAAGCAGCCCAATGAGAGCGTTTCCTTCCTCCCTTTTTGCTGTGTTGGCACTTTGCGATAAATAAGTGGGTTTTGGGTTGCAATTTGGGCACTCAGTCTCTAAAAGGTTCGCCATAACTGCTCTATAGAGTTTTGCTAAATACATGATTGATAAAATGAAGCTGCATGTATTGACATTGTTGTCATAGCCTTGTAGATTTTTTAAAATGCAATAAAATAAATATATTTAAAATAAAATATATTTATATAAATATATTCAAAATAAATATATATTTAATATATATATATATATATTAAAACTCACAATGAAATATTCATAGTTGTTGCATTGCTTACTCTTTTCATTGTTATGCTGTTTAAGGGTGATCAAGGTTTACCAGGAGAAACTGGAGCACCAGGAGAGAGGGGTCTTGGAGAACCTGGCACAAAAGTAAGACTTCTGAAAGTTGTATGCTAAATATATTTATAAACATAATCTTTCCTATGGTAAAATCATATTTCATCTACTGTATTTTTCTATACAAAAGGTGAATAACTTGTAGGAAACTATTCCCATTGAATTGCTGATAGATAACTCATTTATCAATCCATCATTGTTGGGAGGCATCTGTGCAACAAAAAGCGCTATCAGCTTCAATGGCATGGGTGGAATCTGAATTCAAGTCCCCTTCCCTTCATTTCACTTTTCTCCATTCTCATCTGCTAGTCCAAGACACACAATGAGCGATTTGAGAGGAATTGACAACGGTGCCCTCCTCTTTAGTGTGATGTAGGGGTACACAGAAAGAGCCACATCGAATACTGTGGTATTTTTGAACCACAATCAGGCACACCCTGGTAATGGGATATCTCACCAAATGGTGCCTTTGTTTTGGCAGTTTCACATCTGGCCTAGACACAAAAGAAGAAGAAGAAGCATGATGTACGTCATTCTTCATCCAGTGTCAGGGATTTTGTAATCAGCTTGGATTTTATCACCAATACTCTTATGGATGTTGACACACTTAAAGTGTCAGCTATGTTGGAAGAAATGAAAATAAATAATTGAAGAGTATTTGGAAGTACAGTAGCTGCACAAGAGCTTTGTATTTTTATATTTAGTTGTTGTTACAGTGGATAGTATCAGCAAATGAATGAATTTTTGTTTAAGACACTAAGCCATCTAGAGCGGGCTTACTCAATGTGTTCCCCTCCAGTTGATTTTGACTGAAGTTCCCACCAATCCTGAATTTCCAGATGCCTAAAAAACATCTGGAACTCACTAGGTTGAAAACAGTTGTTCCAAAGTCATAATTTGTGAGGCCATATTTCTGAGGAGTGGGGTTAATCTGGCATCATGTGTTTGTTTGTTTGTTTAATGTATTAAGCTTGTATATTACCCATCTGGGAACTTCGCCCACTTAGTGTTAGATGAGTGTTAGACAGATAAATCCAGAAAAGAAGCGTAAGAAAGCAAAGTGGTTGTCTGAGGAAACTCTCAAGATAGCAGAGGAAAGAAGGAATGCAAAGGCAAAGGAGAAACGAAAAAATACAATCACTTGAATACAGAATTTCAAAGAAAAGCAAGGAGAGACAAGGAAACCTACCTAAATGAACAGTGCAAAGAAATAGAGGAAAACAACACAAAAGGCAGGACTAGAGACCTCTTCAAAAAATTGGGGAAATTAAGGAAACTTTCAAAGCAAAAATGACCACGATAAGGGAAAAAGAAGACGGCAAGGAGTTAGCTAATGCAGAAGAGATTAAGAAAAATGGAAAGAGTACACAGAGGAACTATATAAAAAGGACCTCAACACCCTTAGTAATCACAAAGATGAGAACATTGAATTTGAGCCAGACATCCTAGAGAGTGAGGTCAGAAAGGCACTAAAAAGCACTGCAAACAACAAAGCCAGTGGAGATGATGGTATCTCAATTGAATTTTTCAAAGCCATAAAAGATGATGGAATCAAATTATTGCATTCTATATGTCAGCAGATTTGAAAAACAGAAAAGTAGAGACATTACATTGCAAACAAAAATTCGCATAGTCAAAGCAATGGTATTCCTGGTGGTAATGTATAGTTGTGAGAGTTGGACCATTAGGAAAGCTGAGTGCAGAAGAATAGATGCCTTTGAAATGTAGTTTGGACACATTTTGAGTTTAGAGAGTCCCCTGGACAGCGAGGAGAACAAATAGGTCTGTCTTAGAACAAATCAACCCTGACTGCTCATTGGAAGGTCAAATAATAAAGATGAAGCTAAAGTACTTTGGACATCAAATGAGAAGAAAGGATTCACTTGAGAAGACCTTGATGCTGGAAAAGGTGGAGGGCAAAAGAAGAAGGGGGCGACCAAAGATGAGATGGCTGGATGGTATTGTAGATGCAATGGGCACAGAGTTGGGTGGGTTGAGGAGGATGGTGGAGGACAGAGGTGCCTGGAGGTCAATGGTCCATAGGGTCGCAAAGGGTCAGAATTGACTGTGCGACTGAACAACAAAAAGGAATTGCTTTGCTATTTCACATTTCAGTAGGGGATGGATATACACCTCATTCTTGCTGGATTATGGCTAATACCTAGGTATATTTTGCATTTTTCATTTGCATTAGGGGGAACCAGGTTCTTCAGGGCTGGCAGGCCTACCTGGCCTTCCAGGAGAAGATGGAGCACCTGGACAAAAGGTTTGGTTTCTGGTCTTCGGGCTTATCTGCTGCTTAAATTGGCAGAATGACTTCAAAGTGCCATCTGGGAAATTTTCTGGGGCAGGAAATTGCCTGGAAATTTTGGGCTAGCTTCATCTATACTCAGAGATGACTTACAATGTGCTATAAGAGGCTGGGTTTCAATCTGCATATAAAATCACACCTATGCGGCCTTGACTAAAGGCCCACACAATCAAGGTTGGGATATAGATAGGGCTCCTGTTTTATGCTTATACTGTATGGTTGGTAGTAATGAAGGTAGTAATGAATATATGGGTCTGTGATGGCTTAATTAATGGTTAGGATGCTAAACTCGACAACTGGAATGTTGGCACATCAGCAGTTCGAGCCCCAAGTGCTGCATAACAGAGTGAGCTCATGTTTCTGTCCCAGTTCCTGCCAGCTTAGCAGTTTGAAAGCAAGCAACTCAAAGTAGATAAATAGATACAGCTTTGACAGGAAAAGTAACAGTGCTCCATGCGGTCTGACATGGCCACAGAAATGTCTGCAGGTGCAGACAGTGCTGGCTATTTGGCTGCAAATGGAGATGATCACCAAACGATTGGCCTTGGACCTTTGTTAGTAAAGGTCCTTTACCTTTACTATTAATGAAGGCAGTCAGCAGTATAATGTTCTTGCACAGAATTGACATTCTAATTTGCATAATATTTCCCATGAGGTGAGTCAAGAGGGGGGTTAATCTACTACCTTTTAATTAAATATTTAAAGGTTGTTGCCCTATTCCTCCATGATAATGAGATACAAATCCATGTGTAACATATATGTTTTTACATCTACATGCATTCCAGTATGTCACAATGTAGGTACTGTATGTGCAACACCATTTACACAGCACTACAGAAACAGGATCTTATTGTAATCCTTGTGGCGACCAAGTAAGGAAGAGCAGCTTTATTATCCAAAATTACAGATGAGAGGTTGAAGCTGAGGGAACATATAACTTTCCTTAAATGTGTCTAATAAGTTCATGTGGGAAGAGGGACCTCAAAGAGGAATTTTATAAATACAGTACATCTAAGCCACAGTAGTAGAAGCAAATTCAAACTGAAGGATATATAAAAATATTTTTCTAATAAAGGTTACCAATTAGGTTATCTTTCCTTTTTGTAGACTTTCCCATGAAAGGATCACTCACACTTTTAAAAGTTTTTAACTAGATTTTTAATTGGTGTGGGTGGGAAGTAGTTTTTCAGTGTTTTTAGGAATTTTAAGGGTTTCTATAGTTTAAACGTTGGGGATTTTATGTACGCCGCCCAGAGTCGCATGTCGATTGGGGCGGCTATACAAATTGAATAAATAAATAAATAAATATAATATAATATATATACACAACTATCTATATTTTACAGGGAGAACATGGGCTACCTGGCCTCCGAGGTCCAGAAGGCATTCCTGGGATTGGGATACAGGGAGAAAAGGCAAGAATGTGTTTATTAATTTACTGTGGAATTGTTATGAGAAAGCAAGGTCTAGCTAAACATTTTAACTGTGTCACAGGTGGGGTTTAACTAACAGGTGGTGATGGTAATTCAGAATGAGTGTGCAAAGGGAGATGCAATAGGCAAGAACATTCCCATTCATGCCAGCCTAGTCTCTTTTTCCTGAGGTGGGTTATGAGTCTAAGATTAAGCTAGGTGTAAAACTAAGAAGGAAAATGCCAAGATGAAAGACATGGCACTTTCAGTTTCTCTCTCTGGATTTACCTCATACATGGCAAACATCACAACTACATAGCAAAGACACACCTTTACAGGTGCAATTGCTAATGAAGCCCACAGTTATCTTTATTTAGAGAGAATTTGAGACTACTCGGATTGTGGGTTAAAGCATACCTGTTCAAGTTTTGGATTTGGAAATAAGGGAAATTTTCCGGCAAATACGGGATACTTGACAGCTATGCTTATCCTGTGCTGCCCTCCAATGGTGGCAACAGGGCATTGTAGTCTAATTAATAAGGGATGATGGCGGGAAAGAGGGTAAAATAAGGGGTTTTCCCGGCCAATACTTGACAGCTGTGGGTTAAAGAGGCAAAAAAATCACTATATTAGCATGGCAGGAGACATGAAGTGGTAGGAGGTATTTATGCAAGCATTTAAAACAGGGGTGCCCAAACTATGGCCCAGGGGCCGGATCTGGCCCCTGACACATTTCATGCAGTCCACACCACCCTTGTCACTCCCAGAAGCAAGAAGTAAAACGCACCCGTATGAGCATGTTTTACTTCCGCTTCTGGGAGTGATGAGGGTGGCACCGGCTGGATGAACTGGTGTTGGGGGCTGGATCTTGCCCCCGGGTCATAGTTTGGCCACCCGTTGTGTATGGAAACACTATATCTTTAAGAATGAATGTAACCACTTTGATGTAAGAATGTAACCTTGTAATGAACACAATGTTTCTCAGCTGCAATGGAACGCGAGCTAGCTACCCATAGAGGGCAGCTGCGAGCGTTCAGCTCACATGGTACAAATTCCGCAATTACTGTCAGCTGCGGGAACATTCCTGCCACGGCTACACCTGGTGAAGAAGGGTGTGACTCAGGATGACGTCACGCAGGTGGTGGCCAATGGGCTACCGTGCATCCATATTCAAATGTGTTGTTGCTGTATAAAAGGAGCTGTACCTCCGCCATTACCACATGTTCAGATTGTATGCCCTCCAATAAAGATGTGTTTGGCCTCATAGCTGCTGCCTACTGCGTATCAATCTGCAAACATCAAAGTGGCAACAAAGGTGGGATAATGGCATCCCACAAAATCAAGTCATACCCATTTGACATCAGTGATCCCGAACAATGGGAGCTGTACGAATGCCAGTTCCGGCATGCGATGAACGCTGCCTGCATCAAAGACGAAGGGAAGATGCATTTGCATTTCCTGGCCCAGATCGGGCCGGCGACGTTGCGCCTCCTGATAAACCTGCTGGCACCCAGGAAGTTCGTCGTGGTTCCAATTGACCGCCTCCTGACGACATTGCGGGAGCATTTCCAGCCGACCGTCTCAATCTTCCCGGCCCGGGCCACGTTCGAGAGGCGAGACCAACACCCGGGCAAATCCATGTCTGCCTACGCGGCAGCCCTCAGGGTAGCGGCTGCCACCTGCCAGTGGGAAGATCTGGAGATATCTCTGAGGGACCGTATGCTGTGCGGCCTGCGGGACGAGGAGGTCCAACGGAAACTGATGACCCGGGACCACCGCCTGACCTTCCACGAGTTCCTTTAGGAGGCTTAGGCATCTGAGGCAGTGAGGAGCAGAGTCAAAATATTCAAGGCTAGACCTGCTGCACTCGAGGGGGCCAAGCCCTCGGTCCAAGCTGCCTGGTGTGCGCCCTGGCCTCCTGCCAGCCCCCATCGTCGTCAAAGTCGCCTGTGGCAGTGGTTCCTGCTCCAGCAAGGACGACAACGTGCAAAGGATCAAGAGGCAAGTGGTGAAGAGCCGCACCAGCGACAAAGGAGACCGCCGGTGCGACGGTTGCGGGGCGGCTCACAACCGGAAGAAATGCCCTTTCCGAAAGGCTGAGTGCCACAACTGTGGGCGGTGAGGCCACATCGCCAAGGTGTGTAGGCAACAGCGAATGGAGGACAAGGGCCCAGCAGAACAACCCCAACAGAAGGCGGCCGGGATCGGAAAGGTCTCAGATGACGACGCGCCGGCAGTGAACTGCGTGTCCCTGGAGCACCAGCGGTTTTTTGTTGAGGTACTGTTACAAGGGGTCCCGGTTAGGATGGAAATAGACTCGGGGTCGTCCTACTCCATCCTTTCACAGAAAGAGTTCCTGTGCATTCCCCCAAACGTGCTGCCCAAGCTAAGGGCCTTGAAGACGAACTTGCGGGACGTACAGGGTTATGGGATCCCGGTGTTGGGGGTGGGTAACTTCATGGTGAAGTTTAAATGGTTCACGGAGAAACTGCCCCTAGTAGTTCTTAAACAAGGGTCTTGTTGCCTCCTGGGGACTCAGTGCCCCCCCCCCCGGAATCGAACTGTCTGGCATAAATGCCACATGAGACCCAACACGAGATGTGTGTGATGCACACCCGGTGGTTTTTGAAAAGGGGCTCGGGAAGTACAGGGGGGCCCCAGTTTCGTTTGACCTGGACCCAGAAATCCGACCCGTCCAGTTCAAGCCAAGAAGAGTTCCCTTCGCCCTCAAGGACAAGATTGAGGTGAATTGGACAAATTGGTGGGTCAGGGGATTTTGGTTCCAGTGGATTCTGTGGAGTGGGAAACTCCGATTGTTACAGCATTGAAATCTAACGGGGAGGTTTGGATTTGTGCTGATTATAAGTGTACGATTAACAAGGCCATTCGGCCCAATGCATATCCGGTGCCGGTAGTTAGCCACTTTACACGGGGGTAAATGTTTTGCTAAGCTAGATCTGGCACAGGCGTACCAGCAGCTCACTGTAACTCCAGCTGCCGCTGCTGCGCAAACCATCATCATGCACAAAGGTGCATTCAAGGTAATGCACCTACAGTTAGGCATAAATTCAGCCCCTGGGATTTTCCAGTCCCTCGTGGAGCACCTTTTAAAGGGCCTCCCAGGTGTTCTCCTCTACTTCGACGATGTTTTGATAACTGGGGAGAGCGAATCAGAACTAGCAAAAAGGCTAGACAAGGTATTAACAGTATTCGAGAGAGCGGGACTTGGATTGAGGAGGGACAAATGTGTGTTTTTTGCGAGGGAGGTTGAGTTCCTTGGGTTCAGGATAACCCCCGATGGTGTTAAGCCCTCTGAGTCAAAGGTTGCGGCTGTTCAAAATGCCCCTCGCCCCACCACGAAACTGGAGCTGCAGTCATTTCTAGGGCTCCTAAATTTTTACTATTCCTTCTTGCCAAGGAAAGCATCTGTCGTGGAGCCACTGCACAAATTACTGAAGAAAGACGTGGTTTGGCGGTGGGGAGATAGCCAGGAAAAGGCTTTCAAAGAGCTCAAGTGGCTCCTGTCCTCAGAAGCCGTTCTGACCCATTTCGACCCAAGGAAACCTGTAGTCTTGGTCTGTAATGCCTCACCAGTGGGGGTGGGGGCCGTGCTGTGCCAAATGTTGGGAAATGGACGGGAAGCTCCGGTTGCCTTTTACTCCAAGTCACTTTCAAAGGCAGAGCGCAATTACGTGCAAACAGATAGAGAAGCCCTTGGCATAATCGCGGGAACAAAGAAGTTCCATGATTTCCTGTAGGGTCGACAGTTCACCATTGTGACCGACCACAAGCCTCTTTTGGGTATTTTCACCACAGGCAAGCCCACACCACAGATTCTGTCCTCCAGATTGCTACGATGGGCCATCTTCCTCAATGCCTACCAGTATGCACTGGCCCACCGCCCAGGCAAGGAGATCTCCCACGTGGATGCGCTTTCCCGGTCCCCCCTCCCCCAGCTGGGGGACCCCGAATTCGAGGTAGAACAGGATCACCAGGTCCTGCTGATCGAGTCTCTCGACTCACCCCCCACAGGACCCGCAGACCTCGCCACAGCAGCGGACAAAGCTCTGTCCCTAGTCAGTTCCTTGGTTAAGAAAGGGTGGCCCACGACTCTCCCTGCGGAGTTCAAAGCATTTTTCAAACCGAGGGTTGAACTCTCCATAGAGAGGGGCTGCCTCCTCTGGGGCCAACGGATGGTCATTCCCGAAAAGCTATGACCGAAAGTGCTCAAGCTACTGCATACCAGCCACCCGGGGATCGTACGCTCTAAGGCTCTGGCCAGAAGCTATTTCTGGTGGCCCAAAATAGACGCTGATATAGAGCACATAGTGGGCACTTGCGAGAGTTGCCAGAGCTCTCGACCCGAGGAGTCCCGGCTTCCCCACAGAGCATGGGACACGGCCCGCACATCAACTTCGCTGGCCCATTCCGGGGCTCCCTTTTTCTGTTGATAGTAGATTCGTACTCCAAGTGGTTGGAGGTCATTCCAATGTCCAACACCTCATCAGCCGCAACAATTAAGCAGTTGCGCAGGGTGTTTAGTTGCTTTGGGTTACCTGATGTGCTGGTCTCCGATAACGCCAGTAACTTCACGTCTGCCGAATTCAAGGCGTTCATCGAGAGGAATGCCATTCAGCACATCACTTCTGCCCCATTCCACTGCACCACCAATGGTCAGGTAGAATGTCAGGTGCAGACTACAAAAGATGCACTGTGGTGAATGGGCCCCGGGGATTTGAACCTACAACTGTGCCAGTTTCTAATCTGCAATAGGGCAACTCCCCTGGCATCCAGGCTCTCACCTGCAGAGCTCCTCATGCGTAGGAAACCCATAACACTCTTTGATCGGTTGGATCCGACCAGGGTGGAGGATGAGGGGAGGAATATAGAAATAGGGAGCACCAAACGTTTTGCAGTAGGGGAACTGGTGCATTGTAGAAATTATGCGACCTCGGGACCAACATGGGTTCCAGGAGTGGTAATTGAGCAAACAGTGCCGGTGTCATACAGTGTAGAAACCAGTACAGGTCTGCTGTGGAGGAGACACGCCAACCAACTCAGGCGTCGGGTCACCAGTAGCCAAGGGGAGGAGAGCCAACAAGAAGAGTCAACGTTAGGGTCCTCCCCCACCCGTTTATCCCAAGGGGGAGACACAGAGTACCCCTCGAGTACAAACCCGTATCCTTTGGACACGCAAGAGGGGGTTGAGACCGATGATTTGGCGGATGAGTTAGACTTTGATTTCCAGTACCAGGGGGGTGTTGCGGAGTGGTCCCCCACCCGTCCGAGCAAGAAGATGGGTTTCTGTTCAGCCCCTGTTAGTACTCCCAGTTCTTTTGTTTTTGAGTTCATGCCCTCGCGGTGCCCAATGGGCTACCGTGCATCCATATTCAAATGTGTTGTTGCTGTATAAAAGGAGCTGTACCTCCGCCATTACCACATGTTCAGATTGTATACCCTTCAATAAAGATGTGTTTGGCCTCATAGCTGCTGCCTACTGCGTATCAATCTGCAAAAATCAAAACCCCTGAACCATGTGACCGGCCCACACCCCCGATGTAAAACATGACAGCCTAGCACTGGTAATGGTACATCTGTGCATGCGTACGTTTTTTTCACCTACTTACATTTTCTAAGCTTTCAGCTACTGCTTTTACTTTTCAGCAGGTCCATGGCTCAACTGTCACTGTCCACAGCAACATTTCCTCTTTGCCCATGGCAATGTAACTTTTTGTTTTATTATTTATTCGACATATACCCCGCCCATCTCTACTATCTATGGACAAGAGAGATAGCCCTTCAAAAAGAGAGATAGTCCTTGCAATCAAGACATTTCATTTTAACCAACCAAATTGAGGGACTATTGCCACATTGACCAAATAATTATTTTTCTTTCAAAAAATACAAGCTGAATAACGTGGATAAACTTTATTTCCAAGGAGTGTATTTCTAGTGCTTTCCAGCTACAACACAACTTTGTCCAATCAATCAACACAAATATACACACATGAAAATATTTTAATTTTTAAACTAAAATTCACTAGAGTCAAAATTTTGTAGTTATCCATTATTTAAAAATATGGATTTAAAATAATTAAATTTCCCTTTGGCTCTGTAGCATACTACATTAATTCAGAGCACTGTATTTAGAGGTTTAATTTCAGTTTTCTTTTTCATTCCTCCATCAGTGTGGCACTGGCACAGTGTCTTGGTGATAGTTTCTATCCTCAAGTTGAAACACCTTTTGCATAAATTATAAGATGGCGGTTTTACCATTTTTTAAAATCCATAAATATTTTCTGCAGGGTGATCAGGGCCAAAGGGGTCCACGTGGATTATCAGGACCAACTGGAGTTGCTGGACCTGCTGGAGCTAAGGTATCGTTATTTTATTGTTCATTTTTACCATGTCTAGTGTCAGAAATTGGTACACTTGGGTACACTGACTACAGCCAAACGAGACATGAGCTTTTCCCCTTGTCCTGTTGTCATTTTTCAGTGGCTATCTTCATTAGAACCTTTCTTCCCTTGGCTATCAGAAAGTAGGTTTGTGCAGGCACACACAGACAGGTGTGTAATTCTGATCAGGACTATAGCAATTAAAAGCCACTTTTCCCCATCTCCACACCACAGTCTTGACTTGGCTTGAGGTGGGTGGGAGCAGCACCAGTTCTTTATTTTTAAGACCTCAGTTGTGCAAGGACAACTATGACAAAATTGTTTAGTTTGACCACTGTGACAGATGGTGGCAGGGAAGGAGTGAAGGGAAGGTGTCAAGGCAAAGTAGAAGGGTGTGGGGGCCTCAGCTTTACGGGTACCATAGCTTTCTACAATCTGGTGCCCTCCAAGTATGTTAGAACACCTATGTCCTCAACCATCGTGACTATTGGCTGGTTGGGGGTGATCATGGGACTTTATATATATATATATATATATATATATATATATATATATATATATATATATATATATATATATATATATATATATATATATATATATATATATATATATATATATATATATATATATATATATATATATATATATATATATATATATATATATATATATATATATATGTGTGTGTGTGTGTGTGTGTGTGTGTGTGTGTGTGTGTGTGTGTGTGTGTGTGTGTATATGTGTATATATTGATACTGGCGATGTGTGTGTGTGTGTGTGTGTGTGTGACATTGTTGTCCATCCTGAAAAACTATTCACCCACCCATATTTAGAATACTGGCTACAGCCCTGAACATGTCACATTGTCCTTTAGGTCTACTTGGCTATTAGGCTGGAAGGGTTACTGTCATACCATTCCAGAAAGCAAGCCGTGGTTTTTCCTTTTCACTATGTTATTGGTTTGTTTGTTTTCATATTTTAAATGTTAGCGTTGTTACTATTGTATCATTGAAAACTGTAAGAACATAGTGGCTTGTTCATGCAGGAAAATCCAATCTCTTCTCACTATTTGTAGCAGAAGGAATAATAGATACTATACTAGCATATTTTGCCCGGCAGTGCCGGGCTTTTTAAAATTGTGTTGGATACTAAAGGGTTTTTTTTTTCTTGAACCAATGGTGCTGGGCTGTTTTCAATGGTGGTGTAAGGTTTTTTGATTTTGTGGCTTCAAGGCGCTTCGTCCGCCTGCGGCGGACTTGCGCTCCCAGTGGTTTTTTTGGGGGGGTTTTTTGGGGGGGTTTGGGGGGGGTGCTGGCTTCCTCAGTGCCGGGCTCCTTAATTTGGTTTTGGAACGTTTTTTTTTTGTTTATGCAATTTTTTTAAAAAAATTATTTTATTTTATTTTATTTAATATTATTTAGTTTAAAATTTAATTTTGTTTTTTAAAATGTTTATTTTTACGCATTTTTTTGTTTTGGTTTTTTGGAGTGAAAAGTGATTTCTTTTTTGGTAATTTTTGAGATTAGTGTGTTTATTTTTGAATGTTTTTCTAATTTATTTGATTAATTTTGGAATTAATCTTATTATTTTTAATATTTTTGAATGTTTTTTCTCTTTTGGCCTCTGGGTGGGGGTGGTGAGCTTTTGTGCCTCTCTTTGCAATTGTTCTCTTCTGTCCTCTGGGTGTCGCTTCCGGTAAGTTTCCTCTTTCTCATTTGAGTTCCGGTTCTCATAGAAGGAAGACGTCTTTTGGTAAGTTCTCTGGGGGGGGTTTGTGGGGTGGGTGGGTGGGATGTTTTTTTTCGGGGGTGTCTGTGTGTTTTTTTTCTTTGGTTTGTGTTTGTGTTTTTATTTTTTCAGTGGGGGGGTGGCTTTCTTTCCCGCGGGCCATGCTGGCTGGCCCGTGGGAAGGAAGGGCAATTGCGGGGAGGCTTTTTTTCCCACAGAACATGCTGGCTGGCCCGTGGGAAGGAACGGCATTGGCAGGGTGGTGGTGCTTTCTTTTCCACGGGCCATACTGGCTGGCCCATGGGAAGGAAGGGCAGCGGCGGTGGGGGGTTTCATTTTTTCCCCACGGGCCATACTGGCTGGCCCATGGGGAAGAAGGGCAGTTGCGGGGGGGGGTTGTTTGTATTTTTTGCGCGCCGGCTGGCCCTTCGAATGGAAGGGCAGCAGCGGCCGGGGGTTTACTTTTTTTTCCCCACGGGCCATACTGGCTGGCCCGTGGTGAAGAAGGGCAGTTGCGGGGTGTTGTTGGTTTTTTTTACTTGTGTTTTTCGCGTGCCGGCTGGCCCTTTGAATGGAAGGGCAGCGGCGGCGGGGGGGGTGTTCTTTTTTTCCCCACAGGCTATGCTGGCTCGCCCGTGGGGAAGAATGGCAGCGGCGGCGGGTGTTTTTTTTAACTTTTATTTTTCGCACGCCGGCCGCCTCAGCGTTCTGCGCACTAATGGCGCGCAGGACGCTGGGGCTTGTAGTTTTGGCTGTGCGTGTTTGCTTTCTGTGGCAGTTTTTCTCTTGCGGCTTTTTTTTGATTGGCCGCAGCGCGCTTCCAAACGTTCCTTTTGCCGCGCCGCTCAGCCTGATTGGCTCTGGCGCGGCGCAGTGAAAGGAACTTTGGGAATTGAAGTTCCCTTTTTTTGTTTGCGACTGGGAGGCTCCTGCCCTCGGGTCGAAAATTTCAACCCGACAGTTACCTGCGAACCCCGTTCGGGCGAGTGAACGGAGGCTCGGACGGGGCTAGTGGGGCCTGGTGCAACATCCTTTGTCACATTCAAATGGTTAATGCACCATTTTATAGGTATAGATTAGCAACATTAACATATGAAATAACATGCTAACAAATTAAGTAAACGTTCCCCTTACACCAAATACTATGATACCCGGCAAACACCAAGATGCTTCTTGACACTAAAATATTGGTAGTTAAGGAAACCACTTGAACTTCCTTTACATATTCTTGTATACTAGATAGCGTAGATCAGTGGTTTCCAATGCCGGGCCCACGCCCCACAGGGGTTCTTCAATTCCCAGAAGCCTAAGTCAGTACATTGGGTGATCAGTGCTTTGGAGAATTGACTTAGGATTCTGGGAACTGAAGTCCAAAAAACAAGTGTTGAGAAACAGTGGCCTAGATAGAATGAGGGTTGAAGTAGGTTTGGTAGCTGGCTAAGACCATCAGGGACTCAAATATACCCTCCTATAAACTCCTAGACCTGGGTTTTTATTTAAAAAGAAACACTGTCTCAGAAAGTCCCCTTGCACGCTCTCTTGGGCACAGGAGGCATTTTTGGAATATTTGGGGGCTCCAGTATGCCACTTACACCCATTTTCGTTAAACTTATTTTTAAAACTTTTAAAAGTTTTACATGAATTAGACAGCTGTAAAATGCAGCGTTTCTCTTCAAAGAATTTGATTTATTTTAGTAAAACTTTGATTACATGTTTTTTTAGTCGGGGGGGGGGCAGTTTTATTCCAATTTTCAGAGTTTCACCTGTACAACAGACAGTCTCTGAAAAAAGTTAACACCTGGCTAATGACTAATTCATCTTGCTGTTATCTATGGGTGAAAAACACCATTGTTTTGTTTCTTGTGATAGGGTGAACCTGGCGCACCAGGGCGTCTTGGAATGCCAGGTCTTCCCGGACGAGCCATAATGGGACCAAAGGTAACAGCTGTTATTTCTCTCACTGTTATAATTTTCACCACATCTACCTAAACATTCACTGGATGTTATGATGAGGTTAATGGAAGTTGCTGTTACAAACACTTCTTTTAGATAATTATATAATATTAGAAAGGGTGGAACCTGAGACACATTAGAACGTCAGATATTACAGAAATCTTACTTGGAATTCTTTTAAAGTAGGAAATATTATTGATACTGAGCTTAAGTCACCATGCAAAAACACATGCACCCATTTATGTATATATGGTTTGAAAGCGAGAAGTTGCAAGTAGATAAATAGGTACCACTTCGGCAGGAAAAGTAATAGCATTCCATGAGCTCCAGTGTCTAGTCATGCCTGCTACATCACCATGGAAAACTCTGCAGATACAAAGAGCACTGGCTCTTTGGCTGTAAATGGAGATGAGTGCTGCCTCCTAGAGTTAGGTATGACTGGCTGTTGATCAAGGGAGACTTTGACCTTGACCTGAAATGTGAAAACAACCACATCCACAGCATGAAATGAAAAACGATCATGATGTGTTTTGATGATTGGCATATGCCATGATGGCTAGTTTTCACCCTCATAGTCCCTGGGCCTCATCAGAATGGCCTAGTACGTAACCCATATAATGAGAAGGTGCTTGCAAAGCAGTCCCTTTCCTAATTCAGGAGTCCCTGAGGAAACATCAGATCTTGCTCCAAATCTCCTTGTAATAAGTTTTATAGCACTCCTGTCAACCACGGCTCCGGACAATCTGGGACCTGCACAGAACGGTTCTGCGCAAGTCACCTTCTACGCATGTGTAGAAGGCTTTTATGCTTGGGTAGAACCCTTTTACGCTTGCGTAGAACCCTTCTACACGTGTAGCCTTCTACGCATGCGTAGAAGGGTTCTACGCAATCGTAAAAGCCTTCTATGCATGCGTAGAAGGCGACTTGCGCAGAAGGGATGTGCAGTACCTCTTCCCCCCCCCCCCCCGCTGCCAAATTCCGGGGTTTTGGCAGCTCCAGGCGAGAAATGGCAAAAATCGGTGCCGAAAAATGGGAAATCCGGCCAATCCGGGAAGGTTGACAGGTATGGTTCATAGAGTTGTGGTCCTGGTTCATCCAGTTCTTAGCTCTTTTCTCTTTCTTCCCCAGTATTTGTCCTTATTTGACACTGTGTTGTATTTTTTGAACTGAAGGGTGATATTGGATCGCCTGGACCTCTTGGCCCAATTGGAGAACAGGGCATAGGGATTCCAGGAGCTAAGGTAATAACCCAAAACTCATTTAAAGTAGGAGAAGCAGGCTAACACACAATTGTAAATGGAATGTGCATGTTTTCTTTATTACAAAAAAGGGTGACCGAGGACATCCAGGACCACCTGGACCGTTTGGACCAAAGGGAGATGGATATCCAGGCCCTCCTGTAAGTCATCACAGATAGGTATCCACATCTGTATCTCACATGCTATTGCAGAAGGCTAGTCCCTACACTATAGTATGGTATTGAAGAGACCTGTAAAAGAAAACTTTCCTGTAAATTGTACCAGGTTTTAATGACTGCCAGTGAAAGACAAGCTAGATATTAAGGGGAATGGGTACTGACAAACCCATTTACCCTCTTCTAATGGATTTCCTGGCTTTCGAGCAAGGAAAACCTTTACCTTTACCTAATGGATTTCCTCAGAGATTAATCTCTTAACATTCAAACTTGCAAGTTAAGCCCGTGTACTCTTCTTTAAATAACAAATCACAAAAGAAAGAAAATCTAATGTAAAATAAAGGGTGTTTGGAGTAATACGGAGTGACGAATAGATGTCTTGACCCAGCTGAAGAAGCACTTTATCTAAGTGAATGCTAAACATATTGCCTAGTTAGACTCTCAGTTAGCAGACATGTTTATGCCTTAACACCAAGTTAAGCCAGGTCCAAATATAAGAAGAGCTTAAGTGGACTTTACTCTTGGGTGTCTTCAGTCTGTCCTTTCTCATTCTTCACTTAGAGGAATTAACTCCAAGCCAGCAGATCCCAACATTCTCTGAATAAGGGAACTCCCTTACTACTGAGTAATGGAAATGGGGCCTGAGTAACCTTCTTGCTTTCACCATGAAAATACTTATCCGCCCCCCGCACACACACACACAAGCACATCAGAGACTAACACAGCTACCATTTCAAAAAAAATTCCCCAAATATCCCATGTGTGTTATTTGACTGGAACAATCATTTCAGATAACCTCCTCAGGACTGTATTACAAACCCAAGTTCATTCCCATAAACCTGGGAATAGGATAAGATATCTGTGACATTATTTCCAGAACACAATCTTTTGAATTATGTACTGCTCTAATAAGAAGCCAGGACTGCAGTGGCTTAGTGGTTAAGACACTGAACTTGATGACTGGAAGGTTGTCAGGTCAGCAGTTCGAGGCCGGAGTACTGCATGACAGAGTGAGCGCCCGTCTCTGTCCCAGCTCCTGCCAACCTAGCAGTTTGAAAGCAAGAAATTACAAGTAGATAATTTGGTACCGCTTCGGTGGGTAAGTAACAGCATTCTGTCCACTCCGGTGTCTAGTCATGTCCATGGAAATGTCTGCAGACGCAGACAGCACTGGCTCTTTGGCTATAATTCAGGGGTTCCCAAACTTTTCATGTTGTGGGCCATTCAGGTGGTTCTTCCTCCTTCTGGTAGCGGCAAGGGTGACTGTGGGCTGAATGATTTGGCACCACAGGCCGAGTCCAGCCTGTAGGCCATAGTTTGGCTACCCTTGCTATAAATTAAGATGGGCACTGAACCTAGAGTCAGATACAACTGCTTTCGAGTAAGGGCAACCTTTACCTAATAAGAAGCCTGGGTTCCACATTATATCTAAGCAATTGATAATTAATCAATGTACATTCTATTCCTAGGGTCCTCCGGGTCTTCCAGGAGCTCCTGGAGAGCTAGGCCCTGAGGGAATTGGATTACCTGGACCAAAGGTACAAACTTGTAGTTTGAAATAAAAATATAAAAGTATAGTCTATGAACTGTTATAATGTGCACTATCGTATGCTTGAAAAAATTACAATACTTTAAAAAAAAACTATTCTCAGAATCTAAATGCTAAAATGGCTGCTCTTCAAAAACTTTCAACAAAAAATAGCAAAATTATCCAGCTCTGTATGTGGTAGAAAAACCCTTACAATCTGACACACACAAAAAACATTTTCAAGCAATGTTATGGAACAGATAGACCTGGACATGTTTTCTCCAACCTCTGTGGTCTCTTACATAGAGACTTAATATAGTGGACTTTTTCTTTCTTTCTTTCCCTTTCATTAATTAGTTCAACGTTTACTTGGATACTATGTGATAAACTGTGATATTGTGCATGATAATACTTTGTTTTAAATTGTTTTAAAACTGTTTAAACTGTGATAACATGTGTGATGGGAAGAAACTGGCGTAGAGACCGGCAAGGCACGCCACAAAGTTTGCCAAGAGAACCCTATGGACCAAAGCAAAAGGCAAAACAAGGGGATGCTCAGCACAGCAGATCTGAAAAGGGGGAGGGATATGAAAGGGGGAGGAGAAATACAGTGTTGCAGGGAACAATACTGCATAGGGACATGGAATGTGCGGCCTATGAATCAAGGAAAACTGGAAGTGGTTAAAAACGAGATGGAAAGAATAAGCATTGACATCCTGGGCATCAGTTAGTTAAAATGGACAGGGATGGGTGAATTCAGCTATGGAAACCATCATATCTACTACTGTGGGCAAGAAAACCTCAGAAAAAATGGAGTAGCCATAATTGTCAACAAAAGAGAGAGGAAAGCAGTAATGGGATACAACATCAAAAATGATAGAATATTGTCAGTCAGAATCCAAGGCAAACCTTTCAATATCACTGTAATCCAAGTCTATGCACCAACCACTAGTGCAGATAAAGCCACAGTTGACCAGTTCTATGAGGACCTACAACGCCTCATAGAACAGACACCAAGAAATGATGTCCACATTATTTTAGGAGATTGGAATGCCAAAGTAGGAAATCAAAAAGTAAATGGAATAACAGGCAAGTTTTGTCTTGGAACACAGAATGAAGCAGGGCAAAGATTGATAGAGTTCTGCCAAGAGAATGCACTAGTCATAGCAAACACCCTCTTCCAGCAACACAAGAGGCGACTTTACACATGGACATCACCAGATGGCCAGCATCGAAATCAGATTGATTACATACTCTGCAGTTAAAGATGGAGAACCTCCATTCAGTCAGCAAAAACAAGACCTGGAGCAGACTGTGGCTCAGATCACAACCTACTGATCACAAAATTCAGGCTTAGACTAAAGAAAATGGGGAAAACAATTAGACCAGACAGATATGACCTACATAACATCCCTAAAGAATACACGGTGGAGGTCATGAACAGATTTAATGTCCTGTACCTGATAGACAGAGTACCAGAAGAATTATGGACAGAGACGCGGGACATCATTCAGGAGGCAGCAAGAGAAACCATACCAAAAGAAAAGAAGTGTAAGAAAGCAAAGTGGTTGTCTGATGAGGCCCTTAAAATAGCAGAGGAAAGAAGGAATGCAAAAGTCCAAGGAGAAAGAAAAAATACAATCACCTGAATACAGAATTTCAAAGAAAAGCAAGGAGAGATAAGGAAATTTTCCTGAACAAACAGTGCAAAGAAATGGAGGAAAACAACAAAAGAGGCAGGATTAGAGATCTTTTCAAAAACAAATATGGGGAAATCAAGGGAACATTTAAAGCAAAAATGACCATGATAAGGGACAAAGATGGAAAGGAGTTAGCTGAAGCAGAAGAGATCAAAAAAAGATGAAAAGAGTACACTGAGGAACTCTACAAAAAGGACCTCAACACTCCTGATAATAACAATAATGAGAAATTTGAACTTGAACCAGACATTCTGGAGAGTGAAGTCAGAAAGGCCCTAAAAAGCACTGCAAACAATAAAGCTAGTGGAAATGATAGTATCCCAGTTGAATTTTTCAAAGCCCTAAAAGATGATGGAATCAAACTACTGCATTCAATATGCCAGCAAATTTGGAAAACAAAACAGAGGCCACTGGATTGGAAAAGATCAGTGTACGTTCCAATCCCAAAAAAAGGCAATGCCAAAGAATGCTCAAATTACCGAACAATTGCGCTCATCCCACATGCCAGCAAGGTGATGCTCAAGATAATACAGGATAGACTTCAGCAAGATGTGGAGAGAGAACTACCAGAGGTGCAGGCCAGGTTCAGAAGAGGCAGGGGGACTAGAGACCACATTGCCAACATACGTTGGATCATGGAGAAAACAAAAGAATACCAGAAATAAGTCTACTTTTGTTTTATTGACTACACCAAGGCTTTTGACTGTGTGGACCACAACAAAATGTGGCAAGTAATTAAAGAGATGGGAATACCAGAACACCTCATATGTCTGGTGAGAAATCTGTACACGAACCAAGAAGCAACAGTTAGGACAGAACACGGAATGACCGAGTGGTTTGGAATAGGAAAAGGAGTAAGACAAGGCTGCATTTTGTCACCCTGCTTATTCAATCTATACACAGAGCACATAATGTGCAATGCAGGGATGGAGGAATCACAATATGGGATCAAAATTGCAGGGAGAAACATCAACAATTTGAGATATGCAGACAATACCACCCTGGTGGCAGAAAGTGAGGAAGACCTAAAGAACCTCTTGATTGGATTGAAGGAGGAAAGTGCAAAAGCTTAATATCAAGAAAACCAAGATAATGGCAACAGGTCCGATCAGTCCCTGGAAAATAGATGGGGAAGAAGAAGCAGTGACAGATTTTACTTTCCTGGGATCTAAGATCACTGCAGACGGCGACTGTAGCCATGAAATAAAAAGACGACTGATTATGGGAAGACAAGCTATGAGAAACCTGGGGAACATAGTGAAAAGCAGAGACATCACCTTGAAAACAAAAATTCGCATAGTCAAAGCAATGGTATTCCCGGTGGTAATTTATGGGTGTGAGAGCTGGACCATTAGGAAGGCTGAGCGCAGAAGAATAGATGCCTTTGAGATGTGGTGTTGGAGGAGAGTCCTGAGAGTCCCTTGGACAGCAAAGAAAACAAATAGGTCAATCTTAGATGAAATCAATCCTGACTGTTCATTGGAGGGACAAATAGTGAAGATGAAGCTAAAGTACTTTGGACATCAAATGAGAAAGGAGGACTCACTTGATGCTGGGAAAGGTGGAGGGCAAGAGAAGAAGGGGGCGTCCAAAGATGAGATGGATATTGTGGACACAATGGGCACAGAGCTTGGTGGGCTTAGGAGAATGGTGGAGGACAGAGGTGCCTGGAGGAAAATGGTCCATGGGGTCGCAATCAATTGTGCGACTGAACAACAACAACTGTGGGCAAAACTGTTCTGGGAAGCCTGTAGGGTGGCCAAACTTGGTACCCTAGGTGTTCTTGGACCTCAATTTCCAGAAGCCTCTGAGCAGCGCACCTCTGGGGTTTCCCTTGTCCTACTGATTGTGTGGGGCTGGGTTAAAAAAATATATGTTTTTTTAACCATTTGGATCTGACGGATCAGAACAACCATCCAAGGCAAGACAGAGAAGACTGTTTACTTCTACTTCAGGGAAGTTATTTTCAGATCCAGTCATTACTCATATTCTTGTTTCTAGTTCAGCCCATTTCACTTTGAAGTCTCACCTGCTCTGGTTGCATTGTTCCTCAATGTTCCTAGAATTGCAGACAGATCTTCTAGAGTTCCACCTGTCCTGGGTGTGGCCACTGTTGCTCTTTGTGCTTTGTATCTAGCTCTGTGTTAGTCTCACTGCACCTTTTGCTGATTGTTTTCTTACAAGCTGGCTTCTTTAACCATATCCCATCTCAGAAGAGGAGCCATTGTCCTGAACAATCACTACACTGCACTTAGGAAAGCCTGCACTTAGTAACTTGAAGATTGTAGGCTCGTTTAAAAGGATTAACCCGCCACATACTGACTGATGATGGTAATACAGGCTGCAAACCAATTTAAATTGGTGCAAGTGAACACATTGTAAAAGCAAACTAACCACATAATCACAGTCCAAGGGTCTCTTAGTATCCATGTTAGGCTTAAAATGGCTTGGTATCACAGTACTGGAGCCAATTTCGAGACAGATAGACAAACACAAGCATAGCCTTTTATTATCCAAGAATAAAAAGGGAAGTATTTAATGAGAAGCAGTCTGACACTGAAGGGCATCATTCATATTGTCCAGGCAGAACTATACAACAGGTTACTGACCAGTACCACTTGCATTAACAGCCTGAAATTATCTGTACTGTCAAATCCATTTAAATGTGAGGCATCTAATATGGTGTCAACTTGGAGGAGGGCATATTTATTCCCCCCACATGGCATCTCAGTGCTCAGGTTCAGAGTTCTAATTCCCTTCAAATAACTGTTAGTGGTGAAGTAACTTGCTACTTATTAATTCTTTATCTTTCTGCCAAATACATTCATCTCCACTCCCATGTTGATCAACTCACTGCCACTTCTCAGAATGATAGATACAGTAGTAATTGGGCAATCCTTGAAAATTTGATTTTTTAGGGTGATCCAGGTATAAGAGGGCCAGCTGGGCTTCCAGGGCCACCAGGAGAAGGTCTTCCAGGACCAAAAGTAAGTAACCATTGTATCCCAAGTGGAATGAAATATCATTTTTCCTTATATACGTCATCATTGCTATAATCTTTGCTTTAATGTTGGAATAACATTAATACTTTTCAAAACACAAAAGACTCAAAAGATTATTGAGCGATGAACCAATGGAATTTACACAAGTGTTGATTTGCCAGTCTACAACTGGTCCAGGGCTGCTGAAGACAAGAAGTTTTGAGATCATTCATTCATAGGGCCACCATAAATCAGAGGCAACATAAAGGCATGTAACAATAGTAACTGATTCAATGGGTTTACTCATATAGCCGTTGGATTTTGACTTGAAGCTGCAATCGCATATGCACCTACACAGGAGTAAGTCTCACTGAGCTCAATCAGATTTCTTTCCAAATCTTAACCTATAAAACCAAGTGTTCACCGTTGGAATTGGCTATACGTTGCTATGCGTCGCCCTACTGACCCGCACCCTTCCTTCGTGCGCACGGCCGAATTGCCTACGCAGGTCAACGAAGGATTTAAAAATCCGGCACGGGGGCCTCAGCCCCACAAACGGCAAGAAAGGGAAAGAACTTCACGTCCCAACAGTCACTGCGCCGCGGCGCGCCAGAGCCAATCAGGCTGAGAGGCTCTGGCACGGCGCAGCGTTCAGACACGCGCCGCAGCCAATCAAAAGAAAAGCATTTTTAAAAAACGCATCACAAACACAAAGCACCAACCTACTACTACAAGCCCCAGCGTCCTGCGCGCCATGAGCGCGCAGAACGAGGAGGCAGCCGGCGCGCGAAAACAAAACTTAAAGAAACCCGGCTCCGCCGCCATTCATCCCCACGGGCGAGCCAGCATGGCCCGTGGGGGAAGAAAATGAAACAAACCCGCCGCCCATGCTCTTCCGTTCGAAAACCCAGCGGCGCGTGAAAAAAAATACAAACAAAAAAAACCCACAACTCCCCTTCTTCACCACGGGCCAGCAAGTATGGCCCACGGAGGAAAAATAAACCTCAGCCGCCGCTGCCCTTCCATTCGAAGGGCCAGCCACCGCGCCAAAAATAAAAACAAACCACCCACCACCCCTCCCCCGCAACTGCCCTTCTTCCCAATGGACAAACAAGCATGGCCCGTGGGAACGAAAGGCACCCTCCCCACAACAACGCACCCTTCCCAAGAGCCATCCAGCATGGCCCATGGGATCAAAAGGCACCCCCGGCCGCAAGTTCCCTTCCTAACCACGGGCCACCAAGCATGGCCCGAGAGAACAAAAGGCACCCACCCCCTAAAAAAAGGACGCACCAAAAAACAAATCAAAACCATTCAAAAACAGAAATCTAACCTTTAAAAAATAAACACAAACAAAGACAGGAAAACATACAACAAAAAACAACAGGCCCCCCCCAACAAAAACTCAACTCCCCCCCCAATAAATAAATAAATAAATAAATAAATCAGAGTGCTTACCATGAAGACGTCTTCACTTCATGGCGACAGGAACTCGAATGACCAAAATAAAGGAAGTAACACTTACCGGAACTGAAACCCAGAGGACAAGACGAGAATGGAAGAGAGGAAACAAAGTTCACCACCGCCACCCAGAGGCCAAAATAAAAACGAGTAGAGGATGCATTCATGATGTGCTAAATGAGGAGTTCTCAACCTTTTCAAGTTGAGAGCCAGGACACACTCCCTCAGACAGCTTTGGGGGCCAGATGGCCATTTTGCCCTTCCTCCACCACATGGCCCTTCCAGGTGTGGTGCAGGAGTGTGGAGCACATGATAGATAAAGATAAATTCATAATTCCAAAATGCAGAAAATAAGTTTGCAAAACATTCCAAAATATACACACTACTCTCAAAAAATAAAAAAATTACATAAATCACTTTAACACCAAATTAAATATAAAATTTTAAAAAAAAATTTTAAAAATTAAATTTGTATGAACAAAAATAAAATAAAAACTCCGCCACAGCCGGACCCAGTGCAAATAAGCCACAAATTCAAAAAAACTTTAAAAACCATTAAACACAGGCCAGCACCATTTGTACAGGGAAAAAAAACACCTTACCTCTCCAAAACATTTTAAAAATGCACGGCATTTTTTTTATTAAAAAAAAACCCCAAAAAAGCCCGGCAACGCCGGGCAACCCATGCTAGTAACTACTATATAGCTAGGTTTGTAAGGTGACAATTTTCAATGTTTACTTGAAAGTAAGAACCAATAAAATGAAGTGATGTTTACAAATTATATTCACTGGAATTTCAAGGAGCATACACGTCAAGTACCGCTCCGGAAAATACGGGAACTGCTCTGGCCCAGATGCGCATGCACAGCAAAAACTCCTTTGCACATGCGCAGAACCCCTTTGCGCATGTGCAGAACACATTTGTGCATGCACAGATGGGTTCTGCGCATGCACGCATGCGCAGTAACCCCTTTCCCCGCCGTTCTAAATATGGGACAGCACCTGGGAAAAGGGAGGAACGCGTGCCAAAATACGGGATTTCCCAGCCAATCTGGTATACTTGATAGGTATGTCAAGGAGTTTCTTCAAAAAAAATTGTAGAGATTCTTATTTTAAACAGAAATAACACAAATACAGTGGTACAGTAAAACCCCTACTTACGTAAAAGGTCTGTTCTGTAGGCTTTTATGTAATTTGGTTTTTTACTTAACTGGAAGCAAACCATAGGAAAAATGATTTTTTATGTAACTCGAAGCAAACCCATAGAAAATTGTGTTATGTAAATTGGGACATTTATGTAAATCGAGACATGGTTTTAGTGCAAAAATCATTATGCAAGTTGAATTTTATGTAACTCGAGGCATATGTAAGTTGGGGGGTTTACTGTATTTATTTCTGACGTCTACCAATGTGTTGTCTCCTTACTGAATAATGACTCCAAGCATCCAAGTAAATAGGCATTTGTTTCTAAAGATGTTATCCTTTTGTTTTGACTCAGGGGACTGTTGGACGGCAGGGGCCACCTGGAGCTTTGGGTCCTCCTGGGGAAGGTATACAAGGACCAAAGGTACTTCTATAATTCTTGATCCCACATAATGGAGATGGGAAAGCAGACTTTTACCATTTGCAGGAAAAGTGGAAATGAGATTATTTTATTTTACAACTCAGTTATACAATTGAAGGCCAGTGGAATAAACTTCCATCTTTCTCATTGGGAGGCAGAAAGTTCTGCAGAAATTAGTTTTTTAAAAATAGGTTCCACTTGTTTTTGTTTGTCCTGCCATTATTAAGACAGAGCTTGTTAAGGAAACAGCAACTGGCAAGTCAGATTCAAGTACAGTGGTACCTCGGATAAAGTCCGATTTGGATAAAGTCCGATTCAGATAAAGTCACTGTTTTCATGCGGATAAAGTCCAAACTTGTGGAACGGAGTTTCTACTGTACTGTCCTTTCTCAAGGCCAAATATTGTGTGCATTCCTGACAATGTGGCTGTAAAATGGTCTCAGAATGGCCAACCCTCTGCCTCGAAAAGTGGTGAGCACTCCAACACTAAAAGCATTCAGAAAAAAATTGGACAACCATCTGTCAATTCTATGAATTGCCAATTCTATGAGTTGCCAGATAGGACTTTTGGGTGATGCAATCTTCTAGAGAGTGCATACAAGTAATCATCCTTCTCTCTTGCAAATGGACAAAAGCAACAATAATGAATTCATTTCTGGTGTTTCTAGGGGAGGGTGCAAAACCCTAGGTAATGATTAGATTGGCAGAAGGAGCACAAAATCAAACATTTCCCCATTAAAGAATTGTATTATTTCTGTGGAAAAAGAGAACTACACCATCTGGGTGTAGCCTTTGCCCCCTTTTCAAGCAGCTATGTTTAAAACAACTGCTGCTATATGCTTTAATTTTTAATTTAATTTTTTTCTGTAAATCATAGTAAAAATCAAATCAAATTCTTTATTACAGCCCAAGGCCAGTGTTACAATATCACAAAATCAAGCTGCTTGACACAAGTGAGGCAACCTAATAAAACTATCACAAAATCATGAACACTAGATTATTTATACAATAGCAACATACAACCAGAATTTCAAGGGTTGTTATTTCTATGTCCTGCAGACATATTCTATGACAGTCAAGTTGTAATCTGGAAGCATTTTCCTTATTCCTTTGATTTTATTTTGCCTTTACGAATACAAGTTACATACCATGAGAATCTAGCGACCACTATCGTCGTATCTTGCCCTTCACCCGATAAAATAATATTCAGTGTCCTGACTTTATTGTTAGACTTCAAGTTCGGAAAAACACTAAAAAGTTCTCTCCTGGGTTTATTATATAGGGGATGCTCTAGTAGAACATGCTCAGAGGTTTCTATGATATTTAACTGGCATGGGCATAAACGCTTGAGTGCTGGGACTTTCTTAAAGAAATCCTCCCTGTAGGAGGAGGGAAGCATGTTATACCGAATAAGTGTGAAGGAACGTCTATGATCCGGATTTCTTATTAAAGACAAGTATGCTAAGGGCTTAGCAACATTGAAAGTTGATCTATCAAACAATGGGGAAACTACTGTATTTTCTGGCGTATAAGACTACTTTTTAACCCCAAAAAATCTGTGCCAAAGTCGGGGGTTGTCTTATAGGACAGGTACTTAACTGCAGCTGACAAGTATATTCCAAACTCTATATTTTAACTGGAAAAGTTGGGGGTCGTCTTATTTGCCCAGTCGTCTTATACGCCGGAAAATATGGTAGTTTACTTAAATCATTTTGGTGATGTATATCGAGAATTCTTTGTTTTATTAACTCTCTAGCATGAATAGATCCTAAGGAAAGAACATAAGGTTTTGAAATGCCATAAGTGGTTAGTGTCCTTTCAAGAGAGCTAATCCATGGTGGCATCCAAGGGTCGGACATCACCAGTTTGAGTAAGCCAGATGGGGCAAACAGAATTCTTATCCAATAATTAGCCACATTTACTAACAGTCTCACTCGCACTGTATACATTCCAGTTTCTAATCTCAAAGCCGTGTTGGAAATACTGCAAGGGGACTGTAAAATTGTGCTAAAAAACTTTGATTGCGTGACCTCAAGCAGATTTATGTTTGAGTCAAAATACAGAGGGGATCCATACAACATTTGGGCAAGCGACTTCGCTGAAAAAAGTCTAAGGGCCGCAACTACATTATGCCCACCTTTCCTCCGAAGGAAGTTTTGTATAGCGGCTGCACTTTTTTTTGCTTTAGAAGCTAAATACATTGTATGTAACTTCCTGCACCCATTAGCCTGAAATATCACTCCTAAGTAGCTGTAATGAAGGACCTGCTCTAGTACCTGATGGTTTAAATGCCATCGATGTATTTTGGGCTTTCTGGCAAAAGCCATTATTTTCGTTTTCGAATAATTAACCAAAAGTTGGTTTTAAGAGCAATACTTAGCAAGCGAACGCAGGGCCCTGCGTAACCCCACCTGTGTTCTTGAAAGCAGAACTGCATCGTCTGCATAAAGTAGGATTGGGACATGTTTGCTGTCTAATTTGGGTGGATGGTGAACCCTGCATTGTAAGTACTCAACGATATCATTGATGTATATATTGAATAAGGTTGGTGCTAAAACACAGCCCTGTCTAACTCCTCGACTTGTTTTTATAGAGTTTGACAGATGTCCCTGCTCACTGCACTTCACCCTTATACTTGTGTTGCCATGAATCACCTTTATAAGAAACAATAATCGTTGGTCAATGGATGCTTTCTCCAGTTTCTCCCATAGTAGAACTCTTGAGACATATTTTAAATGAACAAATGCTGCATATAAAGATACAGAGGAATTTGAAGAATATTTGTTAATAAAGTAATCAAGGACTACACAATGATCAAGCACAGAGTGGCCTCCTCTAAACCCACCTTGTTCATCGACTAATAACTTACTATCCTCAACCCAATCTTGGAGCTTCCCTAGAAGATGGCTTGCATAAAGTTTACTAAGGATGCTCAGGAGGCTGATTGGCCTATAGTTGGCAGGGTCGCCGCAACTTCCCTTTTTGTGAATTGGGCAGATGACTGATACCTCCCAGCACTTAGGGAACTGTCCTGTGTTGTCAATTATAGTAAACAGTCTTGCCGGAACTGGGGCCCACCACTCCGAATTTGATTTAATCAGGTCTGGGGGTATTTGATCAAGGCCAACAGCTTTCCCGGATCTTAATCTACTTATTAATGATTTTACCTCACAGATCGATACTGCATTCCATGGGGGGAGGTTATTGCTACTGGCTGTATACCCACTGGATGTATCACTTGTATCCAAAGCCAGATATAATTCACGAAAATGTTTCTCCCAAATTTCTGGGAGTATGACAGATGGCATATGGGGACTTTTAGAGCAAATGGACACTAAGTTCCAAAATTTGGAATGTTTTTTTTGCTCAATTGCTTGACTTAGCTGATCCCAAGCTCTATTACATTCTTAAATCTTTTTGTGTTTAATTATCTTTTTGTATTGTACCTTGGCTATAGATAGTTCTGTCCACAAGCTATCCGTAGGGTTTAGGCAATATTCTCTATATTTAAGTCTCAGGGCACCTTTTGCCTGGAGGCACTCCTTATCAAACCATGATTTACTTTGAGTGCCCTTGACACTTCCGTAGCGTGAGTTAAAACCCTCAAGGGCTAAAAGAATTTCCTTCAGTAAAACCTCAAAAAGTTCTATTCCCACTCCCATGTTTACGTTGTTCATATATTTATCCAAGATCTTGTTAAAGTCTTGAGTCTTAAACAGATCAGATAATCATAGTAAAAAGTCTGCTTCTTTCACAATAATTTAATACCAAGAATCATTGATTGTGCTGTAAAGGATATTTAATCCAAGTTGGCATATTACACTATGCCTTAAATGTAAAGGTTTCCCTTGCTCGAAAGCTAGTCGTATCTGACTCTAGGGTTCAGTGCTCATCTCTGTTTCCTTCCCACTGAAGTGGCCCCTATTTATCTACTTGCAATTTCTTGCTTTCGAACTGCTAGGTTGGCAGGGCCTTGGGCAAAGATGGGAGCTCATTCCGTCCTGCAGTACTCGGGAATCAAACTGCTGACCTGCCGTCTTCCAGTCAGCGTCTTAGCCACTTGAGCCACTGCAGTCTTATTGGGGCAGGATACAAATCGTCTTATTGGGGCAGGATACAAATCAAATTAATTTACACACACACACACACACACACACACACACACACACACACACACACACACACACACACACACACACACACACACACACACACACACACACACACAGTGGTACATCATACAACGATTTAAATCCGTTCCACAGAGCTTGTTGTTGTACGAAACAATTGCTATACGATGCATGCATTTTTTTCCTAAGTGGTTTTTTTCCCATTGAAGAATGTACGATTTTTTCCATAGGGAAAATTGTTATGCAGGACACCATTTCCCCCCAAAACCTAATTGTTATGCGATTTCGTTCACACACACACACACACACACACACACACACACACACACACACACACACACACACACACACACACACACACACAAAGACACAGAGAGAGACACACACACAGACACACACAGTGTATGCGTATATGGCAAAATATGACTTACCGTATTTATTCGAGTATAACGCGCAAAATTTTATACCCAAAAAAGAAATCAAAGTTTGGGTGCGCGTTATACACGAGGACTGGGTGCGTGTTATAAACGAGCCTCTTTTAAACGAGCCTCAAGGGTAGGCACGGAGCACGTCACGGCCCTCCTCCCAGGCGGCGGCAGGCGCCCAGGTCCCGCTGCCGCCGCCGCTCACCTGCACGCACCCGCCGGGACGAGAAGGGAACCCTCCGGGGGAGGCGCTAACGCCAGCCACCCGCGCTACCCGGGCCGCGCGACTCAAGAAGCCGGCGCCGGGTAGGCACGGAGCACGCCGCGGCCCTACCCTCCCGAGCGGTGTCTAGCCCTTCTGAGATGCGCCGTCTGCCCCACCCACGGGCCCAGGGGCGCGCTTCCCTCCGGCTGGCGGGATCTGATTGGGTGGCGCGGGAGACGAGGCGTGGCCCGGAGGTAGCTCGCAGTTCGAGCGAGGCTCCTGGGGGTCGGAAGTGCTCGTTTCGGATTGCATTTTCTGCAACAGGTGGGTCTGATTATCCCCCCCTCCCTCAATATTTTAAGGCGTGCTCATTTTCTTTGTCAATTTCAATGCGTGGTGTGAAACAAAATTTTATACCGAGGTTTCATGGAAAATTAGGGGTGCGCGTTATACACGAGTGCGCGTTATACTCGAATAAATACGGTACATAACATTTTTGTTTCTGTTTTAGGGTGAGCAAGGAATTCAAGGAATGGTTGGACCCCGTGGAGCTCCTGGAGAAGGCCTTCTTGGACCAAAGGTATACTGTGAAAATATAAAGAACAGACTACATCTATGTTGACACTTTAAAGCCTAAGAGATTTATTTCAAAGTGAGCTTTTGTGGATCAAACAAATCGTGTAACAATATTTTGCATGTTGCAACAGACTGACATTGCTACTTGTCTGAGAAACCTACATCTACAGTCCATTTTTAAACTATTGATGTAGTTCTGAAAAGCAAAAATGATATATACTATTAATGGCATAAGCATTTTATATTTCTGGGTAGATCCAACACTTGCAAAATATCTTGCTTTTTTAATAAAAAAAACCTGCATAGAAATACAACTATTCAGAAACCACAACTATTAGTTAATTTACAACTAAATTAACTAATAGCTCTCAATCAATAAAATAAAACTAAGCATTCCAAACAGTGAAACTAACTTATTCTTCTTGAATGTATCGCCTATAAAGAAACTGACCTTGACAAATTATTAACAAACTCCAAGAACCTACAATTACAAATTACATTAAAAGCAGCATTTTTTATCTCAATCCACCTTACTCTTTATATTCCTTTCCCCATATGCTCACTTCCTTCTCATATCAGAAAAATAAAACCTCCTTTGCAACCTTCCTTTGCTATAATGTATGGCATCTATTGAAGCCATGGTGACCAATTTATATTGCACCCATATCAGTTCAACACAGTTATTCAACAAATGGGAATTACAAGCAACAAAAGCTTCAGTCTTCTATGAATTTTGCTTGGGAAAACAAGACAGTAGGCCTGCCCTGTCTGTGGTGGGAAAAATTTCAAAACCTACCACAAATCCCTGAAACCACAGATGGTAGTGAAACCAACATACAACGTAGTCACCAGTTCCCTCTAGTCACCAGTTCCATTAAGGCGTTTTAGGGATAAGTATGCATTATCTATTTCTGGAATTTTTCATTTAGTATTTTTGGGCCGTGGATAAGTGAAACCAACCATGGATATCAACTCTGTATTTATGGTGGACCTACTCTATTTTGGCAAATAAATGCAGAGCCCAGCTCTGTACAAGGCAGTGCTACATTCATTTGCATATCTCTTCCCCATAAAACCTTCTCTAGACTGAAGTTTCAGTTGAGCTGGCCTAGCCCACGCTATACACACCTGCAAAATTGCCTGTTTGAATAAAGCAGAACACAAAATAAATGAAACAACTAATGAATTTGAAGGGGGGAAACTAAATATGTGACCTATGCCTTATAATCTTATTTAGGTCAGTGGTTTAGGTATCTGGCTGCAGAGCCAGGAGTCTGGGCCTCCTAGGACAAAAACCAATCTGCATTGTCATGAGCAAAATGCAAAGTCCCAAGCCACCCACAAAAGAAGGAAGTGATAAACCACTTCTGAGCACATTCCACCTAGAAGACCCTAAATAGGGCTGCCTTACATCAGAATTGACTAAATGAAATACAATTAAATTCTGTAATGCCACTCCCTGACTTGGATGTAGTCAACAAACAAAAAAATTCTTCCATTATTTATTTATTATTATTTATTTGTTTGGACTTATATCCCGCCCTCTTGCCCTAAGGCAACTTAGGGCGGCAGCACGATCACATAAAAACCATACAAAACCCCATAAAACTTAATAAAAGACGATTTAAAAACCATCCCGTATCTAGAAAGACCCTCCCCTTGCCCCATCCCCACCCCCTCCCAACAGTCAGTAAAAGGGACATAAAACACTAACACAGCCAATGAGCGGGAGTCAACACCCCGTTGGCCCCCCAAACCTGCCCTGCCAGCCAGGTTTTCAACCCTTTCCTAAAGGGCAGCAGTTCTGTCTGTAGCCGTAAGTCTGCCGGCAGGAGGTTCCACAGGGTTGGGGCGGACACAGAGAAGGCCCTTCTCCTTGTGCAAGAGAGGCGAGCCCCTCTAGCCGATGGAACACTGAGGGAACCCCTCCGGTCCACCCTGGTAGGATGGGCAGACTCTCTTGGGGCGATGTGGTCTCTTAGGTAACCTGGCCCACTACCATGAAGGGCTTTAAAGGTCATTACCAGCACCTTGAATTGCACCCAGAGACAAACTGGTAACCAGTGCAGTTCCCGGAGCAGAGGCGAGGCATGGACATAGCGCTCGCACCCAATCACTACCCGAGCCACCGCATTCTGGACCAGCTGCAGCCTCCGAATGGTTGTCAAGGGCAGCCCCGTGTAGAGCGCATTACAGTAATCAAATCCATGTTCTCTTTCATTTAGCAGAGTAGAGAATTACTGTGACATATCCTCCCTCACCATAAATTAATGCATTGTTAAAGAAGCCTGAAACATGCTAAAATGGCCACAGCACCAGTGATAAATGAGGCATTCATCACCCCTCCATAACAAACTGTCAAAACAATTCAGTAATTGATGAAGCAGATGACAGTTTGAACTAATTCATCTCTGCTTGAAAGATAAGCATTTTAAATGTTTTCTTTGTTTACTACATCCTGGGTTGACATATTCTTGTTTGACCTGAATAAAAGCAAGTTTGAGGGTTTAATAAAATATTAAATTAAATGTTAAGAGTTAATATTGGAGATTTCTCCATGTTTATTTATAATTTCATTCCTTTTTAAATTTGCTTTCTTCAAACCAGAGCTTTTGCATTCACCTGTGGCATGGGCCGCATCCAGCTTGACTACACATTCTGCAGTAGGCTGGACCTGGAGACTGTCAGTGAGGGTTCCTGCAAAATAAACTAGTTTCATCTTGCCCAGAACCTGCTCAGCTCTGTTTTCGCTCTTGGAACATTGTTTTGCAGGCATGACCCTTAGCAGCCTAAAATGACGTTTATTTTTTCAGTTGTTGTACAATTGTGATGTACTGGTTTGGATACAATATGAATTGACCGTCATAACCTCAGTAATTGCCTTATCATCATCATCATCATCACATGCTGCCATATCAGCTTGATGGATCACAGAAGAAACACTTAACATCGTAAAAGATAAGAAGCAAAAATAAAAGGTGACAAAGATAGTCAGGACCCTGAATGCAGCCTTCAATGACTGTCATGTAGAGACAAAGAGAATTACTGTATTGCAATAATGAGTACCTGGAAAACAGAGGAGAACAGCAGAAGGGGGAAATCAAGTAATCTCTTCTTGAAGATCCAAACTATCCCAAGTGTTTTTGTGGTTTTTATTTTTGTGCTCCTGTATTCACTTTTCATATCTTTAAATATTTGCCTACAACTTAAGTTCTGTTTGTGCCTACGGTAACTTTGAAGAACTTTAGAGAATGTGAAACATAGAAGCAATGTAGAGAAATAAACCTTGTAGCTTAATAACAAACTGATGTTGCCTTGGATAATTGCAGCAGTAAGAAGATTTATACCTAGATACTCAGCTACATTAAACTGATAATGAAGAGAAGGGTAAAAATACGCTGCAATGTTAAAATAACTTTGCCAGCAGTGAATGAATCTAGGATTCTGAGATTTCTCTGGAGGTTTGCTTTTGTGGAGGGGCTATTATAACGGGACTGTGGTGGCTTAGTAGTTAAGAAGCTGAACTTGACAACTGGAGGGTCAGCAGGTCAACAGTTCAAGAACCACATGCTGCACGATGGAATGAGCGCCTGTCTCTGTCCCAGCTCCTGCCAACCTAGCAGTTCAAAAGCAAGAAATTGCAAGTAGATAAATAGGTATCAATCTGATGGGAAGGTAATCATGTTCCATGCGCTCTAGCATCTAGTCATGTCTGCTACATGCCCACAGAAATGTCTGCAAACACATACAGCGCTGGCTCGTTGGCTATAAGCAGAGAGAAGCACTGAACCCTAGAGTCGGATACGATTGGCAAGGGCGACCTTTACCTTATTAAGAGTTACATTCCAAGTTTCCTTTCTAGGGATCTGACAACCTCACATAACGACAGCAATTTCATTGCAAACTGCAGTCATCTTTGGAATGATAACTATATATCTTTCCTGTTTGTTAATAGTTGCTCAAATAAAGCTGGTTAAGTACACTTAAGATGATTGACATATGTTCTATAAACAATTGTCAGGGTGACCGTGGAGCTGCTGGTGAAAGAGGAAGAAAAGGTGAAAAGGGCAACATGGGTGATCCTGGTTCATCTGGAGACCCTGTAAGTAATTTAACCTTCTCCATCATGGTGGCCTTTGAATGGGTTGGACTCTAATGCTCACATTCATCTGAGTGACTCTGAAGCATCGCAAATTGGGAACGGCTGATTTTGTCACTAAACCTCCTCCAAGCTACAACAAAACTGACAGAATCACCTTAACTGTCAGCAATTGTTAGCAAATAATCTGAAAGGTGTATAGAAAATGTGTATATTAAATATTTGTTCTTCATTTACAAGAGATATCATTGTATTAAGAAAATGCTGAAATGTAGGATAGACATGGGCTCTGCTTTGGATTCCCAAAACTACTCTTGACAAAAGGTGACAAGAGTGCAGAACTGTTAATTGAGCACTCATTTCAATAAGGTTGGGATCGTATCTTGGAAATGTTCTTTTTAAAATATATATATTAAAACTCACAGAATCCCACAACCAGCCAGACCATTGGTCATTGAGTCCAGACGTTACAGTCCACTTCTCTAAACTCTAGACTTAGGGGTGCCTCCTTCTGCTTTGAAGAATAACAGAATTTGAATTAGAAATGGAAATCCAGAATCCCTTGTGCATGATTTCCTTTATTACAATGGAAAGTCACTGCTTTCCAAAAATCTTCCATGTTTTTCTCTGCCTTAGTCACACTATGATATTTTGTAATCATGTGATAGTGGCTACTAAAGAAGACTGGAATTATCTTCTTCAGAAATTATTTGTTGGATACTACAGATGACTTGTTAGATGAGTCGTCGTGGTTTTTTTTTAAACTAAAACAAATAGTTATACACACTTCGGAAACCTTTGAAGAAAAGCTACAAGAAGATGAGCAATCTAGAACAAAAATGTTCCAGAAAAGAAGGACATTAAGCATCAAATTTCCCCAGAAATATTCGCCTTTCAAAATTCCCCCATTTAAAAAAAAAGTCAAAAAGTTAGATTATTAAAATTTATGATGCTCAAGCTACATAAAGATCCTTTTTAATCTACTCAGCAGCTTCTATCCTCAAAATGAGTCAGAACCAGGTTGGTCCCAGTGACAGCTTGCAACCAGGGCATGGGGTTGCCCCCAATCCTGTTCCAGAAGATGGCACAACTGTTTATAGCTTTAAGTTCAATATCTATGGCCTTATCGGTATCCGCTCCAGCCCTGTGGAACCTCCTGCTTGTAGATATCCCGTAGGATAGAATTGGCACAAACCGTCCTTGGATGGTTTGGGGTTTGGCGAACACGCCGCGTGCCCCGCTAAGGACCATTTGGGGATGGAAATTGGGGGCACGGGATTTGATATCAGTTTATAGCTAGATTGATTCACCATGCTTTGGCCAGCAGTTCTGAGAACAATGGTTGTGCAGAGGTCACAGATAAGTGACTCAAGGTAAACATACAGCAAGTTAATTAACTACACAGAACCCCCGATCCCATGGGTAAACTGGCATCCCATGTTTGCATTAGATAGCTCTGGAAAAGCAGTCCATGATTGGATTAGACCAATGGCTAACCTGTCCGGTTATTCCCTAGTAATTATCACCCCTGATGAAATGTGTATTGTACTAATTAACTGGTGTCGGGCCATGCTCAACCCTTTCTGCAAGTGGCCCGAGAGTATAATTATGCTGCCTTCTGGTAAATAAACTACTGATCTTCGCTCCACTCTGCCTCATATGCCTTTATTGATCAGTCACTTCCACGATCCATGGGCCAGATCTGGCCCACAATCCCAACACCTGCTGACCAAACTACACCTCCAGTTAGAGTTATTAGCCTTTAGAAAAGGCCTCAAAACTTGGCTGGCCCAGCGCGTGTGGGGTGCTGCCTGTAGAGCACACACACACACCCTCCATTCATATTAATGCCATCTGGGTTTTAGTCTCTAACTGTTGTGAAAGTGGTGGGGTATTTTAATACTTTTTAATGTATTTATTGTTTTAACTGTTATTGTGGGGATGCTTTTATATTTTAGTATTCTCATTGGTTAGGCTGTAAACTGCCTGGAGTCGCCTCGGCGAGGGGGCAGAAATATAAGTCAAACAAAATAAAATAAAATAAATGAAATGAAATTGGGTTTTTAATCATTAGGAGATACATCAAAAATTTACAGATTAATTGGGAATAACACATTTAATTATTATTATTTTTTTCAGGGAAGAATTGGACCAAAGGGTGAACAAGGCCTTACAGTAAGCAAATAATCTTTCAGAATAAAATTCACTCATGTGTTATTGGTTTGGATTGTGAAAGCAGGTGGGTAGGGAATAAATACTCTAATTCAGGAGTTCTCAACCTTTTTAAGCCGGGGGCCGAGTCACACTCCCTTGGACAGCTTCAGGGTCCGGACAGCAATTTTGCCCTTCTTCCGCCACTTCCTGGTGTAGTGGAGGTGGTGGTGGGCCACATGAAACGGTGTCCCGGGCCACAGGTTGAGAATCCCTGCTCTAATTGAATAAGAAATACATTGAGAAACAAACTGATATTTAACCGATGAAATGGTCCAGGAGATTCCTTTGCAGCCAGAGAGAGAGTGAACACAAAGAACATTTCTTGCCACATAAATAGGCTAAAACAAAATGCTTTTATGTGAGGGACGGGTGGACCAATGGTGTATGAAAATGTGAGGTGACTTTCAAATCACAAAAGCTCTGCAACTGCACCTTTTCCTAGACCCACATACCTATTTTTGCCATGAAGCCATTAACCCAGTGCTTACCAATGTGGGGTCCACTCCCCACAGGGGGACTTCAATTCCCAAAAGCCTAAGTCAGTAAATTGGCTGGTCAGTGCTTTGGGAAATTGACTTAGGCTCCTGGGAATTGAAGTCCAAGAACCAAAGGTTTGGAAACACTGCATTAACCTTTGCCACTATCCATATGGAAATGTGGTTTTGGGGCTCAAAAAGATTCCCCACACCTAATCTGTGTGCTAAATTGGATGACAAAAAAGTATATTTAAACGGAAAGAAAAGAATTTGTGAGTGGGAAATTAATGGTGGATATTTCCTTAATGAAATGCATCTAGTGGAGAGGTTGCCCACAGACATTAAAATATCCTCATGAGGAAATAAATCACATATTTTAACAAATTGCAGCATTTATCTGGAGATATATTGCTCTGCATACATAACATTTTATTGCATACATTCCTAAGAATACTTTGAATGTAATTACTAATGCTTTCTAAGCCATGAGGATATTGTGAAGCCTTGACGTATTGATTGAAATGACTCGATATTCACATATGTAACTTCCACTACATGCAAAATATTGGCAATTCCTCTAACAATAACAAAATGTTTGGCAGGTGCCAGCTAGAATCCTATTGGATATTTACACTGACATAAGTACTCTGGCATAAACTGCAGCAGCACATTTCTGCTAGTCATGGGTGGCTTGTGAACCAGGACAAGGGAGGACTCCTCACATTAAAATCGGGAGGACACCTCCTTACTCCAGTCATGACTTGTCACAGTCACTAATTAACAAGTTATTGCTATTTAACAAGTTACCAATTATATTTCTCATCATGTAGCTATTGTGTGAGTTGGTGCACCAGGAGGAATGCGGGTGGTAACATGCTTACTAGCAGCAATTCACCACTTCATTTTGCACCACTGTACTTATGCAAGAGTAAATAACCAAATACTGTACCAATAGGATTCTGGTCACTATGTTTTAAAGTACACAGTAAAGTAGTTGTCTGATAATGTCTATATGTAAACTTTAATTGTCTTTTCTAACCTAGAGAGAAGATATCATAAAATTAATTAAAGAGATATGTGGTAAGTTTGTGACAAAGCTTCCCATTCAGAAGCCATATCTGTTCAAGTCCTCCACTGGGGATTCCTATTTATGTCTATGAAGAGAATAAGACATTTGTAGCAAGCAGTTGTTAAAGATGTTAACAGTATGGTAAGGTTTGTATACCATGCTCCTATAAAATAAATTTGATACTATAGGTTGCTTTTATACTGTCTCAGAGACTGGAGATTTGTCATGTTCATTTTTCCTTTTGCAGGCTGTGGCATTAAGTGCAAGGAGATACCGATGGAGCTTGTGTTTGTTATTGACAGCTCAGAAAGTGTTGGCCCAGAAAATTTTGAAATTATCAAAGACTTTGTAACCGCTTTAGTAGATCGAGTAACTGTAGGGAGGAATGCTACCAGAATTGGTCTTGTCCTTTACAGTTTGGAGGTTCGGCTTGAATTTGGACTCAACAGATACACAACCCAGCAAGACGTGAAGCAAGCAATTAGGAAAATGTTGTATATGGGTGAAGGCACCTACACAGGAACTGCCATCCGCAAAGCAACACAGGAAGGATTTTTTGGGGCTCGAACTGGCGTAAGGAAAGTCGCCATAGTGCTAACAGATGGTCAAGCAGATAAGAGGGAAGCTGTCAAGCTGGACATTGCAGTCCGGGAAGCTCATGCAGCCAACATTGAAATGTATGCCATTGGAATTGTAAATGCTTCAGATCCAACACAAGTTGAGTTCTTACGTGAGCTGAACCTAATTGCATCAGACCCTGACAGAGAACACATGTATCTCATAGACGATTTTAATACTCTTCCAGGTAAGCATGAAAATTTGTCTCTGAACTGATTTGCTTGCTCGTCAAGTCATTTTCATCCTAAGAGGCTCTTAGCTTATATGATTTGGTGTATGGTTCATTTTTCCCTTTTGCATGTTGTGGAATTAAGTGTAAGGAGATACCTGTGGAGCTTGTGTATGGCCTAGTGCACAATGACCTCCTTTTGCTTCTCTTCTGTGTGAGGGAAGTAGACTGAAACCAGTGCTGGAGCGTAGGGTGGGAAAGCATGCTTGGGCTGGGGACCTGTTTATGTCTCCTGGTCATTGGAAAGCTATGGAAGAGGAAAGCCATTTTTGGCTTAGAGCAGTGGTAGGAAAGGTGTGGCCTTCCCTAAGTTGCTTACCACAACTGTCATGGTCTAGTGCACCTTTATAAAAAATGTGCCAACAGAGGTAGGGTGTTGTTGTATACCGATGAAGTCTGCAGCAGCCACGAAATGTCATACCATAATAAAGTCAGTTAATCTTTCAGGTGGCACAAGAATATTTGCTATTTTTGTAAGCTGCATAAATAAGAATGCCACATTTTGGGCCTAATTTTAGGCTTTGCACCAGCTAATAAATGCTTATGGAAGAATGTGTCAAACTGATATGCAAAAAGAATGAGATACAATATGATATATCTTCTTACTGTGTAGACTGATTCATGAACATACATAGTTACCATATGCAAATGTGAAGAAATTTAATGGTAAGTATAGTCCCAACAATAAAGAAACAATTGCTGTTTTAAAATTTTGTATTAAATATCGTTGAAGCCCTTTGAGTAATCTCATCCCTTGACTGGTTTATATATTTTACCAATTTATGGCTTTTAATGAGGTTTGTTTGTTTGCTTGCTTTTTTCTTGAAGCTTTGGAATCCAAACTTGTTAACCAGTTCTGTGAAGATGAACATGGTGCTTTAATATATAACCGAAATGGAAACGGAGGAACCATAAATGGACCATCTATCCACTCAGTGTCTTCTCGTTCTTCACAATACATATTGTACACTAATAGTCATGAACCCTCTTCAAATGCATACGTCACATCAGTGAGGGAGAACTCTTTAAACCTTGGTCAGCTTTCTCAACCATTAATCCCGGTAATAACTAAATATTAGATATAGTGTGAATTCTGCAAATTTTTATGGCAAATTTTTATGGCAATCTTTATACATTCTTTTTTTAGAGAGCTTAAATCTGAATACAATGTGTATTTTCAGTAAGGTAATAGAGTATGGTAATGATAATTGAGAATTAAAGTTAATTCCAATATTTTTAGTTTAATAATATTGTAATCTCAAACCTTGAAATCATCTAGTTAGTCCTTGATGGTTCTCTAGGCCAAAACATATTATTTTATTATTCTGGGACCTATATCCTGTTCTTGAGCTTGAAACAGTCCCACATTTAAGGATGAAGTTGGATATGTTTAGCCTGTAGAACAGGGGTTCCCAACCTTTTCAAGCTGGGGGCTGCGTCATGCTCTCTCAGTCAGCTTTGAGGGCTGGATGGCTATTTTGCCTACTTACATGATGGGGTTGCCATTTTGTCCCAACAGCCTCAAAGGGGTGGCCATTTTGTTTCTCAAATGTCCTTGGAAGGGTGGGGGAGCACATGAAATGGTGCTACATACAGGCTGAATCCAGCCCCTGCTGTAGAATAAAAGGTTGATCAGGAATATGGCAGCCATCTTAAAATATCTGAGGGTCTCCATGGGGAAGGAGGAACCCATTCCATGTTGACTCTACCATGTTGACACTTAATTTATTGATTGGAAAGTCCACCTAAATTAAAACAGAACTGAAATTATTTCAGGACAAAGAACCACACAAGATATTTCATGAAGATTACGACGTGAAACCTGATGGGGATGATCTCCTATTCTTGTCTCCATCTAAAAGTAAAGGTAATTGTGTTCATCAGCTTGTTCCTAAGAGGACAGTCACAGGCCAAATCAAATCTATTTCTTAAATGTTTCCTTTTTTTAACATCCTGCAGCCGTCACATCAGCATTGCCATCCTTTTCATCATCTTCATCCCCACCACCTCCATTGCCATCTCTAACAGTAGAGAAAATGCTCTCGACATCTCCTTCATTGACTTCTTCAACATCATTTATGCCAAAATCAGGTCATTACACATATACAGTTTTTAAAAATAAATTGCTTTTATGTTCATACAAAGGTATGGTAACTAATGAAAATGTTTATGTTATTTAGTTTTATGATGTGAATAGATAATTTGTACGGCAAAATCGGGACTCAAGATAACTTGAATAGGTTGGAGTGGGCCCAAATGAGTATCAACAGAGACAAATATAAAATTGTGCATTTTGGCAGAAAGAAATCAGATGCACAAATATAAGATGGGTTACATGGCTTGGTAGTAGTAGATGTGAAAATGATTATCTAGGGGTCATAATAGACCCCAGGCTAAACATGAGTTAATATTATGATGATGATGCCAAACAAAACAAAAACACCCAGTACAATTCTAGGCAGCATTTAGAGAAGGATAGTACAGTATCCAGGTATTACTCTATGGTGGTCTGGTCAAATTTGATTGAGCACTGTTCAGAGCACCAGTTTACAAAAGATATTAACAACCTGGAACACTTTCATAGGAAGGCTACTTAAACAGTAAAAAGTCTGGATGCCAAGTGCCGTGAGGAACAGCTGAGAGAATTAGATATATTTAGCCTGTAGAATAAAAGGTTGATCAGGAATATGTCAGCTGTCTTAAAATATCTGAAGGTCTGTCATGGGGAAGGAGGAACCCGTTTTTCCTCTGTGACTCCAGAAATTAGGATCTGAAACATCAGAGTCAAATTACAAAACATGTGGGGTGCTGCTGGGGAGATGGCACCTGCCCGCTGGCTCATTTGAACTTCCCTCATTGCAGATGGGGTGGGTGGGCTTTTTAATGGTTTTTAATGGGGCCTTTTAATAGGGTTTTAAAGGTTTTTAGTATGAATGTTTTTATATTGTAAATTTGGTTGTGAGCCACCCAGAGTCGCCCAGGCAACGGGACAGCAATACACACACACACACACACACACACACACACACACACACACACACACACACACACATATATATAAAGACTTTGATTAAATATTAAGAAGCCATTCTTGGCAGTGGAATGTACTGCCAAGAATGATAGATCTTCCTTCTCTGGAGGTTTTAAAAAAGTTGGATAACCTATCAGGACTGTTTGGGGTATGATTTTCCTGCACTGATGGGGATTGGACTTCATGACCCTTGTGGTCCCTTCCAGTGTGTTGATGCTATCATTCTGTGATGAATCCACAAAGAATGCTATGGTGGACCAGAAAGAAAGTTGAGCTCTCTTGTTCTAGAACCAGCCATATTTGTTGGTGTTATTACCTGCCTTTACTAATCTCTAGTCTGATCCTGTTAGTGTTTTGGAAACTGGGCTGAAAGCAAATATTGGAGGCAAAAGAAGCCAGTAGTACTCTAGGACTTTAGTTGAAATTGACCACAACTTTTATTGACTATAGTTTCATAGATTGGGCATAACATGGAACAAGGATTCAATCACTTCTCTGTCCTATACTATCTGCTTAGTCCCACAGGTAGGTAATTTCCCCCCTGACACTTGGCAACTCGCCTGTTTACAGAAACTGGAAATATAGTAAAAATGGAAAAGGTGGATGAGTAAATCAGCAATAGCAGGAGGTTTTCTTCTGTGCCCCAGGAGTTTATAAGGTTTATATGGAACCAAGACTAGTTAATCCTGAATTATGTTTTTGAAAATTAGAGCTGTTTGACATATGCATCTCTTTATTATAGCAGCCCCTGGCAAGGGGCAACCTCCATGTTGAGCTGATCTAGAACAGGGGTCGGTAAACCTGGTTCTCCAGATGTTCTTGGACTTCAATTCCCAGAAGCCCTGATCAGCAAGAGTACTAACTTTGGTTTCTGGGAATTGAAGTTCAAGAACAGCTGGAGAGCCAGGTTTGCTGACCCCTGGTCTCGAATATCTTATATGGTACTCTAAAGAGCATTAATAAAACAACAAAAAGGTACAGAAATGTGAAGAATGCTTTGTTGTCAGAGCTGTGTGGTTAATTGTCCCTAATTGAAGCTCTTTATATTTAATCTCTGGTTGTGGATTTGGATTGTATCCCAATACAGAGCAGTAAAACAATTGAAATTATCACAGATAGAGCAGGGATCTCTCTTTCTAGGTTAATGGTGCAGTTGTATAGAGAATTCCCTCTGCTTCTCCATGTATGAAAGTAATAATGTCAAAGGTTGTGGAGCTGCAAAGAAAATTATAATATCACTGAATAATAATCATCCTGTAGCATTTTTTAAAAATACGGTAAAACCCGCTTACAAAAACCCTGGTTTACGAAGGCAAATTCCTTGAAAATAAAGTCCCATTTAATGACATTTTTCACCTTACCACCAGGAATTAGACCACCAGCACCATTTTATACTCTAAAATGCCAGCCGCGCACCATTTTAGACTCTAAAACAGTGCCCGCCACCACCACCGGAAGTCATGATTCCTCACTTACCGCTGCGGAGGCTGTGTTTTTGCAACTGTTTCCACAGTGTCTGCTGCTTCTACCAGCAGCCGGGAGACTGTGGAGACCATATCCACTCCATTCTGGTCTTCGTCCAAGGTCCCCCCACGACACTTCTGCCAGGAACGTGCACTGCTCTGGAACTTCCTGGTTATGTGCATACCTGTCAAGTATCCTGTATTGGCTGGGATTTCCCGTTTTTCTGCATTCGTTCCTCCCCTTTCCTGCCGCCGTCCCATATTTGAACAGTGGGGAAAGGGCTTACTGCGCATGTATGGCAATGGTGTGCATGCACAAATGGGTTACTGCACATGCGCGGCCACAGTGCACATGCACAAACAGGTTATTGAGTGTGCATGTCCACGCATGCGCAGTAATTTCCCGTATTTTGCGGAGCTGCGCTTGACGAGTATGGTTATGCGCTGGGCACCCAGGCGCGCGTTCCCGGCTGTAGCGCCACCACCACTGCTGCTGCCTGGGCTCCCCCAAGAAGCAGCAGCATGGAAAAGGTAGGGAGATCACTTGGTCCTTTACTGTATCCTCCCCCCCCCTTTTTTTAAATCTCGTATCCATCAATCAATCTCCACCATTGGGGGTCAGTTGTGGGGGGAGGGGGTGTTCTTAGGGGCTTCCCCATTCTCTCCCGCACCTCAAGAACTCCCCCTCTTCTCCACCCCAGCCACTAATCAGCTGGGGAGTTCGATTGATTGAGATGCGGAATAAAAAAGGGGTAAATCCCTTAAGAACACCCCCTTTTCTCCACCTCAGCCCCTCACCAACTGATAGGATCAATCAAGGGGTGGGACGATTGTGTCTGGCAAATTTTTTTGGGGGGGGGTTGGGTGGGGAGTTTGTATTTATTATTATTATTTTGGTCTGGTCAGGACCGTTATTTTATTTTTTCAATGCATTCCTATGGGGAAACATGCTTCGGTTTACGATTGATCTGGTTTCCGATGAAAACAGTCGGAACAGACCACAATCATAAACCAGGGTTTTACTGTAGAAGGTATGCCATAAGAACAACAGCCTCTCCTGATTCCATAAGGACCCTTGAGGTGAGTCATCAAGGATCTGACCATCTTGTCCTGTCACACACCTGTCTTGAAGAAAAGCATTTTGTCAGCAGACCCAACATTGTGGTGCACCCATTACTTTTGCCTTTTCTTGTATTGTCCCCCAAAAGCCAGGTTGGGGTTGAGAATTACTGCTAGTTGGAATCCCTGTTCTGTGCCACATCAAAATCATACAAGCCTTGTGGTCAAAATAAGTGTTCTGGTCTATCCTGTCATGACAGTGACCAAAATTCTGTTGCTTAGCACAATAAAGCACACTAAAGTAGTCCCATTGAATCAATGGGGATTTTATAAGGCAACTCTTCTTTAAGTTCCATTAATTTAAATGGAACTACTCTAACAGGGACATATGCTAAAGTAAATCGCAGGGTGATTTACCAGAAGATTGTAGGGATCAAAGGGAAATTTAAACCTAGATTAGGAATACTTAATGACCAACAGAGCCTATTCTAGTAGTTTACAAGGCTAAGCAACAATCCTGTGTGTGATTGATGCCTCCACTTCTTCATCCCATGCCCCAATAGAGGCTCCGAGTATAATAATTAACATTTCTGTTTTTGAACTCTAATCCACTGACCCATATGACTAACCTTTTTTACCTATTATGGCTTTCTATGGCACTTTCCTTGCTCTGAACTAGTTATTTCGGCACAGTGAAAGTCTTTCTTGACATTCTGAATAATTTCAAATAGTACTCTATCCTGAAAGGCAGAATGTATGCCAAGCCCAGGCCTACCTAGTCAAGCTTTTCCAACTGTGATCATTGTCTTTGCGGGGGATTTATGACTAAGAACCTGACAATTTGCTTGCCAGTTTTTAGACTACATATCTGCCATCTGCTTTTTTATTTTAGTGTTAACATTAAATTGGCTCTTTAAATTGTGGTTTCATTGCCATAATTATCTTTGTAAAGTATCACACTGAAAATAATTATGTTCTGCTTTTTTAAAGAAAACATCCCAAGTCCTCCCCAATGTAAATTAGGATTAGATCAAGGACCATGCCGAGTGTATATAATAAAATGGTATTATGATAAGCAAGCCAATTCTTGTGCTCAGTTTTGGTATGGTGGCTGTGACGGAAATGATAATCGCTTTAATACTGAAGACGAATGTAAAAAGACCTGTGTATTTTCCTCTGGAGGTAAGAGTGCTAGTAAAATGGATGTCTCTTGTAGTTTCCAAAAGTCATAGGCTGGGCATTTTGTGGGTGGTAGAGACGTAGAAAGAATTACTGCACAACAGCCAGGATGTTAAAAGCAACTAGTGTAAAAATATAAAAGTATTTTCTGTTGTAATACTCAATAGGAATAAACAAATAGTATTAGTATAAAAAGGTTAAAAACCTCTGAAAAACCAGATGAATATTGAGGGAGGAATCAGAATAGTCTTGGGAATATCTCAAACTGTGACCATAAACCTGCCCGTAGACGTCTTCTGTGCTCATTCTCCCAAACATGTGGCTATCCGGCCCTCATTGGGAATCACTGAAAAGGTAGTGTTTAAACTCTACATTGGGGTGCCCAAACTTTTCGGACTGTGGGCCGGTCATGTGGTTGAGCGTGCTGGTCATGTGGTTCCTCCCACCAGAAGAGGAAGTAAATGCACATGCGCGTGTTGCACAATGCACCAGTGCATGCACATAACACTGCTGTAAATTATTTACAGCATTCTGTGCATGCATGGGTACATTCTGCACATGCACAGGCATGTTCTGTGCACACGCATGCACATTTTCTGCTTCCGGGAGTGGCATGAGCCAGATTAATTGGATACAGCCCACGGGCCATAGTTTGGACACCCTGCTCTACATCATCTACCCTACTGGTTAGAAAAGTTGTGGTACTTATTTCCTATAGAGCTGTGTTGACTTCTTGAATTACGCTAAGAAGCTAGTTATTTATAGTATAGTAGAATCCCGCATAACGAAAAAGCTCCATTCCACGGAGCTCTTCGTTATGTGGGTTTTTTTCATTGTGTGGATCAAATGGGCGATACCTCAAATAATGAAAAGAAAATGCTTGTTATATGGGTTTTCCATTAACTGGGGTATCCCTGCTTAACGAAAACCCCGTATAATGGGGGGGAATTCGTTATATGGGGTATCGCGATTGCCTAATGAACACTTCGTTGTATGAAATTTTTGTTATACGAAGCATTTGTTATGCGGGGTTCCACTGTAAATTAAATTGAATATGTAAATTTCAAGTACACTGGTTTCATTTTGCTCAACTTGATAAATTATTATTTTTTTGTTTAAATTATATCTCCTGTTGTATTTTACAGATGTCTGAAGGCGGATATTAACAGAAATACCCACCAACCAGAATTCAATGAGAATGACTTATTTAGCCAAGAGAGATTTTATGCATATATAGTCTTTGTGTGTATGATAAAATTGGTTAACTAGAGGATAATTTGATGTCCTAAAATTACTTATTCTAACATAGCTCTATCAAGTCAATGGTGTCATCTGCAACCTTTTGCTGAAATCAAAGTTATGTGCAACGTTAGGAATTGTAACAAGGAGTAACATAGACTTCCTCATGGTCTTGGCTAATAGCCATTAGCACTTATATACCACCTCATAGGACTTAGAGCACTCTCTGAGTGGTTCGCGAAGTAATTAGCATTTTGCCCCAACGTGCTGGGTACTCATTTTACCGCTCAGAAGGATGAAATAGTACATGCTTTGTACATTGTAAATCAAAACAAAAAAATTTGCATCCTATATGCCTGCACAGTCCAGAAATGACCAACTTAGCATTTTTTTGGGATCAATTGATACTTTGCTTTATTGCAAGGTTGTGAATTCTGAAACATGTCTTGTTAAAGTCAAAATAATGTGTTCCCAGAGTAGTGTGTGGTACGGTTGAAGATGGGACATCTGTGATTGAATATGGGACCTAATAAGGATCCAGTGAAGAAAACTTCATGAAAGTACGGTGGGGAGGAAGAATCTCAAATCATAACGTACTTGTTCTTAGAAATCTTTTGAACACAAGCTTAGGTGGAAGAAAAAAGAATATCTAGCAAGGACATAAACCCATCTGCTAAGCAATAGTTGGGAGTAGCAACAACTCATGCTACTGACTCTGACTTATTAATGTGCCATCTATGATAGCACTAGCCAGTGCTGAATTAGTTGGGCTCAAAATCACTGATTTTAGTAGGTGTATGTACTCTTAAACACGCACAGAGCCAGGCAAAATACTTGATGACCACACAGACTTCTCAGAGAACTTTGGAAGAATTGGAAATTCAGTTCCAAACTACATGGTGCCCTGGGAAACAGTCTTCTCAAACACAGTGAAGAGATATGTGGGAGACACTCTTGTGGGGATCGGGTCATGTATAGAAGAGCCACCCACTCATTTTCTCTTTTAACTGCTCCACTGCAGCTGGTGGTCTGATAGTGGCAGTTCTCCTCCAAAAGAGCACTCTTGGACTCATGGTGGAAGCAGATGATTAGGAGTTTCCATACTTTCTGGCTAACATGCAGTTCCACTTTTTGGTATCTAGAACGGTTCCTGGTACTGTATTAGATTTGTTGTGGAAACATTACGGATTCCTGTGAGAAGATTCTAAATGGGGGATCCCAAGGCCTTCTGCAAATCTGTAGGAACTTAGTAGGGACACCAGCAGTCTAGAATGGTGGCTATGCCATTTTTTCATGCACATATAGCAAAAAAAACCACCTCTCTTTCTACACTGTTCACAAGCTTCAGTTTGTCTGCAGAATCTTTTGGAGTAATCGACTGAGGATTGCCACCTGTGTCTGCATTTGCAAGCTGATGTTACTCAGGGGTAGATATTAGATATTTTAAGCAGTAGAAATTAAATAGTGTTGACATATAGACTATAATCTTACTTGGAACAAACTTCACAAGATACAATAAGGCTTCTTTCTTAAGAAGTCTTGCATATAATCCAGTTAATCCTGAAAGCGTATTTCACTCTAGCAAACTATTTTTATGTTCACCACTGACAATTTGGAAAGTTATGATCACATGGCTTTGGGCAAAAAAAAAATTTTTTTTGCTAGTATTTTTTTCATACTATTTTAATTATGCACTGTTTAGTGAAGCAAATCTCTTTGGGTCTTGAACTGCTGACCTGCTGTCCTTTCCATCATCAAGTTCAGCATCTTAACCACTAAGCCAACATGGCCTTTGTAGTAATATACCTCATGCTAAAACCTCTTGATTCAGCATATAAGTGATTAACATGTATGTATCAACCTCACTGCCACTATAGACAATACTTTAATTTTGGCTACGTTTCACAGGCAATGCAGGCAAATACATTAACACAATTGCTAATTACTTTTAACTCTGAAATACATGTCTCTAAACACTTGACTAATTTTTTAGTTTACTTATTTGTTGACTTGTCTTCATTATGTGTGCACAGTATACTTTTGTAATTAAACATAGACTAAAAAACTGTGTAATAGCCTTTTTGTTTGTTATTGTGGTAACAGGAAAAAAAAATAAGAGACATAGTAATCAAAGCACAAATCCCTCCACACCATGTTAATTAAAAAAGCTAGAGTTTTTTTCAATTGTTTCCAAAAAGAAAGTAAAGGACCACATATAGAATTCAATGTGTTTTTTGTTTTTTGCAAACTAGTAATCAAGAAAATTGGAATTGTATACAGCTCAAATTCACTTGTCAAGTTCTCAAAGTTAGCAAGCCATTCCAATCTTATTCTTTCAGTGTTAAGTTAAATTTACCCACTGGGGCTTCTAAGCAAGCACGTATGAAACCATATTGCAAAAATATTAAGCTTAGAAAATTGACCAGTAAACAATAATACAGTAACTGGCATATAGATTTTTGTATTTTAAAGTGTTTATACTTTTCTTTCTATTTAAACCAACAGAATATTGGGCGTTATAATTTTATTGTTGATCTTAACAACTCCTAACTGTAAAGAACCTGGGGGAGTAGAGGGAACCTGCACCAGCCACTCAACCACACTGCCTTACTTTTGCTTGGATGAATGCAACCCAGACTGCCAACATGTTAGGGCTTCAGATGAAAGTCTCTCTCACACTTATGATCCTCATATCCCCAGTGTTACAGGAGGCTGGCAAGAGCATGTGTTTAAGGCTTGAACACCTGCCCTGCAGTGTAGCACTCACAAAATAATTATCTGGTAGGTAAACCACGGAAAGGTCTGGGTTATAGTACCACTTAGTACCCTCTAGTCTAGCCAATGAACCAGACATTTGGTTAAAATAATATGGGGTTTTATTAAAATAAAAAAGTTCAAAGCAAGAGTAATTTCAAAATGTACACTTGCACCACCAAGTTCAAGATTTGTAACAGTAAAACGTTCTAAAAATTCCAAACTAAACTGTCCTGACCGTCTTACACTATCATGATCCACAGAGCATAAATAAAGTTCCAGCAGGAAAAAGCATAAAAGACTAGATGCCAGTCATTAGAAAAAAACTGTCTCGTTTTCCCTTGTGCTGTTATACCCACCAGTCCCTTTCCAGAGGTTTCCACCAGTCAGGGCTTTGGGCTGCCAGAAGCTTCCAGATCTCATTAACTTCCAGAAAGTAACTTCTTGCCCTACAACATCCTCTCCAATCCAGCTGGCACATTTCTCTAATTAGCAAGAAGCTTCAGGTCTCATCAGCTTTCTACTCTTCACTTCAGCCCTTCACAGTTCCACAGCTAAGGAATTCAGGCATTTAACCAACTGCAGAAAAGGTTCGCTAACACCATTTTTATTCAGCCTCATTGCTTCTTCACACTAACTGACATACACAACTCAAAAGAAGACATGGTCTTGAGTTTATAAGAGCTATGCAGGGCTGTTGATGTTAGAAATTTCATCGAAATTGTTAATTCATAGCTGGAAGCCACTTGGTGATGCATAACAACATCAGTGTACACAATTGTGAAAGCTGTAGGTTGAAAGTGCAAAATCATAAAGGTGAGAAATTAAAGATTCGAGATCCTAATTTTAAAAAGATTATTCAATGGGCTTAAAATTATAGAATTCAGAGCCCGGGTACCTCTGCAGAGCCAGCAGTTAAAAGTTTAGTTCCCCACTGATCCCAGAAGAGCCGACCTTGTGTGGCCTTTGGGAAAGTTACACAGTCCCAAGGAGCCTCCAAGAGGAAGGGATTTCAAGTGACATATCCATTCCGGATATTTAGCTATCATCATGGCGATAGTCTTCCTGTTCTTAACTCTCCAGAATAGTTCTTACGAGGACATGCCACACCAGTCTCTCAGGTTCTTTAGCCACCAAGTCCGTTTACATCCAGGGCCTCTCTTCCCAAGGATCTTCCCTTGTAGAGCAAGTTGGAGCATTCTATACCGTATTTATTCGAGTATAACGCGCAAAATTTTATACCCAAAAAAAGACTCAAAGTTTGGGTGCGCGTTATACACGAGGACTGGGTGCGCGTTATACACGAGCCTCTTTTAAACGAGCCTCAAGAGCACGCCGCGGCCCTCCTCCCAGGCGGCGGCAGGCGCCCAGGTCCCGCTGCCGCCGCCGCTCACCTCCACGCACCCGCCGGGTCGAGAAGGGAACCCTCCGGGGGAGTGCCGCGGCGTGCTCCGCGCTACCCGGGCCGCGCGACTCAAGAAGCCGGCGCCGGGTAGGCACGGAGCACGCCGCGGCCCTCCTCCCAGGCGCCCAGGTCCCGCTGCCGCCGCCGCTCACCTCCACGCACTACCCGGGCCGCGCGACTCAAGAAGCCGGCACCGGGTAGGCACGGAGCACGCCGCGGCCCTCCTCCCAGGCGCCCAGGTCCCGCTGCCGCCGCCGCTCACCTCCACGCACTACCCGGGCCGCGCGACTCAAGAAGCCGGCGCCGGGTAGGCACGGAGCACGCCGCGGCCCTCCTCCCAGGCGCCCAGGTCCCGCTGCCGCCGCCGCTCACCTCCACGCACTACCCGGGCCGCGCGACTCAAGAAGCCGGCTGCCGGGTAGGCACGGAGCACGCCGCGGCCCTCCTCCCAGGCGAAAAAAATTTTATACCGAGATTTCATGGAAAATTAGGGGTGCGCGTTATACACGAGTGCGCGTTATACTCGAATAAATACGGTACTTTAGGTTGTTCCTCATCATATGGCCAAAGTATTGGAGCTTTCTTTATTTAATGGCCTTAAACAGTTCTCGATCTTTAGCCATCTGGTGCAACACTTCTACATTATTCACATGGACAAGTCATGATATCCTTAGCAGCCATCTGTAGATCCAAATTTCAAAAGCTTCGGTTTTCTTTTCAGATGCTTTTGTCAATGTCCAAGCTTCTGCTCCATATAGCAATGCTGAGAATACGTAACATCGCACTATTCGGATCTTCGTAGTGAGAGTTAGATCTCTACTGCATAACAAATGCAGTTTTCCAAAGGAGGGGCTGGCAAACTATTTTGGAGAATTTTCTACTTAGAAGACTCTGTGTTGTAATGGCTGGCTTGGAAGGAAGACACGTGGAGGCAGCTGTGCGGTGAAGTCCAGCCCTGACCAGAGTCGGGGGTACGTATTTATTATCCTACTTTGGGGTTGTGACACGTGCCTGACGCTCGTGACTCCCCTATACAGAAGGCTTGCATACGTGGTGTTTTCTGGTGGTCAGGTACAATGTCTGCTCTTGGACGTTGCCCTGTGGTTAATGGACAGCTTGCAGTTAATTACATCGGGCTGGCGAAACCCATTGTTCCTGCCCTAATCTCGGGGTCTATGAGTATTGACTCTGGGCATCTAACTTTGTCTTCTGTCTGCCCTGGCTTGTTTGCCTTACTCTACTATAGCCATCAGCCGAGGCTTATGATTCATCTCTAACTAGCTAACTAGCCCGCTCCCCAATTTCCTTTCCTGCCAGGCCCGGTTGGTCCCCAGATCTGTCAAAAGCCGAGCGAACCCCGGGGAAAGTTTTAATTGCCAATTATTCCCGCGGGCAACCCACAACTCTGGAAAAAGTTGCCATAACTGAGAACTGACATGATGGCATACAATTGTTGGCTGGATAGTTGTCTAGCTTTCCCTTGAGCTACTCCTATACCTAAGACAGAAGCTGGGAGTTCGATTCTCCCCATAACCTCCTGGGAGAAGAGCCAGCCTCCTTAGCCATGGGGAAGCTGCACAGCCCCAGGATGCCTCCAGAAGGGGATGCGAAGCCACTTCTGTGTAGCCTCTATCTAGAAATCCCTGGAAAAGAGTCATTATAAATTCAGAATTGGCTTGATGGCTCACAATTATGATTATTACTTATAGGGTGGGATCCAAACCAAACTCAGTAATTCGCTCTCCACACTGATTCAGGACTCCAAGCTTCTTCCTTTTAGCAGCAAGGGGGCTGCCTTGTTATTTCTTTGAAAATGCTGTAAGACTCAAACCCCTTTCCAAATCTACTCGGTAAGAGGTCCACCTTAAAGCCACTCTTAACCCTCTACTGCAGGGATTCTCAACCTGCGGCCCACGCCAGATACGGCCCGCAGCACAATTTCAAATTTCATGTGGGGTTGGGAGCCCCAACGCCTCCACCACACACCAGGAAGTGCCATGTGGTGGAGGAAAAGCAAAATGGCCAACCGGCCCCTGAAGCTGTCTGAGGAGGGAGCATGGAAATACCTGGCCCCCCACGGCTTAAAAAAGGTCGAGAACTCCTGCCCTACTGCAAATCACAACATACATTAAAAACCAAAGAAAGGTAAAAGGCAAAGGTTTCCCTTGCTCGACAGCCAGTCGTATCCGACTCTAGGGTGCAGTGCACATGTTTCAAAGGCGAAGAGCCAGCGCTGTCTGCTTCTGCAGGCGTTTCCGTGGTCATGTGGCAGGCATGACTAGACACCGGAGCGCACGGAACGCTGTTACCTTCCCACCGACGTGGTCCCTATTTATCTACTTGCAATTTCTTGCTTTTGAACTGCTAGGTTGGCAGGAGAAAGAAAGGAGGGGAGGGATATATTATATATTGCGAAACTTTAAAGACCAGCCGGTTTTTGTTTCCCTCCTGAGCCTCTTACAGAAGAAAGAAATAAAGTTTCCCAAGTTTGGCAAAAAAACAACAATCAATTCTCCTCCTAGCTCGAGACTTGTCGGGATGGAGAGAAAGAATGCAGCGCATGCGCATAGAGACGTTACACGCGGAGAGGTATACGAAGTTTGTCCATCGTCGGCCTCCGTTAGGAAGTTGCTAGGGGAGAGTGCGGGGACGCCGCGAGGGAATTGACGGTCGCCATGGCGGCGGCGGCGGCGGCTGTAGACTCGCTCTGGGAAGACAGAGAGATCCGCTTCGATATCTCTTCGCAGTGAGTGTTCTCGCGCCGTCTAATCCTGCGTGTGCAACCTGATCTGATCCTCCCGCGAGACCCAGGAAGGTCGAGGTCCTCCCCGCCCCCCCCCCACGGTCTGATCTGGTCGCCTTTCCCTTTAAATCGCCGTATCCCCGGGCAACGGAGCTCGCGCTTTCCCTCGGCCCCGCTCGCGCCCCCTGGAGGCCGCCGAGAGTAATGCCGGCAGCCATGGCCAGTTCCCCCTCTCTTCCCCGCCGCTGGCTTTCTGAAGTAATCACAGGGGGTTTAACCTAAATCCGGACTTGGCGGACATTTGCACGTCTCTTTGCACGCTTTTCTTTATATTTGTGTGGGGCACATATAGCTCATAGAGTCTGGGGTTGCTGCAAACGTCTATTGTTGCTGTTGTTGGGCATAAGATAGCAATGACACTTCTATACCGCTCCATAGCGCTCAATGCACTCTCTGGACCAGTGTTTCTCAACCTTGGGCACTCAGATGTTCTTGGACTTCAATTCCCAGAAGCCCTGATCAGCAGGTGTGCTGACCTGGGCTTCTGGGAATTGAAGTCCAAGAACACCTGGAGGCCCAAGGTTGAGAAACCCTGCACTGGACAGTTCACATGATAATTAGCATTTTGCCCCCACACACACACACACATGCTGGGGTCCTCATTTGACCTCGGAAGGATGAAAGGCTGAGTCAACCTTGGGCCCATCAGGATCGAACTCAAAACATTTGAAGGTTTCCCTTGCTCGAAAGCCAGTCGTATCCAACTCTAGGGACGGGCGCGTTTTACTTCCGCTTCCGGGAGTGACGAGGGCAGCGTGGGCCAGATCAATCGTAGTAAACCCGTTCGTGCATACCTGTCAAGTTTCGGGAAATTTCTGTCAAACCCCCGTATTTTATTCTCTTTCCCACCGGCACCCCGTATTAGTTAGACTGCAATTAGATTGGAGTTAGACTGGAGGCCAGCACAGGATAAGCATAGATGTCCAGTTTCCCGTTTTGGCCGGGAAATTTCCCTTATTTGACAGAAATTTCCTGAAAGTTGACAGGTATGCATTCGTGTGGATTCACAAGGTGCTTGGGCTTCTGGGAACTGAAGTCCAAGAACATCTGGAGTGGCAAGGTTCGCCATCACGGGTCTACTCTATGTCCTCATTGTTAGTTAAGAGGACCAGTGACCACTGGGAAGCCAGAATAATATCCTAGTAGACAAGCCTGTTCCATATGTGGCCAGAGAAAGAACAGCTGATGGGAGTTTACTCTGCCCTTTCTTGCCAGAAATTAATACCTGTAAGAACTTCACAGTTGAACTAGTAGTGCCTGAGGTTCCTTCCTTCTTTCTTCCTCCCTTCTAATCCCCTTTTTATCATGTCTCTTACATGGTAAGTTTGAGAGCATGAACTCTTTACTATTTGTCTGATATTGTAGGAGCCTGTTTGACTGAAATATAATAAACAAGCTATAAATAGATTAATAATTGTTGGCCAGGTAGACATGTGTTTCCAAATAATTAGAGATCCTGGTATTTTTGTATGCATAGCAGACCTTAATTGCCCCCAAATGTTTGACTTTAATTTTGTTTTTATGTGCTGTCAGGTTGTCTCCATCTTCAATTTTGTTGGCCTATATAAATTAAAGCTAACCAACTGTTGAGGAAATATCTTAAATTATGATATTGTTGTAGGCAAATGAAAATGAGACCAGGAGAAATTCTAATTGATTGCTTGGAACCTATTGAAGATACCAAAGGGAATAATGGAGAGAAAGGTAACTCTGAAAATATGAATTTCTAGGTTGCTCTTTAAATTAGGTCAGACCTTCCATCTGTCTTGCTCACCAGTTTTCTTTTTGAGAAAAGAAAATATATTCTGTGCAGCTCAAGACTGGCTTGGACCAATATAATTGAATATCAACTCTACAGACATTTTAAAGCAGTAACATTTGTGGATATTATTTTATCCAAAATGACATTTTGAGTATTCAGAATACAAAGCCATCCACTTACACTTTACTGGAGAAGGGAGTGCTATTTTTTGATGACAGACCTTTTAGATATCAGGCAGTTTTTGATTAATTATGGTGTTCCATCAACATCTGGCAATTCCAGCAGTTACAGTATACCCTGCTTGCCTCACCCTGCATTCTTCCAGTAGGAGAACGTACCAAGTGTGCGATGCTGGTTCTCTAGCTAAGGCATTGACTAACAAAACCTCATCCAGGACTTTAGCTAGGGATGGAGTAGGTCTTTGGATGTTGCCCTGTGTGTGATTTCCGTGTTGTGACCCAGCTCCGTCATATCACATGACCCACAAATGGCTGGCATGGAACATAATGCTTGCCAATAAAGGTTTCCCAGCTGTTGTAATGGTCCAGGGGAGTCGAGGTGCTGAACTCAGGGAAGGCACGCGAGACTGAAGTATGATGGTAAAAGCCAGTCCCGATTACTCGGGTGGTCTGTATTTATTGACTACAATTGGGAGTCATCACGCACAGCCCGCGTGAGACCCCCGTGACAGAAGGCTTACTACGTGGCACTCGGCTGGTTGGGTTACACTTACCAGCCTGTGTGCCCAGGTTGCCCATAGGCAGACTAATCGGCGGATTGTGGCGAGACTCATTGTTCTCGTGTTATCTAAGTCCTAGAAGACTCTGTGTACCTATGCATAATTATTTGGTCTAGCTGTGGTTGGTGTCTGCTCAGCCCTTTACACGGACGTGAGCTAGATACTGTATGCTGTTTACAAGACCTTGGGTCTCTATCCTCATGACTTGTCCTACTTCTCTTAGTGCCCTCAGCCAAGGAAATATGGAGATACTATTGCTCCCTATTACTATTAGCCCATACCCAATTTCCTTTCCGGTCGAGTCAGGTTGGTCTCGAGCCTGTTTGCATAGCCCGACAAACCCATTGGGAAAGGTTGCTGTCCAATCAGTGGCCTGGGCAACCCACACCCAGCCATGATTTCCCCAAAGGATACAATAGGATTTGAGGAGGGGAACCCCCCCAAAAAAATAATAATTAAAAAATAGATGGGGTTGGGCTACCAAAAAGTATCTTTGGAGATACATATTGCTCATCCCTTTTGTGTCTCTTATGTTTCTTCTCAGGCAAGTTTAATTATTATTATTTTTGTAAAAATGATTTTTTAAAAAATTGCAGAACATATGCCCTTGTGCCTATCTGGGTGAGCCCCCAAAGTAAGTTTAAGCCACCAGTTCTCTTATGTTAGACATGAACAGCATGAAGGTCCTCAATCATTTTGCCTTTTGCTGTGAGTAGGTTTCTTGTTTAGTCTATTTTTTGCATACATTTTTATAGTAGACTACAGTTAACTTATGATGTCTTTTTTTTCTTGGGCAGCCTTACCATGTGGCTTATTATTTTTAGAATCTTGTACATTAGGATTGAATTCATTCTCCAGCTGTGGGTTTATATTTAGACGCTGTACCACTGTACAAACACAAGAAAATGGTATCAACACTTTGGGTGGAAATTTAAGTTTTTGGAAAGTACAGGAAAGAAGTGGAGGAAACTATAAGCAAGGGTGGGCTTCCCAAAAGTCCAGTGAAACAGAACATGCTCAATGGCCACAGAACAAAATGATGAGTTATAATTATTCTGGTATAAATTACCTAGTTAATTGTTTTTTAATTTCCAGGCAGACTGTTGATAACAAACTTAAGAATTATTTGGCACTCGATAGTACTGCCTAGAGTCAACTTCTGTAAGTATACTTTTCTGATGTATATTTTGTTTGTTTGGCTACATGATGCATTTGTAGATTTTTCAAAAAATTGTTTGGCCAACCAAAAATTATTTTTTCTTCCTCTTTCTAGCAAATACCACTGATTACTCACTGAGAAAGAGATTTAGATTTTTTATTTATTTATTACATTTCTGTCCCACCCATCTGGGATATTTTCGCTCTCTGGCCTGCGTACAACATAATAATAATAAAAATCTTTACAATTAAAAAATGCAGACAAATTGAATAAAATTATAATTATCAAGAAAGCAAAAATAACACCCACACATTTTCTAAAAATGCCAGAAAAAAAATCTATTTACATCCCAGTATTAAGCAAATTAGTTTAGAAGAAAGTTCCATTAGGTGCAGCTGTTTAGCATTCCTGCAAATAGATAGTGTCAGGAATGAAGAGGAAGACTGTGTGTTATACAGTAAGTGTACACTTGAAAATCTGTTGTGTATTAGATGCAGGAAGATTTTTTAAAAAAGCTATCTACCATAGTCTAACACTGTGCTACAAGTTGAACGTGTGTGAAGGGTACAGCCAGAGCGAGATACCAACACTGGTGTAATTCTATTGTTAGTGTTAGCATACAAGTTGTTCCTGGCTTGTTCTAGGTCACATCATTCCTCTTACGTACATTCTGTTTTGGGATAATTCATTTCATGCCATTATTTATTTATTTATTTATTTATTGGATTTTTACCCCGCCCTACTCAGCACAAGGCCGACTCAGGGCGGCAAACTAGCTAAACTAGCAAACTAGCTAAAGCCGCAGGCATCTGCCAGTTCTGTTAGTGAGATGTGGAGAAAAGTGAGTAAGTGTATGAGATGCATACCTGTCAACCCGCGGCTCCAGAAAAACAGGACCTGTGCACATCGCTTGTGCGCAGGCCTCTTTCCACGCATGCGTGGAAGGGCCTTACCCCTTCCACGCATGCGCAGAAGCACTACACCGCTTGTGCAGCCCCTACGCAAGCGGTGTAGCGCTTCCGCGCATGCGTGGAAGGGTTTTAGCCCTTCCACGCATGCGCAGAAGCGCTACGCCACTTGCGTAGGGGCTGCGCAAGTGGCGTAGCGCTTCCGCGCATGCGCGGAAAGCACCCCCCGCCCCGCCCCCGCTGCCTAATTACGGGGTTTTGGCAGCGCGGGCCGGGTTATGACGTCAATGGACGTCAAATTATGGGGTTTTCCCGGCCAAATTGGGATGGTTGACAGGTATGATGGGATGTTGTGTGCAAGAACAAATGGGCAAAAGCTGAATTATACATTTCAAGACTTCCTTTGTATATGATAAGTAATAGCATCAGAATATGCCGCTTTTACTATAGAACAGCTTCAAAGTAGCACATATAATCTTACCTGAAGTTGCCCAGGTGACATGAAATAATGAATTAAGAAAAGTCCTTCAAAATTCAGATGCTACAAAAACACGAATTTATGTCTGTCTGGAACTCTTTAACAATAAAAAATATTGGAACTTACTTTCTTCTATTACTATATTTCTTGTTTATTCTTAATAAAGCAGCGTTTCACACTTTATAATACCATTTAATCAAACAATTTCTGATTTACTATATTAATATATCACAGTTGTAATGCTGAGTATTTGACAGCTTTCAAATTCATGTAATTTATATGTGCTAGGCAGAAATCAAGAAACCTTTTAAAATTATATTTTTCTTTCCTCTAATTATTTAGCTGTTGGATACAATTGTTTTGTGAATACAACAACCAGAACTGCTAACTCAGTAAGTTTAAGAAACGGCTTCAGGGCCATAGCGGGGGGGACCCTCCTGAACTAAAAGCCCCCCACCCCACCCCGTGGTGCCAATGTTATATAAGTGAGTGTGACATTGTTGCCCCTCCTGAAAAAATGTTGCTCATCCTGGGGAAAAATCCCCCCCCCCCCCCAAATTTAGAATCCTGGCTATGACCCTGAATGGCTTCGGCTTTGAATTACTAACTTTTTTGGCTGCTGCCCACTAACTATGGAATTATGTTTCCCTTGGAGATTTGCCATCTAGCAACTCATGTGCCAGTTTACCTAGAAGTAAAACCCACTTGATTCATTAGCACTTCCTTTTTGGCAAAGATTATACAGGATTATACTGTATTCCAAAAGCCTGGGCATTATTTGAAAATAAACCTTTTTATCTTGTTTATTTTCCGCTTCTCTTTTATACCCTCCTAACTTCAAGTAATTCTGGCTAGGAATTTAAACAACTGTGGTTAGCATGTCTCACCAAATTAAGGCATTCTTACACACAATGGCTGAATTCTTGTTGCTTAACATAGTCATTTGCTAGAGTAGATCCACTGAATCCATAGGCAGTTGAAATCATTTCTTTTTAAAGAGGCTATTGAGAATGTTCCGCCAATGGCTGAGCATTAGATATTTTATTTTGTCTCTCTCCGTCGCCAATAGGGTTTTTGTATTTTTTTTAAAAAAAATGTGTGACTGTTTTTAATTTGTGAGTTTTGTGTTGTTAGCCGCCCAGAGTAGGAAAATTTCCTAGATAGTGGGGTTTAAGTATAATAAATAAATACAATTTGACAGAACAATTTTTCTGCAAGTTTCATTGACTCAAATGGACCTACTCTATTGTTGCAATTAGAATAGGCCTATTTCAATCAATGGAAGCTATGAAGGCGGCGATTCACCAAATCCCCAGTGATTCAGTGGGCCTACTCTAACGGGATTTCAGCAAGTATATATAATGGTGGTTTGGGAGTAGGGTTGCCAGATGGTATCCTAAAGGAGGACATGTCCTCCTTTTCTATAATTTGTCTTCCCGTCCTCCCTTACCTACTGTATGTCCATATGTACATGACTCGAAGTCCTCCTTTAGGATACCATCTGGCAACCCTACTTGGGAGGGGAAATTAAATGATTAGACTAAGTCTAATCTAATAACTGTTTATGGAAATTGAGATACAGTATTAATATTACAACTGCAATGGTATTATTGCATTAGTAATAGAGATAATTCATTCAAATTACAGTATAAAGGTATGTATAATAATTTTTTTTGTTACAGAAATTAAGAGGTCAGACGGAAGCACTTTACATATTAACCAAATGTAATAATACCCGTTTTGAATTCATATTTACAAATGTGGTTCCTGGAAGTCCCCGACATTTTGCCTCAATCATTGCTGTGCACAGGTACTTGAGCTAAAAAGAGAGTTATTCTCGTATAAAATCAGGAAACACTTATTGAAGTGGAATTAATTAATTTAATTTAAGCACATATGGACATGATTTCAAAATAAAAACTTTGTAAACATCTTTAACGTTTATGCTATTTGGTGTTGACAAGCAAATAAATGAATCAGACAAAATAAAAAAAGTAAAAACAAAGACTAACACTTAGTGGTTAAGACACTAAACTTGACGACTGGAAGGTCAGCAGTTCGAGACCCTAGTGTTGCGTGACAGAATGAGCTCCCATCGTCTGTCCCAGCTCCTCCTAGCAGTTCGAAAGCAAGAAATTGCAAGTAGATAAATAGGGACCACTTTGGTGGAAAGGTAAACAGCGTTCCGTGTACTCTGGTGTCTAGTCATGCCTGACACATGTCTATGGAAACATCTGCAGATGCAGACAGTGCTGGCTCTTTGACTATAAACAGACATGAGCACTGAACCCTAGAGTCGGATACGACTGGCTTTTGAGCAAGAGTGACATTTTTCTTACCATCTACCCACTTTTCCATTTTTCTTCTTTAGCTGATTATCAGTACTCACTTTTAAGCTGTTCTCAGCAGCCTGTTTTAGCCAACGTACTGTCAACACTGGTTACTATACAGTCCCCAAGTCTTCCGGTTACTTTTCATTTTCTTAGAATAACTTTGTCTGCATTATTCATATTATTCAAAAGGAAATGTAGAACTTTTAAATATATGTTTAAATGAAATACTGTATTATAAAATGCAAAATATTAACACTGTGTATATTATTGTTCCTAGAGCTTATGAAACATCAAAAATGTACCGTGAGCTTAAATTAAGATGTGCATTGATTCAGAACAAGCAGTTGAGACTGTTACCAAAGGAGCAAGTGTATGACAAACGAAATGGTGTCTGGAATTTATCAAGTGATCAGGTATAATGCAATGTAAGGATACAGTAAAACCCCTACTTACGGGGGGAAAGTCCTTCCGTAGGCTTTTGCTTAAATCGAATTTGTTTGTAACTCAAAACAAACCCATAGGAAAAAGAATCTTTATGTAACTCGAAGCAAACCCATAGGAAATCGTGTAAATCGGGACATGGTTTTAGCATAAAATCATTTTGTAAGTCGAATTTTATGTAACTCGAGGCATTTGTATGTCGGGATTTTACTGTATATCTATATAAAGTGATATTACCAATATAATTGCTCCCTTTTTTTTAGCAGGCAGGGTAAAGAAATCCAAAAATAAATTTAAAAGCGGATTACTTTGCTGATATCTTTAGTTCAGTATTATTTTTTAAAAAAAAATTTGAAACATGAACTATATGGTTGTCAGTTAATACAATGACTGTTATCCTCCTGCTAAGTTTTGCCACCGCAGTGGGATTGAGATTACCAGGAGTGGCAAATTGCTACTAATTAAAGACTTCTTTCTGGGGATTCATGCAGCGTCATTTCATTGTGCGTGAGTTGCATATATCCCAAAATTGAAAAAAGGGAACTGTTTATTTCATGGCAGTTTGCCATTCTCGGTGGCATCATTTCTACTGTGCAGGTAGGCTTCTGCAAGAAGATGCTGGCCATTGAATGCACATGAATGCACGTGAAATAACTGAACAAACAGCCATTGTTCAATTGCAAGCAATATGAAAGCATTATTGTGACAAAAATTGTACCTTTAAAGAAAATCACCTTTCTACTCTAGATGAAAATGAGATCATGATACCCTAACTGCAGAAGGCGGTCTTACGTGGAACAGCACACATTTTTATGAAATAAGTATGAATACCCTAGGTCAGTGATGGCGAATCTTGGCACTCCACGTGTTCTTGAACTTCAGTTTCCAGAAGCCCTGATAATCAGGAATGCTGACTTGGGCTTCTGGTAATTGAAGTCCAAGAACATCTGGAGTGCAAAGGTTCGCCATCGCTGCGGGAATGACCCAGTGTTCTAGGAGCAAATCCAGTTGCTGTAAACAGGTTATATATAATGAAAATACAGTAAAACATCGGTTTACGACCTACGTCCTTTCTGACAGCCTTCATTGTAAACCAAAAAACATAAACCAAAGCATGTTTTCCCATAGGAATGCACTGAAAATTTAAAAGTGGTCCCAAACCTCTGAAAAATAATAGAAAATATAATCCAAAAAAAGCAGAAAACACAGTAAAACAGAATGGAAGAAGCAGCTAAGCTCCTTACCTTTTCCACTGCTTGAGAAATCCACTGACGGCACCACTTTCCTAGGCTCCAACAGGGCCTGGGCTGTCTTCGGGACTGATTTTTTTATTTTCAAGGCATATTCGTCACATTTGCATCAGCGCCATCTATTTGCTAGCCCTGGTAATTGCAGGGAAAATCTCCGACCTACAGCTGACTGGGGCTGGGGAAAAGTCTAGCACTTCCTGGTTGTAAGAAGAGCTTCTACTTGAGCCAAAAAGCAACGAAAAATTTCAAAAGCAGAGCGGAAATGCTCCAAACACCCTTCCATTGCAGCGGTAAGTGATAAATCGCAACTTCCGTTGGTGCGAGGCAGGCGCCATTTTAGAGTTTAAAATGGCTCTGGTGGTCAAATTCCCGGTTGTAAGGTGAAAAATCGTTGTATACCGGGACGTTATTTTAAAGGAATTTGCCGTCGTAAACCGCAGCAAACATAATCCAGGGCAGTCATAAACCAGGGTTTTACTGTAATAATAATAATGTACTGTCAAATTAATTCTGACTTATGATGTCCCTTTCCTGGTTTCCTAGGTATAAGGTATACAGAAGTGGTTTATGAGTCCTTTCTACTGGTGGATTTGGGACTGTGCAGTTTACTCAAGCCTATAACAGGCTGGCTGTTATCCTGCAAAGCATAATGGGGATTCAGGTTGCTGATCCAAGTTACTCTCACTCATTGGGCAATGGCCAGGAAAAATACCTTTATGTCCTTTACTTTGTGTATTATTTTCATGACCCATCCTTTCCCCATTTTTCACATGATATAGAATGAAGCAACTGAAACCTCTAAAAGAGAATACACACACAAAACCACTTTTTTCAGAGCATAAATAAATAAAAATACTGCTGCTTTCTCTTTGGCTTGTGTGCCTGAGATTAACTAAATTTAGCTTGCATGCCATTGTACTTGAATGGCATATTATTTTGAGACCTGAGCAGGAACACTGGAGTTTCCTACACAGTACTCTGATTTAGCCCACTTCAAAATAGAAAGAGAATTTCCTCCATTTGTTTAATTTTTTTAATAATTAATAGTTTAATAATTTGCTGTTTTCTTTAATGACTGAAAGAGAGAATGTAGTAATAATGAATCTCAATTAACTTTCATTTCTCTCTTTTCTAGGGAAATCTGGGTACCTTTTTTGTTACAAATGTTAGAATAGTTTGGCATGCTAATATGAATGACAGCTTTAATGTCAGTATACCATATCTACAAATTGTAAGTAGTATTGTGTTTACAAAAAAAATATGAACACTATCTGTATATAATTTTGCAAAGTTGGTAATAAATATTGACAACCTGTAGAAGGCAGTGGAGTGACTAGAGTGTGAGGCCAGACTCAGGACGCTTGGGCTGAAATCCCTACTTGACTATGAAATGTACGTGGTGACCTTGGGCCATTTTTTATGCTTTTCACCAGCCCTACCTCAAAGAGGCTGTTGATAATATGAATATCATTTTAAAAATAATTCAGTGCCAGATGTGGGGAGGGGAGGGTCATTGATACCATAGACTAAGCCTGTCCTTCCTAGCCATGATCCCACCCACCCCAAGATAATTATTGCGATGAGCAAGATAGGCTTTCTGGGATGTAGTGGCATTCATGAGCATGTACAGTGGAACCTCGGTTAACGTAATTAATGTGTGGTCCGGGACGTTTCTTACAGTGAAGATTACTTTAACCAAATTTCCCATTGGAATGCATTGAATGCAATTTCCCATAGTAATGCATTGAAAACCAAAATACTTTAACCGAAATGTGGTTTCCAATAGGAATGCATTGAAAACCAATTAATCCTTCAAAAAAAAATTCCGTAAACTGAGCCACTATTTTCTATGGGTTTCCTTTTGTTATGCAATTTTTATGTTAACTGAGCTGTTTGTTAACCGAGGTTCCACTGTACTATCTTCTATGCTTAACATTTATTTATTTTTAAATGATGTATAATTACGTCCTCAGGCTGTGGGTTTGGAGTCCTGTGTTGTCTCGGGAGCTACCATCTTTGGTGCTGGATGGGGCCTCGTTGCCCCAGACAGATGCGGTGCATAACTTGGGGATCCTCCTGGACTTGCGACTTCTGCTCAAAGAGCAGGTGGCAGTCGTGGCCAGGAGGGCTTTTGCTCAACTTCAAGTCATTCGCCAATTATGCCCACTCTGGGACCGGGACTCCTTGCTCACGGTCACGCACACTCTGGTCACCTCCATATTAGACTACTGTAACACGCTCTACATGGGGCTGCCCTTGATGTCCATCCGGAAGCTCCAGCTGGTGCAGAATGCGGCTGCCCGGGTGATGATGGGGTGCAGGCAGTATACCCGCGCCTCACCACTACTACAGGTGCTGCATTGGCTGCCAGTTTGCTTCCAGGTGTGATTCAAGGTGCTGGTTTTGACCTTTAAAGCCCTTCATGGTAGTGGACCAGGATACCTAAGAGACCGCATCGCCCCAAGGTTTTCGACCCATCCTACGAGGGCAGACCAGAGGGGCACTGTGGTGGTTCCATCAGCCAGGGAGGTTCACCTCACTGGTACCAGAAGGAGATCCTTCTCGGTTACCACCCCGGCCCTTTGGAACCTCCTCCCATCAGAACTCCGCCTTCAGGTACCCCTTCTAGAAAGCCCTAAAAACCTGGCTGTGCCAGCGGGCGTGAGCATCTGGCTCAACTTCTCAGCCCTGCTGGCTAGTCTAGTCTGGACTGGGTTTTTTAATGAGGGGTAGGGTCTGTGTTTTTATGGGTTTTTAAGCAGTTTTATGGTTTTAATGTGGTTTTAAGTTTGTTTTATATTGATGTGTTATTTGATGTCTGTAAGCCGCCCAGAGTCGCCTTTTTGCAAGTGGGGCGGCATATAAGTCGACAAATAAATAAATAAATAAATAAATAAATACAAGATTGTAACAGGTCTGTAAGGCAGGAGAGTAGTTATTCTTTCTATTACACCTGGGAATTGATGTAAAGAGATCACAACTTACCTAAGTCTGTTCACTAAGTAGCAGTATTAAGAATCAGGGGTGGGGGGGGGGACATTTGACTCATTTTAATTCGGTGATTAAGACAGATTCTTAGTTACTGTGTCATACCACTTGTTTAAAAGCATGGCCAGTTTAACTAGGAAGTCAACACTAGCATTTTTTTTTTTGTTCCACAACAACTCCTGCATGTGGCATTCAGCGAGGAGCCTGATTAGAGATGTGAAGGCCCAGGAAAAATTCGGGAAAAACCATTGTTGTTGTTGTTTGTTGTTGTTGTTGTTGTTTTTAGTTATTTCTGAAGCCTTTTTTGTTGTTTTCCGAAAAATTGGAAAAATAAAAAATATATTATGGAATGTTTTATTTTAACATGATTGCTGACTGCTTAAGTAATAAGATGACAATTTATGCTGTTGCACTTACACCAGGTACATAAGTAACATTTCCATCCATTTGAATAACTAATTAGTTTTGTTAAGAAATAATGTATCAAGAAAAAAGGCTAAACAGAAATAATTCTGTTTTTACTTTTCAACCAGCAATCTGTGAAGATCAGAGACTCAAAATTTGGCTCAGCCCTTGTTATTGAAAGCTCTCAAGCGGTAAGAAACTTTAGCAGCATACTCCACTCAAGTTTCACCATGTCACTGAAAACCCTATTAGCATTTTTTAACTGTCTTCAGTCAAGCATCTGCGTTTTGTAGTAATTGCTCCTTTAATTAGACTGTCACAATAGTATGATGTTTTCAAGCAGGACAGTTGGGTTATGAACGTACAAAAATAAAGATCATGGTATATGAGCACCAGGTGATTAATTAAATCTGTGGGGTGTGGTAGCTTATTCACTTGCTATTTTTGAGTCCGTGCTCTTGTGAAAGCTGAGGCCGTAGTCATGAAATGATTCGCTCCTTAGCAGTTCTTTTGAATAGGCCTGTTTGTGAATAGATTGTTTTAGATATATGTGTGTCATTGATGAGGACTTCTGTTATGGTGTCCTGGTGTTGAGATTAGTGTTTACAAATACAGTGGTACCTCATACAACGATTTTAATCCGTTCCACTGGGCTCATTGTTATACGAAACAATTGCTATATGATGCATGCATTGTATAGCGATTTCCCCTATGGGATACATCGTACAATGATTATTTTTTTTTTTGCTAAGTGGTTTTTCCCATTGAAAAATTGTTGTACGATTTTTTCCATAGAGAAAATTGTTATGTGGGATGCCATTTCCACCCAAAACCCTAATTGTTATGCAATTTCATTGCTATGCGGAGCGATTGTAGTATAAGGTTCCACTGTAGCTTCAAACTTGGAATTATTCCATCAGCTTCGTAGCTATGTTAAAAATTATGATAATCCACCAAAATATGATGACTTTGAGTAAACATGCACACTGTTTACAGCTTGAATACTGTATTTCTGGAAATTGCTTGGGAGGCACTGCAATTTTCCCCGTCATTGCTTGCTATCTACTGTATGAGTAAGCATGTGATGGCTTCTTTGGCCAGAGAAAGCTGATGAGCACGACATCCAGTTGAGTAGTTGCCTATTAACCAATTGAGTCCTGTCCAGTATATCTATAGATTGCATCAATAAATATAACTAAATAAATACCAAACAGAAGGTTTTTGCCAGGAACAATATTTTGAGGAAAATAACAGGCACAAGTTGGGGTGCCCAGCGCTAGCTTTAGATTACCCTGTAGGAGAAGATGCCAGTCCAGTATGATACAGATCAAAGCATGCAAAACAGGTGGATGTGGCCATAAATGGAACAGAGAGATTGGTCACAGGATGCCTAAAACCAACCCCAATACAAAAAGTGTGTTACTGTACTTAGCTGGCATCCCTCCACCAACATTTTGCCGAGAAAGTGCTGCTCAGAAAGAGTGGGTAAAAGCAAGATCCTTGGAAACACATCTGCTATTTGATCACAAACCACCAAAGCAGAGACTGAAATCAAGGCACATTTTCCTCATAACTTCTGCCCCCCTCCCCAAACAACCAGCCTCCTCAGACCTCCCTAGAACTATGGAAGGCAAACAAGGAGCTACCAGACAACTGGGCAGAACCACATGACTCTCTACCGCTGGGCCAAGAACAACCATGGTCTGTGTGGAAAGCTTTAAATAGACTGTGTGCATGGGTAGGAAGATCGAGGGCTAATTTGAGAAAGTGGGGTTTCCCTATAGAGGAAATATAGCCTGTGTGAGTGCGGAGAACAACAAACTATTGCCCAAATGATACAATGCACACAGTGCCCCTCAACGTGCAATGAGGAGGACCTTATATTGGCAAGAGGAAATGCTGCTGATATGGCCCGATTTTGGGCAGATGTCACCTAGCCCTTTTTAATTCTGTTTTGTTTTTAGATGTGTTAATTTTAGCTTTGCATGTTATTACATGCTGGTGGTGCATCTGACACGAATAAAGAAAGAATCGATAAACGTGATTTTAAATCCTTACTCTTTCTAATATATGTGACTTGTTGGTCATGGGGTGCAACATTTTATAGCTGTGAAACACATGTACTGGTCCGCTAAAATAAATATGCTGTTTACCCTATTTGGCACGTATTTGGATGTGTTGAATTTTAGTATATTTCTGTCTTATAGGCTGGAGGTTATGTGCTTGGATTCAAGATTGATCCAGTTGAAAAACTAGAGGAAATGGCAAAAGAAATAAATTCTCTGCATAAAGTTTTTTCAGTTAATCCTATATTTGGAGTGGATTATGAAATGGAAGAAAAGGTAGTCTTGTTCAGAAATGTGTTTTTGAAAATTAAATAAGCTACTTCTTCTGTTTAAGAGAATTAAGGAAATTATATTACTAATTGTTAAGATACTTTTCTTTCATTTGTTAATTTTCAGCCTAAGCAGCTGGAAGACCTAACGGTGGAACAAATACAGGATGATGTAGAGATAGAAGCAGATGAACAAACGGATGCTTTTGTGGTAAGGTTTGGATGAACAGTAATAATCCACTGATGATTGGCATGTATAGTCAAATGCATATTTACCTTGTACTGTGTCTCACTGAAGTTAGTATCTGCACTCAAACAAATTTTGCTTAAAAAGCCAAGATATTTTTTTAAAAAACTATGGTCCTGCATACTGCTCTTTTGCTGTTACTCTGATGCAAGCAAACAAACAAGCCAGGAAATATTCAGTTAAGTGTAGCAATTACAGTTAATAACAACAGGTGACCAGAGTTTCCTATTTTGGACCAAACTACAAACTTTATTTAATGAAGGCTTCCTGGCTTGTGTACTAATCACTCAAAGTGCAAGTGTGAGGAGTGTCTCAGGATCTGAATTTTTTTCAGAATAGAAAAATCAAACAATATTTCGCTTAATAAATTCACTATTAACAATATATGGATGCCAAATTGAATTAAGTGTAAAAGTGATTTACAGGCAGTAATAATGAAACTAGAACTGCCTCACTGATCTCTTAATTTATTTGGAAGTAGAAAACTGGACAAGCACAGTATAATGTACAGAGTCCGTTGGGTACGCTGAATATGTCAAGCATATTCATATTTATATTGTATTGTATTTTTGCATCCTGATTTGTAACTTGTAATTGAATTGCATATGTGCTATTGTGTTTGTGAACAGCTTTGGGTCACCCTAGGGTGAGGAAGGCCGTATATAAATAAAATTTCAATTCAATTCAATTCTGTACTGCAGCAAGTCACAATTATAATAGGTCAATATGAACCAATGGAACTAATGGGAGAGTTGACTCCCCAAATTTCCATTGATTCAATGGGATTACTCTTGTGTAATTTACTTCACTAAGATAGAGGATTTTGGTCACAACATATATTAATGAAATATTTTCTTTATATTTAGACAAGATTTTAATGAAAACATTTATTTTGCTTAATATACCAAAAAGAAAAAGAATTACAAAGGTGAAGGGGTTATCTTTTCACTGTCATTAATTTATAATTTATAATATAAGTATAATGTGGTTTTTAAAACCATATTAGACATAACAGATTACAGTCTGACTAAGATACTACCTTATGGAAATGCTTAGACATTTATTTTTATTATTCTATTTTAGGCTTATTTTGCTGATGGAAACAAGGTAAGAATGTTTTTATTTTAGAAATAAAGCTTAAAAATATATTAGTTTCTACTAAACCATGTTAACCTTTGTTTGCTTGTATTTTCTATGTTGTTTTGTTTCCTAAAAAAAAAGGAACAGGACCGTGAACCTGTTTTTTCAGAAGAATTAGGACTTGCAATAGAGAAACTGAAAGATGGATTCACACTGCAAGGACTCTGGGAAGTTATGGGTTGACATTGTTCTAAATAATATTCAGTAGATAAATAAATATGTTTAATATCTAAAATATCAAGGCTGTATGGTTTAATCAATTTATTACAGTTACCTATTCATTGAGATTATATGAAGGATTATATAATGATGTACAGTGTAGAGTTTTCATCTTATGAGATCTCATATTTTAAAGATATATTTGTGTTCTGTATTGTTTTGCATTTGTATATAGCGCTGTCAGGGCTTACATCGTAAATTATCTGTTTATTCAGAATGTGTCTATTGATATCATATGTCTGTAAATAAAAGTGTTATTTGAGAAGCAGAATGAGAGAAGATGCAACATTTCTGGATAATTGCTATCATTCTGGCACCTATAATGTTTTCTAAAATATTTTTAAACTAAGTTTTACTGCTGAAATCCTTTTGCAACATGATTTCAACCACTGTGCCATTCCAGGTCTTTTGCTTTGTCCCAGGGCCTCTGGCTCACAGTTTGTTTGTTATGTATTGTCAAGTAGGAACTGACTTATAATGACCCTAAACAGGTCTTTCAATATAAGTGATATAGATACTTAAGGAGTGGTTTTACAAGTCCTTCTCCTTCAGTAAGTTTCCATGGCTGAACCAGGATTCGGATCCAGACTCCTGAGTTCTAAGCTGTCACTCTGTCCACTACATCACTCTGGGTGGGGACTGAAGTGGCTCACTGGTTTAGAAGCTCACCTTGTTAGTTGGAAGGTCAACAGGTTGGCACTTCAAGACCCGAGTACTGCATGACGAAATAAGCGCCTGTCTCTGTCCCGGCTCCTGCCAACCTAGAAGTTCGAATGCAAAAAATGTGAGTAAATAAATAAATAGGGATCACTTTGGTGAAAATGAATGAATGAATGAATGATTTTAATTTATACCACGCCCTACTGGTGCAGGCACCACTCAGGGCGGCTTACAATGTAATGACAAAATGTAACAAAGTATCACAATATCAAATATCACAAGTATCAAAGCAGTATCACATAATATCACATACAATATCACATACTGTAATATCAAATACAAGATCACATAATATCAAATATCACCAATATCAACTACTATACAACAAAGATCTGGGGGACATGAAAGGAGCCTCATTTGTGCGTCCCCTGAGCGGAGTTCCTCCAGCAAAACTCCTTTCAACTCGGAAAGCACCTGACACAATTTTTAAAAATCACTCTGAGTATCCTGCTGGATCACAGTAGCCAGGACAAAAGGTTTGGGAGGGAGGTGAGCTAAGTCTTTCTGCACAGCAGATCCTTTATTTTAAATGTCTTTCCAGTGGATTCGGTGGGGATGGAGGAGATAAACTGATATAAACCTTTCTATGGATTAAGTGGTTTGGGATCTTACAGTGGTTGCAAGGTTTACTCAGACAAACCCCTTCAGGACTTAATGTTTGCTACCATCAGCAAAAATCATTGCTAACTTTTCATGAATGGAACTGAGTCATGGGATAGGAAAGAGAATCCTTCCATGCTGACTGTACTCCTCTCTGCTAGTGCATCTGGAGGTGAGGACTGCTCAACTCTGATCATGAGATCTTGTTCTTTGCTCATTCCATTAGGACAATGAATGCTCCTTTAGCTAATGAACCTGTGTCTACTGAATCTGATGCTAATTAGTGCATATGAATTTTCCCATTCCTTGGCTATCTTATTTATTATTATTTATTACATTTATAACCTGCCCATTTGGGATATTTTCCTACTCTAGGCAGCTTACAAGGTATTTAAAAACCTTTACAATAGAAAATTAGACATAAATAATCTAAATTATAAATAGCAACAAAAAAGCAAAAATGATGCCCCCCTCCAATTAAAAAAAGCCCAATGACAAAAAACACATCTTAGAGATGGAAAAAGTTAATCAAAACCTATTATTCAGCTGTTGGCAGTATCTTAACCAAAAGGAAGGGATGTAAGGTGCGTGTCTGGCAGGCGTACCCACACCCCTAAAGCCTATCCCGTAATGCTCCGCACACACATATCTTTTGTACCGGAGATCAGCCCCGTGAGGGCCCGGAGGCCGAGGGTGAGGCGTACGCCCCACGAAGATGAAAAAATAACTGCGCAAACGGGGGGAACGGTCTGCACGTCATCACCGTTGAGACGCACATGCAGGGAAAAAAGGAATTCCACGCGCAGAACAGTCTATGCATGCCCAAAAAATTAAACCACACGCAGAACAGAAGCCCTCGCCACGCCTGCCACACACTGGCAGCTGCCTTCCAGCGCAAACCCGCCAGAGGGACCAGCCGCGCAGGCAACAGAAGCTGCGCCCGTCAAAGAAGCCATGCCACGCCTGCCCAGGTCGGTGCAGACACAGGCAGCGCCAGCCCGGCAGCCCCTCTTGGCCCGTGACAACAACAACGCGCCAGATCACACAGGGAGGAGCGTCGCCATGGGCCGAAGAGGTGGCAGGGCAAGTGACTGACCTGAGTCCCTCCCTCCATCTTTCCTTCTTTTCTCCATTCGCTCTTACTTCCTTATTCCACTCCCTCTTCCCTTCCCTCCAAAATTCCTCCCACCTAACTCCCTTCACTACAACCTTCTTCCCGTCCCATCATCCTAACTTCGACCTTTCCCTCCTTCCTTCCCTTCCTTGCCCCATTCCTCCTTCCTTTATGGTTCTCACTACTTTCTTCTGTCACCCCTTCCCTCCCTTTCTTTCTCTCCATTCATCCCTCCTTCCATCCCCACCTCCTTCTGTCATTCTCCCCTTCCCTCTTTCCTTCCTACCCTACTTACTTCCCTCCCGTCATCCTAACCCCTTTACTTACTTCCTTGCCTCCCTCATTCTGACCGACGTCCATGGGCGCACCCACACAGCGCTGTGCGCTGGGGTGCTCTGGCTGGCGGGGGCCTCAGCAGCCCCCGCAGCAGCCCACACCACACCGGGCACGACCAGACCAGCTGCAGCTATGACGGAGGCCGCTCCTGAAGACACGCACCCCTGTAGGTCGCCCAACACCCCCCCAAACCCCATCCAGCCGAAGGTGGGTCCCCCTTCTAGTATCCTTAAAAGCCTCTTTAAAGAACGGTTTTAGTTGTGTGTTTTTTTAAAAAAATAAATAGAGATGGAGCCTGGTGCAGCTGAACCAGTAGAGAGTTCCACAAAATTGGTGTCACCACCGAGAAGACTCATTACCAAGTCAGTCTTTCTTGCTAATCTTGGGGTTGGCACCTGGAGCTGCGTCGTCTGGGAGGAACAGGTGATATGAGCTGATATTTTGAGGAGAAGATGTTCTGCTAGGTAGGAAGGTCCCAAACCATTTAAAGCCTTAAAAGTTAGAACAGACACCTTATGCCTGATACAGAAATGGGTAGCCAATACAAGCCAACCAAGGCTGGGGAGATATGTTCAAATTTTCTCACTCCAGTACCTGTAATCAGCTTGGCCCTGCATTTTGCACCCATTGAAGCCTCAATATCAGGAACACAGGGGCCCCACGTAGAGAGCATTACATTAATCAATATGTGTGATTACCAGTGAGATAACTAATGTTAAGAGAGACTGCCTGTTAAAGTAGAGATGCAACTGAGCTATTTAATACAGTTGGGGGGAAAGCAGCTTTACTCACCACCGCAATTTGTGCTTCAAGGGTCAAAAGAGGGTCTAATACAGGGGTGGACAAAATTTTTACACCATGGGCCTGATGACGCCCCCGGACAACTGAGTGAGCCAGACCATGTCCTGTGGAAGTGGGCACATTTACAGTTGTTGTAAATGCACCCACTTGCACATTTACAACAGCCGTGGTGGGCACGTTTGTGCATGTGTGGGCATGTTTTACAGCTGACATAAACGCACCCGCTTCCACCTCTGGGTGTGGCAGAAGCGGTGACGGGCTGAATGGAATGGCATCATGGACCAGAGCCAGCTCACAGGCTGTAGGTTGGGAACCCCTGGTCTAATATGACCCCTAAGTTGAATACCTGGTCCTTGGGGAGAGCAGTCCCATCCAGCCGAGGGGCCAGACCACTTAGTCGACTCGGGCAGACAGACCCTCCAACACCAGAACCTCTGTCTTGTCAGGTTTCAGTCTCAGCTTGTTTGCTTTGGTCCAGTCCATCACTGTGGCCAGACAATCGTCAAAAGACACCAGACCACATCCACTGCAAAAAATGAAAATGAGAGAAAGAGTTGGGTGTCATCTGCATATCGGTGACACCGCATTCCAAATCTCCGGATGTCCCCTCCCAGTTGCTTAATATAGATATTGAATAACATTGGGGAGATAATCGACCCCTGAGGAACACCCCATTGAAGGATCCACAGGGCCAACGTAAACTCCCCAAGCTGGACTCTTGGAGCGACCACCAAAGAAGGAGCAAAACCACTGCAAAACAGTGCCTTGAACCAACATCCCTGACAGTCATCCCAGTAAGATATCATGGTCAGTGGTGTCAAAAGCCACTAAGCAATCCAAGAGCACCAGGAGAGACGTAACCCCACTGTCAGTTTCCTGCACAAGGTCTTCGTGCAGTGCAACCAGTGCAGTTTCAGTACCATGACGAAATCTAAAGGCTGACTGAAATGGATTCAAATGTCTTCTGTTTCCCACCATTATGTGCAAAACCATCATCTTACAAATATTAAGGTTTCCCTTGCTCGAAAGCCAGTCGTATCCGACTCTAGGGTTCAGTGCTCATCTCTGTTTCAAAGCCGAAGAGCCAGCGCTGTCTGCTTCAGCAGACATTTCCGTGGTCATGTGGCAGGCATGACTAGACACCGGAGTGCATGGAAGGCTGTAAGTCTGTTTTCAGTATACCCTTTTCCAGTTTGGGGTGCTGTATCACCTGATTGTCAAATTGTTCAAATGCACCATTACTGTTTATGAACCAGATGCTAAGAATCTGCAAATTTAGAGCTTCACCCTCCTAAAGAGGATTCATCAGACTCTGAGCTGCCACATGTTTTGAACAAGCTGTGAGATGTTTGCACTGAGTGGTTTTCATGTTCTCTTTATGGTAGAGAATACTAAAATCTAGTATTTGAAGTGAATTTTAACCTTCAGTTGATTTTTAGTGAATTTCAATGTGGTATTTTATAATGTGCTGTCAAATTAATTCCAACTTATCACAACCTTTTCCACAATGTTCTAGGTAGATAATAACATCAGGTTGGCTCTTCTCCTGGGAGGCACAATGAGGAATCGAACTCTCACCCTCTGGGTTCACAGCCAAATACTTAACTAACTGAGTAGTTGTCTTCATATCTGTGTATAAAACTTTTAAGTCTTAGTGTGAAACGTTTGGAAACATTTAAAGTATTGAGAAAAGGCGTCTTGCTACATTAAGTCTTTTGTGATGGCAGAATATAGAATAGAAAAATACACAGTTCTAAAATTTGTGAATATAACGATGTTATTGAAGCATTTGAAGTGCTATAATTCAGTTCATTTTCCAGTTCAGCTTTGATTTTATGGAAATTGGTTGCCGAAAGGATAGAAATACAAGTATTATAAAACATGATATTGTATACAGAATTAAATGTCATTTATTGTATGAGAGAAGTAGGTGCTGTGTTTTCATAAATCTTGTGTACCATCTCTGTAAATGGAAAAATGTCAAATGACTTGCCCAAACAGCTGTTACTTTAGTAGCTGATCTTTTGGGTATACAGGTAGATGGAAAAGACACATTAGAATTTGTTATTGACTATTATAATTGAGTGACCACTTAATATGCATGCAGAAATAATGCATTTTTATTTGACCCCAACAGAAGCTCTTTACCATTCCTAGCCAGTTTCAGACCTTTAATGGTACAAAACGCATGCATTCTGACTGAACATTTACATTTAGCTCACATTTTTAGCCCACATGAATCAGTGTACAGTAGCGTTAAAATATGGAGAATCAGTCTTCATTTGTTTGTTTGTTTGTTCTGATTGTTGTGTACTTAAAGTTCCTCTACTTCTCCACTGTTGAACAGATGGTCAAAGTATTTTAAATCAGTGGACCTTTTTCCTATGTGTAATAGGTGACTGTGCTAACTAACCAAAGTACACAAGAGCAAAACCTTTCCTGGATCTGAGCTGGCAGACTTGAGGCACATATCCATTCAGAAGATGTTGAGGGTCATTCTCTTGCTTACCTCTCTCAGCATCCACTGCTACTTCTCTCCTTATCTTGGTATCACTCCACCTAAGATAAGGAGAGACATAGCAGTGAATACTAAGAGAAGTAAACAAGAGAATGACCCTCAACATCCTCTAAATGGATACGAACCTCAAGTTCACCGACTTAGATCCAGGAAGAGTTTTATAGCAAGAACAAGCACTCTTGAGGGTACACAAGAGCAAAACTAAATTAGAAGATGGAGGAAGGAGCTCACTGGATAAGGAACAGCATTAAAGGAGGATATAGCTGAGGAACCCGACTTTCCATATGTCACTTGGAGGACGCTGAACAGGCTTAGGGGCGGAGTGCCTAACATGCTCAAGTGTGGGGGTTGCTGACAGACAACAACACACGGTGTGAATGTGGAGAAACACAGAGCCCAACTCATTTACTGGTCTGCCGATTACTATCAGAAACATGTACTGATGAAGATTTAATTTTGGAGAAAGATAAAGCCGAGAAAGTGGCTTCATTTTAATAGTCCAATGTTTGATCTGGACATGAAAGAAGAACTAGCCAAAGTAATTTTCTAGGTGTATGAAGCAGACATTATTTTAGAATTTGTTTTTGCAGGTGTATAAACTGGCCCAGTTCCTCTAAAACAACCAGTCACCTTTTAAATGGCTTTCAATGACTCTCTTGTGAATGGCCGTCATGCTTTCACCTGCTGACTTCCATCTTTTCAGAATGCACCAAAGAGTATTAAGTAACATGAATGTTGTAGTGACCTATTTCATAGCAACTACTGTTGGACCTAACTCTGCCTCCTTGCTAACCCAGGGTACTGCGTTCTACAAGGAATCCTGATGATTCACTCTGTGTAACTGAGCAAAACGGATTCCTGAGTGACTAAAAGCAACAGTTGCTTCTTTCAACCCATGACAGCTGCAAGCTCCACTCTTCTTTCCACGCCATCAATCCTAAATTCCAGCTTGTGAAAGTCTGTACCTATATTTAGCAGGCAAGATTAAATTACAGAAGCTTCAAGCAAGGCAAAGCACATTGATCTTCCTTTTTCAGGCGGACTTAGGTACTAACAAGAGGACTTTCTCCCTCAGCTTCTTACCCAAGCGTCGCACAAGATGAATACCCAAAGAGAACTTAGTGAAGAGCTTCGGCTTTATCAATCCACCCTTCTTCAGGATGGCCTCCGGGAGCTTTTGGAAGAGAAGAAGTTTGTTGATTGTTGCCTTAAAGCTGGGGATAAAAGCGTTCCCTGTCACAGACTGATTTTATCAGCTTGTAGTCCTTATTTCCGTGAGTTCTTCTTATCTGAGGAAAGTGAGGAGAAAAAGAAAGAAATAGTCCTGGACAATGCTGATCCTCTCATCCTTGATATGATTGTTAAGTATCTTTATTCGGCAAACATTGACTTAAATGATGCTAATGTTCAAGATATTTTTGCCCTGGCAAGCCGCTTTCAAATCCCTTCTGTTTTCACGGTGTGTGTTTCCTATCTTCAGAAGAGGCTTGCTGTTGGCAATTGCCTGGCCATCTTTCGTTTGGGTATCCTCCTTGACTGCCCACGACTTGCAGTGTCTGCCCGTGATTTTGTGTCAGACCACTTTGTGAAGATTTGCAAAGAAGAGGACTTCTTGCAGCTTGGCACCCATGAACTCATCTCAGTTATCACACCAGATAACTTGAACGTTGAAAAGGAAGAAGTAGTCTTTGAGGCTGTAATAAGGTGGGTCAAAAAAGATCAAGAAAATCGAAAGAAAGCTCTCGGAGATGTGTTTGACTGTATCCGCTTTCGTCTGATGGATGAGAAGTATTTCAAGGAGCATGTGGAAAAAGAGGAGATTATCAAAAGCAATCCAGATCTTTCCAAAAAAATCAAGGTTATTAAAGAAGCCTTTGCAGGGAAATTGCCCGAGCCTACCAAAGGCACAGGGAAGTCAGCAAAAGGAGAGGTTAATGGTGATGTAGGCGATGAAGACTTACTCCCTGGTTATCTAAATGATATTCCAAGACACGGAATGTTTGTCAAAGACCTCATTCTTCTAATCAATGATACTGCTTCTGTGGCTTATGATCCAACAGAGAATGAATGTTACCTGGTAGCATTATCTGAACTGATTCCTAGAAATCATTCCAGCATAGTCACAAAACAAAAGCAAGTCTATGTAGTAGGAGGGCTGTACGTTGATGAAGAGAACAAGGAACAACCTTTCCAGTCATACTTTTTCCAGGTATATATTTCTTTTTTGTTGTTTTGTTATTGCAGAAGTATAGGGACTAAATGGCCTGTTGAGAATCTGTAGATATTCAAGAGGAACCAAATTTGTTTCCACCATTATTGTAGAATCATAGAATAATTGAGGCCACTGAGTCCAACCCATGCTAAACGATGAGGTTGTAGGGGTGTGTTGGCCATGTGTTTGGGATATACCTGGTGTCTCATTGGTTACTGCAGTAACTTAAATAATTTCTCTTGTATACATGTAAAATCCCAATAGGAACTGGGACACTAAGTTATTGATAAACCACTTACGGCCTCTTTGGAAGGTAAAATGTTTAGTTCATCCTTCAGTTTCCAGCAACTATCTTCAGTCCTATGTTCAGAGAACCAAAGATAATTATTTCCATAACTTTACCATGAATCCAACAACTTCATCTTTCCCTCTAAATTATACTTTTGTAATATTGCTCTAAGCCAGTGGTGGCAAACCTTTTAGCGACCAAGTGCCCAAACTCAACAGGTTTCCATCCGTACTGCAGAGGGGCAGGGTGAACTCTGTGCTGGGGACAAGGGAGTAAGTGCTCTCATTGGACCACTGGGCAGAGAGGTGGTGTGAACTCTGTGCTGGGGGAGGAGGAAGCACTCCCATTGTGCAGAGGGGTGGGGTGAACTCTAAGCTGAGGTGAGGGCTCTGAGTGCCCTCTGGTACATGTGCCATAGGTCCGCCACCACTGTTCTAAGTGATCTAACTTCTAATATGTTCTCCTTCTTCTGACAAAGCTTTTTCACATTTCTAAGTGGCCCCAGTAACATTCTGTTGGCTTTTGAAATGTACATGTTATTGAAGGTTCCATAGCACCATGTGGATTCTGACATAAAAAGCATTTAAGATGTTTGTCTGAAATGCATACAGAATAAGTGGGATAGCAGCTGGCCATAGCCTTGTCCAGTAAGCACATCTACTCTTCAAAAGCCAACTTGCCTACTGTTTGTTCTTGCATAAATTATTTCTTTCAAGCTTTGTCTTGAACATAAGGAGGGAGTGGAGGCAGAGCTAATGACCACAAACCCATTCGCTTATACGTAGTAAAGTTTGCCTTTTTAATACTTGAGTGTTTTTTATGGTGATTGTGAGCCGCCCGGAGTTGCTTCGGTGAGGGGGCAGCGATAAAACTCCAATAAAATAAAATAAATAAATAGGTCTAAAGTTTTGTGTTGTTAAACAGTGATTTTTTTCCTTTTACAGGATGTAGTGGTAATTGCCAATTTAGAAAAGTTTTAATGGGGATTAAAGAGACCTTGGTTTGACACAGGATGACTTGTCTTATGTTCTTAGTTTAATGTGATTCTTTATTCTCAGACATCTTCATTCATGTCCTAGTTTACTATTACATTTTCCCCTACGATAGTTTGACATCACATTCCATTTTGATGGGTCCAGTGTCTCTGCAGCATATGCACAGAGCATGTCCCCTTGCCAAGGATTTCTCATTCATCCACTTCAGCAGAGGAAGTAGATATGTATGGACAGTCCTTTGCTCTTGCAGACAGAATTCCTTTGTGTGTAGTCTAAGTATACATAGGCTCCTAGGTCAACAGACACAACTAACACTGGTCATGAGTATCACAATTCCCACCCACCCTTTCCCCCCTCCTCTGGCTTATCTGTGAAGAGACCTGAAGCTTCCATTTTGAGCCAATCAGAATTCTATTTTACATTTAGATTTGGGGAACTCTGGTAAGTATAGAAAATGGGTAACCAGTGGTTTGTTAACAAGCAGAGATTGTAAACCACAGTTTTGGACTTGTTTGAACAAACCAGTTTAAACTAAACATAGTTCAGATGTAATGGGAAATGCTCATTAATTCAAGTCAGAAGTGAAAGTTGCTTTTAGACCTGCAGAGGGGAAAAAAGAGGTACAGTACTGTATTTATATAGTTTCACCTTACGGCAAGTCATTGAGGGGTAGAATGTACAGTATTAGCAATAAAATAAAAAAAAGCACGGGGAAAAAGTGAACCCCTTCTACCCAGAACTGACTCACACTTAGTCTGACTCTAACCCTATGCAATTGCCTTATTTAAAGTTTAAAATTAAGCAGGAAATGTTCACAGATGACCCCTTTCTTCACATAGAAGTAGAACTTTTTTATGTGAAGAAAAGGAGTTATAATTGGAGGAACATTCAGTCATCTGAATCCTCATGTACATTCTGAAATTCCCAATCTCTCCTCTTCATTAGGCAAACATTTGAGGCAGGAGGAGATATTTGAGTATTGTATTGTACTGTACTGTATTGCAAATGGCTTCTTTTAAAGGTGCTTTTCAGGTTCTTAAAGGGGGGTGAACAAGATCAAAGAAGATTGCCAGAATTGGAGTTTTGGTTTCACAATTAGCAAAGTGTTTTGCAAAACTGGAGATGCCATCTTTAACTCAAACAAGCATTACAGACCAAACACAATATTACCATTATGTGGCATTTTAACACTTCCATAAGAACAAGACTTCAGCAGAGGAATTTTTTGAGGGACATTAAACTGGGAATAGCTAAGAAATTTTTTTTAAATAGGGAAGAGACATGAAGTTCACATTCATACACACAGCAATTAAGGTGATACGTCGTATGTGAGAACATGGCATGATACTCTTATCACAGATGTGTTAGGAACTACAGGTGTGATCCAAGAGTTGAGGCAGGCAAGGTTATCACCAAAATGTTGTTTGTTCATGGGATGGTATCAAATAACTTCGTTGGCACATCACATTTCACCAATGTTTGAAAACTAATAAAATGACCAGGAGTGCTGACTTTTTTTGTAGTGTATATAGCTTTGGAGGTGAGTTATTAATGTTTTGCTAACACTTTTTATTTTGAATTTTGACAAAGTTGGATACCATCACTTATGAGTGGGCTGGCCTCCCCCCACTGCCATCAGCACGATGCTTGTTTGGACTGGGAGAATTAGAGAACAAAATCTACGTAATTGCAGGCAAGGATCTCCAAACTGAGGAATCTCTGGATTCAGTATTATGCTATGACCCCGTGTAAGTAACTTTAACACAACTGAGAGTTTGCATCAGTTTTCTGATATACCAAAAGACCTAATTGATTGTAACCTTTTTCTTTCAGATCACTTAAATGGAATGAAGTCAAAAAGCTCCCAGTCAAAGTCTATGGTCATGCTACAACTTCACACAATGGAGTTATATATTGTCTTGGAGGGAAGACTGATGACAAGTGAGTACAGTACCTGATCACTGACAAATTTATCAGGTTCCAAGGGTAGGTGACATCATGATAAAAAGCTTTACCAATTTTGACCACTGGTTAGCAGTTTAATCCTGTTTGATTAAGGTTAGTGCCATTGTAAATCGTCAGTGAAGGATAATACCTGGCATAGAAATCAACTGGGGTGGAAGACTCATGGCCATGTGACTCAGACGTTATCAAAGATATAATGCTGAATGGTGTGAAATCTCAGCCCAGTGGACTATCTGAGGTTGATTTTGGCTCGCATCACACAGTTTCCATGTTTGTTAGCAATACCTTTTTATTTCAAGCCAGGCCTTTAAGGCTAAACTAGAAGGCCTATGAGAATGCTGAAGATGGATAACATTCTCAGGAAGGTCTCAAAAAGTCAGGGTTTTAAAGAACTAAGGTACAGTAGTACCTCGCTTAAAGAGCATAATGTGTTCCATGCGATTGCTCTTTAAGCGAGGTTGCTCTTTAAGCGAAACACCATTGTAAGTGACCAATTGTGACTTCTGGCAGGGGGAATTGCGAACCCTGATTTAGTTGTTAAGCGGGGTCTTGGTTGTTTTTAGTAGTTAAGCAAGGCAACCATTCAGAGAAAATTCTGCTCTTTAAGTGAGTTAGTCTCTAAGCGAGGCGCTCTTTATGCAAGGTTTTACTATACTGTCCAAAATTCATCCATTGTCCTCTAAGTTAAGGAAACATGGTTAAGATTCCATCTGGATATCCAGAAGTCATATTTTCTTTCTAGTGCTGGATTTTTTTCTCTTGGACATATTTGTGAACTTTGAAAGATTTTTGGATCTAGATTGAAATGTCTTGTGACATCTTCAAATATCTTTGTTGCAATTGCTGGCTTGTCATTTCTGGAAAGTATTTGTTTACTTTCTCTTTTCCTCCCTCCCCACCGCCCCAGAAAATGCACTAACCGAATATTCATATACAATCCCAAGAGAGGAGACTGGCGTGATCTTCCTCCAATGAAAGTGGCTCGCTCTATGTTTGGTGTTGCAGTCCATAAAGGCAAAATTGTGGTTGCAGGTGGTGTTACAGAAGATGGCCTTTCAGCATCTGTTGAAGCATTTGATCTTGCTACTAACAAGTTAGTATATTTCCCATCTTCTTTTAGGCATATGGCACAGTGCATGATGAATATGCCTTCTTTTCCTCAATGCTACTGCATAGTTTGTTAAGTGATTTTGAAGTCATGTAGATTTCACTGAAAGAGTGTTGATAAAATCAGTTGAGCTGGATTAGTTCCTTGATGGCTACTTAATGTGGATTTCTTCTAAAATAATTCATTGGCTCCTAAACATTTACTTTTGCCTGACTCACATTTTCAAGTAATAGTAGCAATCAAGTCATCAAGCTTTTGGATAATTTTGCAACACATTCTTATTTTTGCCTTATTTTCCATATAACTAGTTTAGAATGATGCACTTGTAATTCATGCATACCTGTCAAGTATCCCAGATTGGCTGGGATTTCCCATATTTCCGCACCGCTTCCTCCACTTTCCCACCGCCATCTCGTAATTTGACCGGCGGGGGAAAGTAGTACTGTGCATGCCCTTCTGCACAGAATCCTTCTGCACATGCACAGAACCCTTCTGCGCAAAACCCTTCTGCGCAAAAGGCTTCTACGCATGCGCAGAAGCGTTCTGCATAGAAGGGTTCTGCGCAGGTCCCGTATCTTCCGGAGCCGCACTTGACAGGTATGAATTCATGAACACAGAAAGGAATATAGGTACATGGCCACCTTCATTTCTTCTAGTGTAGGAGTTCTTAACATTTTTAAGCTGGGAGCCAGGTCATATTCCCTCAGACAGCTTTGGGGGCTGGATGGCCATTTTGCCCTTCCTCCACCACATGGCACTTCCTGGAGTGGTAGAGGCGGGGGAGACACATGAAATGGCACCGTGGGCCACATTCGGCCCACGGGCTGCAGGTTGAGAATCCCTGCTCTAGTGGATGGAAGGCAGTCAGATGATTCATACATGTTTCTATGGGGTCTGAACTGTGTGCAAAGGGGGGGGGGACCTGCATGGATTGGCTCCCTCCACGGAAAGGAACTATTTGTGGGAGGCTCCATGATCAGAAGTCCACTCAGGGGCACTCCACTTTAACCTGACTAGTTGTTCTAATCTGCCTTTCAAAGCAAATGGGGAGAAGCCATTCATCTTTTAGGATGTCCTCCTCTACTACAGGAAAATAAAAGTTTGTTACAATCAAGGGGATGTGTTCCAAATAAGAACACTGCCCTAATCAGAGAGCTTAGAGCAGTGATGGTGAACCTTTTAGAGACCGAGCGCCCAAACAGCAACCCAAAAACATTTATCGCAAAATGCCAACACAGCAACAGGGGAGGAAGTAAACGCTCCCATTGGGCTGCTGGGCAGAGGGGCGGGGCAAACTCTGTGTTGGGGGGGAGGAAGCGATCCCATTGGGCTCCTGGGCAGAGTGAACTCTGTGCTGAGGGAAGGAGGAAGCGCTCTCATTGGGCTGCTGGGCAAAGGGGCGGGGCAAACTCTGTCCTGGGGTGACTGCATGGGTGCCCACAGAGAGGGCTCAGAGTGGCCTACGCGTGCCATAGGTTCACCATCACTGGCTTAGAGGTTTTGCAACAGCAGGTGTTAAGCCCTAACAATCTTGACAATAGCACCAATCACCTGTTTGCAGGGTAGGAGTCAATCTCTTGGGACTGAAGGAGCATCTGGCTTAAATTCCCCTCATTCTCTCACTAAATGGTTAACTAATGCTGTTGGGAAAACCGGGTATGCAGCATCAAATACTGGGTGTATAAGTTCCAACATTGTGAGCCGTATACATTAGTCCATGCAGAATAGCATCTGGATGTTTACACAGGAAACATAGCTGCAAGGTTCCCATAGCTGCCATTTCCAGCATCCATGGGCAATAGAAATGGCATATATAGAAGTGTACACACAAAAAAGCTGACTTCTCTAACAAGGGCTCAGAAGGTGTGCGTTGAGGGGGGGACTGGGGCCATTCCACCATCCAACATGTTTGTTTCTCTAAAAAAGCCCAACCTGACCCTCAAGGAGAGTGGGCCAAAGACCCGTGTAGATGGGCGCTGAGTTATGTTTATAGAATTAATCCTTTGTGTACTGAAAAAGATACAGCCCTTTCTATTTTAATATATGTTATTTTACCCACATTTTAAAACTGACAGTTATATTTGGTGAATTTCAGATGGGACGTTTTGCCGGAATTTCCACAGGAGAGAAGCTCCATCAATTTAGTAGACTTGTCTGGCTCATTGTATGCTATTGGTGGCTTTGCTATGGTTCAGCTTGAATCAAAGGAATTTGCACCAAGTGAGGTTAATGATATCTGGAAGTAAGTTTTATTTTCATAGTTATACATTTTGCTGACACAAGAGACTGAAAATTGTAATATTATTTCCATGTAAAAATTGTCTGCAACATATAGTGTTCAGCTTTTTTTAAAAAAAAAATCACTGATTGCAGTTTTAATTGTACTATCTACTTTTGTTTGATTATCCCAACCCACATGTTCAAAATCAAAAGTTTCCTCTTTAGATTACTAAATAATCCTGATACTGGATTAATGAAAAACTGCAAAATTTATAGATTCATAGTAAATGTTGCCCTTCCTCGAAAGCCAGTCATATCCGAATCTAGGGTTCAGTGCTCATCTCTGTTTATAGCCAAAGAGCCAGTGCTGTCTGCATCTGCAGACGTTTCCGTGGACATATGACAGGAACACTGTTTACCTTCCCACCGAAGTGGTCCCTATTTATCTACTTGCAATTTCTTGCTTTCAAACTGCTAGGTTGGCAGGAGCTGGGACAGAGACGGGTGCTCACTCCATCATGCAGTACCCAGGAATCAAACTCTGACCTTCCAGTCAGCGATTTCAGTATCTTAACCACTTGAACCACCGCAGATTCATAAGTAGACCATATTATTGTTTGAGTTAGAAGTCTGCAATCTCAGTTCTGGCTCAGTGTGGCCTGGGCTGCAGCTGATGGATTATGTTTGCACAGAAGGTTATACTAGACTAGTATAGATAGACTAGTAAATAAAACACTCCCCTGAAACAATGTATTAGGAAAATAATTTGGATTTTGTGAGCAATAGTTGATGAGATCTCCGGAATAGCAGATTTTTGAACAAAGAAGGAACCAGGCAGCAACAGCAATTAGCCTTATATACTGCCCTATTGCATTTAGTGCACTCTTTGGGTGGTTCACAAGTTAATTAGCGCTTTTACCCCCAACATGCTGAGTTCTCATTTTACTGACCTTGGAAGGATGGAAATTTGAGTCAACCCGGAGCCAATCAGGATTGAACTCAGGAAATACCAAACAGTTTGGGAGCTAGGAAACCTTAAGAACTGGGGCATTAAATCAAGGATGGACCTCCTGCAAACCTTCAGGTCCCTCTCATGCATATATATTTGGCCACAACTAGAGGGTTTTAAGGGATTGTTTGCAGTCAAAACTCCACTTCTGTAAGGAAAAAATGTGGGGTGCTGGATTCCAAATGCAGTATGATCTCCAAACATGTGGAGATTGCTTGCTCCTGTTTGAAATCAATAACCCACTCAAATCAGTGGTTTTGAAACTGTTTAAAACCATCCTCAATGAGAAATAAATGATAATAGAAAATAAGTTTCCTTGTAGAGTTTATTTACTACTGTTGATTTTCTCCTATGATGCACAGATACAGGGCAATATTGGGTGAGTTTGTTCTAAAATGTACTGTATTGTTAGTTCACATCGAGCAACTATGAGACCCTGGTGACTCCTCATACTATATGCCCCTGAGCTTCCTTGTGAATCCTCTATAGAGGATTGCTGTTGTGCAGCAGACAAGTCAGTTTGGAAAACAGTTCATTAAAGTGGGAGCTTTCGAGAATACAGTACTAGATATTAGTTAATCAGATAACTTCTTGCTGTTCTGCAGTCTGTTAACTTGAATCTTTTAAGAAGGAAAGCAGGAGGAAGACTGCGTCTGTAAACGTTGTGAGATTCAAGTAGGATACCTGCTTATAGGAGATCAGAAAAGGTCCAGGATATCTTCAAAATACAAAAAGATAGCATCTCGCAGCCTATTACAGAAGATAAAGTATGGCTGTCCTCCATGACAACCCTACCTTGAGCTCACCCCTTGCTTTTTCAGGTTCTGGCCTACCTGAGATACGTAATTTCACATTAGGTGTGGAGTTTGCTTCCCATTAACTTCAACCATAAACCAGAACACTGGAGCGGAAATTCAAAATCCTTTGGAGTAGTACAGTATTTTGATGTTTGCAGATTGATACACACTAGGCAGCATTCATAAGACCAAACACATCTTTATTGTAGAGTAAGCAATCTGAATATGAGATAATGGCGGAGGCGCAGCTCCTTTTATACAGCATGGTACATTTGAAACTGGTTACAAGGTTGCTCATTGGTTACTGTATTCGTGACGTCATTGTGACACACGACATTCTTCATCTGAGTTACCTGTGGCGGGAATATTTCCCGCGGCTGGCTGTAATTGGTTAACTTGTATCATGTGTGTACATTGCTATCAGCTGCCTCTCAATACCATCTAGAGGCAGCAGTAGCTCGTTGTAACTGTTGCAATACATTGGGTTACATTATTACATTCCATCTTAAAGGCATAGTATTCCATACATAAGAAGTATATAAATACCCTTTCTGAGGAAAGAACAGAGAGGAAGGTTGTCTTGCTTGAAGATCTAACATGGCTACTTATCTTCTGTCTCTGCAGATACGATGATGAGAAGAAGGAATGGTGCGGTATGCTGAAAGAAATCCGCTATGCCTCTGGAGCCTCTTGTATTTCGGCTGGTCTGAATCTGTTTAAGTTGTCAAAGCTGTAACCCAAAGATGGACTCAAGATTTTCTATGGCCTCTGTTTTTGATGTTTAGGGCTACCCTGTGCAGAGTTTGACAGCTAACGTGATTGTTTGAACTATTAATGTAACTGTCTTAAACCTTAACTAACCTCTGTAAGCACTAACTTTCCCATTTTTACTAACATTTTGAATCTGAAGTAAATTCTCCTGTAATACTGAATAAAACAGAATTTGGCTAAATATTAGCCTGGGAAATTTGGCCTTACCAGAAATATTGCCCAGTATTTCCTTTCCCAACCTACCACCCACAGCTTCAAAAATTATTAAATCTCTATACGTTTGAAAATATTTAATAATGCATGATAATTGTCCATATTAAATTGCTTCAAGATTGTATGTCCTTTCAGTGGCTCAAGTGACTAAGATGCTGACTGAGAGGCGGAAGGTCAGCAGTTCGATCCCTGAGTACTGCAGGATGGAATGAGCTCCCGTCTTTGTCCCAGCTCCTGTCAACCTAGCAGTTCAAAAGCAAGACATTGCAAGTAGATAGATAGGGACCACTTTGGTGGGAAGGTAAAGAGCATTCCGTGCACTCCGGTGTCTAGTCATGTCTGCCACACGACCACGGAAACGCCTGCAGCAGCACACACCGCTGGCTCTTTGGCTTTGAAACATAGATGAGCACTGCACCCTAGAGTCAGATATGACTGGCTTTCGAGCAAAGGAAACCTTTACCTTTACCTTTACCTTTCCAGACAAAGAGCTCAGAGCTATGCAAATATTTTTGCCATTCTTTGATGACCGTTCCATGGAATTCCATTCAAAATGAGCAATCTGAAATTAAATTAAGACATCTAGAATTAAATACTTTCATATTTAAAACTGCGAACATTTGTTTTAAACAAGAATCTCTACAAGCTGTGTGGTGGGGTGGGCTATATTTTGATTTGATTGCACTGTTTGATGATAGGGTTAAACACTTGTGACAAAAAAAACCTCAGAAGTAAAGATAATTTTACAAAATGTAGTAGCCACCATACCATACCTGTCAACCTTCCCGATTTGGCCGGGAAAACCCCGTAATTTGATGTCCATTATGTCATAACCCGCCCCGCGCTGCCAAAACCCCGTAATTTGGCAGCGGGGAGAAAACGCTTTTTGCGCATGCACGGAAGCACTACGCCGCTTGTGCAGCCCCTACACAAGTGGCGTAGCGCTTCCATGCATGCGTGGAAGGGTTTTACCCCTTCCACGCATGCACGGAAGCCCTACACCACTTTTGTAGGGGCTGCGCAAGCGGCACAGCGCTTCCGCGCATGTGTGGAAGGGGTAAAACCCTTCCACGCATGCGTGGAAAGCGACCTGCACACAAGCGATGTGCGCAGGTCCCGTTTTTCCGGAGCCGCAGGTTGACAGGTATGCACCATACCTGTATAACCTGGTAACATAGAATCTCCAAATATTGTTTTCACTCTATCCACTGATATATTCAACATTTAGAACATAAGAACAGCCTTGCTGGAACAGGCCACAGCCCATCCAGTCCAGCCTTGTCTCACACAGTGGTTCACCATTTGCTTCAGGGTATTATTCCCAAGCAGATGCCTTCACCTGCTTAGGATTCCCTGGAAATGGTATTGAGAGATATCCTGCCTATCTCTCCAACCCGGAGGTTGTCCTTAAGTATCCATAATTATAGCCATTTATACCCTTGTCCTCCATGAACTTGTCTAATCCTTTCTTAAAGCTGTCAAGACTGACAGCTGTCACCACTTCTTCTGGCAGGGCGTTCCATAGACCAGTGAACATTAGACCAGTGAACAGTAGACCATTTGAACAGTGTGGCCTAGGAAATAAAGAACAGAAGGTTCCAGATGTTAGAGTGTTGTTGGGTTTTTTTAAGGAAAGATGGAGAATAAGAGAGAAAGAACAGTTTAGCTTTAAGTTCTCTTCATAGATTTTTAATTTCCTTTACACAGAAAATATCTACAGTACTGGACTAACATTTTCTAGGTCAAACATACCCAAATGATGGCAGAATTGTCCAACACAAGCCTCAGAAAACTGCTTGTTTTGGGGAGGTTCATGATTTAGAAAAACAAAGGGAAGGAGAATAAATTTCTAAACTGAAAATCTAGGAAAGACTACGGAACGGAGAATGAGAACATTTGTGACTTCTACCTGTTGAACTTGTAAATCCATTTAAAAGCAATAAAATTTTAGAACACAGAAAAATCTGAATCACTCCTTGTCTTTTAGCCTAGCTTGCAGTGCCAAGAGTATGGCTATCTTCAAGGAAATTAAGATACTGTAACTAATTTTGTGTCATTCATTATCATCCAGCTGCAGATAATTATTTTATTGGTTCTTCGGCTATAATCAGAGATGAGCACTGAACCCTAGAGTCGGATATAACTGGCTTTCGAGCAAGGGTGATTTAAGTAATATGAAAGGAGCAACAAAAGGTTCATAAGAGGATTTTTATCCTAAGTCTAAAGACAACTGGCAACTTTCTCATTCACTTTTTATTCCAACTCTTCTTTCTCAGATCTCAAAACTGCCCGTTAAGTTGATTATAAGGTTTAGATGCTAATTGACTGCCTAGATTCCATCTAGGATGCAGTGGAGACTAGGCAGCTGTTTCTGCACAGTCTCTCTTTCTCTACTGAGAAAAAGGTAACATGTGAATGTAGAATCCTGTGGTGCAGTTGCAATGCCCTAACATCACTATGTCTAAGCTAATGGAACAACACACTACCACAGGAAACAATGTTTGCCCTGTAAAAAGACATGGTTAATACCACTGTCTAGCTACACAGCTTGTGCAGAGAAAGACAAAATTATAAGTAAAAAGTACCAAAACAAGAAACAGGCCTTGAAATACAAATATTCTGGTTGGGAGAGAAATAAAGCAAGGTAGATTCTGGACTCCGTTTCCTGTGATAACTGTTGGGGGAAAGAAGTTGGCCAACTTGGAAGGCTATGAGCCAGTTTTCAGATTAACTGGCATTGTGAGGCTACCCTCCAGAGAAGAAATGGCTCAAATGGGAGAGGTGTGGTAAAGTGGACTAATTAGTACTTTTAAATTTTGTATTTGATAAACAGTAATAGGCTAATAATTAATTAACTGTAATTCAATTACTATGTGATACATTACAAGTTTTATATTACTTTAATTACACCGCCCATTTCCCTGACCTTTGTTGGCTCACATCAACAATATGGTAAATTATGTCTTAATTTACAGGTGAAACTCAAAAAATTAGAATATCATACAAATGTTCATTCATTTCACTTAAAAGCAAGAGATGTCATGCCTTAATTCGTTATAATTGTGATGATTGTGGCATACAGCATACATGAGATAATGTGATGATTATGGGGTACATGAGATTGGGGGGTTGGGGTTTTCATAAGCTGTAAACCATAAGCATCAATATTATAACAAAATAAGGCTTGAACTATCTCGCTTTCCATGTAATGAGTCGATCTCATATATTTGTTTCACTTTTTAAGTTGCATTACTGAACTGAATGAACATTTGCACGATATTCTAATTTTCCGAGTTTCGGCTGTATTTAGTAATTGGGCATTCTTTACTATTTGCTTTTTGTTTACAGTGGTATATCTATGCCTTAACTGAACTTTCACAGTCTTAATTATGTAAGAAAGTCCTCAATCAACATACATTCTTTCTAAAATATTAGTTTCTTTCATGTTCACTGGAGATTATTTGTTATTTCCTTTTACATGTTTTGATGGATAGGACTGGTTAGAATAGAAAAGAGCAACTCTGTAGTTTTTGGATGCCTACACAATCCCTATCGATTAAGATGCATGAAAGGGAATAGCAAATAGCATCCAGCAAAAAAACCACAGTATGGACAGGTTCCTTATTTGATACTGTAGTTCTTCTAGTGGTCTTCTGTGAATTCAGAAATGTGGCTTGTTCTGTACTTACATAGAATTAGTCAGAAGCTTCCAGAGCTTTGGGAAAACACAATTGGGTAGTAGGGCCCCATAGAAAATGTGCACACCTCCAGTGGTCGTCCCACAGCTTTTCCCATCCATGCCTGAACAGTCCACAAAAGCAGCATCAACTGCATGACATACTAAGAGGAGGACAGGAGAGTGGTGTGAGTGCACAGAAGACCACACAAACTACAGTTAGTTAAGCAAACTGTCCTCCTCCATCGTAGTCTCTGAATTCATACATATGGGTGACTAGCTGGATGCTTACCAGATGGTAGGATGTCATTTTAAGACTACACAAAAAAGTACCAATCATCCAAACCTTGCATTTTGTGTGGCTTGGACATCTAGGTTGAGTCTACAATGTAGTCTTTGAAATCTCTTGTAGTTGAAGTCCTTTTAAAAATGCTATAGATGTTGCTAGCATTCTTGTGAAATTGACTCTCACACAAAGTGGTGGGGCTTTTCTTACCAGTTGATAGCAAAGTGTGATAGTTTGGACTATCTGTTTGGATATATGTTGAGAGGAAATGTGAGATCCTAGAGGAGTGGTTGAACAGGAGACAGGCAAACAGCTTGATTTTCTATGAGTACAAGTCCAAAAGAGCCCAATGACATCTGAAGAATGCAATGCCTTTTCGATCCGTGATGATGAAGCTTGAAAGAAAGTGGGTAAGACAATAGGTTGACTGAAATGAAAAGGAGTAACAAAGTATTTGACTGTTGGATTCCTAAACAGTTGGGCCCTCTGAGAACCTTGTGGCTGACCGATAGTGATGAAATAGTCATTGTTGTAAGCCACCCAGAGTGAATCTTGCACCAATTGGGCATGGGGTATTAAATAAACAAACAAACAAACAAACAAACAAAATTGTCTAAGTAGTTGAAGAGCAGTGCAAACTGGTGGGTTGATCTGTGGCTTCTCCTTTGAATTTCCTAAGGAGAGGAACTTTCACCATTTATAGTAACAGGACTTTTTTTATAGAAGGCTTCCTAGGCTGCCGAAGAATGTCACATAGTGGCGTGACATTTTCCAAGCTGTCAAGTGTAGAATTGACATGTCTAGATGACAAAACCATTTTTTTCACATCGAGTGAGAAGGTCTGCTTTGAGACCATGCAATCATATTTGGTGTCAATGCAATCATCACACTAAGGGAAATTATCTTTTTTCCCCTATTTGGTCTGCTGAAGTTAGTTGATAAATAATAGGCACTTAAAATGAACACATGGTTACAATTTTATTCTGAAGGTTTACTTTTGAATCCGCTGGGAATTTCTGCATCCCATTGCTTGCATAGCTTCCATGACATCTAATATCTGCCAGTGATCAAGTTCACATACCATGAATATAGCAATTTCAATTAATCTGAAAGGAAAAATACTGCAGTTCTCTCATAGTTCATTTGTACAGTGAACAGCGTTATGCCTATCACTCACTTTAAGGTGGGAAAGGAAGAGAAAGATGTGTGCTAGGAAAATGGAAACAATCCACAAAATAAGGGTTTAAATATATTTTAAAGCCAAGACTGTTCTGCCCTAGAGGACTGACACAATTTCCCATCACAGAAGCCCTTGTCCTTTCCCATGTTTTGAACAAACAGGTATCCCAGACCTCAAACAGGTCTAAAAATCAGCTAGATGATTGTGCAAAGCAAAAGCCTGGAGGCACAATGCAATGGGTGATATGTTAGTCCAGAAGTTCTCAACCTTTTAAAGCTGGGGGCCGAGTCATGCTCCCTCAGACAGCTTTGGAGGCCGGGTGGCCATTTTGCCCTTCCTACGCCACATGGCACTTCCTGGTGTGGCACTATCCGGCCAACTATATGTTAAGTATGTGAAGCTCCAGAATCTTTTTGTTATTGATTTTTTTTTAAAGATTCCCCTATAAATACAAGAGCTGTATATGAGACAAAGTACAACACATCCCAAGCAAACGAAAATCTACCATTTAAAAAATGGTTTTGCTTGAAAGCATAGTTTCTGTTTTTTCTGTGTACAATAATGATACCTGTCCCCACATTGTTTGGACAAAGTATAAGGATCCTTATGTCACATTGAGCTTAGAAAGACAGCAAGATAAACACTTTATTTTACTCTTGCAACAAGTAATTCTTGACAACACAGTTCTACATCAGTTATATTTATCAATAACAGTATGCCAAGATACTAGTGAGTTTTCTATAAGATGATGAGCCAGTTCTAATAAAGGAAACAGGAAATAAGCACTGCTTATTGATTCTGTGTTATTGCCTAGACCCCCAGAGCCCTCATTATGTCTCCATGTAGTTCTTGAATGGCTTCCAGGCATCTCAGTAAACTTTTGGGCCAAGAGAACTCAGTGTGTGCTTTTTGATCACAGCTTATGACTGACAATCAGGAACCTGTAGAAATACCCATTAAGTCTGAAAAAGAAACTCTTTTAGGCCTTTCATATGTTTCTTTAAAAGCAATCCTTCCTCTATAACATTTCAGAACCACCCTCCTAACACACACAATCAACTGTGGTAAAAGACAGCAGCATGTAGCTAAAGAAGAGAATGGTTTGATACATTTATATAGCTAACTCAAAGGACAACTCAAGAATTGCAGTCTCCTTTCATTATAACTGCATTGTAATTCTTTTTGCTGTTAGTATGGGATAATCGATCAATAATAGTATAGGTGTCTTCCTGTTGTGTTCTGTAAAGCTGTGCCTTTAACAATGTACCTTTGCCATGTGTTACCAATGTAACCTTTCTGTGTGCAACATTATAACCATCAGCTGTATCAATGTAACCTAATAAGGGGACGCGAGCTAGTGACCACCAGAGGGCAGTAGCGAGCGTCCAGCTCTCATGGATCATAGTCACCTGGTTCAGCAGCGCGGGAAGATTCCCCGCGACCTCCTCACCTGGTCAAGAAGGGCGTGACCTCCCACGACGTCATGCAGGCAGCAACCAATAGTCTGTCGACGAGCCACATTCAAATGTATAGCCAGCTGTATATATTGAGCTCCCCATCCGCCATTACCACATGTTCCTCCGGATCATCATGCAATAAACCTGTGTTAAGCCAACCTTTCGGCTGTTTCATTGTCTTTGGTCCCTTACACTAAACTGGCGACGAAGGTGGGATAATGGCAGCCCACGGGACCAAGACATGCGCCGGTTTCGAAATCAGGAAACCGGGCGACTGGGAGATCTTCGAGATGGACTTCCAGGCCGCACTGATCGAGTCCAAAGTCACGGAAGAGGCGAAGAAAAGAGCCATCTTCACCAGAATGCTCGGACAAGAAACAAAAAGGACCTTGGTGGACCTGATTGCACCGAGAAGGGTGAGCGAATTCAAGGCCAAGGAACTCATGCAGATGCTGCGTGAGCACGTCCGGCCCGCCATAGCGATGTTTCCCGCTCGGAGTGCATTTTGGAGGCGAGTCCAAGCGCCCGGGGAGACGGTCGCCGCATTCGTGGCGGCCCTGCGGCTGGCGGCCGGCCCGTGCAAATGGGAGAATGCCGAAATCACCCTCCGAGACTGTGTGCTGTGCGGCCTGAACGACGCCGAAACCCAGCGCACGTTAATGAACCAGGAGCCGCCTCCCACGTTGCAGGAGGTCGTAAGAGCGGCCCAGGCCGCAGAAGCTACGAAGGCCGGGGTCCAAGAACTGCAGGACTGGCGGCCAAAGGCGAGCAAAGCAGAGGCTTCGGTACAGGCGGCCCGGCGAACTTCGAGGTCGTCCACAGAGAGCAGCGACGACGAGGACGTCCAGAGGGTCCGGAAGGAGAGCCGGCGATGCGACGGCTGTGGAGCGGCCCACGACTGCGTGAAATGCCCTTTCCGGAAGGCCGAGTGCCACAACTGCGGCCGCCGCGGGCACATCGCCAAGGTGTGCAGAAAGAAGCGCGAGACCTGGAGGAGCTCCGCAGACTGTTCCACGGGGCAAGACCGCCCAACGAAACCCAAGGACAGCGCCCAGGCCACGCGGAAGCAGGACGGCGTGGGCCGCATCGCCGACGGCAGCGAGGACGACGCCCCAGTGTTCAGCGTGTCTACTAGACACCCCCGCTACTTTGTTGAGGTACTAGTCCAAGGGGTCCCCATTAGCATGGAAATTGACTCGGGGTCCTCATTTTCAATCATTTCCCAGAGGGAGTTTTTGGGAATTGCCCCCCATAAGCGACCCAAGCTCAAAGCATTGAGGTCCACACTACGGGACGTGCAAGGGAACAGTATTCCAGTGTTGGGGATTGGAGAATTTCAGGTCAAATTCAAGGAGCACGCCGCGTCCCTTCCCCTAGTCGTGCTCAAAGGAGGAAATTGCAGCCTCCTCGGGACTCAATGGTTCCAGCCCCTGGGGTTGTTTATTGGGGGGGGGGGTGAACGCCATTGGGATGCACGCCATGGGGGCTGATCCAATTCAGGAGGTGTGCGAGGCACACCCCGAAGTTTTCAAAAAGGGACTGGGGAAATTCAAGGGGCCCCCAGTGACTTTCGACCTGGACCCGGAGGTCCGCCCAATTCGCCTAAAACCACGCCGGGTGCCGTTTGCACTCAAGGACAAGATAGAGGCGGAACTGGACAAGTTGGTGGGCCAGGGGATCCTCGTGCCTGTAGATTCTGCGGAGTGGGAAACTCCAATTGTAACCGCCCTAAAGGCCAATGGGGAGGTCCGCATATGCGCCGACTACAAGTGCACCATCAACAAGGCGATCCGCCCGAATGCATATCCGGTGCCAGTAGTCAGCCATCTGCTGGCCAGGTTACACGGGGGAAAGTGTTTCGCTAAGCTCGACTTAGCACAGGCCTACCAGCAGCTCACGGTGTCCCCTGCCGCCGCTGCTGCGCAGACCATAGTCACCCATAAGGGGGCGTTCCAGGTGACGCGCCTCCAGTTCGGCGTGAATTCGGCGCCTGGAATTTTCCAGTCACTCGTGGAACGCCTCCTGAAGGGATTGGAGGGGGTGTTGCCTTATTTTGATGACGTGTTAATAACGGGGGGAGTTGGGCTGAATTGGCAAAAAGGTTGGGGAAGGTCCTGACGATATTCGAAAAGGCGGGGCTGAGGTTGCGAAAGGATAAATGCGTCTTCTTCGCAACCGAGGTTGAGTTCCTAGGGTTTTGTGTGACTCCTGAGGGAATAAAACCATCCATGTCCAAAGTGGCAGCCATTAAAAAAGCCCCCCGCCCCACCTCCAAGCCCGAGTTACAGTCGTTCCTAGGACTGCTCAACTTCTACCACTCCTTCCTTCCCCGAAAGGCAGCGGTGGCTGAGCCGCTACACAAACTGCTAAAGAAAGACCAGGCATGGAAGTGGGGGGATGACCAAGAAAGGGCATTTAGCGAGCTAAAAAGCCTCCTGGCGTCCGACGCTATACTGACCCATTTCAACCCCAAGCACCCAGTAGTTCTGATCTGTGATGCACCTCCAGTGGGGGTGGGGGCGGTGCTGTGCCACGTGTTGGAAAACGGAAGGGAGGCCCCGATAGCATTTTACTCCAGGTCCCTGTCCCAAGCAGAGAGGAACTACGCACAGACGGACAGGGAGGCACTAGCAATAGTCGCGGGGACGAAAAAATTTCACGATTTTCTGTACGGCCGCCCCTTCACCATTGTAACAGACCACAAGCCCTTGCTAGGCATTTTTACCGCTGATAAGCCCACCCCACAGATCCTGTCTCCGAGGATGCTCAGGTGGGCCATTTTTCTCAACGCGTTGATCTACCGGCCCGGGAAAGAGATCAGCCATGCGGACGCCCTATCTAGGTCTCCCCTCCCCCTAACGCCCAGCCAGGTGAGCATGGGGGAGCGGGACCATCAGGTTCTCATGATAGAGGTGCTGGATTCGCCCCCCGTAGTGCCCGCCGACATTGCCAAAGCAACAGAGAAGGACAAAACGTTAGCGACAGTCAGCTCCTGGCTGCAGAAAGGGTGGCCGGCATCCTCCCCAGCGGAGGAGTTTGCTCCATTTTTCAGAAAAAAGCTAGAACTGTCCCTAGAGAGGGGGTGTCTCTTGTGGGGGCAGCGGGTGGTGATTCCCACTTCCCTTCGGCCGCGGGTGCTCAAACTGCTGCACGTCAGCCACCCCGGCATCGTGCGATCCAAGGCGCTGGCCCGGAGTTACTTCTGGTGGCCCCAGCTAGACGCCGACATCGAGCACATGGTCGGCACTTGTGAAAGTTGCCAATGCTCCAGACCAGAGGAGGCCCGCCTTCCCCACAGGGAATGGGACGCGGCTAAGGGGCCGTGGTCCCGGGTGCACGTAGATTTCGCGGGCCCGTTCAGAGGCACCCTGTTCCTCCTTGTAGCGGACGCTTTCTCCAAATGGTTGGAGGTTATCCCAGTCACGAGCACCTCCTCGGCCCAGACCATTAGGCATTTGCGGAGGCTCTTTTCCACGTTCGGCATACCCGACACGTTAATTAGCGACAACGCTAGTTGTTTCACGTCTTCCGAGTTTAGGGCATTCATGGAGATTAACGCCGTTCGGCATATCACCTCCGCCCCTTTTCACCCGGCCACCAACGGCCAAGTAGAGCGCCTTGTCCGCATCACGAAGGACGCGTTGCGGCGCATGGGCCCAGGGGATCTGAACCTACAAGTGTGTCAGTTTCTGCTAGGGTACAGGGTGACCCCATTGGCGTCAGGATACTCCCCCGCGGAGCTCTTAATGCGCAGGAAGCTGACCACCATGCTTACTAGGCTAGACCCCACGAGGGTAGAGGACAAAGGAAGGAACATCGGGCTAGAGGCTACAAAGAGTTTCAGTATAGGCGCCCCCGTGCATTGCAGGAATTACGCCAGCACGGGCCCAGCCTGGGTGCCGGGCGTAGTTGTGGAGCAAACCGGCCCTGTGTCGTACCGAGTGGAAACCAGCACAGGGCTCCTGTGGAGGCGGCACGCGGACCAGCTCCGACGCAGGGTCTCCGATGAGCAGGGCACAGATCAAGCAGGGAGTCAGTCAACGTTAGGGTTCTCCCCCACCCGTTCAGCCCAAGGGGGAGGGAAAGGGGACCGCGGGCCCCCACCAAGGGGGGAGGAGGATGTTCTCGTAGATATCCTAGGGGATCTTTCCGAGGAGGAGGAACCCGACCCCATACATATCTCGCGGAAAGTCCCCACAAATGCGGGTACCCCTACCAAGTTAGATTTTGATTTTCAGAACCGGGGGGGGTTTCGGAGTGGTCCCCCACCCGTCCAAGCGAGAAGAGGGGTTTTTCGTTAGCCCCGACGGCCCCCGGTCTGCCCACAATGGAGTTTTTCCCTTCCCCTAAGGCCGCCAGACAGCGGCAAGCCACTAACAAGTCTCCCTCTCCCATTTCAGGACCAGGGACCAGGGAACAAAGAAGCAATAATGCCCCCGGGGGGGGCAGCCCTCTTCACGGCCCAAACGCACATGCAACAAGCCATCTTGGCTGAGAGACTTCGTCTCATCCTAGGGGGGAGGGATGTTGTGTTCTGTAAAGCTGTGCCTTTAACAATGTACCTTTGCCATGTGTTACCAATGTAACCTTTCTGTGTGCAACATTATAACCATCAGCTGTATCAATGTAACCTAATAAGGGGACGCGAGCTAGTGACCACCAGAGGGCAGTAGCGAGCGTCCAGCTCTCATGGATCATAGTCACCTGGTTCAGCAGCGCAGGAAGATTCCCCGCGACCTCCTCACCTGGTCAAGAAGGGCGTGACCTCCCACGACGTCACGCAGGCAGCAACCAATAGTCTGTCGACGAGCCACATTCAAATGTATAGCCAGCTGTATATATTGAGCTCCCCATCCGCCATTACCACATGTTCCTCCGGATCATCATGCAATAAACCTGTGTTAAGCCAACCCTTCGGCTGTTTCATTGTCTTTGGTCCCTTACACTAAACTTCCCCACCTCCCCCCCCCCAATCCACAGGTCTGGTATGTGAGGTTTCATTTATCTGCAGGCTGAAAATATTCAGTAAAAATTCCTGAAATACATATGTATTTCATTACTAGAGCTGACCACTAGAGGCCACTATCTACAAGATAATGTTGATAAAGTACAGGGTTTTAATGAGCCCTGTTTCCACTGAAGCCATTTTAAGAGCGCATATGAAGATCAGCAGAGGTATTTCCACCCAACCTTTTGCTTGTGTGACTCAGGCCCTACAGCCTATAATATAGGCTTCACTGCTTTCCACAGTTTCAGGCATCAACACAAGATCTTGGGAGATATTCCCATATATATGGAGGATATACACGTGCACATCAACTAAGTCAGTAGGAAAAATACTTTTCTCTGATCTCTAGTCCTGCCATGGGAGCAAGATGCTGAAACAACTGCATGAAGCTCGTTGCAATTATCCCTCTGTTATACCAGTTTCTGTTTAGCAATTAATTTAAATTCAGTGTTACTGAATTGTAGAAACTGGTAACATTTAAATATGATGGTTACATCAACAACATTTAGCTGGTCTACATTTTGGAGAAAGGCTATATGGTACAGTATTACAATTTATCCAGCAATGGGTGATATGGTAATTTTACATTCTGGAGGAACTGTACAAATTGCCTGGCATGAATCAGGAGAACTACTTTGCTGATTTCCAAAAGAAAAATTGCCTTCTGTATTAATCAACTTTGAAAATTCCATCAGCACAGACAAAATCCTAAAAATAAAATATTCAATAGAATAATGCTACTGTTAGTGAAGAAATGTAGCTATATTCAGAATCATTGCATTGAGAAATAAATGTAAAAAAGTAAGTATTTGCCTTCCTCTGAAATCTGAAAAGGCAAAAATCAATCAATCAAACAATTATTCTTTTAAAAATAATTAAATTAAAATTATAAAAATCTATTCAATAATTTTTAATACTATAAAACATTACCTTTTCGAGCAAAGCAACCAAATTATTTTCTTTCATATTTAAACTAGAGGGACATAATGGCTAAGGGTATACTGTACTCCTATAGTCACATTCAGAACTAAGCTCTGTTGATCAAATGTGGATCAAGTGGATATATTTAGGATTATGCTCCAAGAATCTAATCTAAATCTTACTATCAAATTACTAGTTCATTTTCAGCAATCTTGTGGCATCTTAAGAACTGCTAAGGTGTTCCTGACATAAGCCTCTGTGGACTGCAGACCCATACATCACAGACTATATCTCATGTAACTGAAGTAATGGGCTGCAATCCACAAAAAACAAGCAAAACAGCTAGTCTTTAAACGAATTTGTTGGATTGCCTGTATTTTTATGTAAAGAGAATGCGGGGGTATCTTTTATAAAGTGTCATCAAGTCAATTTGTACATGTAGTACTTCTTGCCAGGGTTTTCTAGGTAAAGCATACTTAGAAATAGTTTACCAGTCCCTTCTTCTGTGGCTTGTCAGAGGCTACACAGACCTGGCTCATCCTGCAGAAAGCACAGTGAGAATAAAACTTGGTTTGCAAATTTATTTATTTATTTATTTATTTATTTATTTATTTATTTATTTATTTATTTATTTATTGGGGGGGGCAGATGCCCTACTCTCTGAACTTTTCACGGACCTTCCTATTAAAAATTCAGCTGAGGATTCTTTAGTCCTTGAAAACAAAGCAAAAGCTTCCTTTCAGGAAGACATTAAAGAAGCAGCAAACTTGGAAGAGCCTGCTACATTGAAAGTTCCTGGTTTGTTTTTATTGTTGCATTAGTGACCAGCCCCAGATGAAGAGGCATCTGAGACTCAACAGAAATATGATAGGAGTCTATGAACTTTGTAAACATTAGACATTTTGGAATGAAAGCTCCTTCAGTTGAGCCAATTCAGGAATGGATGAATTCCAAAGGAGGCTATAACAAGAATAATTCTACAAATACTGTATACAGATTTGGGTAAAGATAAAGGTTTCCTTTGCTCGAAAGCCAGTTGTATCCGACTCTAGGGTTCAGTGCTCATCTGTTTCAAAGCCGAAAAGCCAGCGCTGTCTGCTTCTGCAGACGTTTCTGTGGTCATGTGGCAGGCATGACAAGACACCGGAGCACACGTGTTGGATCGGGGCCCGATGTGGGCCGGAGGGTCCCGGAGGAGACTGGTCAAGCAAGACACGTGAGGCAAGATGGAGCAAAGACCAGTGTTTAATGATGACAAATGAGAAAGCTTTTATGCCTGCCTGATCTGGCTGCGTGCATACGTTGCGCGTAGCAATACAGAGGAAGCCCTGAGTCTGCACATCATGTTTACACAAGTTAATTGGGGAAGTTTCTTATCTAACATAATTAACTACTGGGGACATGCATTGTTCCTCGTTATCGGGGGCAAACAACTGGCTGAAGTTGACTCTTAGACATTAGGGCTTCTGCGGATGCAAGATTACCCATTACATGCCTATCAAGTTAACCATCTGTAATCTTTAGCTCTCTATTGTCCTAGCTGCCTGTCAAGTCAGCAATAGGTGAATCAAACTGTATCTAATATTCTGCTCCCCAATTTCTGTCCCCTCGAAACCTGCAGCTCGAAGCAGTGATCTCCCATAACTGCGGTTCTGTCAGGGACAGCTGTGCCAATTGTGTACGCAGAATCCACACTCCCCCTTTATTTGTTTAATTGGACCTGACAGACGGCTCAGCGTAAGAGTGGCATCGACTGATGTGGAGTGAGGACATCCTGGGGTTTCCTCCATGGAGGACACATTGACATCAGTGAGGGAATACATTGCGCGAAACAGCAGACTGCTGTCCCCGATATTGCCACCCCCACAATCACCTTGAGCGTTGTTTGTAGCCATTCCCATGGAAACCACAACCATAACAAATTCCACCACCCCCACAGGGCATCCTCCTTGATATTCTTAACCAGGGTATGGAGATCTGTGATCTGGCTCTGCACCTTGCGAGAGTTGCCCGTGAGGTTGAAACAACACATGCCATGGACTGACTCGCAACCCAAATGGTGTAAGAGCAGGAGGTAATCGATAGCTGCTCGATTATCCAATATGGCATGGTGAAGCTCCATCTGCTCTTGATTAAGCAGCACTATCGCCGAGGAAGTGTGATTAATGGCTTCTGCCAAAGCGCAAGCCAATTGACCAATCCTGCACGCGTTGCCTACGCCTAAGCCTGGCACGCCAAACAAGCTGATTGCCAATGAGACATACTCAGCTTTGCTCAGAACCCTGATGTTACTGTCACATGAACTGTCTAACTGGGTGGCACGAACATGCCGTGTGTGGGCAGATACATCAGCACATGGGGTAACCATATCCTTTGTGGGAAGCAACAGTGTCAAACGACTGATACAACAGAAGGAATCAAATACATTTGCAGGAATATAGTTCCAAGTGTGTTGGTTACATGTAAAAAAGCATCCTGAAGGCAAAGTGACATGAACAAACATTGAGTTAATAGTCTCTGGGTTATTACAAGTCCAAGTGCTGTTGCCGGGGTCGAGGCAACGGTGATGTGGCCCTTCGACCGCGGAACAGCCAATCAAGCGAGCACAAGTTGAATTCGGGCTGACCGCCACTTGGGGAGTGTACAGAGTGGCCGCATCAGCCGGTAGGACCTTCGTGACTTGGGTTCCCCAGTGCGCATATGTTGAGTAAGCGGTCTTGTGAAACGGGCCAAATATCTGCTTTACTAACCAGTCACCGTTCCTGTTGTGCACATCTGGGGAGTGACACACTGGGATGAGACAGGTACTAAGAAGAGAGGCAGAATCGGTGGTCTGCCTCAGGCAAAAATCGGACTGATTGACGAGGTTCACCAATCTTTCCCAAATGTTTTAGTGCAGCCGGGCAGAGAGATCTCCACCTGGCATCAGGTTTTCCGCTTCCAATAAAGCAGCTTGAACCCCTCCCCCCATAAGCAAGGAAAGGATCAAGATGATGGTCGTCGAGGAATTAAAGGTGATCTGGGACCAAACTGCAACCGCGATGTTCTCCGGCGTCGGTTCCATGTTCTCCCGCCAGACGATGTCCGCCGCCTCCTGGCACAGGGACTTGGCCATCCCCCAGGTGATCTTCAGCGCTGGGATCTGCTGTCGCTTGGTTTTCCCAGTCAGGGTCAATCCCTCCATCTCTGGTAGCGGATCCAGGGACGCCTGGGTCCACGCCGTTGGACTCGAGATGAGGCTTGACACACCGGACTGGAATCCAGATGACGCCTGAAGGAGACATAATTGCAGCATACCCTCTTCCCCATGTTATGAGTGGCGCCGGGCCCTTCCAGGAAGGATCCGGTGGCATTCGGTAACGCACCATAGGGCACGGGAGAGCCTCCGTGCGATGGAAGTGCTTCTCCTGCGGAGTGTAATCCGAAAAAACATTGAGGTGATTGTACGTAAACAATACCTTGTTCATTCAATGCTGTGCCTGACCCTGATTTTTGGGGAGGGCTAGTTCCCCCCTTTCTGTTTGTTTGTCAATGTAGGACTTGAGCGTCCAATTCACCCGCTCCACAATCGCTTGCCCTTGCAGATTGTATGGAACGCCAAAGTGTGCTTAATGTCCCAGGTGGCCATAAACATGGCCAGCTGCCTGGAGCTATAAGCCGGACTGTTATCGGTCTTCACGTGCCTTGGTTTACCCATGGCCGCGAAGCAGGAGAGGAGATGCTGCTCCACATGGGAAGCCGTTTCTCCCTTCTGAGCAGTAGCCCAAACGAACTGTGAAAAAGTGTCAATGCAAACGTGCATGTACTGCCATCTCCCAAACTGCGGAACGTGTGTGACATCCATCTGCCACACCTGGTTGGCCTCTGTCCCTCGTGGGTTGACCCCCCACGAGGGCACCCCCACCGCCCCTGCACAATGCGGGCAGGAACGGACTATGCCCTGGGCTTAGGAAAGTGGCAGGTTGAACTGCCGTGAAGACTCCCAAAACTGACCTTTGCTGAATTTCCTTTGCGGCTGCATCCGCTCTGCTATTGCCCGCGGAAATCGGACCAGGTAAATCCTGGTGGCTTCTAATATCTTCGCTACCCCGCTTCGAAGAATGACAAGGGCAGGCAATGACTGTCTCCAGCCTTGAGGGGGGAAATTAATAGCACATTCGGGTCTGCCCACCCAAACGGACACACAGCCTGCCAATTAAGCAGACTGGAGCCTCCTTTTCACCACAGAAGCAGTCCTCTTCTGTCCAAAGAGTTGGCAGGGCCATAGCCAGGATTCTAGATGTATCTGGGCGAATATTTTTTTCAGGATGGGCAACAATGTCATATGGTGTGCGTGTGGGTGTGCGTAAGCAGCTGGGAGTTTGAGGGTGGGCAAACTGCTAACTCAGGGTGGACGAAGCTCACCCTGGCCATCCCCTGGCTACAGCCCTGAGAGTTGGGCAGCTCATAGAATAAATGAGCTAGATAAAGGTCACCCTTGTTTGAAAGCCAGTCATATCTAACTCTAGGATTCAGTGCTCATCTCTGGTTTAGCCAAAGAGCCAGCGGTCTGCGCTTGCAGACATTTCCATGGACATGTGGCAGGCATGACTAGACACTGGAGTGCACGGAACCATTGAGTCCAACCCCCTACTCAATGCAAGAGTCCAAATCAAAGCAGATATGACATATGGTTGTCCAATTCTCTCTTGAATGCTTCCAGTGTGGGAGCGCTCTCCATCCCTCCAGCCAGCTGGTTCCACTGTCCTACTGCTCTGTTAAGAAATCTCCCTGAATTTTCAGTAACTTAAGCCTGTTATTACCCGTCCTGCACTGTGAGATGATGGAGAACAGATCCTTCCCTTCCTCTTTATGATTTTTAAAAATCGTGTCAGAAGCACCCAAAGAAAGGTGCTTTCTGCGTTGAAAGGAGTTTTGCTGGAGGAACTCCGCTCAGGGGACGGCCAAAGGAGCATCCTTTCATGTCCCCAAGATATTTTTTTTTCCACCGAAGGGGGATGTTGTGTTCTAAGAGTGTAACCTTCCAACATGTGATATCAATGTATCTGAACCAATGTAACCTTACCTATGAGTAACAATGTAACCTTCAGCAGCCCGCGCCGAGACCCCAGCGTGTTCGAAATAAGCCATCTTGGCTGAGAGACTTCGTCTCATCCTAGGGGGGAGGAGTGTTGTGTTCTAAGAGTGTAACCTTCCAACATGTGATATCAATGTATCTGAACCAATGTAACCTTACCTATGAGTAACAATGTAACCTTCAGCTGTATCACATAAACCCTGTAATAGGACGCGAGCTAATGACCACCAGCTGGCAGCAGCGAGCGTCCAAGCTCTCTTGGTTCAAACCCATCAAGGACCGCAGCGCGGGAAGTTTTCCCGCCGCTACCTACACCTGGACAAGAAGGGCGTGACCGCACTGGTGGAACTCAAAGTCAAAGAAGACGACGAGGAAAGGAAGAGGGCCATCCTCACCCGCATGCTCGGGATGGAAACCAAGCGGACGCTGGTGGGCATCCTCGCACCGAAGAAGGTGAGCGATTTCAAAGCCGGTGACATCATGAAACTGCTGCGTGAGCGGTTCCGACCCTCGAGGGCAATGTTTCCCGCTCGGAGCGCGTTTTGGAGGCGAGTTCAAGCGCCGGACGAGTCGGTAGAAGCCTTCGTAACGGCTATGAGGGTAGCCGCCGCCCCCTGCAAATGGGACCACATCCTAGATATGGCCCTCAGGGACGGAGTGCTGTGTGGCCTGAAGGACAAGGAAGTGCAGCGCAGCCTGATGAACAAGGAGCCACCCCCCACGTTGGAAGAGGTTGTAGAGGCCGCGGAAGCCGCGGAATCCACGAATGCTGGAGTAGATGAGATGCACAAGTGGCGTGAGTGGCGTCCGAGGGCCGGCAAAGCGGAAAACTCTTCCCACGGGAAGTCCGGTCAGTCGGTGCATGCAACCCGACCGACCTCGAAATCATCCTCAGAGAGCAGCGATGGCGAGGAGGTCCAGAAGGTCCGGAGAGGCGGGCGCCGCTGCGATGGTTGCGGAGCGGCCCATGAGCGCGTGAAGTGCCCATTCAGGAAAGCCGAGTGTTTCAACTGTGGACGTCGGGGGCACATCGCCAAGGCGTGCAAGAAGCGGAAAGAGGACCGGAGACAGTCACAAGACCGCTCAGCCAGACCGGACCGTCCAGCGAGATCCAAAGATGGCGCCCGGGCCACGAGGAAGCAGGACGGCGTGGGCCGCATCTCGGACGACAGCGAGGGCGACGCTCCTGTGTTCAGCGTGTCTGCGGGACAGCCCCATTACTTTGTTGAGGTACTAGTACAAGGGACCCCCATTAGGATGGAAGTTGACTCGGGGTCCTCCTATTCTATAATTCCCCAGAGAGAGTTCTTGAAAATTGACCCCCACGTGCGGCCCAAACTTAAGGCGTTGAGAGCCACACTACGGGACGTACAGGGGAACAGCATTCCGGTGTTGGGGGTCGGAACATTCCGGGTCCGTTTTAAGAGACATTCTGCGGCACTTCCCCTAGTGGTGCTAAAGGGGGGGGAGTTGTAGCCTCCTCGGAACCCAGTGGTTTCAGCCCTTAGGTCTGTTCATAGGGGGGGTGCATGCCGTAGGCGAGGACCCAATACAAGCGGCGTGTGACGCACACCCCGCTGTGTTTAAAAGTGGACTGGGAAAGTTCAGGGACCCCCTGTAGCCTTCGACTTAGATCCGGAGGTCCGCCCGATAAGACTTAAACCGCGCAGGGTACCGTTCGCGCTAAAGGACAAAATAGAGGCGGAACTGGACAAACTGGTGGGTCAAGGGATTCTTGTTCCTGTGGATTCCGCGGAGTGGGAGACTCCAATTGTAACAGCACTGAAGGCTAACGGGGAGGTGCGCATTTGCGCTGATTATAAGTGTACCATTAATAAGGCAATCCGCCCTAATGCATACCCGGTGCCAGTGGTCAGCCACCTTCTGGCCAGGCTGAATGGGGGAAAGTGTTTCGCTAAACTCGATTTAGCACAGGCCTACCAGCAACTCCCGGTAACCCCCGCCACAGCGGCGGCACAAACTATAGTCACACATAAGGGGGCGTTCCAGGTGTCGAGGTTACAGTTCGGCGTGAACTCGGCACCTGGCATTTTTCAGTCGCTTGTGGAACGCCTCCTGAAGGGGCTGGAGGGGGTGTTGCCATATTTTGATGACGTGTTGATAACGGGGGGGAGTAAGGCCGAGCTGGCCCACAGATTGGATAAGGTCCTGACCGTGTTCCAAAAAGCGGGGCTACGACTGAGAAAAGACAAATGTGTATTTTTCGAAACAGAGGTTGAGTTTTTAGGGTTCCGTGTCACACCCGAGCGAATTAGGCCGTCCAAGTCTAAGGTAGCCGCCATTAAGAAAGCCCCTCGCCCCACCTCCAAAACCGAGCTACAGTCGTTTCTGGGGCTTCTCAATTTCTACCATACCTTCCTTCCACGGAAGGCGTCTGTTGCCGAACCGCTCCATCGGTTACTTAAAAAAGAGGTAAAGTGGCAGTGGGGTGACGAGCAAGAAAGAGCGTTCACAGAGTTAAAGCAACTCCTCACATCCGAGGCAATCCTGACGCATTTCGACCCCAAACGGCCCATAGTTTTAGTCTGCGATGCATCCCCGGTGGGGGTGGGGGCGGTGCTTTGCCACGTGTTGAACGACGGAAGGGAGGCCCCGATAGCATTTTATTCAAGGGCCCTGTCCCAAGCGGAACGGAATTACGCACAGACCGATAGGGAGGCATTAGCGATAGTAGCGGGAACCAAGAAATTTCACGACTTTCTGTATGGTCGGCCGTTCAAGGTCGTTACCGATCACAAGCCCCTGTTAGGAATATTCACTGCAAATAAGCCCACGCCACAGATCCTGTCCCCGAGGATGCTGCGGTGGGCTATTTTTCTTAACGCATATCAACATGAGTTAGAATACCGGCCAGGGAAGGAAATCTGCCATGCAGACGCGCTCTCGCGGTCACCGTTACCCTTGTCGGACGACCAGAAGGCAGGGGCAAGAAGAGACCGCCAGGTATTATTAATAGAGGTTTTGGAGTCACCCCCGATAGTACCGGCTGACGTTGCCAAGGCGACCGGAAAGGATAGAACACTAGAGAAAGTATGCTCGTGGGTGCAGAAGGGGTGGCCGGCGTCATCCCCAGGCGCGGAATTCGACCCATTTTTCCGAAAGCGAGTAGAATTGTCTTTAGAGAGGGGGTGCCTTTTGTGGGGCCAACGGGTGGTGGTTCCTACGTCCCTGCGGCCGAAGGTGCTAAAGCTGTTGCACGTCAGCCACCCGGGAATCGTCCGCTCCAAGGCGTTGGCCCGGAGTTACTTCTGGTGGCCCCAGCTGGACGCCGACATAGAGCATTTGGTGGGCACTTGTGAGGCATGTCAGTGCTCCCGACCGGAGGTGGCCCGCCTCCCGCACAGGGAATGGGACGCAGCAAGGGGACCGTGGTCCAGGGTACACGTAGATTTTGCTGGCCCGTTCCGAGGAACCATGTTTCTCCTGGTGGTGGATGCATACTCAAAGTGGCTGGAGGTCATCCCGGTAAAGAGTACATCCTCCGCCGCTACCATTCGCCAGCTACGGAGGGTGTTTTCCACGTTCGGTTTACCCGACACTTTGGTCAGCGATAATGCCAGTTGCTTCACGTCCGCTGAGTTCGCAGCATTCATGGAGGCAAATGCAATTCGGCATGTCACATCCGCACCGTTTCACCCGGCCACGAATGGCCAAGTGGAACGGTTGGTGCGAACCACAAAAGATGCGCTGCGGCGCATGGGCTCGGGAGATCTAAATCACCAGGTTTGTCAATTTCTATTAGCGTATAGAGTGACCCCCTTAGCGTCGGGATACTCGCCGGCGGAGCTGCTGATGCGGAGGAAACTGACCACACTTTTGTCCAGGCTAGACCCGTCGAGGGTCGAGGACAAAGGGAAGAATATAGGGTTAGCGGTCTCGAAGGGTTTCGGCGTAGGCGATCCTGTACACTGCAGGAACTATGCCAACGCAGGCCCAGCCTGGGTGCCAGGGACGATAATAGAGCAGACGGGGCCAGTGTCTTATCGAGTGGAAACTAGCACCGGCCTCCTATGGAGGAGGCACGCGGACCAACTGAGGCCCCGAGTGAGCGAGGGGCCGACCAGTGGGGCACAGCGACAGGATTCAGCGATAGGGTTCTCCCCCACCCGTTTAGCCCAAGGGGGAGACAAGGGGGAAAGCAGCGAGCCCGACTCATATCCTTTTGATACCCCAGTTCTATCCGAGCCCGGGGGGAGGGAAAAGGAGTGTGCGGCCGCCGCTGCCGCTTCCCCCGAATCCGATTTTGATTTTGCTAGCCGGGGGGGGTTTTCGGAGTGTTCCCCCACCCATCCAAGCGAGAAGAGGGGTTTTTCGTTAGCCCCCAGTGCCCCCGGTTCTTCCCAAACAAAGCACACACCTCCCAACAAAGCCGCAGAGTCGCGGCAAACCACTAACAAGTCATCCTCTCCGATTGCAGGGCAGGAAGCCAGGGAGCAAGGAGGAGGGAGCGAAGCCGGGGCAGGGCAGCCCGCGCCGAGACCCCAGCGTGTTCGAAATAAGCCATCTTGGCTGAGAGACTTCGTCTCATCCTAGGGGGGAGGAGTGTTGTGTTCTAAGAGTGTAACCTTCCAACATGTGATATCAATGTATCTGAACCAATGTAACCTTACCTATGAGTAACAATGTAACCTTCAGCTGTATCACATAAACCCTGTAATAGGACGCGAGCTAATGACCACCAGCTGGCAGCAGCGAGCGTCCAAGCTCTCTTGGTTCAAACCCATCAAGGACCGCAGCGCGGGAAGTTTTCCCGCCGCTACCTACACCTGGACAAGAAGGGCGTGACCAGCCATGACGTCACGCGGACCAGTAGCCAACGGGCTACCGTGGAGCCACATTCAAAAGACGCTACTACCATATATATAGAGCTGTTCGTCCGCCATTACCTCATGTTCCCTCTGTCCACCATGCAATAAACCTGAATTAACCCAGCCGTTGGCTGTGCCTTGTGTCTTGACTCTCATACACTAAAGGGGAAAATATCTATTACCTATTTAGTAAAGGTAAAGGTTTCCCTTTCTCGAAAGCCAGTCGTATCCGACTCTAGGGTTCAGTGCTCATCTCTGTTTCAAAGCCGAAGAGCCAGCGTTGTCTGCTTCTGCAGACGTTTCCGTGTGGTCATGTAGCAGGCATGACTAGACACCGGAGCGCACGGAACGCTGTTTACCTTCCCCATCGAAGTGGTATTTATTTATCTCCTTGCAATTTCGAACTGCTAGGTTGGCAGGAGCTGGGACAGACGACGGGCGCTCATTCCGTCGTGTAGCCCTCGGATCTCGAACTACCGACTACTTGCCGACCTTCCAGCTAACGAGGCGAGCTTCTTAACCACTGAGGCACACGCACCGCAGTCCCCGCTTTATGATTATCTTTCAGGTATTCGAAAAGTGCTACCACGGTCCCCTCGCCCCCTCTCTCAAATCTCCGCCCGGTGCTCCCCTCCACCGTTCACACCATGGAGGTATAAAAAAAAGGAGATGACATGAAGTCACAAACTTGAAGTCGACTAATCGGACAGTCCGCCATGTTAGTTGGCCCAAAACATGGCCTTATGGCGCTTTGATTGTGTGGAGTCGTGAAAGTAGGTCGGGGTTTCCCCTTTAATACCAGAGGGTGGGGGGTTGCGATCCCCCTCTCCGCTGGCTCCCCTGGGTCCAGAAGGTTTGGGGGCTCAGACCCCTTTTGTCCCCCCAACCCTCACGGACCCACGGGGCCCGGGAGAGGGGATCGAATCCACCCCATCCCCTGATATTAAAAGGGAAAACCAGATCGGAGTTTCCCCTTTAATATCAGTGGGTGGGGGGTTGCGATCCCCCTCTCCGCTGGCTCCCCTGGGTTTGGGAGGGACAAAAGGGGTCTGTCCCCGCAACCCTTCTGGACCCAGGGGAGCCAGCGGAGAGGGGGATTGCTAACCCCCCAAACACTCCGTTTTTAAAGAGAAGAAACCAAGCGGTTTCTTCTCTTTAATAACGGGGTGTCCTGCGGGGGGATCCCCTCTCTGCCGGGTTCTCTGGCTCTGGAAGGGTTGGGAGAACAGATCCCTTTTGTCCCCCCCCAACCCCCCCAACCCAGGGGACCCAGGAGAGAGGATCAATCCACCCCTCCCCTACAACACAAGAAGCAATCGTAAACGGTAGTCTGCTAATGTTTTGGTCCACCTAATATGGCGGCAGGCCACGCCCACTGGCTTCAAAGCAGCGTACAGCATGAAGCCTGTAGTGCCATCTGCTGTTTTTTTATACCTCCATGGTTCACACGCACGAACACGCCGCTACTCTCCGAAGCCTCAGTCCCACCCACCCCTCTCCTCCGTCCCGCCTTGGCCAGCCACTCGCTGCTCCGGATTTCCCGCTTCCTCCCCTCCTCCACTGACGCAGTCCGCGGCGCTGCTGCACCAGATCCTAACATGGCGGCGGCGCAGGCAGCGAAGTGGTGAAGAGCGCGGCGGGCGGGAGGACTGACTGAGGCAGCAGGGCCCGCGCGCCAGTCAGGCCAGGCCCGCTCGGCGGCGGAGGGTGAGCGTCTCGCGCCCTGGCTGGCGCCCAACGGTTGGGCGCCTCCTCCGCCAAGAAGGGGGTGGTGGGGAGAGGAGGGGGGTTTGAGGCCTGCGCCGTTGCATCGCCAGTCAATTCCAGGCGCCGCGTGAGGGAGAGAGAAAGCGGTAATGGAGGAAAGGGGGGGGGGGATACGGAGGGAGGGAGTGTATCTCTCCCTCCGTTTGAAATGAGAGGCTATACCTCAAGGAGTGGCGGGCAGGCGGGTCCGTTGGCAGAGCAGGAGAAGGGTCTTTTTTCCTCCCTCAGACACCCCTCCCCCAAGAAGCAGGTCCTGAAAAAGGCCTATATTACGGAATGAAGTGTCGCCCCCCTCAACCAGTCAACCCGAGGCAGGAGGAGGAGGACGGCGGGGGGGCTGAGAGAAAACATGGGGCCCTGGATTGGAAGGAAAGGAGCACACGAGGGACGTGTGTGGTGGGGGGTCAGCATTCAGCTTGTTGTGATACCAGTTCGTGTCAAAAATGCTTTAATGTATTTGTGAGTCTGGGGTGGCCTGGTGGGGGTGGGGGAAGAGACCCCCAAAACAGAGAGAGACCCCTCCGCCTCCTGAGTTTGCTGAAACATTCTGCACAGATCAATGTTTGGGGGGGGGGGGAGAGAACAGATTTATTTATTTATTTATTTATTTATTTATTTATTATTACAGTGGACCCTCGAATAACAACGTTACTTGGTTCCCCAAGTAGCGTCACTATTGGAATAACATCGTTATTCGAATAATGGCAAAAAGGTCGTTATTCGAACAATCACATTGGGAGCATCGTAGCGTCGTTAATCGAAAATGACGGCTATTTGAACGCGTCGTTAATCGAGGGTCCACTGTATTTCGATTTCTATACTGCCCACTTGGCCAAGGCCAACTCAGGGCAGTTCACAATCATAATAAAAACATGATTAAAAACTGCTTTAAAAACTACCCTCCCCCTATAGGAGATACAGGTGAAACTCGAAAAATTAGAATATCGTGCAAATGTTCATTCAGTCCAGTAAGGCAACTTAAAAAGTGAAACAAATATATGAGATAGACTCATTACGTGTAAAGTGAGATAGTTCAAGCCTTACTTTGTTATAATATTGATGTTTATGGTTTACAGCTTATGAAAACCCCAACCCCCCCCCCATCTCATGTACCCCATAATCATCACATAATCTCATTTATGTTGTACACCATGATCATCACAATTATAACTAATTAAGGCATGACATCTCTTGCTTTGCATGTAGTGAGTCTATCTCATATATTTGTTTGACCTTTTAAGTGAAATGAATGGACACTTGCATACTATTCTAATTTTCTGAGTTTCACCTGTAATATTTCTTCCGCCACCCGCGGTCCAGTTCAGGGAAGTAAATTGTGAAACGGATTTTTGGGGGGGGGGGGCATTCTTCGGCGAGTGAAGAGCTTTGCAGTGAATCAAATCTTTATTACGGTCCAAGACCAGCATAGTGCAGTAAGGAATAGAAATTAAAATGAGGGTGCTTAAAATGTTTTTTAAGAGGAGCTTAAATTCACACTCGTTACTTCACCAATGACCGCAGGAGTTCATATCTTGGTGGTGGGAGAAAGAGTAAGAAGGGCAGTAACATACCTGTCAACCTTCCCGGATTGGCTGGGATTTCCCGATTTTCGGCACCAATTTGCACCATTTCCCGCCCGCAGCTGCCAAAACCCCGGAATTGGCAGCGGGGGGAAAAGAGGTACTGCACATCCCTTCTGCGCAGATCACCTTCTATACATGCGTAGAAGGCTTTTACGCTTGTGTAGAAGGGTTCTACACAAGTGTAGAAGGTGATCTGCGCAGAACCCTTCTTTGCAGGTTCCGTATTTTCCGGAGCCGCGGTTGACAGGTATGGGCAGTAAGGTTGGGTGGGAAGTGAAGAAAAGCAAAGGGAAGCAGGTGAAGGCTGTAGAAATGGTAAGAAGTGGTGGGGTTGGGAGACCTAATGGTATTGTGGAGGATCAGGGTGAGAAAACTGATGCACAAAGGAAGCCTTTTTCAGCACTTGAAAAACCTAGGGTCTTTGGATTTACCTTCACTAAGTGAGCTGTGGTTGATGGCATGTACAGTACTGGATTTGAACCTAATGCTGGAGTTTGCCTGCTATCAGTTCTGATACAAAATGTACTATCTTTGAGAAATGAAACTTATAATTACTTGTCTGTACTGGATTTCTAAAGTCTTGAAACAAGCTTCTGTAATAGTTAAACCAAAGGTATGGGACAGTTATGCATCTCACATAGGTATAAAAACATGTCGTTTTTCAGTTAAGTGTGTGTGAAAGTTAGATGCTGTTTCAAATATTTGACAAGGCTTTTTTCTTTACAAGATCCCTTTTACAGTGGAAATAAATAAGATGTGTGACAGTGTGTTAGGCTTGGTGTGGACTGCGTTGGCTTACTGGTTAACATGCTGAACTTGATGACTGGAAGGTTGGCATGTCAGCAGTTCGAGACAGAGTATGGGACGATGGAGTGAGCTTCCGTCTCTGTCCCAGCACTTGAACCTAGCAGTTCGAAAGCAAGAAATTGCAAATAGATAAATAGGTACCACTTTGGTGGGAAGGTAAACAGAGTTCCATGCACTCCAGTGTCTAGTCATGCGCTGGTTCTTTGGCTGTAAACAGTGATGAGCACTGAACTCTAGAGTCAGATACGACTGGCTTTCTAGCAAGGGCAACCTTTACCTAAGCTTGGTGTATTCCACCTTACTTGTAATTGATCTTGAGTTAAGATTGTTCTGTGAGAACAGGTAAATTTGCAGATTATATCCAAAGCAGACTTTCCAAATACTGTATAAGTACTAGAGGCAGCAAATTTACTTTAAGGATAAAGTGCTTTCATTCATTCTTTCTTTCTTTACAATAAGTTAAATGTAGCATGCAAAACTATATTAAAAAAATAACTGCTGTATATTGATCAAAATAAAAAGCAAAATTAAAGACATTTTCAGTCAGAAAGACAAAAGGGAGTTGGTCAATGTGATTTCCCTGGGCATTGCATTCTAAAGCCTGGGAGCAGCCACTGAAAAGGCCTTCTCTCATGTCCTCACCAAATGTATATACAGTATGTATTTATTTTTGTAGCCTGCCATAGTTAATACCCTACAGTACTCTAGGTGGCTTGGGAAAGTGGGGAATCAAGAGAAGGGTCTCCCCAGAATATCTTAAAAACCTATTAGGCTCATATGGGGTGATATGACCTTTTAAATAGCCTGACCCAAGCCATATAGGGTAATAACCAGCACTTTGAACTGAGCCTGGAAACAGATTGACAGCTACTGAAGCTATTTGTAATGAGGGAGTTAATACTCTCTGTAATCAGTGCCAGTGAGCAGTATTCTGAACCCCCTGAAATTTCCAATTTCCAAACACTCTTCAAAGGCACATTGCAAGAATGGAAATACAGTAAAACCCGTATAACGATTGCATTGTACAGCGATGAAATGTACAATGATTACCTTTTAAAAAAATTCTTTGTATCGTACAATGATTTTTATTGTATGATACATTTTTTTTTAAAAAAAGGCAAAAGTCGGGTGGCTTTGGGGTGGGGTGGGAGGTCTTTCCCCTGCCACCCCAAAGCCCCTTTGTGAACTGGCAGCGCTGAGCTGCTTTCCTCCTGGGAAGTGTGTTCCTAGGGGGAAATCAGCCTAGCGCTTTTAGCAAAATGGTCTCAAGTGGACCAGGGAGACTCCGTTTCGCTAACAGCGCAGGGGGGCCTTTGGCCGGAGAGGCGCTTTCCCACGGGTAAAGAATACACCACCCCGCCTGCCCTGATCCGAAAGCCCACAGCCCTGGCAGGCTGTCAGATTTGGGATCCGGGCAATTGGGGGTTGCATCCACCACCCCGCCCACCCTGATCCAATAGCTCACAGCCTCGGCAGTTGGGCGACTGGTGGATGCAACCCCAAGCCGCCTGGATCCCAAACCCGACAGCCCGCTGGGGCTGTGGGCTTTCGGATCAGGGTGGGTGGAGAGTGGTGGATCTTTCTGATTCTCCCCACCCCCACCCCAAAGACAGCACAGGCGCTGCCCTTAGTGAAAGGGAATGGGATCTGTTTCTCGTCACTGAAGGGCCGTTGTGTTGTCTATGGGGCTGGAGGGGCAAATTCCCCTATCCCCAGAACTCCAGCCCCAAAGGCAACATCGCAGGTCTGCAGGCGCCGCTTGTTGGCTTGTGGAGATCTGGGAAAGATCCCCGGTTTCCTCACAAGCCAGCTGCCTGGGTCCGCAAGCCTTTTGCAACCCAGCTGGTTGGCTTGCGAGGAGACCCAAGATCTTTCCCAGACCTCTGCAAACCAACCAGCGTCGCCTGCAGACCCGCAATGTTGCCTTTGGGGCTGGATTTCTGGGGGGGAGGGGGGAATTCATAAGCCAACCACCAGAAGTCACAATTGGTTACTTACAATGGTGTTTCGCTTAAAGAGCAATCCTGTGGAACGCTCTTTAAGCGAGGTACTACTGTAGTCATAAATCATCTACGAACTTCTAGTACTGGGATGCTACCACATGCTCCAAAATCTTGTACATAAATGGAATATTGGAGACTATCCAATAATTATCCAACACTGGGATTCTAGCATGGCTTTTTCTAACAAACATCTTATTACTGCCCCCTTTAGGCATGCTAGTATCCTGGAGCCTTGTTGCAAGGAGGCATTCACTACTACCTTTAACCCACTCAGCCAGTCCTCTGGCTACTTTAATGAACAAGAAACAACAAAGGTCCAGGAAACATGTGGTGGCTTTCACCTGTCCACATTCTAGGCTTCATCAACTGAAACATCAATGAAACTTATCCATTATAACAAGACAATCAGGCCAAAGCTATATCAACAAAACCTTTGTCAACTACAGCATCTAAGTCAAGGTGGATCCAAGTGACTTTATCTGTGAAGTACTGTGCAAACTGTTCATAGTAGGCTGTGAAATGGGCATCTTTCTCTGTGGCCATCTATGCAACAGGCCCTTCCAGGGGTGGATTTGATTTCAATCAAATTTGATTTCAATCATGATTTTATTTTATTTTCTATATAAAAAGCTCCCGTCTTCATCCCAGCTCCTGCCAACCTATCAGTTCGAAAGCAAGAAATTGCAAGTAGATAAATAGGGACCACTTCGGTGGGAAGGTAACAGCGTTCCGTGCGCTCTGGTGTCTAGTCATGCCTGCCACATGACCACGGAAACGTCTGCAGAAGCAGACAGCGCTGGCTCTTCGGCTTAGAAACAGATGAGCACTGCACCCTAGAGTCATACGACTGGCTTTCGAGCAAGGGAAACCTTTACCTTTACCTTTTTATATAAAGACTCATCAAGATTCAAATGTTTTCACTTTCATTTTTACTGCTTGTCCCTCCCTCTTCACCTTAGCTTCTTGTGCAGATCTATTCCACTCCCAGCATTCTATGTATTGGAATTTTTAAAAAGAGTTGTAGGTCAAGAAACCTGAAGAGCAAATGATTCCCTAACCATGCTCTAAACAGGGCCCTTCATCTTCTTTATTTTCATCTGCAGAACACTTTAGAAATTAGGTATTTTCATTAAAATGTGTGTCAAGATATCTTGTATAAAATGTTATCACTTGCAGGAATATATTATCACAGAGTTTTCATGTCTGTGATATAATTTTTGTATCTCAACCTAAAGACACTCGTACACCAACTTCAGAGAAGCATGTTTAAATTTCAGCTAGAATTCCTAGATTTCTCTTTTTCAAACTAGTTTCAGGGAGCACAATTAAGAATTTTCAGTTGTCTGAAAGAACACATATTTATTTATTTATTTATTCTTGTCCATTATTATTTGGAAATTTCATTGGAAGGCGACAATGTATGAAATGCAATTACATTTTTTACCCTTGGTAAAAAAGATTTGAGAGGGGGCTCTTCTACAAGTTCTCAGTTTTCCAAATCAAATTTTGGAAGTACAAGGAGAAGTGGAAGTTGCATGGCTTTTTAGTTCTGCTGGCAGAAACAGTCATATGGAACAGCATTATTAAATCTTAGCCCATGGTTTATATGAATGGGACATATTCAAGGCCCTCCTTTGCATGCTCCATTCCAAAAAATGGCTGACTGGTTTACAGAAGTTTCCCTGTCATCTGGAACAGTACATTCTAGTTCTAAGTGCTTGCTACAAAACAAGATGGCAATATAGGATCAAACCATGATATTTAAGAGTACTTTCACCATTTTTTGTTCTGGGTGTCAGGAGTGTGTGGCCAGAATCCTTTTATTTAATGCACATCATGATGTTAACATAACATTAACACCATTGCATGCTGGGTGTTCTACGCCAGTAACAAAGGTTGCACAAGTTAGTTACATAATCAGTTGCACACTTCTCATTTTCAATTATGGTAGAAGTACTTGGCATGATTCCAGCTACTGCAGGTCTATTTATTAAACAGGATTTCATTTCAGTCTTGGATTGCTTATTGTTTGATGTTCAGGAAATTTTGGCTTGCATAGCTAGGGCTGTGGCATCTGATTCCATCCATAATCAACAGCAACTTTCCCAGGCTTTTGTTTGTTTCTCACAATTTCATTTATTTCTATAGATTTATAGTTATTTATGAATTTTAATTTTTGCTTCACAACATTTGATCCTTATAGCAGATTGCATTATTATCAGGCTTGTGATCCTGCAATCCAGATCTGCAAAGAATGAGCACTCCATAAAGACAGAGGTGGCAAGTAACTCGGGAAGGGGAAGTCTGATTGGGAACTCAGTCTTAATGGCTAGGCAATGATGTGGCAATCTTATGCATATTTATCTTGGAATGAGTCTTCTTGAATTCCGTGCACTTGACTTCTGATAAAATATATTAAATGTTGTCTCAGGTGGGGTTTTTTTTTATTTCATGGCAACTGCAGCCATGAAATAAAAAGATTAATGCTTGGGAGACAAGCTGTAAGTAATCTAGGGAACATAATGAAAAATAGAGACATCATCCTGCTGACAAAAGTCCGCATAGTCAAAGCAATGGTATTTCCAGTAGTAATGTACGGTTGTGAGAGATGGACCATAAGGAAGGCTGAGCGGAAAAGAATAGACACAATTGAAATGTGATGCTGGAGGAGAATTCTGAGAGTACTCTGGGCAGAAAGGAGATCAAATAAGTTGATCCTGAAGGAAATCACCCTGACTGCTCCTTGGAAGGACAAATATTGAAGATGAAGCTAAAGTACTTTGGCCACCAAATGAGAAGAGAGGACTTACTGGAGAAGGCCCTGATGCTAAGAACGATCAAAGGCAGAAGGAGAATGGGGTGGCAGAGGATGAGATGGCTAGATGGCATCATTGATGTGGTGGGTGTAGATCTGAGTGGACTATGGAGGATGGCAGATGACAGAGGAGCCTGGCGTGCGATGGTCCATGGGGTCGCAAAGGGTTGGACTCAACTGTGCGACTGAACAGCATCCTCAGCACAGTTGGTAGTCCCATATAGAATAAATCCATGGAGTCCCTAGAATTTATGTAAAGTGTTGACCTACCAAATTTCCATTTATTCAATGAGTCTTCTGTACCTGAGACAAACAGGTGGGTTTTGGGCATCATCTTCATAATGTATTTTCCCCTCACCCACCTTCTATAGATTGTTTCTGGGTACAACTACATGAGAGGGGAAGGGCACATGAATCTGTTGTTTTTCCAATGGCCTCTCTGCTGGTTTCTGCAAATGGAATTGCTGGAGCTGCCTAGATGACAAACAATTATTGTTTTGTAGGGGTCAGCAGAGGCAGAAAAAGTTATCAAACATGTATGCATGGAGCGCCTACAGCAGAAGCTGGGTGAGGCAAACCGCTCGCCTCCTTCTGTGCCCAGATCAGTGCGGTGAAGGGGAGTAGAGACGAACGCAGAGGGGTGACTTTGCCTTGTGCGTTCACGGTGCCTCTTCCAGAGCTGTCGCTAAGGTGCTGGATTTAAAAGACATCTGGTGCTTTAGCGGCGGCTCCGGTAGAGGTGCCGTGAATGCTCAAGGCATGGTTGCCCCACTGTGATCGCCTCTTCCCCTGTTCGCGGCACCAACCTGGCCACAGAAGGGGGAAGAAACAATCGCAGCGGGGTGACCTTGCATTGTGTGTTCATGGTGTCTCTTTCAGAGCTGTTGCTAAGGCGCAGAATTTAAAAGACATTCCACACTTCAGCGATGACTCCAAAAAAGCTGCTGGGAACGTGCAAGGCAAGGTCGCCCCACTGCGATCTATCACCTCCCCCACCCTTTGCAACACTGACCCGGGCACAGAAGTGGGGAGCCGTCGCTAAAGTGTGGGATGACTTAAATCCCATGCCTTAGCGACGGCTCTGGAAAAAGCGCCGTGAACGTGCAAGGCAAGGTCACTTCACTGTGATCGTGCCACCCACAAAGTCCAAAATGTCTTATATATCCCCCCCCCAGGTACAATGCACTCTGGGGAATTCTCTCTCTCAATCCGGAAAAAAACCCCATGAACTGGGACGTTATTTCCAAGGGATTTGTTGTCGTAAACCACGGCAAACGTAAACCAGGTGTTAGTAAGCTGGGGTTTTACTGTATAACATGCTAACATATCAGTTGGTTAGGACATTAATATTCCCCATACAAATTTGATTGTAAGGTGCCCTGAGTGGTGCTTGCACCAAAAGGATGGGGTATAAATGTAAATAAATAAACTAATTTTAAAATACAAAGCCACTGGATACTTCTGCATTCTGTTTTATTCTGATAATATGTCTCTACTTTATCATCAGTTGCCCTCAATTGGAAGAGAGGGCATTAATTGATATCAGTACCACAGTTTGTACCACATCCCTATTTTTCCTTTCTCCTGCCCTTGCTTATGAACTCCCCTCCTGAAACTATGAAATTCATCTGGTAAAGATGAGGGAGTTGAGTATAGTGTAGTTTTGTTTTTCTTCATGTAGTCATGTCTGCCATACTTGGTGCTGTGCCCATCAAAAACCTGTGATAATCACAGCTGGTTCTCCACCAGATCATTTTTACATTGCTACCTGTAAAAATAAAGTGGAATAATACAATTTTGTATTTTGTTTTCATTTCTTAGTGTTCTATAAATATGGGCTCTTATTACAAAGATTTCACATGCAGCACAACTTACTTATTCACAAGTTGGAAATTGTTAAATTAATTACAGTATTTGTAATTCTATTACAGTCTTAACATCTTGGAGCCATGGGAGTGAAAACCCAGAGACCTCGTTGCTTTTTTGACATAGCCATCAACAATGTACCTGGTAAGAAAGATACCGCTAGTTTTCCTAATGAGGATTTTCTGCTTCTAAAATGCATTGTTTTGTCATAATGAAATATGCATCTGTGCTAAATGTGCAGTAATTGAACACAAAAAATACAAACATAAATGTTTAATGAGCATTAATGTAATACCCTTAATGCTGCATTTTTGTTCTTATTTTAGCTGGAAGAGTTGTCTTTGAGTTATTTTCTGATGTTTGCCCAAAGACATGTGAGAACTTTCGCTGCCTTTGTACAGGTTTGTAGATATTTTTCCTTATATAATTCGTTATATAAAGATAGTCTAAATGTACTGTAACTATCTTTGGGATTTCTTGCCTAATACAACAAAATATTGGCAGAAATTCTGTTGCTTAGCATAAGCTAAATTGTAACTTTAAGTCCATTCCTCTTTGGTAAACAACAGGTAACTGCTGTGATTCTTAGGGTACATTTGTGCACACACCAACCCAGCATTTACAGATGCACCCCACCCAAGAATTGTGGTGTGACCTTTTGACAGGGAAGAACTAGAATCTAGAATTATTATATGCTTATGCCAAGCCAAGGGGTTTACAACGTTTTCGCGCTGCAGGCCGGTCACACACCCCTCACAACCGGTGGCAGCGGCAGGTGCGGTGGGAGCATTGATGGCACATTTTCAGGGTTTTTTTTGCCACTTCCTGTGGCAGTGGGAGCAAGGGCAGTGAGTTTTTGCCATTTTTCAGGGCATTTTGGGTGACTTTTTGGTGGGTTTTGGCAGCTTTTCCATGATTCTGGTGTGGTTTGGGTGCGTTTTCACTACTTCCAGTGCATTTTCAGTGCTGGTGGCGGCATCAGATGCAATTGTGGCTGCTTTAGCCACTCCTGCCGCTTCCCATGGCAGCAGGAGCAAGGGTGGTGCTTTTTTGCCAAGTTTGTAGCTTTTTTGACATGTTTTTATGGTGTTTTGCCACATTTTCTGTGCTTCCGGCGTGGTTTGGGCACTTCCAGTGGTGGCCCAGTTGTCCTCACTGTGGGCCGTATTAATTGGTGCAGCAGACCGGATTAGGACCACACATACCTGTCAAGTGTGGCTCCAGACAATACGGGACCTGTGCAGAAGGCATCTGTGCAGAACCCTTCTACGCATGTGCAGAACCCTTCTACGCACGTGTAGAAGCCTTCTATGCATGCGCAGAAGTCTTCTGCACAGAAGTCTTCTGCGCATGCGTTGAAGCCTTCTGCTCAAAACCCTTCTGCGCATGCATAGAACCCTTCTACGCAGAAGGGGATGCATAGTAACTACTTCCCTCGCCATCAAATTATGGGATGGTGGCGGCGCTGGGCGGGAAAGTAGAAAAAGTGACGCTGAATTACGGGAAATCCTAGCTAATACGGGATACTTGACAGGTATGGGCCCACAGGCCAAAGGTTGTGAATGCCTGTGCTAAGCAATGAGATTTTGTCCAGTAAGTATGTAATAAAACATTATATAATTTTGTTCATCTTTCTGAGTATGAAAAATGAAGATGTGTGCTGGTCTTTGTAATATTTTTAATATTTTAGCATAAGCCAGGGCCGGTTGAGGACATTGCCGCCCCTCCCCCTGAGCCCCTATCAACACATTGTAATATAATGTATTGTTTGTAAGCCGTCCTGAGTCGCTACGGTGAGTGGGCGGCAATATAAATTTGAACTAATGATAAATAAATAATAAACTCATTTATATAGCTATCTTACTTGAGTATTGATAGCCAAAATTTGTGATCACTGCTGATTTTGCCGTTCCCCTGTTGCATTGAATTTCATTTGGGCCCTGAAGGCATTGAGATTTTTCATTGTTTTGTCTGTGTTTCTGAAGCTCACTGTCAACATAGGGAAAACCTCTGCTTTCTCGCAAGGGTGAAGAAGGACAGAGACTTGACCCTGCTGCTATAATAGTTTTCTATCTTTTGAGTGAATCCATGGTTCCAAATGAGGCAAAAGAATAGCCCTCCTCTGTCTGTTTCTCACTGATGAAAATGAGATAACACATTTGTGGTTCTCCCTCGTGGTCCGTGAGCATGTATACTATGGGTTATTCGCACGCATGCACAAAAGGCTGGTTCTCCCAAGTTAGCAATGAAAGAGATAAGTCCCAGCATGCCTAGCACCAGCGTCCCACCCCTTTCTCCAGTTTCATTTTTTCCGCTGCTTCGATCGGTCGTGTTCTCCATACTCCCAGCGTGTCGGAACTACTACTTTGCCATTTTTTACTTCTCTGTGTTTTAAATAGAACTGTTAAATAGGTTTTCTTGTAAATAGTTATTGTTGCTTTTAAAAAAGGACTTGCTTCTATAGTGCCGGTGAGTCCACGGCCCGCCCTGGTGGGTGCCTAGCGCCACGTAGAGGGAATTTAGGACTTTAAATTGGCTTGCTCTGTTTTCAAATGACCGTTTATTTAGAACTGTAATCAATGTTTACTGAATATCTGTGATTTATTTATTTTATTTTTTGTATCTTATGCCTACTGACTTGAAATTTAAGGACTGTGTTTCTTGCGGGGATAAAATCTCTACTTCGGATGGTCATTCCCTCTGTTTAATTTGCTTAGGAGAAGCACACTTGGCTCTTAGAAATTGTGTTTATTGCAGAGAGTTTGAGATATATAAGGCCAGGGTTGCCTATTTGAGGGATTTTTTTGTGGTGCAATTCTCTGTTCCTGCCTGAAAAAAAGGTGCCAAAAATGCAGGCAGCCACCTTAGCTCCAACGGTCCCTGCTAAGAAGAAGGCTGACAGTGAAAAGACTAAGAAGGCGGAATCCACTGTTTCACTGCCTAAAGACAAACCCTCTCATTCAGTTTCACCTACTTCTGAGGCTCTGGGTTCTAATCTAACCACGTCCCAAAGTCCTTCAGTTTCTCAACCTCCTTTGCCCACTACTCTTGGTCTGGAGTCTGATGCACCTCTTCCATGCAAACAGTCATCTCCTGTGAAGGTAACCACGTTGTCTTCTCACGATTCTGACAATGTCTCCTTACAGGTCAGGGATAGGGGGTCATGCTTCTGCCATGCCTCCAGGCCATTTGGATTGCAGGTATGCCTCCACTGACCATCAGGCTGCCCTCATCCAGCCTAAGGCTCATGGTGGTTATGCCTCCCATAGTCATGGCCATGTCTCGCTTCTAGCTAATTTCCGACTGCGCCTGTTTATCCTCCAGCCCAGGCTTATTATCCACCTCAGATGCAGCCTTGACAGGCTCATTGCTGCTCTGCGAACCCTCAACTCAATGCAGAACAACCACCTGATTTTAGGAGGTCTCGTTCTCCTTCACCCTTCTCAGGGTCAAGTGTTTCGAGCTCTGTAGATTCTCAGCAGCAGGGTTTTGACCCATTGCCACTATCGCCAGTACCTCCGAAGCACAGACGCCTTCAGAGTCTGGCCCATCCAGAATGGAGGGCAGCCCAGGATGAGGTGGAATCCATTGCTTCCTCGGCTCATGTTTCTGAAATGGATTTAGCCTATGTGAGGGGCTGCCCCCCCCCCAGCTTGGTTATTCTGTTTTAACGTGGGTAGGGTGGGGAGGGTTGTTTTTTTAATGATGATTTGTTTGTTTGGTTGTGTTTTAATGCTGGTTTTAGCTGGGGTTGTTGGGTCTTGTTTTAGCTATTATTGTTGAATTGTTTTATATTGTACTTTTTATCATGTTGTTAGCCGCCCTGAGTGGTGTAACCCACCAGGAGGGCGGGATATAAATGTGCATAAATAAATAAATAAATAAACCTCTACAGGCACCACTCTCTAGAGATGCGCCTATGGAACATGCCAATTACTTTGACATGATTTGGTGGATGGCTGCTGCCATTGAACTGGAGATTCCCACACCTGACGCCCAAACTATAAACAAGTGGTACAAAGCTATGGGAGATGGGGCTCCTCAATATATTCAGATTCCCATGATTCCCTACTATGCTAGAAAAGGTTCAAGCTATCTGGGAACAACTTGTTTTGGGCCAAGCTGCTCTGCGTAAGGTTGACAAATATGTATAGGGTTCAAGAACCCTCAACCCCATTTCTCTCCACACAACCTCAGCTTAACTCAGTGGTAGTGGAAACCAATCAACCTAAATTCAAATTCTCCGCCCTTACTACTCCACTAGGTAAAGAGTAGAAAAAGACAGAGAATTTGGCTAGAAAGCTGTGCGTTAATGCTTCCTTGGGCATTCGGATCTTGAACTACCAGGGAGCTCTAGGTATGTACCAGCAATATTTATGAAATCGCCTTGCCTCACTCTCCCCCCCCCCCCCGATCCAGCTGAGGCAGTAATGGCAAAAGCCTCTAGAATTCACCAGGAGGCTCTGTTGGTGGCAGACCACATTATGCTTGCTGCTCACCAAGCATCAGAGGTTTTCTCTCGTACCATGCTGGCAGAAGTCGTTTTCCCCGCCAAGCTTGGCTGCAGGCAGCAAACTTAGGGTATGATACCAAAAATAAACTGGAACATATGCCTTTTGATGGGACAGGCTTGTTCCACAGCTCAGCAGATGATTCTATCAATGATCTAACAAACAAAAAGCCTGACTATTAAATGTGTGTATCAGGGCCCTAAGCCTGCCAAAACTTCAATTTTTCAGCATCCTTTTCATAGACAGCTGTGGAGTCGGCCGTACCAATATTGCTAGCCATCTTACCAACCTCCTGCTTACCAGGCCCCAGCCTTTCAAAACCAGTCCAGGCATCCTGGTCGCAGTCGGAGAAACTCCTCTCAGAGGTCTAGATCTAAACAATCTTCCTTTCGCCCTGATAGATCGGCAACCAGGAGATTCTGAACTCTCCCTCCCAGGAGTCAGGCAACTTCAGCTACACCCGCCCACTCCTCTGGCCCCATTTTGCCACGAGTGGCAACAGATTACTACCAACTCCTGGGTAATAGAAATAGTTTTGCATGGCTACGCCATAGAGTTTTTACAGTTACCTCCAGTAGGCAAGGTAAAAGTTACACAATCAAACCCCACGTTAGTCCAAGAAGTACTTACCCTTCTTGCAAAAGGGGCTATTTGCAAAGTTCAACCCTCAAGTTGCCAGTGAGGTTTCTACTCCCGCTATTTTACAGTTCCAAAAAAGGATGGAGGCCTTTGTTCTATCCTAGACTTAAGGGAACTAAGTTTCTTTCTTGTGTTTCAAAAGTTCGGGATGGTTACCCTACAATCTATTCTACTACTTCTCTTCCTAGGTGCATGGTTCATTACCATCGGCCTTACCGACGCATATTTTCACGTCGCAATAAGAGAACATCACAGGAGGTACCTTCGATTTGTTCTATCCGGAAGGACCTACGAGTATACCAGGCTCCCATTTGGCCTTCTACCCCCAGGGTGTTCACGAAGATAGTAATGCCAGTAGTGGCATACCTGCGCACAATGTTTACCCGTACCTGGACAACTGGCTCATCCTGTCCAGGTCCAGGGAGGAGGCTCACACCAGTCCGTCCGCTGTCCTATCCTTCCTACAGCATCTTGGTCTCAGGGTGAACCTAAAGAAATCCTGTCTCACCCCGAGTCAGTCTGTCAACTTCATAGGAGCAGTCTTAGACTCCAGAACCCAGAGAGTATATCTTCCCCTCAAGAGGAAAGAGGACATCTACAATGCGGTCAACCGAGTGATTTCTCGCCCCAGACCGACAGCGCTTCACATTCAAACTCTGTTAGGCTTGATGGCATCCACCATCTTAGTCCTACACTTTGCAAGACTTCGCTCACACCCACTCCAGCAATGTTTTCTCACTGCTTACGACGGGATGGTGGAGCCCCAATCCAAACAGCCTTACTTACCACCGCACATTGCGTCCCAGCTGCAGCGGTGGCTCAATGAACACAATCTGGGTCAAGGACATCCCTTCTGGGACTCTTGTCCCCATGTTCAGATTATAACAGATGCCAGCAATATTAGCTGGGGTGCTCACTTAGGCAACCTACTCATCAACAGGCTGTGTCTTCCAGCCAAACGCAATCTCCACATCAACCAATTAGAGCTTCTAGTGGTTTTCAAGGCACTCAAAGCCTTTCAGTCATCACTAACAGGCAAGGTCATCCAGGTTGTCTCGGACAACACGACCACAGTCTATTACATGAACAAGCAAGGCAGCACTCGTTCTTGCCGACTCTTAGCCCTAGCCATGAAGCTGTGGGCCTGGTGCATCCCACAATCTATCTTTCCAGTGGCAATTTACCTCTCCGGGGAACGTAACATTCTAGCAGACTCACTGAGCCGGACCCACTCACAATCCCACAAGTGGGAATTGAACCAGGAAGTGTTTCTCGATTTGACTTGATGTTGGGGGACCCCAACCATTGACCTTTTCGCGACACACCTCAACACCAAACTTCCTCTTTTTGCCTCCAGGGCAGGACACGATCCAGCCTCCTTAGGTGACGCCTTTCTGTTAGGCTGGACTCAGAGCATGATCTACACCTTTCTTCCTCTTCCCCTACTTCACAGGGTAGTATCTCTTCTGACGTACCTCCCTGTGGACGCCATTCTAATTGCTCCATGGTGGCCCAGACAGGCTTGGTTCACCACACTTCGGGACGCGGCATTGCAATATCAGCATCTACCCAGACACCACGATCTATCTCTGTACCATCAAGGGGTTTTCAACCTCGACACCGAAACTCTTCACTTGACAGAGGAAAATTCTCCGTCACTAATGCGTGTCATTACAGACTCTACTAAGCCATCTACTCGCAAAGCTTATGCGTTCAAGTGGGCTAAATTCCAGCAATTTACTTTGTCTTTGCGCACGGCTGCAGAATTTCCACATCTCTCTACTGTCCTTAAGTTTCTTCTCCACCTAAAACAATTTGGCCTATTGGTATCATCCCTTAGGGTCTATTTGTCAGCCATAGTTGCCTACCAGCCATCTAACGCAAAAGCTAAACGCTTCTTCAAGGACCCTAAGGTTAAGAAATTTCTAAAGGGATTAGCCAATACCTACTCATATGTCTGCCAACTTCCACCACAATGGTCTCTTCAAATTGTGCTGGACCAACTTACCAAAAAAACCATTTGAGCCTATGGCCACATCGGCCCTACATCTCCTAACATACAAAACTGCTTTCTTGTTAGCCATAACATCAAGCCATCGGGTTAGCGAACTCTCAGTTCTTTGTGCTGACCAACCTTATACCAAATTCTTCACTGACAAAGTGGTGCTACACCAGGACGTCTCCTTCTTACCTAAGGTTGTCTTGGCTTTCCACCTCCAACAACCTATAGTCCTGCTGACATTTTTTCCTTCTCCGTCTAATGACGTGGTGGAAAGAAACCTGCACAAACTTGACGTAAAGAGGGCCCTAGCCTTTTATCTGCATAGGACTTTAGGAAATCGCAACGCCTTTTGATCTGCCACACGGACCGCAATAAAGGCCTCCCAGTATCGTCTCAGTGGATTGCATAGACGATTAAGCTTGCCTATCAACTAGCACACCTGGAACCTCCGGTGGCCCCACGGGCACATTCCACCAGAGCTGTCTCTACTTCAGTCGCTTTCGCAAGAGGTGTTCCCCTGCATGACATCTGTCTAGCAGCAACATGGGCTCAACCCTCTACATTTGTGAAGCATTACTGCATGGACGTGAGGCAATCCCGCGAGGCAACCTTTGGCAGACGGGTCCTGTCTGCGGCTCTACACTGATGTTCCCTCCGTCCTGGTAAGTTAAACTTGGGAATCACCCATAGTATGCATGCTCATGGACCATGACGGAGAAGGGTAGGTTACCTACCGTAAACGTAGTTCTCTGAGTGGTCCTGTGAACATTCATATGTCCCACCTTACCTCCCCTCTTGTCATTGTAGAGCTGCCCTCACTCTGCGGAGATGCAAATGAAACTGGAGAAAGGAGTGGGACGCTGGCACTAGGCATGCTGGGACTTAACTCTTTCATAGCTAGCTTGGGAGAACCGACCTTTCACGCACACGTGAGAGTAACCTATATTATGAATGCTCACAGGACCACTCGGAGAACTAAGTTTACAGTAGGTAACCTACCCGTTCTTGCCAAACATAGACATAAATGCAACATGATACAGCCTGGCATAGTATGTTGGTCAGAATGATGATAAGAGCTATTTCCCATCTTGTTGCTTTTTAGCTGTTGGATTAGGACCCATAGCATATCCACTTAACATCGATCATACCTATACCACTACCCCAGCTATTTTTATTCATTTTTGCAAGTAAGAGAGGAAAGAACAGAGGAGATAATACAGAATGAGCAAGTACAATAGAGGACAATACAGTGGAACCCTGGGTTACGAACGCCTCAAGTAATGTAATCCTTGTGCTACGAAAGGAAATCCACTGAAAACGATGCCTCGAGTAACATCCCCCCCCCCCGGCAGTACTAAAAAAAAATTTGGGGGGGTTTCAGACAGCAGCCTCCGGTGGCCAGCTCTGGTAATGAGCTGGGCCAACCCCCAACAATAAGTTGTGGTTGCTCCCGTTGCTTCATTTGCAGCAGCAGTGGGAGGGTTTTTGGAGCATTCCCACTCCGTTTTTGGAATTTTTTGCCGGATTTCCGCTGAATTTTGGCAACTAAAACACAATGTTTAGACACTTCCAGTGGCAGGGGGAGCTTCTGGCGGTGCCTGGGTTCCCAGCGTCAAACCTGGAAGTGCCCAAGCATCACACTCTAGCAGACAAAACGCAGCGGAAACCTAGCAAAAAAAATCCAACAATGGAGCGGGAATCCTCAGCAAATCCTCCCGCCACTGTGGGAAGCGGCAGAGGCTGCCCACCACCAACAAAAATGAAGCACTGGAAGCAATCACGGCTGATTGTCAGGGACGGGTCCGGCACATTACCAGAGCTGGCCACTAGAGGCTGCTGTCTGAAAAACCAAAAAACCTGGTCGTGTTGCATTGAAAACCAATGTAATCCATTCCGGATGTCAGAAAATAGTGGGGGGAAAGTCTTTTATGTGTTGAAAACTCTTTATAAAGGGGCGAAAACATGGCGGAAAATTCCAAAGTGCACTTTATAAAGAGGGTTTTTTTTTAACTTTTTTCTGACCTCTGGAATGGATTGATTGGTTTTCAATGCATTCCTATGGGAAACTGCACTTCGATTTAAGATTTTTTTGTTATACGAAAGGTCTCGAGGAACAGATTAATTCCGTAACTTGTGGTTCCTCTGCATTTATTTAGAAATTTTGTAGAAGCTGGCAGATATGACTTCTGCAAGAATGAGAAAAGGTATGACTGGCAGGTAGTACTGTACTGTGCAGAACTACCAATGCTAGATGCATAACAATAGAAGGACAGAATTTCCTTTCTTAACATTAGTGTTGGTCATTCAGGGTGCTGCAGCTAATACTGTGCATGGTGTGGAACTGAAAGGTACACCTGTATGGCTACAGGCTGTTGACATCAAAGAGAGGGAGAGAAAAAGAATAAACTCTGCAGCCAGATGCTGACACTATGTTGGCTTCTGCCTAACAGGAAGAATGGAAATTATCCTCTGTTCCTGTACAACATATGCTTAATCCAGTAGATCTGCTTCATTGGCCACCATTAATCTTATTGTTTCATCTCACATAGTTCTAAAGAAGTAAGGAGAGTGTATTTGCTAGTTATGGGTCATGGGTTACACTTTTGTTCCTTAGGCTTTGAAACAACCATTTATTTAACCTATAACAAATTGTTAACTATTCATCTGTGTTGCTGCACAATTCAATTTTGTGTCTTTGCGGAGACCAAAGATGCTCTGTGCAGGAGAAACCTGAATGGAAACCTTGAACAAAGGTTTGGGGGTAAAGCATTCTGATGGTAAATAATCAGAGCAAAAGCTAATTCTTTGGGTGTAGTTTTATTTTAGAATTAATTTTTCAATATGCTTTAAAAGGACTTCATTATTTTTGTCAAACCGTAGGACAACCTTAGAATGAACAAAAGGTAATTTATAATTTTCTTTTCTCTGCATGTTAAAAGATTTACCTATTAAAAATTATATAAATTACTTTTTCCCCACCTACAGGTGAAAGGGGCACAGGAAAATCAACACAAAAGCCATTGCATTACAAAAGTTGTCTGTTTCATAGAGTTGTGAAAGATTTCATGATCCAAGGAGGTGACTTCAGTGAAGGTACAACATTTACTGTTGGTGATAATAATAATAATAATTTTGTGTAAGAAATTATTCTGGTTTGAAAGGATTTTTTGCTGGAGAAACTCAGCTCAGGCGACGCCTGAATGAGGCTCTTTTCATGTCCCCAAAATCTTTCCCCACCGATGTGGTCCCTATTTATCTACTTGCAATTTCTTGCTTTTCATCTGCTAGATTGGCAGGAGCTGGGACAAAGACAGGCGCTCATTCCGTCATGCAGTACCCAGGTCTCGAACTGCCAACTTGCTGACCTTCCAGCTAACAAGGCGAGCTTCTTAACCACGAAGCCTAATTTTCTACAAATGGAATTGCATAGGAAATAATTATCTGAATGGTCATGTTTCTGTATTTGGTGAAGACAATGTTTGAATGGTAGCATCTGTGCCAGGTTTTAAGAATACATTTTATAGAATTTTTTATCCACATATCTTTCTAATAAATATTTCTAAAATAATAACGTCAGTTCATTTTCTTTAAACAAAAGCCTAGTAAAACTACAGTACTAGATTTTGAAACACTGTATTTAAAATTGCTTTCTCCCCCCTCCCTCCCTAGAAATCAAATGCCTACACTAACAGAATATTTTCTGCAAAGGCTTTAAACTTGCTATGAACGTATTAGAATTTGCATGGCATTGGATTGTTAATCTCTTTTGTTACATGTTTTATTTTAATGCAAGGAAATGGGAGAGGAGGAGAATCAATCTATGGTGGCTTTTTTGAAGGTAAGAATAATCTGTTGTCACATTATTATTTTTTGGAAACTATAGCCTCACTACAATTTGGGACTCAGATAGCGTTAAAGTTCATAATTACATTTTAAAAGTGTTTCTCCCTTAAGATCTAGTGATGTACCAACTCACTGTGCACCTTTCTTTGTATCTCGCTTGAGGTTGTAATTCTTGCCCCAATTGAGGAACATGATAACTTTGTATTTCCAATCTGTCTACCCCTTCTTTGCCCTGTACAATCTTCACCATGTAATTAACCAAGGCTAAAGCAGCTGTACTTTCAAAATACCTTTCATTCCGCCATTCTAAAGGAGAAAATACAATATTACCCAAGTCACCAGGACGATGGGATGGGCATGTGGTCTAGTGAAGGGATGAATGCTAATTGGCAGTTGGACCAAGCAGGCCAAAATGTAGGGAACTTTATTATTCTTTTCAGGATTTGTAACTGTTTCTTTATCATAATCAATATGTGGTTTCCCAAATTTTGAACTGTGGTGGTATTAAAAAGTTTGTATGTGAAATTCAGATCATTTATGATTTGATAACGTTTGTAAAATACTATAGTTAGAATATCTTTCTATACATTTAATTTTCAAAATTAATTCATCCTGGACATAGATGTGTTTTTGTTATTTTCTTATTTATTTATTTTTGCTTTTCACTTTTGCTCTGGATTTTGTTTTGTACACCTTTTCTTTTGGCAAAATTTAAAAAATGGCACACAAGACAAAATATATGAGATTGTTCTCATAAACTGGTCTGCTTGGAATAATAGGAATGAAATTTTTAAACATACTATTCTAACTCAACAAATGTGTTTAGTTATAAGACAGCTCCATTTATACATTCATTTATTGTATGTTAATCTTTATTAAAAGGTTTGCTCAATTATGGTGTTCATATTTTTGCATATTAAACTGAGAATTACATTATATGTTTCCCTGTCTTTAGCTTTACCTGTCTCAATACTGTTTGGGGATGTAATTATTATTTTATGCAGCGTGACAATCCTAATTTAAAATGCTAAAGAAATGCCAGTGCTAGGTAATATTTGGATTTTTGAAGTAATTCAAGCGCTTTCTCTAGATGAAAGCTTTGCTGTAAAGCACAACAAAGAATTTCTCCTTTCAATGGCCAACAGAGGGAAAGATACAAATGGTTCACAGTTTTTTATGTAAGTATCATGCCAGCTCCACTGTTTCTTCAGCATTTGAGTGGTAGTCCTTACAATTTAAAATTTAAATTGTAAGAACTTTGAATTGTTGAAATGGCCAGCTCCTTTTCTGTTTACAAATCATGAATCCATTTTAAAAATGAATCCAACTATGTTTATAAAGTTTTATTTGGAGGAAATAAATAGGATAAAAATGTATATGAAATAAATATGACCATTTAATCCATTATACCTGTTATACTAAAGATCTACTACTTGTATGTGCTCAAGAAAGCTACTATTGTTGCCCAACCCAAGAAAAATTTGTGTGCAGCTGATGGTTTAGCAGTGTTGAAGTTGAGTGGCTGTGGACCTGATTGGTATCAAAACTGGAGTCTTTTGAGATCCGTGTGTAATCTTCTCTAAGCTATAGCAAATAAGGTCTTTAGAGATCTTGTTCAGCCTGGATGTTGTCAGGTCTGCCTGAGCTATCAACATTACATTGAGCTCTCCTGAATATCTGCAGAGTAACAAAACTATGGTCCCAGAAATCTACCTGCTGTGAAATTAGGAATAGATCTGTGGCTTATGTGTTCACTTCTTGCCATTCTCAGTGTAGTTAGAAGGTAAAAAGTAAATTTCGGAGATCTCACTCAGTTCTCAATGTTGATCCAAATAATGAGGAAGGAAGATGTGAAATGAGGACACAGGTTTTCCTTTATTTTGACGAAAAGGTTACATTTGGTGGTGTTTTTTTTTTACATGTTCCTGTCTCTGCCAAGAGGCACCCCAAGTTTACCAGCTTAAACTAGATGGAGCTGTGGTTAGGGCAGGGGTACCAAAACTTTTTGGGCTGTGGGCCGGTCACATGGTTCAGCTGGCCGGTCATATGGTTCTTCCCACCTGAAGCAGAAGTAGAACATGCCTTGCAATCTGTTTTGCAACAGAATGAGATAGATTTTAAGATGCCATTTTCTCTGCTTATACCAGGGGTGCCCAAACTATGGCCCATGGGCCAGATCTGGCCCCTGACACCAATTCATCTGGCCTGTGCTGCCCTTGTTGCTCCTAGAAGTGGAAGTAAAATGCGCCCGTACAGACACGCTTTACTTCCATTTCTGGGAGCAACGAGGGTAGTGCGGGCTGGATGAATTGGTGTCAGGAACCGGATCTGGCCTGCGGGCTGTAGTTTGGGCCCCCCTGGGTTAGGGTAATATATTGAGTACTGTTATGGCTGCAGAAATCTTATCTTTCTCTCATTTAAAGAGTCTCCTCGAAGATTGTGGTATTTTTGAACTATAATCGCATGTACCCTGATAACAGCAACCTTGTGTTGCCAGCTAATCTTTCTCATACTGGGTCAGGCAAAAGGAACTGCCAAATGAACTCACCAAAAGGTGCCTTCATTTTGGCACTTTCATGTCTGACCTAGACACGGAAGAAGAAGAATCTTGTCTGTTTGCTTTCAGTTCATTGCCTTCAAGTCATTCCAAAAAATCCAGTTCATTGTGTATCTCTTCTGTTCTGACCATTATTTCCTTGCCCTTGTTCCTCTAAAATTTAGTCATTTTTTGTACTTTGAGAGAAGTGGTTATAAATTTTGATCATAAGCTCAGCTTTTTTGACTATAAACTACCTTTTCCTGAGGCAAATCCACACTTGAAACATATTTTCAATTGTGTATAAAATTTGAACGATGCTAGTGCAATACTTGTATATAAACTAGATATAATCCCAACATCAAGAAGGCTTTACAGTACTTCTGAAGGTGGGCAACATGCCCTCTTTTTCTCTACTGAAAGAGACCCTCATTCTAATTATCACTAGGGTGGTAAATCTGTGTATAGGATATACTACTACTTCCCAAAGTGTGTGGGAGCTCTTATTACCGATTATTCTTCATTGGAAAACATTCCTTCCGTGTAGAAAACCAGCTTTCAGCAAGAAGATTCTTTGTGGCATTTATTTTTTTGCATCTGAACAATTATTTTACATGTAAAACATTCAGTGATGTAGTCCCTGCCCTCCAGAACAGCCCCACATACAGGTTAACATCTAAGTGAGAAGTATGTGAACACTGATCAGAATTCTGTTGCTGTTCATCTAATGCAGTGTTTCCCAACCTTTGGGTTTTGGACTTCAGTTCACAGAAGCCTAAGTCAATTTCCCAAAGCACTGATCAGCCAATGTACTGACATAGGCTTCTGGGAATTGAAGTCCCCCTGTGGGGTGTGGGGCCCACATTGGGAACCACTGGTCTAATGCTTGCATAACTTGCTGTAGCTAGTGACAAGGTCTTGTCCTGCTTTTTGTCTCAGTTGTGTGCCTGGTCACACACTGAATTATCCAATTGAAATGTGCAGCATTATCTTGTCAATTAGCTGAGGTAAGTTACGTAAATCTTATTCAAATACCAACAAGATTCAAGCCACTGTATCAATTTATGAATAGCCTTCAAATTTGTAAGTACTATTACAACAATATTTTAATTGGAAATCTTTTACAATCTTTTAAAGGATTCATATTTAATTTACAATCCCAGCATATAATGAATTTTGAGTATGTGTATGAGTAATACATAATAGATCAAGGCTGTCATCCTCCCAGGATACTAATATATTATTTTCTTTTGTTTAATTCTTATCCTTGATGTCAAAAAACTAGAACAACCAAGCCTACTCCTCATTTAGATGGGTAAGTGTTCATTTATCTATTTATTGTAAGTAGAAATTATAATTAGATACAGTAACTGGTTTACATTTTCAGTTTGATAGAAATGTCAGACAGCTTTTAAAATTAAGCTTTAATCATTTAGGCTTCATGTTGTGTTTGGACAAGTAATATCGGGTCAAGAAGTTATAAGAGAAATAGAAAATCAAAAAACAGATGCATCTAGTAAACCTTATGCTGAAGTACGAATACTGAGTTGTGGAGAACTAATTCCAAAATCAAAAGGTAAGATTAAAATTACTACTCAAATATTTCTGAATGTGTTTTTGTAATAAATCTGCAAAAAAATCTAACTGTGAAGCTTGCTAGTCTAACATCTCAATAAGTTATAATTAAAATTATAATAATACAGAGAAAATATTAATAAATAGCTAATGAGGTCTGCAACAAAATTATGTAGTATATCTCCATCCACAGAGTGTTTACAAACCTGAAGATCTGTTACTACAGGCTCAGGGCCCTAGCTTCTTGCTAGATACTTCAGCTTAGGTCACACAGAGTTTTACCCAGGGAGTAAAAAGAGCCAAATGCCAAATTTTCGCAGTACTGGTCCTGATCAGCATTCCAGAGAAGACAACATGCCCTCTCCCAAGATACAATGAGTCCTTAAAATTCAAGTGGGCCATTCCCACCTTCCACTGTTTACTGTTGCATCTGACATCATTCCTTGTTTCCTAGATACCATTGAAGATACTTCATCTGCATGGGGCTCTTCTAATATACCTCTCATTCTTATACAGGGACCCCTCTAAAATATGTAGAAATCATTACTTTGTGTGGTTAGAACTAGAGTGTTTCTAAACTGATAGGCTCTAAACTAGGGGTTCTCAACGTTTTTGCGCCGTGGACGGGCTGGACACATGGTTCCCCCGCCATAAACACTGCCATAAAACGCATCCGCGGCTGTCGGAAACACGTTTACAACAGCCGTGGATGCATTTATGGCATGTTTTCTGCTGTTTTCGTCTTTCTGGTGGTGGTGGGTCACATGAAATAGTGCCATGAGCCAGGTCTGGCCTGCAGGCCATAGGTTGTAAACCCCTGCTCTAAACCATTTGAGTTCACTGTTACAGGAAAAGCATGGCTGTGAGCAAAACACACCGTAAATGCACAGTGTAAATGCATTGTTATTTGTGCATAAAGAAAGAGATACATATATCACGTGATTGAGAGAGCTGTTGGATCAGGGTCGAGAGAATAATTCTGTCCCTTTGGGAGCAATAGTAATAATAATAATAATTTTTAATTTATATCCCGCCCTACTCGGCACAGGCCGACTCAGGGCGGCTAACATCATTTCAAATAAAGATACAATATAATTATACAGAAATACAATGGAGTAAAGCAATAAATACAGAATATAACAAGGCAACATAAAAATAAGATACAAAATATACAAATTACAAATGTATACATTTTAAAGCATCAAATCCATCATACAAAGCACCAGGAGGGGGGAAAAATCAAACACACACACACAACAGGGCTCGCCATCCATGACGGAGCCCAAGGCTCAACGTCCACAGTAGGGCCGGGGCTCAATTGTCCATGACAGACCCCAAGCTCAGTGTCCACAACAGAGCTGGGGTCAATGTCCCTAACAAAGCCACAATGAAACCCGGGACCCAGCAAAGGCGAAACATGTGTCAACGTCGGCGCTGCTTTTGGGGCCGCAGTTCGTACTGCCCCAGCTACGGGCGTGTTTTCTACCTACCAGCCAGGCAGGGCTGGGAGAGAAGCGACGTTGCCCCCAGCTTGAAACAGCTTCCATCCCCACGCTGGTGGTGTGAGCGCTGGGGAGAGTGGGGCAGTCCTCCGTGGCTGCGGGCGTCTTTTCTACCTCCCAGACAGGTGGGGCTGGGAGAGAAGCGACGGCGCCCCCAGCTGAAGCAGCTTCCATCCCCATGCTGATGGTGTGAGCACTGAGGAGAGCGAGGCCCAATGGACTCTCCTCAATGGATTGTAATTCTGATTTGTTCAGGGAGGGCTCTTTTGTCTTGGCTACTCTTGCCAGTTTCTCCCCCTCTCATTTTGTAACTTTTTGCTTCTCATCTCTCTTAAACTTAGCCTCATCTTTCTCCTTCCCATGTTGAGTTAAAGTTAAATCAAGATCCTGGGTTTCTCCAATGTTTTCTCAAGCACATCTCATTCTCTTCCTAGGTAAATTTAAAATATCTTGTCAAAAATACCATGTGATTAAAAGATACAAATTTAACATGAAGCCTGGAATGAAGGTTGCTATGAGTAAATATTATAGTTGAAAAATAAATTATTCTGCATGGAACATATTTCTCTGTGGATTGCTTTTGTTTTTAGGGCATATGTTAAGACATTTAGTACCACTAAGTAGATACTGAAGATCTAAGGATCTATTCATAACAAAACAAATGCTTATGATACACTGGTACTGATTTATTTCTCCTTAATGTTTTATTTAAATGTACTGGTTCTGAACCATAACGGTATAGTTATGGTTACAATATGATAACAATATCCTACTTCTGCTGACATTTAAGGCATCTTATAAAACCTTTTCCTGTCTTGTGGTAAACCAGAATAAACTTGAAATCCTAGATCAGCTCTTAGATGATACTGATCATCTTGATCCTTCTCAGCCTGGTTTCTGACCTGGTTGTAGGTGAGTGGGACAGATTTGATGGCTGTCTTCAATGACCTACAACATCAGTTGGATATGGTGGTTCTAACCCTATTATTCCTGCTGAAACTCTTGGCTGTGTTTGATACCATTTCCTAGGAAGGGAGGGGAGATTTGTCTTCCCCTCACTCAATATATCTGCTAATTTATTAAGAAATTTGCAGCTTTTCTAATTTTTCACCAGACAAATACACGGAACAAAATTCTCAACCATCTTCACTGGCCACTTTCAATAAATACAGATATTCCTTGATGTAGAGCAGGGGTGGCCAAACTATGGTCCGGGGCCAAATCATGCCCCCTTTACTAAGTCATCCGGCCTGCACCGCCCATGCTGCTCCTGGAAGCAGAAGTAAAACACGCCTATGCTGGCATGTTTTACTTCTGTTTCCAGGAGTGGCAAGGGCGGTGTGGGCCGGATGAGTTGATGTCAGGGGCTGGATCCGACCTGGGGCCATAGTTTGAGCACCTCTGGTTTAAGCAGAGGAAATGGCAGCCTAAAAATCTACCTCATCCTGTTACAAAACAGATTGCAAGGCATATTTTACTTCCGTTTCCGGTGGGAGTAACCATGTGACTGGCCCACTAAACCACTTGACTGGCCCACAGCCTGAAAAGTTTGGGCACCCCTGATGCAGAGGATTATGGTTTTCCAGTTGAGGAGCTTGTTAGAAGAAAGTGGTAACCATGCTTTCACTACAAACATGCAGAAATAAAAGAGGCATTCAGAGTCAGCATTTAAAGCAAAGCACCTGTCAGATTTGCTTTATGCAACATTTCTAATTTCCATTATTTCAACTTAAAATCAATTTAGTGAAGAAATTTACATGTTTTGAAAAGCTTTCTCCAAAACAAAATCCTCAACCATCACTAGTATTTACCATTGTATTCTTCTGGTCCATCTGACCCGAATGGCTCTGGTGGCAGTACTTTGGTTTGGCACTTTGCTTGCTTGGAAAGCACATTAGAGCATGTTATAGGTTTGATCCCATGACTATTAATATGCAGTATCTTGTAGAGTTCCATCTTATATCCTATATTGTTCAATATTTATGTGGAAACGGCGCGATTTTCCAGAAACATGGAGCTAATATTCATCTCTCGCTTCACGCTGGAGGGAGGTATGGAGGTCCTATAGCAATATTTGGGATCACTGATGGATTCATTGTCTACTTACACCCTGAAATTAAATCCAGATGAGAAAATTGTTTTGTTGGCTTGGGAAAATGATTTGCAATGAGTTGTGTGATTTATTTTGGATAAAGTTGCATTCACTTTGAACAACAAGGCTTGCAGTTTGAGAGTACTCTTGGATCTGGCTTTATTTCTGCTTGGTCAAGTATTAGCAATGCTCAGGAGTGCTTTTTCTCAGCTTTGGTTGATACCCCAGAGTACCTTTGCATTGGGGAGTGAGACCTGGTCACTTTTGCCCTTGCCTTATTCACATTTTAGAATACTGTATTATAATATGTTCCATGTGTGGCTGCTTTTGAACATTTGCTGTGGCTGATGCAGAATATTGCTGCCTAAATCACTTGGAACTTTACTTGTTGCAAATATCTATATCATTAATTTATCTGCTTTCTCTTAGTTTGTGAGTCAAGTTCAGAATTGCTGGTTATTTCCTTTAAAGACTTAAATAGTTTGCTATTGGGGTATTTAAAGGACTGTCATCTTCAGCAGGAACATGCCTGCTCACTGAGATCTCCAGTAGGCATTTAATGAAGACCATGCTGGTTTGTTAGTATGCTTGCCTTATTTTGGAATTGTTGCCTCCTTTGTCAATATTCTGCTCTGATATTCCGAACCAGGTTCATACATGAAAACAAACTAGGGGCTGTTTGAGGAGCATCCTGGTGCATTCAGATGCCTTGAAATAATAGATGAAAGCTATATTTCCTCCTCAAGGTGTGGTGGTGGGTAATGTTCAGAGATTGTTGGTGTAAAAACCAAATGAATTGATCCATCTAAGCATCCTGTTAATAGATAGTTCTAAAATGAAAAATGGGTATACCTGATTTTAGACTGTAGATGTAGCCTTGAAAATTAAGTTACATTTTTCCTGTTCTTTTCAAAGATTTAAGATGTTTTCAAATGTATTATTGTTGAAATGTTCATTCAAATATTGTATACCTCTCCAAGTATTGCTATTGGAATTGTTTATCAAGCCAATATTTTGATAAAAAAATTCAAAGAGCTTTTCTTTTGCACCAGTAAATGCATGTTAGATGTTTTGGAAGTGTCACATTATGTTGTATTTTCCTAATGAATTGATCAGAAATTTTGGGGCAACTATGGTTCTCTGCATTTAATTTCACTAGATGCCAATAGTGCAAAACTTTTTTTTAAAAAAATTAAAAGACTTATTTAGAGGTGGGGTTTTTTTTACTATTGGTAACTGCTTATCTGTTGTCTTGGTTTAAAGCCAAGAAGGAAGAGAAGAAAAGACGCAAGTCACTGTCCTCATCCAGTGATTCTGAAAGTTCAAGTGGTTCAAAATCTTCTTCTGATTCATCATCTGATTCTGACAGTGCTTCTGAAGAAAAAACAAAGAAAAAGAAGAAGAAGCACAAAAAAAATTCAAAGAAACACAAGAAAGAAAAGAAAAAGAAGAAGAAAAGCAAGAAGAGGTACATGAGGAAAATAAGAGGGAAGAATTTTAGGAAAGCATCAGAAATTCTTTTTGTCTGCATTGAAGTTCTATATTTAATCCAGAATTGTCCCAAAGAATCTATTACCCAATAATGTCTTCAATTTTCTTGCTATCTCCCAGAAATAACGTACTATTGTTTTCTGAATATTTCTAAACAAAAATTCTTGTCATAATAATTCTAAAAGATATTAGTGTAGTAGTGATGACTACAAACACAACTTTCCAATGATTTTTAAAAAAATATTTAGACAGCAGTCCTGTAGTCCTTTGAGGGCTTTGCAAAAGAGACGTTAGCTTGTATTATATTTGTCCCTGAAACAGTCCGGAAGCTATGCCTGTCGAAATCAATGCCTATCCTGCATTCAACTGATTAGCAATGAAAGGGATTCTTTTAGGGCTTCAGTAGTGGGAAAAATTAGGTGTGCCCCCCCACCCTATCTGCAGCGAAACAGCGAGTGGAAGTTATGGTATATATATTTCCCTTTATCTGCTTTAGGATTATCCTGCATGGTGGTGGTGGTTGTTTTTTTAAAAAAAAATTTCTGTTGGAGTAAAAATTGACCAACCTGGTTTGCATCACTGATGCCATGTTGAGTCACAAATAACTAGATGTTATGAAGGTGTATATGTGTTATACATTTTTGTGAGTAACTTTGGTATTGTTTATATATTTTGTAGAAATGCATTAATCTCATTTATCAAGCTCTTCCCTTAACTCCTGTTCTGAGAGCACAGAGATATAAAGATTTGGGGGTTGGGAGTGTGTTGGGGCTTTCCTCCTGTTTTGGGAGAAAGGAAATCACCATTCCTTCTCTCCCCACCTTCACTTTCCTTCAGAACTGATGCAATGTAGGGACTAAGTCAATTTCACAATGTACTGACTTAGGCTTCTGGGAATTGAAGTCCCCCTGTAAGGCGTGAGCCCCAGGTTGTGAACCACTGGTCTAGAGTTCAGTCATGCTCAAATCAAATATCCCTTGCTTAAATTCTGTTTTAAAGAAGCTCACATTATTTTAATGTAAACTTAGCACAAATAAATTTCTCCTTTTAATTTTCCATAGCTTTTAATTTTTAGTAAAAATACATATTAAAATAATAAACAATTCAGCATCTTTCAATAAACATTTCTTCAATACAATCAAGTTGAGATGCCTGTTTTGATATGTAAGTGCAGGTTAAACCCACCCCCAATATCTGGTGATTCAATATCCACGGTCTAAAAATATTCAATAAAATAATCCTGAAATACATATAGTAATGTACAGTACAGTGAAACCCCGCTTTACGGAATTGATCCATTCCGCAGGGTTTTCCTTGTAGCGAAAATTCCTTAAAGCAAAGTGCGGTTTCCCATAGGAATGCATGGAAAACCAATTAATCCATTCTAAAGCCAAAAAAATTGCTAAAATTGAGCAGACATGCTCCAAACACCCTCGCACCACCATGGGAAGCGTCAGAAGACCCAAAAAAAACCTTTGTATTGCAAAAAAAGTACACTAAGGCATCATTTTCTTGGGATTTTCTTCCATATAGCAAGTTTTCTGTTACATGAGGCATCCGTAAAGCGGGGTTCCAGTGTATATATATTTTTATGGCGCACTACCAGAGCTGACCACTAGAAGCAGCTGCCTGCAACGTAAAATACAGTATAGGGCTTGCTGTTATCCACAGTTTCTGATATCTATGGTAGATCTTGGTGTATATCCCCCACAGATGCGGGAGTGACTTATATTTGAAAGCAACACTGTTCGAAATAAATATTGGTAACTTTTCCTTCTTTTGCTTTGTTTATGAAGCTCAGCTAGTGAAAGTGAAAAAGAAAAAGAAAATCCTGAATCACAGCAACCATTATCTACTGTCCGTCCAGAAGAGATTCCTCCTGTACCGGAAAACAGATTCCTGATGAGGAAAAGTCCTCCGAAAGTTGATGAACAGGAAAAAGAAATAAGGAGCAGGGGAAACGAAAGAGAGAGGTAAAAATGTATTTGATTAAGACTGAGAAAGCCTAACTTTGTGATCTCTGTGTAGGAGTATTGCTTGTGTTCTTGTGTCTTTCAGCTTGTGATCAGACTTCTGTTTTAATAATTTGATTTGGTGATTTCAATGAAACTTTAAGGATTGTTCTCATTGTCTGAATGCTGCCCATCAGATAAAACTGTGGGTGAGAAAAGTGTGTTTATGTGTATTTGCAGAAAAAGGGTTTTGCCCACTTACAGTTTCTTTGATTTATGCAGAGTATAGAACAGGCAATATTGGGTTGTCAGAAAGTATAAATATTGTGAGGAGGTCCTAATTTGACAAAGTAATGTATTACTTGGCATAGGTGATTGGAAACAAAATGAAAAGGCAAGACAACCCATCTGTGTATTAACATTTTTGCTGACTTGTGCTGTTTGCTACATTGTAACATTTAAAATATTTCAAATAAATTACATATATTCTTTTATCTTTTCACTCTTTTCAAAGAGTTGAAATTGGTACATTTGATTTTTTTAAAATTTAAATTCTTGTTTGATTTTTAATTAAGCCAACTGTTTGTGTGTGCAAACAATTTAAAAGCTTCACAAATTGAAAAAAAATCTTTGCTGATAGGCCTGGTCTGTAATAAATTCATATTTTTATTTCTAGCAATCCATCAAACTACCACTCAATGTATCAGAGAAGGCTGCTAGTGACAAGATCTGGACGAAAAATAAAAGGAAGAGGGCCAAGGGTATGTTTGTTTTCTTATCTGATTGTTTGAACTTGAACTTTTATTATATAGTTGAATAAGTGTCTTCGTTTAGGTTCATAATATCTCACAGTATTTTTTTTCTTTTTATGGAGACCCAAAATTGATTTTGGAGAAAGTATTTTGGCAATGTATACAGGTAGAAGAGATATATTGTTGTGATAATTACCTTTCCCACAAAAACTAGACTTCACAACGCCCTGAATATTAACACTCTTGATGTAATGAAAGAGTACACTAATACCTCATACAACGTCCAAACTTGGTTCCACAAGTTAGGACGTTGTATGAATTCCGACTTTGTATGAGGCATGCAAAATCCTATCCGCGATGCCTCATACAACGTCCAAATTATTGCCACTGATGCTTTGTATAACATCGTTCCTCTGGTGAGAGCGGGGAGACGGGGGCTAAAGGCTGGCCCCAGCTGTGAGGCGGCCAGAGAAGCGACCGTGGGGGAATCCCCCAAAATATCCAAGCGGCCCCGAACACCCTCGCCCGAGGACAGGAGGAATGGGGCGAGGAGGAGGAATGGCGCTTCCGGGGTGGCGGCGGGAGACCCAATGAGTCTCCTCTTCGGGCACTGGTCACTTCTCTTGCTCCCGCCAGCGAGTCTCGCTCCCACCTACCCGCTCTCAACCAAGGGTCGCTTCCCTGGCAAGAGCAGGGAAGGGAAGCGAGACTAGCTTCAGCTGTGAGGCGGGCAGCGTGGCGCATAAGAAGACCAGGCACGCCGGAGTCTCGATCGCTTCCCCGCTCTCGCCAGGGAAGCGTCCCTTGGTTGTGAGTGGGGAAGGGAAGCGAGACTCGGGCGTGGCTGGTCTTATGCGCCATGCTGCCTGCCTCACAGCTGAAGCCAGTTTCGCTTCCCTTCCCCGCTCTCGCCAGACCTACAGAGTTTACACATCCCTTCCTCCTTGAGTCATCCAACTTGAAAGGAATGGAGGAAAAGTACTGTATTTTCTGGCGTATAAGACTACTTTTTAACCCCGAAAAATCTGTGCCAAAGTCGGGGGTCGTCTTATAGGACAGGTACTTAACTACAGCTTGTTTCCCCTTGCTTCATATGTCTGGCGCATATGGTGGTGGGTGCCGCGGCCAAGTCCCTGCTCTGTGCGGGGAGTATGAAGCAAGGGGAAGCAAGCTGCACACATCTTCCTGTACCTCGAGGAGGAGAACGTGAGCGTGGATTGGCTCTCCACCAGAACCTGCCCATTCAACTCGGAGGGCTGCGCGTCTTGGTTGAGTGTGGGTTCATTTTTATTTGGTGTGCATTGGAAGAGGGATAGTCTTATACGGCAAGTATATTCCAAACTCTGTATTTTAACTGGAAAAGTTGGGGATCGTCTTATACGCCCAGTCGTCTTATACGCCGGAAAATACGGTAGTAATCTTGGGTTTGCAGGATAAGAGGCCTGCTGCATCTTTTGTGTGTGTCTTTTGCTGAAGCTGCACTAAACGGTGTTTTACTTAAAAGGAAAGATTAAAGGAAAGCTGTATTTTCAATGTAGAAGAAAAGAAGATGAGGAATATTTTGTCCCTCCCAAGGGTTATCTTGTTCCTTTTACATTTTCCTACTAGCTGGGCCCAAAGTGGATCTTCAGACTACTCTATAAAAGACACCTGCGCATGCTGTAAAGGCTGCTGTAAATGCACCCACAGCTGTTGTAAACGTGTTTACGACAGCTGTGTATGTGTTTTATAGCAGTGTTTATATCGAGAAGAACCACGTGACCAGCCTACTCAGCTGTCCAGGGGGTGTGGTCTGGCCCATGGCACAAAAGTTTGGGAACCCCTGCCTTAAGGAGACAAATTTAGGTTTTCTATTTTCATCTCAGAGCCTTGTGCCTATCCTAAAAGCCTTGATATAACATCTCTGAGACTATGAAGATTGTGTCTTGAAACTAAAAGCTGCCTTTGCAACAGCAGCAACATACAGTGGAACCTCATACAACAATTGCCCTGTATAACAACGAAATCACATAACAATTAGGGTTTGGGGGGGGAAATGGCATCCTGTATAACAATTTTCCCTATGGAAAAAAATTGTACAACAATTTTTCAATGGGAAAAACCACTTAGCAAAAAAATCGTTGTATGATACATCTCATAGGGGAAATCGCTATACGATGCATGTATCATATAACATTTTTTCGTACAACAACGAGCCCCATGAAACGGATTAAAATCGTTGTATGAGGTACCACTGTACTTTGAATTGATCTCTTAATTCATGGCACTCAAAGCCATCCTTCATTTTCTTTCTCCCTTCTTCACCGGGCAGGAAAGTTAAGCCTACAATCCTGGCCAGGTCAAACTTCTGATTTCATTACTTACAAGATCCAAAACTTGCCCGTATTTTAATGTATTGCAGCACATACTACGCAAGCCATGGACACTTTGGCTGTCTTTTCCACAAACACTTCTTTCTCTAACAAGGCAGTACAAATTGGATTCATCTACCTCAGCTTCTTCTTCCGTGTCTAGGCCAGACGTGAAACTGCCAAAATGAAGCCACCTTTGGTGAGTTCATTCTGTAGTTTCTGTTGCCTGATCTAGTGTGAGAAAGATTAGCCGGCAACACAAGGTGGCCGTTACCCGAGGTATGCCTGATTGTGGTGCAAAAATACCACAATCTTCAAAGAGGCTTTTTCTGTGTACTGTACCTCTCTGCCTCAGCTGAAAGCAGTATTTGGCCACAAAGTGCTCTAGCAGGCTTGACTCTTATAGACTCTAACCACCTCCCTTTTGGTCATTGCTGGAAATTTGCCTCTACCACAGGTGAGGATGGCTCTTTGTTGCAGATAGAGAACAGTATGTTGTCAGGGACTTACCTTGGATGTCAACTCTGGTCTATGGAGAAAGAGCACTCCAGTCTTACTCAGCTGCTGGCTTCATAGTCCTGATCATTTTATTATTGGTTGTGAGTTCATTTAGCCCAGTGTTTCTCAACCTTTGGTTTTTGGACTTCAATTCCCAGAGGCCTAAGTCAGTCCATTGGCTGATCAGTGCTTTGGGGAATTGACTTAGGCTTCTGGGAATTGAAGTCCAAAAACCAAATGTTGAGAAACACTGGTTTTTAGCCCAACTACTCAGTTTGTGCCTTCCCCTTAGGCCTTTTTTTATCCTCTGCTATAGTCTTTTCTATGTTGCTCGTTCTGTTTCTGTGCTTAGTTTTAGAAAGGATTGTGGAGAAGTTGGTGTCTATACATAGAAAACAGATTTTGAAATCATGTGACAGCTCCCATTGCCTCAGCAACACTAGGACTTAAGCTGTGTATGGACGTCTCCTTCTCTGCAGGCAAAAAAGATGTTAAAGATAAGTTCCCATGGAGCCATTCTTTGGATATGTAATTACTGTATTGTGATTTCATATTTTCTTTGATGAAGTATTAAGTATTGCCATGTGCTTGGTAGTGCCTGTATAGTTTATTTATTTAGGATACCCAGAAAATAATTTTTGTAATTTAATATTTATTTTGTTCTCATTTCCAAAGCGCTACCGGACGCCTTCAAGATCCAGGTCAAGAGATCGCTTTAGACGCAGTGAAACTCCTCCACACTGGAGACAGGAAATGCAGAGAGCTCAAAGAATGAGAGTAGCTAGCGGAGAAAGATGGATAAAGGGAGACAAGTAAGATCAAAGAACTTGCTTTTCAATTCAGCAGTAAAAGCAATAGTAATGTAACATTTTTCTAATGTAGTAGTACCATTTCCTTGTGCTATGTTCTATGAAAGAGTATAATGACTACAATTAGTGCCTTCTGTGCACGTTCAGTAGTTTCTAGACTGGCTGGGTCAAACTGGCATTAAAGAACGACTGGAGGGTACCATTTTTCCATTTTTTTATTAAAAAAACTGTAAATGGCAAGAGAAAATTATTGGGTTGTGTTTAGATCCAGGTGCATGCTGCAGAACTAACAGAAGCAAATCTGCTATCCCTGGAATATTTTGTAGGGACCTCCTGTGTAGTGAACCAAATGGGGAATTCCACTTCTGCCAGCCCTTTAATACATGCCTAAATTTTGTGCCAGACCATTACATCTTGTAATGCAGCTTTGGTTTCTGGTTTGGCATAATTCCTATTGATCTCTTTTTTCCCTTTAAAATATAAGCAATAAACATTTGTTGGGGTTTTGTTTTTCTTTCTTTAAAGGAGTGATGTTAATGAGAACAAGAAAGATTCTGCCAATCAGAAAAGCCCAGGGAGAGGAAAAGAAAGAAAAACATCTGACCACAGGCAAGTTTCTGAGAGCCCAAGTAGAAAGTTAGAAAAAGAAAAGAAAACAAAAGACCACAAATCTGGCAGTAAAGACAGAGAAGCAAGAAGGAATTCTGAGAAGGAGGACAAGGACAAACATAATAGAAATAAGGCCAAGAAAAGGGCTCGATCCAAAAGCCAGAGCAAAAGCAAAGAAGTGTCAAAAAGTAAGGAAGGGGATTCGAAACACAGCAGACACGAAGAAAAGAAAATGCGCTCAGGAAGCAAAGAGAAGGACTATGAGAAAGAGAGGGATAAAGAAAAACACAATGATTTCCATGGGAGAGAAAGGAGCCGAAGTAAGGAGAAAACTAAAAGGGGAGGATCTAAAAGTAATGGCCAGAATCATTCTAAAAGTAAAGATAGGGAAAAACATGCAAAGTCGAAGAGTAGAGAACGTGAGCAGTCTAAAACCAAACACAGCTCCAACAGTAAGACAAGAGAGCGAAGCAAAAGTGGAGACAGAAGAAGGCGAGCCAGATCCAGAAGTAGAGAACGAGATCGCAGCAGAAGTAAAGATTACTCAAGGCACAAAGATAAGGATGAAAAAAGAAGAGGGCGGTCAAGAAGCAGAGGCAGAAAAAACTCGCCGGAAAAATCTAAAGGTAAAGAAAACAAGAGGAGGAAGGAGTCTCACAGCTCAGAGAGGGAGAAAAGTCGGAGTAAAGAGAGACATCGGAATGAAGACCACAAAGGTTCTCACAGAAAAGATGAGGCTGAAAGGAGAAAGCGTTCCAAAAGCCGTGACAGTAGCAGCTCAGAGACTCATAAAAATAAAAAGGCTGGTAGAGATCAAGAGAGAACTCCTGACTCAAAGAAGAGGCGGAGCAGCAAGGACCGTGAATTTCAAAGGTCATCTTCACACCAGAGTCATAAAGAGAAAGAAAAGGAAAGGTCCCATTCCTCAAGAGAAAAAGAAGTCAACCAAATATCAAAGAATCAGGAGAGAGATCGCACCTATGGTAAAGATAAAAAATCTGATCATGAATCAAGTGCTGGAACTGATGAAGACAGGCGGGGATGAGGTTATGAACTTATTGTTTCCATACTGCCTCCAAGTTGTGGAGACATATTGGGGAACATTTTTTTAAAAAGAAAATGTGGACTTCAGTTTGGTCTTTTGATAATCTGCAACATGGATCATTTGTACTGCTAAAGTTTTAATAAACTTGAAATGGAAAAACAAGTTTTATGTGTAATATGGTGTGCTATGTTTAATATTTCATGATTTATGTATCCTACTTCTCTGTTACCAGAAGGAAACAAACTGTACTGCGTTATTTACATTTTGGGTTTAGATGGTTCAGTGCAAACAAGCAAGTTGGGCTGAAAATAAATTTAATTTCTTTGAACTACTGGAATTTGCTTATTCCATGTCTTAAAGAATTGCTGTTATGGTAATATTACTAAACATTACAGAATTACAGAAAGTGGATAGCTAAAGTACTGTACAATTGGAACGCAGAAAGAGGAAGAATATTTTGCAAATTGAATACTTTAGTGAAGGTAATACTTTCTTCTATTGGTCCTGATACAAAAAAAGATTATATTAGTCTTTGGATTTATTATGTATTAAATATTTTCCCTATAAGCAACTCTTTCAGATATGTTGATCATTATATGGTTCTAAGTAACCTCCATTTTAGTATATTCATAATACATGTTGCCATGCATTTTGTATGATGTATTACTATTTATCTTGTCTCCTGTAGAAGACTTTGTATGCTTTTTTCTGAAAGGGAAACATTGTTCCTGTAGAAAAACCAGTTTCAATAAATTTGTAAATAGATTCTCCTAGGGCGGGGTCTAACTTTTCAGTGAAAATTGAATATCCTAGCATGTGTGAACAGGGGCAACCTTTGTTAAAGGAAAATTGCTATTTGATACAGTTAGATCCATCATTTTTAAAATATTAGGTCACATACCTCATTTTATTTCTGCCCCAGGGAATATAACCTGGGCCATTCATGAGCTTGTTGATTTCCTTTCTGTCAGACGAGGAAAAATGCCACAAATAATAGACAGGAAAGGGTCAAATAGTGAGGGTGGGAATGAAGTAATCAGGTGTGGGCATCCGTCAGAAAAGGTAGGTTCAGAAAGAAGTAAAAGTTGGATTTCTACCCAGCCACAGAACAGCTTGCCAACCTTAGAAAAATGAACACACATGAATAGATAATGTATCCCTTCTGCTAGATTGTTTACAGTAAATAAATAATGCTACATAGTAAAAAAATGGGTGCTCCAAGTCCAGTTCATTCCGTTGCTTGCTTTTGGGTTCATGGTGACGTAACAGTAAAAGAAGAAAAATAAAAACAGCTATTCGTATCTATTGCCATCTTATCTATTGGTCATATAAAGTGATTGTTTTTCTAGATATTTATGCGAGAGACAGGGAATTGCAAACAAAACATTTTTCTTAGGTTTTTCATATGTGGAGGTAGGGAACCACAGTTCTTTGGGTCCACTTAGTGGTTTTCTGATGGTGGCTAAAATTCAATTATGTCAGAACTAGAGTAGATCTATTGCATGAGTTCTCAACCTTTTTAAGCTGGGTGCCAAGTCACTCTTCCTCAGACAGCTTTGGGGGCCGGGGGGCCATTTTGCCCTTCCTCCACCACATGGCACGGGTGTGGTGGTGGTGGTGGTGGGGCCACATGAAATGATGCCATGGGCCACATTGGCCCACGGGCGACAGGTTGAGAATCCCTGGTCTATTCAATCAGTGGGGAACTGGTGAGTGAACTCGAAATTTCATTGATTCAATGGACTTATTCTGGTTGTGACTTATTACTGGATATCAGTCATTGGTTTTGTACCTGCTATCCTTTTGGCATGTAAAAAGAAACAGGCGAGCAAGGCAAGCAATGATCTCCACTGTATATGACCTGTTACTACAGCAGCACAGCCTTCTGCTGTTAAGGAATGCTTGCTTTTGATATGTACCCACTCATCTCCCTGTTTCTGTTTTGCTATACAAACTTTTCAAACAGTGAAAAGTTGATCCTTTAGGTGAGAAATGGGGGAACATTCACACAGGACTTCTCCCAGTAGTCACACTAACCCTATTTACGTAGGCTTCCTGCTTTCTCCATAGACTTATCATCTGGGGGACAAGCAGTGACTAGGAAACAACCTAGGACAAACCGAAACATGATTCTTGGGTGAACATTTGCCATGTGCAAAATAAACTGCTCAAACTTAACCTCCATGTGTGAGGTTGGGGAAAAAACATGTTGCTGGATATTTTTTGATCCAAGTGAGAAATCTGGTGTTTTGTGGAATATAAAAATGGCCCATGTCTATAAGAATGTGGTGTGTGTAACGTCAGAGATATTCCACCCAAATATCCAGAGTCAGAAAAATAAGGTGGAATACAAGTAAAATGAAATTATGTGAAATAAAATCTGTGCTTATTGCAGTGTGAACTATTTTATCACTCCAATTAATTCCAATATCTCTCTGGTGGTGGTCAGTAGGGTATTTTCCCAGAATGGGACCAGCCTGTTGCTAGTCCAAGTACATGACTTGTTCGTTACATCATGGTTTATTTTTAAAAAAACAAGCATTTTTTTTTGTCCCAGCGCATCACATTGGCTATGCATTCACTCTCCTCCCCTTACCAGACAACAATCTCACTATATTGAAAATGAATCTAAGGTCTTACTGCAATGCCATCATTAGGAAAGAGATGAGCCTGCTACAGAAAGATTTTAATTAACCACAAAGAAATAAAAACTAAACAGATGTACTGTATATCATCAAGGGTCCCCTTAACATATCTGCCAGGGTTCCTTTTTTTTAGGTTTGAAGGGTTGAATGCTCTAGCAGAAAAAGATACATAAATGCTGCCTTTTGAATACCATAATGTTTGAGATGAACGGAATCAAAAAGTTCTTTGTTGTTTATGATTCACACAGATGAGTTACTGGTAATTCTGCATGTGCAGACAACTCAGAGCTTTCAAAGAGCTTCAAGCTCTGCCTACACTCTCAGCATGCACAATCCCACCCAATGGTCCACTCAGTTCTTTTTCTACTACTGTAGCGTTAACTCTTACTGTTTCAGAGCACCTTCCTCAGCAGTCATTGGGGGGGGGGGCTTCAAAAGTTGTGATACTTGTAATAAGATCCCACTCAAGGTTGAAGGTTCAAAGTGTCTGTATTGCCTTGGGGGAAGGATATGATAGCCAATATCCAGAATGGATATGGCATTTAAAGAAGGATATCAAACCCAAACTTGTAAGAGCTGTACCACATTGCCCTGAAAAATAGAGAATCAAGGCTAAAGCTGAAATTTTTGAAATGGTAGCCGTCTTAGTCTGTGTTTCAAGCATATCAGTAAATAAAACAATAAAAAGACAAAAAAAGTGGCACTTTAGAGACTAACTGCTGTATTTTAATGTTAGTTTTCGTCAGACAGGAGTGATGCCATGAAGTCTGACTCCTACTGTACATCTGACAAAGTGAACAAAGCTAACATTGAAATACAATAAAAACCCAACTTACATATGCCTCGAGTTACATAAAATTTGACTTACATAAAGATTTTTTTCACTAAAACCATGTCCCAATTTACATAAATGTCCCAATTTATATAACAATTTCCTATGGGATTGCTTTTGAGTTATGTAAAAAAATATTTTTCCTATGGGTTTGCTTCAAGTTATGTAGAAATTTATTTTTCCTATTGGTTTGCTTCGAGTTAAGTAAAAAAAATTCAAAATTTGCGGCACTAAGAGAGGCCCCTGGCACACTCGGGATGATGGCACCGCAGTGCGCCAGGTTTACCCTTCCAGCGCCGCGAATTTTGAAACACAGGAGACTCCGAAAATTTCCCTGAAGCAGCGATCGGCTTTAGCAAAGGCTGCTGAGGGGATGGGACCGAGCAAGAGACTGCTTGGAGCAGCCCGGGCAAAGTGTGGTTGCTGCCTCCACTGCCACCGCTGCTGATGTCAAAACTCAGCAGCGGGAGCAGCCGCCTCCGGCCCCCGCAACTGTGTGTCGGGGGGTGGACTGGCTTGCTAAAAAAAAAAAGTTTGGGCACCACTGGTTTAGAGTGCCACAAGGTTTATTTACTCTGCAAAAGCTAAAGCTGTATTGTGCAAAAAATTCTCCAGGTGGTTGACACACAGCAAAGTAGCCAGCTTCAATTCCATTTATTTGCAAAACAAAGCTTAAATCTTCAGGAATGGATGTCATTAAGGCTAAAATGACTCAAGATCCATGGGATGTCACACACCTTGAGAAACAGTCTTCAAAACAAAACACAAAAGGAGCCTAAAAGCTGAGAAATTTAACCAGCTGAGTAAATCTTGATTACTACATGACACCCCTGCTTGGGACATATCCACAGAAAAGAAGAGGCAGCATGAGGATCTAGTTTGCTTGAGGACAGATTCAAAGGAAGATCCTGCCCCTTTGCCTCCAGCCCAGCCACAGACTTCCAACGGACTGCTTCAGTGGGAGAGTATACAACATGTCATAGCTAAAGTACACACTGATCAGTAATCCCAGGGTCATCTCCAATACCAAGCAAGCACAACTGTGGTCAATCATCTCTTTAGTCTTCCCTGGAATCTGAATTGACCATTCATTCATTGCCTAAAACAAAAACAAAAAAAGACACCATCCTCAGTCCTGAAAATGTCCCTTTCCATATGAACAGCATGGAATGGGAAAACCATAGTTCTCCTTCGTATAGTTTGTGAATCCCCCACTATTGGGTTATGCGCCTGCGCAGAACATCGATCGGAGGCTTTAAAGCTGATTGGCTAAAAGTTTTGGCGGTAAGACTGCCCACCGTACCGCCCACCCTTAGGCGCCAGTTCGCCATTTTACCTCAGTTCTCTCAGTTCTCTTCTTTCCGCCTCAGCAGCAGGACGATCGTTGAGAGCTTGCTCAATTTTTTCGTCGAGTCTTCGGATAAGACATAGCTGAATTTTTCCGGCAATCTTGTCCTCCGGGCAGGATTGCCACCCCGGTGCTGTTTCTTCTTTGAGGACTCAGTTACCTTCTCCGCTTCGGTCACCGTTTCCCCCCTCAAGGGAGTAGTGGTTGGCTGGGCCTTTGGGGTTGTTTGCCTTCTCGAACGTTCTCCATTGCTTCCTATTACGTTTACCTATCTTACTACAGTGGTATATACTGGCAACCTCCACAGTCCTATTTTCCATTCCAAGGGCCATATTGTGAATTCAGAACAAAGCCCATTGTCTCCTGCATACAGATACATAATCATCTTGTAGAACCCAACACAAAAGGCCAGACCATCCAATGGAACCATCTTCTAAGTCAAAGCTTCAAAAGCTAGCTTCAAATTTGACTTTCGGTACCAACACAGGCTGCTCCTCATCCGAGCCTCAGCATTCGAGAGCAAATAAAAAACAACGGAAGAAGTTAATATCAGTGTCAATGTTAAATGATTCCAATACCAATCCTGAGCATTTTTCAATACCAAAAGCACATTCAAAATTGACATTGAAGACATCTAAGTAACAGAAACAGACTGGCCGCAAGGTTGACATCAAGTGACTGACTACGATGAACTGCTTAACAACGTCAAAAAAGCACCCAAGTTTAAAACTAAGGCTTGATGCTACCCACTCATCTGGACATCAACATTATAAACAACTGCTGGGACTGGATGTGAGTTGCACTGCTCAAAAGTAACACCATACTGATGCGTCTAAATGTACATTGTTGGTGACAAAGCAGGTTCCCATGCCATTTGCACATACACAATCTGAACATCACTTGAAGGACATCACTTGAGTGTTTCCTGGCCATTCCCCTCAATATGGATAGGGACTTTTGAGACAAATCTTCCATACTTCCTAATTCTAGATACCTGGAAAAGGTAACTAGTCCAATTTGATCAGTATGAAGGCCCTATGGAGAAACCACAGCAAGAGCTTTACTCTACTTTGGACTATAATGACAAAAAGGCAGGTATAGCAAATTCTGTTTTACTACCCTACACATTTGAACTTCCCTGACATTATGGGACCTATGGGTGATTCACAGACAACAGATTGCCCAATTCCCTAAGCCATTGGTTTCCTAATAAAGGCTTATAGTAAGGAATTATGTGACCAGTTATTGTTGATGGTCAGGGTTACTTTCCTGATCACCAGTATCTTGTGAAGCAACCCAGTGAACTTTGTGCTTTGCTCAGACCTGCTGTACTTACCTTTTCACTGTGATAAGACAGCATTCCAACCTGACTTCTTTTCTTCTTAGACAAGATCTGCTTTCTGTTAAACCCAGGACATTGTCTTGCTGGGCTTTTGGTCTAGTCTAGGTTGTTTTCAAGCTTAGAATGGAATTTCCATAGTTTATGATATGACCTTTTTATCTGTAACAAGAGTCACAGGAAATGTTTCCCAAAGTTGACTCCGCTTTTCACATCTGCTCTCATTCTGTGTTATGCTTTGACTTGGCTTCGAGTGTGGGTTAAGGTCCATGTACCACTCCATGCTCCATCTCTCTACATTAAATTCCTTCCCTCAAATGTAGGTGTGAAGACTTGTCCCCCAACTCACAGACATGGGGATCCCCCCCCTTTTTAAACTTCTATTTTTTTCTCAACCTTTCATGTCAATAGTTTGGAATCATAATTTAAACATATAGTATATCTCAACATGAGAGAGTAAGAATGATTCCACAGTGACTTTTATTATGCTATCAGCAACATCATCCACCAAAGTTTAAAGGTATTTCAGGTTATGTCCTGTGTTGGCTGCGCTTTCTTGTTTTTCTATTGCTTCTATCTTTTTAGTTACAGAAGAAAATCCATAGTAATAACTTCTGTCTAGAAATGTTCCAGTTATTTGAGCTCAGGTACCTACATCTTCAGATGGACTGTACTGAGCCTTATCATTGCCCGATGCTACCCTGCATCTGGGTAAGTAACTCAGCTTGCTCTTATGTAGGACCTTCTTCAAATGCCATATCCAATTCAAAATATTGGCTATTCTCATGGCAATCAGCCTTGAAGTTTGTCCTGGGAACAACATACTGCAGTGACCTTCCATTTGCCTTTCACATTACAGAATGACACCTGTACCAGTGATCCAGTTCTGTGATTCACTTTCTGGTGCTGAGCCCTTTTGGCACACAAAGTCCTCATCAGCCTCAGGTCAGTATTGATGAAGCTGCTACCCTCCATCATGATGGATTCAAGTGGGATTTAATCCACTTGGTGGACCAGCACCCTTCCCTGTGGACTTCACCACCCAAAGCCATTAGTCCTCAGGGCTGTGTTAGTTGACCGCTGCCTGACTATCAGTATTGCAACACTGGCAGTATATTCTACTCTATTTCCATAGGATAACCTGCCAGACTTAATATGTAGGGCCATGTATAAAAAAATTGCATTCTGTATCTGTTGTCCTTCTGAGTGGCCGTGCAACTCACCATCTTTCCTTGAAGGCACCATTGGTGTTTCCATACAAAGTTGCTGCAGCAGTTTTCATAGAGGAATTGAGCAGGAAAGCAGGAGGCTCACCCCTTTGTGTGTTGGAAAAATTATTTCACATAATTGCCGAAAGTTATCAATATTGTTCTGCACAGACATGAAGCTAATATGTGCCTGTATTGGGGATCACTCAGTAAACCACAACTATAAATTTCTCCTCACTTCAGACTTATGAGGATGTTATGATAAACTAACCCAGAAAGTCTTCCATTTTAGCAAATGGAGAAGTAGAAAGACATGGAAAGAGAAGTAGGTACAAGGCTTGTGCAGATGTTTAAATTACTGAGCCGATATGCCTAAACAGAGCCAAAAAATATTTGGTTTAATGACGACTTATTTAAATATTAGCTGATTACCCAGCTTTGCTCGGGTTTTTCCATTTCTTTAACGTAGGCCAGCCTTTCCCTCTTGGAAACCTTGTGGGGTGTATGTGGGTCAACCCCGCCTCCCTTCCTCCATCTCTCTCTTCCCTCACCCGTCCCGCTTCTCCGTCAGTGGTCACTTACCACCCTTATCCTTCCCATACATGTGTGCAGCCACCTGGTGAGAGCGGCATGCAGCCGTTGAGGAGCCCTCAGACCTTTCCTCCCTCCTCGGCTTTGCCCACCATGGCCGCCACCTCCACCTTGGAGGCTGGGTGGCCATTTCCGGATGGGGCCTGGCCTCCTCCGTGGCTCCCACACCCTCCCGGCCCTCTCAAGGGCCTCCGTTGCTACCACAGTGCTGGCCTGACCAGGCCCCCCATTTGCCTTCCACCTACTGTGAAAACTACAGCTGAGCTAGTCAGATGATGTCACAATCTCTACCTACCTGGGACTATGACATCAGCTCAATTACATCACTGGGAAACACACACATAGATCAATTGCTTCCCAATTGGGGGGCATAACTCCCCATGGGGCTTGTGACCCCCGCAGTGCTGATCTCTCTAGCCCAAGGTACGTATATGCCAAATTTCAGCAGGATTGGTCCAAGGGTCTGGATTTGTATAGAGCACATACAAGACCACACCTCTGTTTTATAGATATAGATTGAAACATCCAGTAAAAAGTAAGTCCATCAGGTGTCCATTGTTAACAAAGCGATATTTCCTGACTTCAAATGAAGCAAGACAACTAACAAGATATTTCCAATTATGTGCATGTGTTACATGTCACCAAATTCATCCAACATATGGCAATCTTAATAGGGCTTTCAAGGCATGTGAAGTATTCAAATAGTGATTGTACATGTGCCACTCCTTGTTGAGTTTCCACAGATCAGTCAGTTGCAGGAACTTTGTATGTGAATCTTTATCTTAAAATAATTTATGTTTGCATTCATGATTTCTAAAGACAGGGAACACATCAGCCTAGAACTTTACACTATGTTCCAATAGTTTGTTAAAAAAATTCCCCCCAAAAAACAACTTGCAGAGCACATTTAGAACATGAAACCTTTTTAGCTTGCACGTTTATACATTCCTTTTGTGTATAACTCTGTAAAGGTTTACATCTGTGTAACTTTGGTGCATTCTCTCAAACCTTTTTATTTTAGTATGCTATCTGAACCACTACACTGTGGTGACTGGTATTCTTCATTGGGTACATACTCCCAAATTTGTTGGGAAAACATGAATATTCTAGGTAACAAAATAGTTCTGTGTTGCCTGAAGTTTTGGAATCTGTTATTTTGGATAATTTTGTCATCTGTAATGCTTGGCCGGGAAGAGCAGGTGGAATTGTAATACAGTGCTTGTTATGGAACATGCAACTTGCATATTAAAAATATTTTGAGAAACTAAATGCTGTTTTCACACTCTGTTACATTGCTATAGTTTAAAATAAAAGCTGAAAGATGTGGCTAACCAGTAAGGTTTTATATATACTGTACTGTAAAGAACTTTGGACAGAGCCTCAGGAATATGTACAAAAGGATCTACCACACCAGGTGGATTTGCAGATGTATAAAAGGTTTCTAACTCCCCATAGTTTAACGATCACAATAATAGGGCGGGGGACCCTTTTCTTTTTAAATTAACCAAGTTAAAATGAAAGAAACATGGGGAAATAATAGATTTGTACACAAAAGGCTTTTATGTGCTAGCTTCAGTTCTGTTTTAAAACAAACTAAAAATAAAATAAAATTAATGTTAAGAAATATGAAATGCATATTCTTGAAGATGATATGACACTTTAGGAGCTGAAAGGCTGCCTCTAATAAGCTTATCTTATCATTAAAATTACTCAATTTTGAGGACAGCATTTATTTTAAAAGTTGCAGCCTGCAATCGCCAACCCAAAACAGGGAACTGAGTGGCAAAATGAGAAAGCTTGCCTTCTTCTTCCGTGTCTAGGCCTGACATGAAGCTGCCAAAATGAAGGCACCTTTTGGTGAGTTCATTCTGCAGTTTCATTTCGCTTGACCTAGTATGAGAAAGATTAGCCATGTGGCCGTTACCAGGGTACGCCCGATTGTGGTTACAACCACAATCTTCAAGGAGGCGCTTTCTGTGTAACCCGCCAATGCTAAACGAATACCAAACATCTGACCATGTGTTATAATGCACTTAACACAACATGCTTGGAATGTAATGTGTAAAATAAAATGAATTTCTATAAAAACATTTTTTATTTCCTATTCAAATACACTGTGACAAAGTTTTCTTCCTGAAGGCTAGCTGCCCATTTTATTCTTCCATGAGTAGCTGCCCAAGCCGAGAATGAGAATGTTCTTCATGAGCTGGAAAATTTGAACTACCCCAGGTACCCAGTGAAGATAATTTTAAAAGGTACATAGATGAAAGTGCAAAGTCTAAACCTCCCTCAGCCTGCTGCCTTTTCTAGCCCCAACGGCTTTACCTCCAGTCTGATCCCCACATTTGATGTCCTAATCAAGTGAAGAACGTTGCCACCTAGTCCCCCTCCCTTTCTTCCACCAATGGATTCCTTTTTGCACGACAGCTAAATACAGTACATGATTGAAAATCCCAAGTGTAAAACTAAAGGACGATTTAGTATTTCCAACCTTAAAGCTAAAATGGAAAATGAAGAGCAAAAGGTTTTATCACAAAGGTAAGTTCTTATTGGTATTCAAACAAGAGGTAGAGTTAGCTGTCGATACAAAAGCAGAAGTTTATAATCTCTAAACTTCTGTTGCAAAAACCTCAATTTCTGATCTTTTTTCTATTTTTAAAACCTGTCAATTAAGAAAAAACAAGCATTTTACATTTATTGAAACACATCTCAATTGTTATGCACATCTAAACACTTACGAACTTCATTATACTATCAAAACTTTGCTAATTTCAAATTCTTTCACAACGTAATATTCTTTTTAAACATTTGAAATCCTTTATTTTTTACCATGTAAAACCTAATCGTGCCTTAGTCTGATTACCATGTTCATGTAAGAGTTTCATTTCTTGAGCTGTGCTACCTATAAATGGAAGCTTATTATCCTGCTTGTCACGTGACTTCTCTCTATGAGTTGGCCTGGTAATACCAGGACTGCCTTCATTTGCTGCTCTGATGAGAGGGTAAAGATTCTGGGCAGTCTTGGATGCCTCGTCAATTACTTTCTTTGCATACTCCTGGAATTCCTGCTCCTTCCACATTGCAATACGTTCTTTTTGCCTAACATACTCCAGGTCTTCTTGTTTTTCCTGCTCTTGCCTTGCCATTTTTTCAGCCTATATTGGAAGGGGAGAAAAAGTATTCAGAAAATATGGTATAATACAGTGATGGCGAACCTTGGCACTCCAGATGTTCTTGGACTTCAATTCCCATAAGCCCAAGCCCCCATGAATCCACACGAATGGGTTTCGTGCGATTCATCCGGCCCGTGCCACCCTCGTAGGGCATGTTTTACTTCCGCTTCCAGGAGCAGCAAGGGTGGCGTGAACCAGATGAATTGGTGTTGGGGCCGGATCTGCCCCCCCGGGCCGTAGTTTGGCCACCCCTGCTATAAGCAGACCAGATCCTCTTGTGGTGGTAGTGGTCCTGGCAACGGAGGGGAAGGTTGGGGAGCAACGGTTTTCTTGGGCAGAAAGAACAACTATATACAAAGAGATATATTTACTGATAGTCATGAAAAAGGTTCTCTGAAATGCAAGAATTGTGTTGATACTGTGAAAAAATAACTGAAAGGACAATTGGACGGGACTGCATGTGCGAAGAAGGGGAGAGGAACCCATGGCTCCTCAGAAAATTCTGGAACATTCTGAATGGTTGCAGTACATAAGCAGACTAGCCCATTTGTGTGAATCACAGGAACCACTAAGAAGAATATGTTTGCTCCCAACAACACTACTGCAATTTTACATCCTTATAACCTAACGGATAAATAAATAAAACAGCAGAATGCCTATAGACACATAAATGGCCTTGGAAAAGTTTTTAAATTTCTAGCATCACTAGACTCAGGTTCAGAGTGACTGTGGGACATAAGAACTAAAGGTTAAGGACCACTGTTTTACACTATATAGACATTTTCTGACAGAATGTTAAGTGCCTTTTAATAACGGCTGAAATCCTATTACTGTAAAGTTACAGTGTATAAACCAGATGATATCATATGGTGACTGAAATATAAAATTAAATTAAAAATATTCTCTCTCCTCCCCCACTCACTTCATGTTCTGAGGATCCCTAGGGATCTCTTTTGCCCAGGAGAAATCTTTAGGAACTTCTAGATCTGGGGGGTTGAGCCTTAATACTGAAAAAACCACTGTCAAAAGTCCCACACCCAGATCAAGTGGCAACAATCTGGTGACAGTCTTCTATAAAAGGCTCCCCACTCCTCTGGTCCAAAGGCTCCCCAAGATTTCCCAAGAGCAAAAGGGATCCCCAAGGAGCCTCAGAACCTAAAGGGAGAAGGTAAATTTTTTTGGATTCAATTAAATTTAAAATGTCTAACACCAGATGATCCAGAATCCAATTGAGGCAGAAGAATAAACAAATAAATTCCAATGTTCTTAAAGAGAAGTTTCTTCAATTGCTTATATGGAGTCGAAATCAAAAATCTTTATTTACAATAACGAATATCCAAATAATTACACCAAAACCGTTCTGGTAAAATCGGATTCTGCATTTCTGGTCTATACACCATTTGGTCCACCTTTTTCTCTTCGTTTAACACCAGATGATGTCATAGGCAGTTTACTGTATGTGGTGAAAATTTATGCCAACAGGATTTCAGCCCATATGTGTATCATATTTCAAGTCTGGAGATAAAAGAATTCTGTTCCCAAGACATTATTCAAATGCAGAAGTCAGAGTCTCCACTCAGAATGTTCTTCCAGCACTAGATATATAAATAGACGGGTCATATTCCTTCCTTTTAAAATACTGTGGCTGAAATCCTGTTGTGCAATTATGCTAACAGTGTAACTTTGAGAAGGGAATTATTATATGTTGAGACATCTTTGTATACACGATCTGTGACATACTGAGTTATGTGACTTGGTATATAACAGACAATGTCTATGGAGATTTTTTTTAAATCATGGCAATTCACATCTACAAGTTATGCCATTTGCACAACTATGCAACAGAATTTTAGCCTCTGTAAATTTAATAATACTTGTACTTACCATTTGCATGACATGAGTTTCTTGCAATTTTAAACTTGCACAATGATTTCTATGTTTCTTGTCTTTTTCCAGTTCTTGATAGATCCTGTCTGCTTCCATCTGTCCACGAAGTGTTTCTTGAGCTTCAAGTTTTTCCTGTTTTGCTTTCTCTTCCTTCATTTTTATCTGGAAGAACACAATACAGTTCATATTTCACAGTAGTGAAATCTTTAAATCCTACTGATAGTTTAGTCAACTACGAGCATGCTATTCTGATATCCTGGGCAGTACGTTCCTTCATATCGTACTTCTATTTGACAACATATTCTGCTAATTTTTATCAAGCTCATTTTCCTGACAGTTACATTGAAATTTATTTTAGTGTCGTTATTTATTTAGGAATTTATTTAGTGTCGTTACATTGGAATTTATTTTCAAAGAATAGTGAACAAGAAATGGCAGGAGTGCATGAATCTTTCTTACCACACCAAGTCTATGGTTTCTAATGGATTCTAAATCAGCTTTATTCTTTTCTTCTTTTGCTTTATGTTCTCTTTCAAGCTCCTCTTCTGTCTCTGCAATTTCTCTTGCAATGTGCTCGTCTTGACTATCAATTTTTTTCCCCATGTATTTAAGGAGGCGACTAGCAATATTCTCTCTCCGTTCCTCCATTAACCTGCAACAGTTCAACAATAAGTTCAGAAATTCCTTACTGTGTTCTGGAGAGAGATTTGAGGTACAGTATATCATGATTGCTGGGTACTCCATGCCAATCAGAGAAGGTCTCTATTTAGTTCCTACAGTATCTGCCATTGTGTGAATAGTGACACTGTCCTGACAGAGATAGTATGTAGATTTCTTTAAATACTCTTAGTACAGATGACTGATAAAGGGTCATCCCTGAAAATATTATCATTCCCTACCTATTATGTTGAGATAAATTATATTTCATTTTGAGTACAGAAAGTATGCCTTGAGTTTTAATACAAAATAAACTGCAACCCAATAATAAACTGTATTCAAAAGTAAGAGGAATCAGTTAATTATGATATAAATAGCCCATGAAGAAACTGTATCATCTTAGAATATTATTGCAACCTAATTATTAGAATTGAATAGAAATTTATTTTTTCCTTCATAACCTTTACTCAAACTATTTATTCTTCATCATAAAAGATGTCAACAAACCAAAAACTCTAGTTCACCATTATCAACAAAAGTCTTCACATGGCAGACTACTATCCTGTAAATATAGTTACATATGATCTGGGGACTCTAGATGTACAGTGTGTCCAGCTGCATGGCAATTGTGCGGTCTTTCCTCCTTTGCAACACAATAAGAATTGCATTAACTGGGCACTCATAAAGGCCACATGTGACATCAGGTTGAGCCCCAAATTCTTTTTCTATATGAGCGCTGAGGTCCCTCCATCTGCAGAAATGATATTAATACAATGAAGATTCCATTGGAAGAACACAAGGGGTAAAAGGATTTTCACTGGCTTTCCTCTTTCTTTTCCCACTCCACACATTATTCCACAGACTCCCACACATGTCCAAAGTTCACCATTATCAGCAAAGTCTTCACATGGTAGACTACCATCCTATTAATATGTCCATGTCTAAAACACATTGCTGAAAGAAAACAGAGACTGGGGAGAGAACAGGAAAAACTGTTTCTCCCATTTCTGTTGATCAGAGTGTTTTGTGAAGGGGTACCCAAACTTTTCGAGCTGTGGTTCAGTGGGCCAGTTACGTGGTTCCTCTCACAGGAAGCTGAAGTAAAATGTGCCTTGCAATCTGTCTTGCAACCGGATGAGTTAAGATTTTAAGCTGCCATTTTCTCTGCTTATACTGGGGTGCCCAAACTATGGTCCGGGGGCTGAATCCGGGCCCCAACACCAATTCATCCAGGCCACACTGCCCTCGTCACTCCCAGAAGTGGAAGTAAAACGCGCCACACATTTTACTTCTGCTTCCAGGAGTGACGAGGGCTGTATGGGATGGATGAATTGGCATTGGGAGCCGGCCCCGGCCCCAGGCACCCCTTTTTGAGCACCCCTGGTTTTGTGGGTGCAACTTTACTGACTGACTGAGTGTTAATTAGGTTCCAAATCATTGTCTGGTTATTATATTATTGAGAAAGAGATTTGTATTACAAAAGGATGCAAAAGTATTGCAGCACTTTACAGTCTAAAATATTTATTTCAGTGTGAACTTAGATTTATTAGTCTTTAAGGTGCTACAATTTATTTTTTAAACGTTTGTGCTATTTTTATGAAGCATTCTGAAACAAGCAAACTCCTTTCATAGACCTTAGATTCATAAAAACATTGAATGAATTTCAACATATTAGCTTTAAAAATTGCAAATGTCATAAAGTGAAACAACAACAACAATCATCATCATCCAGTGTGCAAGACATGTTTCAGCAGGAAGATTTGATGTTTCAAGAAAGCTTCTTCTTATTTTACTTCAATAAAACGGGTCGCTCATTCTGCCTACCTAAGAAGTTCTTCTTTTTTTTCTTTTTTCAACTTATTCATGGCTTGCTTCATTTTATAATGTGCTCGAACTTTATCATCCTCTTCTTCTTGTTTTTGCCTTTCTATCGCTCTAAGAATTAACTGATCAGCAACATATTCCTTTAAAAATCAAAACAAATAAAATAAAAGCATTTTTTGTTTACTGAATTAAGTATTGAAAACATTCACAATTCTCTCTCCCACCACCACCACCCCATACACATTGCCCAGCTAACTGTGAAAAGGCTAGGCAGTGGTCCCCAATGGAACTGCTCCATTAGAAATTGCTGCCTCATAGCATTCTAGATCTCTTGACAGCGTAACTCTCAGGGGACCTGGCTTTGCTTGCCCCCATACCCTTCCCATGGAGTGGGACTTAAGGGAAGGGACAGAAAGGTTTCTAGGCAGTTGGGGACTTGTGGATTGTGGACTGGATATTCCATCAACTCTTATTTGAGTCTGCCACTTTTGAATAGGACACATAATGAAAAATAGGGATCTAGACAAATGGGACCAGTGAAGAATTTCTGAGAGAAAGTATGAGAGAAAATAGAAGAGGTGATGCAGTGAAGCAGTTCCTGTCCTTTTCGGGAGAACCGGTAGTGAAAATTCTCCCAGTCCATGCCCACCTGGCCAGCCATCTCCATACCCCATTGCGTTGGCCATGCCCACAGATTTGGCCCCACCCACAAAGGTGGTAGTAAATTTTTTTGGAGTGCATCACTGAATAGAAGCCCTGATGATGCAGTGGTTAAACTGCTGTCCTGCAGCCAAAACATTGTGACTTCGATCCTGACCAGGGCGGTAAAATGAGTACCCAGCATTTTTATTTTATTTATTTATTGTTATATACCGCCTTCCTCACCCTAAGGGGCGACCCAAGGCGGTTTACAAGTAATAAGATATTACTAGAGTCGGGGCGGGGCAGATGTCAAAGCCACCCTCTCTCCCCAACAGCGCCTCTTCTGCTCTCCCAGGCCCAGAGGCAAAACGTTGGGGCAAAATGCTAATTAACTTGCGAACTGCCCAAAGAGTGCACTATATGCTATGGGGTGGTATGTAAGTGTGATTGCTTTGCTTTGCCTTAGTCATTTGTTTGCTGTGTGAATGTGGAGGTCATGGGGCTTTCTTGAACAGAACAGGGATGGTACTGTGCCAAGATGATTTCTTTTTGTCACAGCTGTTCACAGCTAAAAAGCAGAAATTGGCAAGTTAATTCTTTGCTAGCACCAAACCAATTTTGGGTGCTTTGGCTGGGCTGAAAGGAGCATGTTTTAAGTCTAGTAAACTAGGCTGTCTGTATGCTGTTCTCTGTTGCCAGGGATTTTCACTGCTTACACTATCCGGGTTGACAGATGTTTTGTGGTCTTACAAAGTAAAAGCAGACATGAGTAGAAACTGACATCAATCCTTCCGTCCTCATCTTTGATGTCTGCACACAGTGAGGTTGATGTCTACTTCTTTTGTATTACTTTTTAAATTATTCTTAACAATATGGTAAAGGTAATTTGATTTGAAAAGGTTAAAAAAAAGAGACAAGATTCTGGAATCTGACACTTTTAAATACAGAAAATCATTTTGAAAAATTCCCCATGATGGCTACAAGGTTATGAGAACAAAGAGTTATGATGACCAGAAATTACAGATGATATTGAAGGATGTCATTATATAAATAATGCTAACATTCAACAATTAACATACATGTGGCTTAAAGGTAAAGGTTTCCTTTGCTCGAAAGCCAGTCGTATCCGACTCTAGGGTTCAGTGCTCATCTCTTTCAAAGCCAAAGAGCCAGCGTGGTCATGTAGAAGGCATGACTAGACACCACAGCGCACGGAACGCTGTTACCGTCCCACCGAAGTGGTCCCTATTTATCTACTTACATTGTCTTGCTTTCGAACTGCTAGGTTGGCAGGAGCCTGGACAAAAGATGGGAGCTCATTCCATCCTGCAATACTCGGGAATCGAACTGCTGACCTTCTGCTTCCTAGTCAGCATCTTTCAATGTTCCCTTTCCATTCTTCAGTGGATACTACCTTTCACCCAATCCTCTTTCCTTCAGTATATTAACCAGATGTCAGTTCAGCACCTTGGGCAAATAGACTTTGGGTTTTTTCATCACATGTATCAAAAGCTCCTCCACAAACATGTTAGCTTGGTGCAGGCTTTTGCCAAAGCACCAAAAATCAATTTGTTACCATGAAATTGGTTAAGGAAGCACCTGGCTGAATACTCATTGAATCCAACATTTCCAAATGGTTTTGAAACTTTGTAGAAACAAAAAGGCCTTCCTTACACAGCTCAACTGCCAAGTGTTTGAGTACTGGCTTCGTACCTGATATATTCGCCTATGCTTAATTTTGTTTTCATATTCTTCTTGCTCTTTTTTCAGCATTTCCATTTGATGTAACTTAACCAAAGCCTGGATCTCTTCCCCTTCTTTCTTTTCTTCTAGCCTGTTCAGTTCTGCTAAATGTTCATGCTCTTTTATCCTAAAAAGGAAAGGAAAGCATGTGGTTAATATCCACTCATCTCCAGTGATTAAAATCTCTACTACTACTTCTTCTGCCATATCCAAATCTGAATATTGGCGAATCTCATGGCAATCAGCCATAAAGACTATCCTGATAATATAATGCAGTGGCCTTTAACCACCCTTCCACATCACAGCATGACACCCGTACCACTGATCCAGTTATGTGAATCACTTTCTGGTCCTGAGCCCTTTTGACATGCAAAGTCCTCATCAGCCACAACCCAATCTCAATGAAGCTGCTGCCCTCCATCAAGATGAATTCAAATGGGATTTAATTCACTTGGGAACTATCACTCTTCCCTGTGGACTTCAGTCCTCTGGATGGTCAGGTTAGTTAATCACCACCTGACACTCAACGTTGAGTGGCTGGTAGTATGGTCCACTCTATTACTATAGCAGGATAACCTGGTCAGACTGTAAATTATCTACAGTCAATGTAATTTCTGAACGAAAGATGAGAAAGGAGTCTCACCTTAAGTCATGCACTCAAGTCAATGCCCAAGAGGTGCAATATTTCTTTATATTACACATCAGCAAACTGTTTGTTTCCAAGAAGAATACTCTGCTGTTCAATGCTAATTATCTCACAGATGGCTTACAATGTAGTAAAACAATTTTTAAAACTCCAGCTCTATACAATACTCATGTCTGTCTAGTGCAGTGATGGGCAGTCTTGGCCCTCCAGCTGTTCTTGAACTTCAATTCCCAGAAACCCTGACCAGCTGGTGTGTTGACTTGGGCTTCTGGGAATTGAAGTCCAAGAACAGCTAGACCATCTCTGGTCTAGTGAGAGCTGGGCAATTTCCAGATGTCCAGGCAGAGTTGTAGCTAGGGGGTGGCCAGGGTGGGCATTGCCCACCCTGTTAGCAGTTTGCCCACCCTCAAACATACAGCTGCTTATATATATGACACATATATATGACATTGTTCCCCATCCTGAAAAAATATTTGCCCACCCACATCTAGAATCCTGGCTATAGTCGTGTCCAGAGGCCACACATACCCACTTTTCCATCTGAAAAAGATATGAGCCCGCCTCCCCTGAGCTGGTTTAGGCCACAAATGGGCCTTTTTAAAAACTACACACCAGTTTTCATTTTCTTTTTTTTTTAAAAAGGGGGGGCACCTCTGGTTCTAAAACAGTTCATGATAAGTAAAAACCCCTTGGAAAACTGCCCTCCAGGCCATCAGAAGATGAAGTGGCTTGAGAAGGGTATGTTTGCGAGGAATAATTGTGAGTGCTGTGTGTGTGCGTGCGCATGCAACACCATAATTTGATTACTCCTGTTCTAGCTAATAGAGGAGACCAAAAAGTCTTTCCCTTCTCTTCTGGAATCCAGTCTGTTTAGCAGACCTCTTTCAGGAGGGAGAGGGAATTAAGCTCATTCAGGATGTGGCCCCACAAAATATATCTTGTTCTCTCATATATTTTAACATCTAGCATTTACAGTACACCCCCGATTAACGACGCGTTTGATTAACGACAAATCCGATCAACGTTGCTGTTTTTGCATCGCATTCACCATCCGCACAATGACGTCATGTCATTGTGCGGAACGTCGTTAATCGAGGTTTTCCCATAGGGAGGCACTTTTTTAGCATCGCTATGCAAAAACGTCGTTAATCGAGGTTTTCCCATAGGCAGCCACTTTTTTAGCGTCGTTGTGCAGGATCTCACGATTAACGATGAATCGCACATAACGACGCTAAGCTTGGAACCAAGCTTTGTTGTTGTGCGAGGGTCTACTGGTACTTAGAAGCAGCTGGTAACCAAATGTTCCAATAACAAAATTCCTATGTCTTTTCAAGGACATCCATAAATACATCCAAGGACTAGAAAAGATCGAGTTCTATATACAATTTGTTTATGAAAGAAATATTTCTGCCCTATAGATTCCATGTTAAAGTGGATTTTAAATGGGGTTATCCAAAATGTATTTACTGTTCCAGTTGATCTTTGTTAAGTTGCAGTCTCTTCATACGTCGTTCTTTCACTTTTTCCTCCTCTCTCTGTATAGCTTTTTGATGCTCACGTTCTATTCCTTCCTCTTTTTTGAGGTATAAATATTTGGTGTTTTCTTTAAATTCAACCTGAGCATCCCTTTCTTTCAATACTTCAGTAAGTAAAAGGGCTCTCTACAAAAGAAAATTTGAAAATTTAGTAAAATATCTATGTGTTAACATAGACCAGAGGTTAAAATGGATGGTGGGGTTGGGGGTGGGGAGATCTACATTACATGGAATCCTTTCACTCTGTCGTTTAGATAATATTGTTGGATATTGGATTGTTTTATCATCTCTTTTCGCTTTTGTGCTTGATATTTTGCTTCTTCAATGTCAATCTTTCTTCTTTCATCTTCTTCCCTCTGTTGCCGCACATTTTTCGCTTTCAGTTTTGTCTGTGCCATACCCTGCAATTGAAAGAAACCTCATTTCCTATTACAGATATTATCTGAAGCAAATTGGTGAAAGCTGAAACCTTAAGCAACCATGCAAAAAAACAACAACAACAACAACAACAGAAAAAACAGATCCGATTTCCCTTTAGAGTGCCATTATATGGTCCATTCTCAAGAGAGAAGAACTTTGGAAATCATGGATTCTCACTGCTGCATGTGATGAAAGTTTTGCCATCAACTCCAAAGACAACAACATTGCGTTCACACACCGCAACCTTATGTGCACAGAACAAAAGGTGAAGTTATGGGAAACATTCACTGAAGAACTTTTAGATGGACATGAGCTGCAGCAGCTCTGCAAATGCTGGAAACACATGCACAATGCTCGTTATGGCAACAAAGTCAGCCAGCAGGATACTAGACATGTTTATTTCTCCGGTGTGTTGCTTTCTGAATGGCAACATTTACACCTGAAATAGCCCAGCAAATTTTTGCAAATGTATTGACACAGCACAGATTTATCTATGTTCAGTCAGAAGCAAGCCCTACTAATTCCAAAGGTTGTATGTATAAGATTGTGGCCTCTTACAAAAATACAGGCACTGACTGAGGAGTGACTCCACTGAACTCGGGCTTCAATTACACTGACAAACTAAATTGGAATGATTTAGCTTTGCTATGCCTTGATTCACAGCCTATTTTATTGTTATGTATGTACAATGTTGCTTTAAGAGATGTATGAATGTAACCTGACCACAATTACAATGTAGCTCTGCTGTTAAGGAACGCGAGTAAGCTGCCTATAGAGGGCAGCTGCGAGCGTTCAGCTCACATGGTTCACATTCCCCAAATCACCGGCAGCCGCGGGAACCTTTCCCGCGCGAGGATCACCTGGAGAAGATGGGCGTGACTCAGAATGACGTCACGCCGGTAGCAGCCAATAAGCTACCGTGCAACGAGATTCAAATGTATGTTCCACAGTATATAATGAGCTGTACCTCTGCCATTACCACATGTTCATCCTGATCATCAACCAATAAACCTGTGTTAGTCCTCACTGCGACTCCTTCTTTGTCTTCCATGCAAGACACCAAATTTATGCTTCTGTTTGGATTAGGAGATCACATGGAGACTGTGGATTGTTTCAGTGCCAGTGTCCACATTGACTCATCAATCTCATGTGGTTCGGTCTATGCCACAAGTCACAGCACCTCTCCTTTCATCTTGCCCTCTGCCAATCCCCAACTCTCATTTTATGATTCACTCTAAAGTCAGTGGGCTATTTAAAGTGTTGCACAATGCTAGAAAAATGGATAGTTTTCCAAAGTTCTCTATAACATACAAGTACTGTACATACATTCTTACTGTGAAAACGAAGTAGTAAACTATAGTTCATTAGAATCAATTCTATTTCATTACAGTGGTACCTTGCTTAAAGAGCATAATGTGTTCCACAGGATTGCTCTTTAAGCGAGTTTGCGCTTTAAGTGAAACACCGTTGTAAGTGACCAATTGTGACTTTTGGTGTGTGTGTGTGGGGGGGGGGATGCGAACCCCAATTTAGTTGTTAAGCGAGTTTTTGGTTGGTTTTAGTTGTTAAGCAAGGCCACCATTCAGCGAAAATTCTGCTCTTTAAGTGAGTTAGTCTCTAAGCAAGGCACTCTTTATGCGAGATTTTACTGTATTTCTTTTTGTCCGTGCAGTGGTGATCTAGTGCTAAAGTAGTACAGTATATCAATGCAGTGATGATGATATAGTGCTAGACTTGGTAATTTGTTTTTAAAAATAGAAAGAACTTTAGAGCAATTAAGAGCAGAGGGATAAGTGTTTCTGTTGTCTAAAACATCACACCCAGCTTAGCATGTTACCAGAATATTAGGTTTCACACCTAAACACGAGGAGGGGTTTTCTGCTGGATATACAGGGATGTCTTAGAATTGCTCCCTGAAATTTCACTCCCCAAGCAGCTTGCTTCTCCTTTTCTACTTTACTCTCTTTTCCATTCCCTACTGATTCTACCTGTCTATGAGACATAGAGGCTGACCAGCAAAAAATACCCATAGGGAAAATCATTAAATTGCACACACCCAACAAGATTATTGGGATCCACATAAGTAGATCCTGGACTGGAGCAAACTAGCAGAATAAAAGCTCAGACAGCTTAGGGTATTTTTTTTGTCCCACTTTCAGCCTTGGGTTGCAGTACCAATACCACAGGTACTAAAAAAGAAGAACAGCTGCTCAGTGTCGATGGCTTTAGAGTATCATCTATTTTCAACTAATATCCTTTCCTAATTTGTTAGTGTGGCCCTTTGGTGAGTTCCATTTGAAATGTTCAGGCAGAAAAGGAATTGGGAGCTAGTAATCATACTTCAATCTCCTCTCTACTTAGAACACAGGTTCTGTTTATGCTGAAACTTTTTGATTGACAGATTAAGAAAGAACCGTACAGGCCCTGAAATCTGTATTTGTCTCTTACTGCAATAGTATTGGTCCAGTTCTTCACAAGCGCTTGAGACTTTAAGTGCAGGTCTTTTCGTTCTTTCCTTTCTGCACGAATTCGTGCTGCCTCTCTGGCTGTGGCTGTGAGGCTGTCTTGAATCCTTTGCCATTCTGCTTTGGACAGTATAGTTATTTGGTGAAGATCTACTCCCTCGGGAAGAAATATTCCTTCTACTTCATCTTCATTATTTGCTATGAAAGAAAAACAAGATTTCATTTCTTGGCCAGAAAACCTTTGGCTTTAACTCTCGACTGAGACCTTAGCCCTGCTTGCTATACATGTACAGAAGTAATAATAACTTGGGGACATGAAAGGAGCCTCATTCAGGCGTCCTCTGAGTGGAGTTTCTCCAGCAAAAAATCCTTTCAACCCAGAGTAATCTCTGATGGAATTATTATTATAGCATTGGAATCAAAGAGGATTATTTCCATGAACATATGTATTGGATTTCAGGCTTTTTAATGCTACAGTACTTATGGGATGCCTTTCACACACCTCTTAAAAGCTTTGAAAGGATGTTTTGCTTCGGTCACTTGGGCAACCAGTGCCCCCCGCTGGCGACAGAGAGGAAATCAACTGCAAACACAGAAATCTGGGCAATGTATCTCCTCCCTTCCTTTCCCTCTCCAACTTTCCCAGCAGAATCATTATCTTTTTGTCCATGCAGTAATCTAGTGCTAAACAAGTATATCAATGCAGTGATAAGGTGATGTAGTGCTAAACTTGGTAGTTATAACATGTGATAGAAAAACAAGTTGCGTGACACCTCAAAGACTAACCATCAGAGGAATTTCGACAAAAGCTTTTGTGGGCTTTCAGGAGGTTAAACACAGTATTAAATATGTTATTTTAATTTTTTATTAAAATAATATAAAGTAAACCTACTAATTGGAAAAACTAACAATAATAACTTCTGCTGTTTCTGTGTCAAGGCCAGATGTGAAACTGCCAAAATGAACAGGTATTGTAGTTTGAAGTGTGCATTTTGTAGGTCCTTGAGCTTGGCATCCTTGTGGATTTTGTTGTGTGTTCCGGATGGAAGCTGGAGGCATGCAAGTAAGTGTATCTGTCTGTGGGTTTGCAATGTAGTGTGGTACTGAGATGTTCATTTTGTAGCTTAACAGTGATGTCTAGGAAATTTACTTGTTGTGTAGTCTGGTCCAAGCTGAGTTTAATATTAGGATGAAAATTTTTGAAATCCTGGTGGAATTTCTCAAGGGTTTCTTTTCCATGCGTCCAGATCAAAAACATGTCATCAATGTACCTCAAATAAATAAGTGGTTTATGGATACAGCAGTTAAGAAAACATTCTAGATCAGCCATGAATATATTAGCATACTGTGGAGCCATGCAAGTACCCATGGCAGTTCCATTGATCGGGAGGTAGGTTTTATTATCAAAGGTGAAGTAATTGTGTGTGAGTACAAAGTTGCAGAGGGTGGTGACTGTGTGGGCTTCATCCTTGTTTTGAATGGTGTTCCTGATGGTTTGTAATCCATCATTGTGTGTGATGTTGGTGTACAGAGCTTCCACATCCATTGTAGCTAGGTTGGTGTTATCCAGGAGGCCGTGTGTGTGTTGGGTATCTCTTATGTAGCTGGGTTCATTGGCAGCATATGGTTTGAGAATGGAGTCCAGGTATTCCAACAGTGACAATGTTGATGCTTGAAATAATTGGTCTCCCAGGGTTTCCACATTTGTGAATTTTAGGTAGTGGGTAAAAGGTAACCGGTTGAGGTTCTTGTGGTGTGTTGGTCAATATTTGGTCACATATATTTCCAGGAACAGTTTTTAGAAGGTTTTGCAATTCTTTTTGATATTTGGTGGTTGGGTCCATAGTTAGGGGCTGGTAAAGTGTAGAGTTGGAAAGTTGCCTGTCAATTTCTTGTGTGTAGCTCTATTTGTCCATGACAACAACAGCACCACCCTTGTCTGCCTCTTTGATGATGATGTTGGGGTTATTTTTGAGGTTGTATAGCCTCACATTCTGTTTGGCTCAGATTGGAAATTTGACCATGTCCCTGGCTGATGTTCTCTGCTTGGGCCAAAATGAAGCCACCTTTTGGTAAATTAATTCCATAGTTCCTTTCACTTTACTTAGCGTGAGAAGGATTAGCCAGTGCAAGGTTGCCGATACCAGGGTACGCCCAATTGTGGTTCAAAAATACCACAATCTCCGAGGAGGCACTTTCGGTGTACCCCCACCCCACCCCTCAATAGATGCTAACTCACTGGCAAATGTAATGTGTAACACCACAATGTTTGTTTTACATCCATCCTATGGATGTGATTTATCATCTTGCAAGAGAAGTTTGCTTTGTAACCATTTGCAACAGGTTTTCATAGCAAGTTTGAACAACAAGGGATTTTCCAGTATTGCCAGTTGTAGAAAAATACAATGTTACTTTTCTGTTAGGCTGGCCAACCTGTATCTCTGTACCTGATGTATAAAAATTGATGCCATGAAGTCTCTTATTATCTGAAAAAGTGGACTTGATCCATGAAAGCTCACATTTAAAGACTGTACAGAAGTTAGTCTTTAAGGTGCCACAATGTACCCCTGGACAGCGAGGAGAACAAATAGGTCGATCTTAGAAGAAATCAACCTTGACTGCTCCTTAGAAGGACAAATAGTGAAGATGAAGATGAAGTACAATACTTTGGACATCAAATGAGAAGAGAGGATTCATTTGAGAAAGCCTTGATGCTGGGAAAGGTGGAGGGCAAAAGAAGAAGGGGCAGCAAAAAAAATGAGATGGTTAGATAGTATTGTTGATGCAATGGGCACAGAGTTGGGCGCGCTGAGGAGGATGGTGGAGGAGAGGTCATACCTGTCAAGTTTTGGATTTGGAAATAAGGGAAATTTCCCAGCAAATACTTGACAGCTATGCTTATCCTGTGCTGCCCTCCAATGGCGGCAATAGGGGATTGCAGCCTAATTAATAAGGGGTGACGGCGGGAAAGAGGGTAAAATAAGGGGTTTTCCTGGCCAATAAGGGATACTTGACAGCTATGGGAGAGATGTGCCTGGAGTGCAATGGTCCATGGGGCCACAAAGGGTTGGAATCGACTGGGCAAATGAACAACAACAACAACAACAAACATTGTTTTTGTCTTTTTTGTTGTTGTTTTATTTATTCTCTGATATCCAATTTGTATTTTTTACTTTATATTTTGTACTACAGTGGCTCAAGTCGCTAAGACGCTGACTGGGAAGCGGAAGGTCAGCAGTTCGATTCCCAAGTACTGCAGGATGGAAATGAGCTCCCGTCTTCATCCCAGCTCCTGCCAACCTAGCAGTTCGAAAGCAAGACATTGCAAGTAGATAAATAGGGACCACTTCGGTGGGAAGGTAACAGCGTTCCATGTGCTCCGGTGTCTAGTCATGCCTGCCACATGACCATGGAAATGTCTGCAGAAGCAGACAGTGCTGGCTCTTTGGCTTAGAAACAGAGATGAGCACTGAACCCTAGAGTCGGATACGACTGGCTTTCGAGCAAGGGAAACCTTTACCTTTACCTTACTTTATATTTTGCAGCCGCAGCTGCAATAAACATAAGGGGGGGGGGGGCGTTTTGGGAAATATCGGTTGGTGTTGGGTTTCCTTTTCTGCACTCAATACCCATCATGGAAACATGTAAAGGTGAAACTCGGAAAATTAGATTATCGTGCAAATGTTCATTCAGTTCAGTAATGCAACTTAAAAGGTAAAACAAATATATGAAATAGACTCATTACATGCAAAGCGAGATAGTTCAAGCCTTACTTTGTTATAATATTGATGCTTATGGCTTGCAGTTTATGAAAACCCCAACCGCACCCCCATCTCATGTATCACATAATCTCATGTACGCTTTATGTCATGATCATCACAATTATAACGAATTAAGGCATGGCATCTCTCGCTTTGCATTTGTAGTGAGTCTGTTTAGTGTAAGGGACCAAAGACAATGAAACAGCCGAAGGATTGGCTTAACACAGGTTTATTGCATGATGATCCGGAGGAACATGTGGTAATGGCGGATGAGTAGCTCAATATATACAGCTGGCTATACATTTGAATGTGGCTCGTCGACAGACTATTGGTTGCTGCCTGCGTGACGTCGTAGGAGGTCACACCCTTCTTGACCAGGTGAGGAGGTCGCGGGGAATCTTCCCGCGCTGCTGATCCAGGTGACTATGATCCATGGGAGCTGGACGCTCGCTACTGCCCTCTGGTGGTCACTAGCTCGCGTCCCCTTATCAGGTTTACATTGATACAGCTGATGGTTATAATGTTGCACACAGAAAGGTTACATTGATAACACATGGCAAAGGTACATTGTTAAAGGCACAGCTTTACAGAACACAACAGTCTGTCTCATATATTTTGTTTCACCTTTTAGGTGACATTTGCACGATATTCTAATTTCCCGAGTTTCTTCACTTGTCCATTCCTGGGCGCCCTTCCCTCTTGGTTTGCGGCAGTCCCTCCACCGGCGCCCCACTGACTTACTGTTGTGTTCTGTTGGTTTTATTGTACACACGGATTACAATGTATCTGAGCCAATGTAACCTTGCCTATAGCAACAATGTAACCTTCAGCTGTATCATATAAACCCTGTAATAGGACGCGAGCTAATGACCACCAGCTGGCAGCAGCGAGCGTCCAAGCTCTCTTGGTCCAAACTCATCAAAGGCAACAGCGCGGGAAGTTTTCCCGCCACCACCTACACCTGGACAAGAAGGGCGTGACCTGCAATGACGTCACGCAGACAGTAGCCAATGGGCTACCATGGCATCACGTTCAAATGTGTTACTGCTGTATATAAAGAGCTATCGATCCGCCATTACCTCATGTTCCCTCTGTCCACGATGCAATAAACCTGAGTTAACCCAGCCCGAGGCTGTGTCCTGTGTCTTGGTTTGCATACACCAAATTGGCGACGAAGGTGGGATGATGGATCCCCACGGAACAGCCAGGGCACAGAGCGGTTTCAACATCACCAAACCGCAAGACTGGGAGCTGCTTGAGATGGATTTCCAGGCGGCCCTGGTGGAACTCAGAGTCAAAGGAGAAGACGAGGAGAGGAAGAGGGCCATCCTCACCAGAATGCTCGGGATGGAAACCAAGCGGACGCTGGTGGGCATAATCGCTCCGAAGAAGGTGAGCGACTTTAAGGCGAGCGACATCATGAAACTGCTGCGAGAGCGGTTCTGCCCCTCGAGGGCAATGTTTCCCGCTCGGAGCGCGTTTTGGAGGCGAGTCCAAGCGCCGGATGAGTCGGTTGAGGCATTCGTGGCCGCCATGAGGGTAGCCGCCGCCCCCTGTAAATGGGGCGATATCCTGGAGTTGGTCCTCAGGGACGGCGTGTTGTGTGGCCTGAAAGACAAGGAGGTACAGCGCAGCTTGATGAATAAGGAGCCGCCACCCACGCTGGCGGAGGTCATAGAGGTCGGCGGACCAACAGGCGAGAGCAGAAAGAGACCGCCAGGTGTTGCTAATTGAGGTTTTAGACGCACCCCCAATAGTACCAGCCGACATTGCTAGGGCGACAGGCAAGGACAGGACGCTGGAGAAAGTTAGTTCATGGGTGCAGAAGGGGTGGCCGGCTTCGTCCCCGAGTACAGAGTTCGACCCATTCTTTAGGAAAAAGCTTGAGTTGTCCCTAGAGAGGGGGTGCCTCCTGTGGGGCCAACGGGTGGTGGTCCCTGCGCCCCTGCGGACGAGGGTGCTCGAGCTGCTGCACGTCAGCCACCCGGGCATAGTTCGTTCAAAGGCGCTCGCCCGGAGTTACTTCTGGTGGCCACAGCTGGACGCGGACATTGAGCACATGGTCGGCACTTGCGAGGCTTGCCAGGAATCCCGACCTGAGGCGGCCCGTCTGCCGCATAGGGAGTGGGACACGGCAAGGGGGCCGTGGTCCAGGGTGCACGTGGATTTCGCTGGCCCGTTCCGAGGAACCATGTTTCTCCTGGTGGTAGATGCGTTCTCCAAGTGGCTGGAGGTTATCCCAGTAAAGAGCACGTCCTCCGCCACGACAATTAGCCGGCTAAGGAGAGTCTTTTCCACGTTCGGTTTACCCGACACTTTAGTCAGCGATAACGCTAGTTGTTTCACCTCCGCTGAGTTCGGAGCATTCATGGAGGCAAACGCCATTCGGCATGTCACATCCGCACCGTTTCACCCGGCCACGAATGGCCAAGTGGAACGCCTAGTGCGTACAACAAAGGACGCGCTGCGGCGCATGGGCCCGGGGGACCTGAATCACCAGGTATGCCAGTTCCTTTTAGCGTATAGGGTGACCCCTTTAGCGTCAGGCTACTCGCCGGCGGAGCTCTTGATGCGGCGAAAATTGACCACGATCCTGTCCAGGCTAGACCCGACGAGGGTCGAGGATAAAGGGAAAAACATAGGGTTGACAGTCTCGAAAGGTTTCGCCGCCGGGGACCCTGTTCACTGCAGGAACTATTCCAGTGCAGGGCCGGCCTGGGTACCAGGGAAGGTTGTAGAACAGACGGGGCCAGTATCGTACCGGGTCGAGACTAACACCGGCCTCCTCTGGAGGAGGCACGCAGACCAACTGAGGCACCGAGTGAGTGGGCCAGTCAGTGGAGCTCAGCAACAGGATTCAGCGTTAGGGTTCTCCCCCACCCGCTTAACCCAAGGGGGAGACAGCAATGGACCACAGTCCCAGACAAGGGGGGAAGGAAGCAGAAGCAGCGACCCCGACTCATATCCTTTTGATACGCCAGTGTTATCAGGGGCCGGGGAAGGGGGAGAGGAGTTCGCGACCGCTGCCCCCGATAGTAATTTTGAGTTTGATTTTGCGAGCCGGGGGGGTTTTCAGGAGTGTTCCCCCACCCATCCAAGCGAGAAGAGGGGTTTTTCGTTAGCCCCCAGTGCCCCCGGTTCCTCCCTAAGAAAGAGCACACCTCCCAACAACGCCGCGGAGCCGCGGAAAGTCACTAACGAGTCTCCCTCTCATATTACAGGACAGGAAACCAGGGGACAAAGAGAAGGTAGCAACCCCGGGGAGAGGCAGCCCGCATCGAGACCCCAGCGTGTTCGAAATAAGCCATCTTGGCTGAGAGACTTTGTCTCCTAAGGGGGGGGGAGTGTGTTTAAGTGTGGGCTCGAGACTTTGTCTCGTCCTAGGGGGGAGGGGTGTTGTGTTCTGTTGGTTTTATTGTACACACGGATTACAATGTATCTGAGCCAATGTAACCTTGCCTATAGCAACAATGTAACCTTCAGCTGTATCATATAAACCCTGTAATAGGACGCGAGCTAATGACCACCAGCTGGCAGCAGCGAGCGTCCAAGCTCTCTTGGTCCAAACTCATCAAAGGCAACAGCGCGGGAAGTTTTCCCGCCACCACCTACACCTGGACAAGAAGGGCGTGACCTGCAATGACGTCACGCAGACAGTAGCCAATGGGCTACCATGGCATCACGTTCAAATGTGTTACTGCTGTATATAAAGAGCTATCGATCCGCCATTACCTCATGTTCCCTCTGTCCACGATGCAATAAACCTGAGTTAACCCAGCCCGAGGCTGTGTCCTGTGTCTTGGTTTGCATACACCAAACTTACTTACCCGCAGCCTCCCGGTTTCGCGCCCGCCGCCTCCCCAACGGCACTGCAGGCCGGACCGTCGCCCTCATGGCAGGGGAAGGGGGGAGAGAGAGAGAGAGGAGAAAAGGACCCCGTGAGACGCCGCGCACTCCCTGCCGCCGCGTTTGCCCGTTGCCAAGCAACGGGAGGAGGTGGGTGGGGAAACCCCGTGGCCCTGGCGACGGAAGGGGAAGAACGAAAGGCTAAGCCACAAGGCGCGCGCGAGAGTCGTGTGTGTGTGTGTGTGTGTGTGTGTGTGTGTGTGTGTGTGTGTGTGTGTGTGTGTGTGTGTGTGTGTGTGTGTGTGTGCGCGCGCGCTCTCGCGCTCACGTGACCCGGTTCGGAGCGGGCACCGCAGGTCTGCGCGGCCCCTCCCCTCCTTCTTTCTCGCTTGGGTTTGAATTAAATAGCGCTACGTCTTCAACCGTCACCGTTCGACGTCGCGAGCGCCGCGCGCGCCGCTCCCGCACCCCCCCCCCCCAGTCTGAAGGGAGCGGAGCCTCCTTGACTCTTGTCTGTGGCCGACAGACGGTAAGGCCGGGCCTTGGCCTTCGCTGCCCGGTTTGTATATGGAGGGTTGTTTGCGTGATGGGCTGCGGTGGTGAAGCAGCTCGCCTTGTCAGCTGGAAGGCTGGCAAGTTCGAGACCCGGGTGCTGCGCCACGGACTGAGCGCCCGTCTCTGTCCCAGCTCTTGGGAAACATGAACGGAGCCTCATGCGGGGCGTCCACTGAGCGGAGCTCCTCCCGCAAAAAAAACAACAACCACCTTTCAACACAGGATAATTTCTGACACGAAATGGACGATTCAGACGTGTGTCCCCGCATCGTGTCTTTAGGCACCGCCGCGAAGACCTGAAGGGAGGCCAACCTCGGCGTCCTCCCTCTTGAATTTCCTCCCCACTGAATGTTGTTGTTCTTGTTGTTTTTAAAGGTGCCCTCCGTGATGGCAACACAACGCCGCCTCAGGGATGCCTGTAGCAGCGGAAATTGAAGGGCTCTCCAGCCAAGGCGCTGCTTTTGCCTCAACAACCCGGTAGGTTCGTCTGCCTATCTGTCTGTACGCCAGCGTGCCCAAACTACGGCCCGCTGGCCGATGCCAATTCATCTGGACCATGAAGCCCTTGTTGCTCCCAGTTCACACGGGTTGCTGAAGAGACCTGTGGCGGCTTGAACGTTGAGGGATGGGTAAGTTGTTGTTGTTGGCCAGCTGGAACTCACCAGCCTCTTCTGTCTTACAGGGTAAGGAAGGTTTTTGTGGCTGCGGCTTGGAAAAGGCAGGAGAGCCTCTGCAGGAGGAGCTCTGCATCCCCTACGCCAGTCCAGTCTGCTCTCGCCTGCATAGTGAAGTCTTTATAACCCCAAGATGTAAGTGATGGTGCAGAAACGTGGCAAATTAGAAGTTAACGATACTCATTTTGTTCAAATCAGGCAAAAAGCAAAGCAAAAGTAGAAAAGAAAAGAGACCAAAATTTGACTTTTTAAATGCAGTTTCCTTAGATCAGGAGTGGCCAAACTACAGGCCAGGGGCCGGATCTGGGCGTTTTACTTCCGCTTCCAGGAGCGACGGAAGGCTTTGTGGGCTGGATGAATTGGCGGGGGGGGGGGGCTGGATCTGGACCCCAGGCTATAGTAACCAGCTTCCTGAACCACGTGACCGGCCCGCCCCAAAGGTTTGGGAAGTCAGGATAACATTCAGGGAGTGCATTAGTGGACTTTGACCTGCTTTTTGTTTTCCTTAGACACAGACAATGTAGTGGGAGGAAGGTAGTCTCATGTTCCACTGGGAGATAAAAGTCAATCACATGAACATTCCTGGACACTGCACTTTAACAATCATGATAACAAATTGAAACAAGTTCAGAAGAGGGCAACTCTTGGGAGTGCCTCAGTATGCAACAAACTTTCATTGGGCAAATGCAAATAAAGAGTTATAGGGTGCCAAATTATTTATATATTATGGATTGGTTGATTGGTTTGATTTGTATCCTGCCCCAATAAGACATTCCCATGGGCAGCTTACAACAATCACCTTCAAAAAACAATGTACAAAAACTCAGATAAACAACGTAAGAGCAACATTAGATGATATGCAAAATAATGTAAACCAAGAATAAATAGCCTAAACCAATGTAAACCAAAACAATAATATACAAACATAGATAGCGTCAAGTCCCATACTACATTAAAATATCTAATTAAAAAGACTGAAAAAAGAAGTCAAATAGCCCATGATTGTTAGAAAAATATGCTTATAGTGGAGGTCTAAGTTGGAAAAGCCTCTCTAATAAGAGAGCATGTCCAGCATTTTCCAAACAACCAATAGAGTGATGGCTGTTCTAATTAGTTGGTAATACATTCCAAAGTGTGAGTGCCACAGATGAAAAAATTCTTCTCATGATGATTTTTTTTAACTACTTTAGGTTTGGCCACTCCTAGCTTTATCAGTTGGGTACTCCAGATCTGATTTCTTAGAAAGAGGCACTACTGCAGATAGCATGGTTCTAACCCTTATAGAGATTTATATATTACTAGCAGAGGTTGCCCGGCGTTGCTGGGCTGTTTTAAATTGTGTTGTAAGGGATATTTTTTTGGTAAGATATTTTTTTGGTAATTTATGTAAAAAAGAGGTGTGTTGGTGGTTAGGGGTGGTTTTGGGTGTGCACAACCACCACCACCCATACAATACCACTTCAACCACCAACACACACATTAAAAATTCCTGGCAAGGCAGGAGTGGTGTGTGTGTGTGAGAGAGAGAGAGAGAAAGAAAGAAAAAAGGAAGCAGTGTGTGTGTGTGTATGTGTGTGTGTGTAAGAGCGAGAGAGAAATAGAAGCTGTGTGTGTGTGTGTGTGTGTGTGTATTGTCCCCCCAAACCCAGGGGACCCTGCAGAGAGGGGATCCCACCCCCGCAGGACACCCCATTATTAAAGAGAAGAAACCAAGCTGTTTCTTGTCTTTAAAAACAGAGTGTTTGGGAGGGGGGATTCGATCCCCTCTCCCTGGTCCCCTGGGTTTGGTAGGGTCGGGGGGACAAAAGGGGTCTGTCCCCCAACCCTTCCAGAGCCAGGGGACCCAGCAGAGAGGGGATCATTCCCCCCCCCCAAAAAAAAACACTCCGTTTTTAAAGAAACCAAGCGGTTTCTTCTCTTTAAAAACGGAGTGGTTTTTTTTGGGGGGGGTGGATTCGTTCCCCTCTCCCGGGTCTCCTGGGTCCAGAAGGGTTGGGGGGGACAAAAGGGGTCTGTCCCCCCCAACCCTTCTGGACCCAGTACCTTTCATTGCCTCCCTCACCACTCCCTAACCGCCACCGACCGCACTTACCTTTTCCTGGCTCCCTCCAGCTGAGTCTTTCCCTCCGGCTCCCAGCGGTTGTTTTTTTTCAATCAGCACGCGCGTTCCCATCGTCCTCTGTGCTCGTATCCTTCAGCCTGATTGGCTGAGGGGTTGCACAGCGCAAATGACGCTGGGACATGAAGCTTAATTTGTGATTTTATCAATCCTACATTGTAATATTTTCTACCGCTTTATTTTGATTGGCTGCGGCGCGTCTCCCAACGTTCTATTTGGTCACACTTCTCAACCTAATTGGCTGTGGTGTGGCGCTGTGCACAGGATGTTGGGTAGTGAAGTCCTTTTTCTTTGTTTGCGTTCGTGGGGTTCTTGCCCCACTGGCACATTTCTAAAATATTTGTTGACCTCTGGACCCATTTCGGGCAAGTGCACGAAGGCTCGGTATGGGATAGTATGGCTGGGTGTGGGATCCTTTGTCAAGTTCCAACGGTTAACGCTTGGATTTATAGGTATAGACTAGTATATTTTGCCCGGCGGTGCCGGGCTTTGTAAAATTGTGTTGGATAGTAAGGGGTTTCATTTTTTTTTAACCAATGGTGCTGGGCTGTTTTAAATGGTGTTGAAAGGTTTTGTGATTTTGTGGCTTTGAGGCGCTGCGTCCGCCTGTGGCGGACTTGCGCTCCCAGTGTGGTTTGTTTTTTGTTTTTTGCGTGCCGGCTTCCTCAGTGCCGGGCTCTTTAAATTGTTTTTGGAAGGTTTTTGTTTTATGTTTATGCAAATTTTATTTTATTTTAATTTATTTAATGTAAATTAATTTTTTAAATTTTAACTTTAATTTTTGGTTTTTTAAATCTTTATTTGTACGCATTTTTTACTTTTTGTTTTGGTTTTTTGGTTTTTTTGAGTGAAAAGTGATTTCTGTTTTTGTTTTTTTTGTTTTGGTATTTTTTTAGATTAGTGTGAATATTTTTGAATGTTTTGATAACTTTTTGGATTAATTTGGGATTCAATCTTAATAGTTTCAATATTTTTGAATGTTTTTTCTCTTGTGGCCTCTGGGTGGGGGTGGTGGGCTTTTCTTCCTCTCTACAATTTTTCTCTTCTGTCCTCTGGGTGTCGCTTCCGGTGAGTATTCTCTTCATTTTCTCAGTTGAGTTCCGGTCGTCATGGAATGAAGACATCTCTTGGTAAGCTCCCTGTTTTTTTTTTTTGTTTTTTTGTTTGTTTGGGGGGGTTGTGTTGGGTTTTTTGGGGGGGTCTTTGTGATGTTTTGTGGTAATTTTTTTTGATGTTTTTGTGCTTCATTTTGACTGTTTTTGTGACTGTTTTTGACTGTTTTGGTGTGTACTTTTTTTTTGAGGGGGGTGTCTTTTTTTTCCATGGGCCAGGCTCGATCCCTGACCCGTGGAAAGAAAAGGGCGGGGGGGGGGTATCTCTTTTTATTCACAGGCCAGGCTCAATCCCTGGCCCGTTGAAAGTAAGGGCAGCGGCGGCAGGGTTTTTTTTTTTTTTTTTTTTGCGCGCCAGCTGCCTCTGCGTTCTGCATGCTAATGGCGCGCAGGACGCTGGGGCTTGTAGTTTGCCTGCGCATGTTTGGTTACTGCAGCGGGTAACCAAACGTTGGGAATTGAAGTTCCCTTTTTTTGTTTGGGTACGGGGGTCTCCTGCGAACCGGGTTCGGGCGAGTGAATGGAGGCCCATTACAGGCTAGTAGGGCCTGGTGCAACATCCTTTGTCACATTCCAACAGGTAACGCACCATTTTATAGGTATAGATTAGTAGAACCTTGAATGTGTCACAGCATGCCACAGATAGCCTATGCAGGCTAGCTATAACAGGGGTAATATCAAATTGGTCAATGTCCATAATTTGTCTGGCAGTCACATTTTGCACCTGCTTAACGCTGGCTGGAAGGAAGGAGGTCAGCAGTTCAATATCTGAATACTGTACTGCAGGACAGAATGAGCTCCCGTCTTTGTCCCAGCTCCTGCCAACCTAGCAGTTTGAAAGCAAGAAATTGCAAGTAGATAAATAGGGACCACTTCAGTGGGAAGATAAAATAGCGTTCCGTGCGCTCCGGTGTCTAGTCATGCCTGCCACATGACCACGGAAGCGTCTGCAGATGCAGACAACGCTGGCTCTTCAGCTTAGAAACAGAGATGAGCACTGAACCCTAGAGTTGGGTACAACTGGATTTCAAGCAAGGGTGGCCTTTACCTTTACTAAGCCTCTGTAGCAGTTTCAAGGGAAGCTCCACGTAGAGAGTATTGCAATAGTCAATCTAGGTCTAGGAGATTGCCAGCATGTAGATTAGAGTTAACAGAGACCCCCTGTCCAGGAATGGGTGAAGCTGGGTGATGAATTGCAGTTGGTAAAATGTGGATCTGACCACCAAAGCCACTTGCTCTTCCATGGAAAGCTTTGGGTAAAGTTGCACCCCCATATTATGCACCCCCTTCCTTCATAGGAAGGATGATGCCCTTCAAATTGAGGGAAATCTCACCCACCCACCTTAATTAGCATAGCTATTATCAAAAGATTCTGGAAACTTTCCAGCAACATTTGGAGGGCCCCGAATTTCCTACTTGTGTGCTATGTTATTTTTAAATACAAAAATAAGTCTCATCTCTATGCACAGGCATCATACAATGCCCTGCATGAATTTTGAGACAACATTTCTAAACATTCCCGATACTTTCTTTGAGGTGGGGTTGGGAAAAGGAGGAAAGGAGCCTCCACCAAGAATATGAGCAACAACAGCAGCTTGTTGGCTGCCCCTTCCACTCCAGAAGCCCCACTGAATTACTTCCAAAACAAATGAAGTAGAATCTTATCTTCTGCCAATGAATTCAGTTTTCCAAAATCTAAGCACCAGTCAATGGGTGTCATTTTTTTACGCTTGCAGAAGGGCGATATGTCACCAGATGGGGCGATTTTCTGTAATTAAAAACTTCTTGGTTTTGTCCCTGTCTTTTCCAATTCTCATATAATCCTTTTCATTCTGTGTAAACTACAATAGAATTAAAATGTCATTCATTACAGAAAATCACTGCAGCCTGATGAAATAACTAGCAGGTGAGATTTTTGTTTGTTTGTTTGTAATGAAGGACATCTTTCCATTCTGCAGTTCCCAAAGCTTCCACGGGATGAAAAACATTCCTCAAGGAATCTTAGGGGTGCATATGCTACTGTTTTAACATGTAGTTAAGAATGCATTCATTAAGTGCTTCTTCCGTGTCTAGGCCAAACGTGAAACTGTCAAAATGAAGGCACCTTTTGGTGAGTTCATTCAGCAGTTCCTTTCGTCTGATCTAGTGTGAGAAAGATTAGCTGGCAACACAAGGTTGCAATTCCCAGGGTACATCCGATTGTGGTTCAGAAATACCACAATCTTCGAGGAGGCTTTTTCTGTGTACCCCTTCATTAACTGCTAAATGGAAGTAACTGACTATTACACTGTTTGCATTCTGTATGTGTAATAAAGCAATAAGATTTCAGCCTCTATATTTTTATTTCAGCTAAAGGTACTTTGTACATTACATGTTTCGATTTAACATGTATTTAATTTTGAGAAGGGTAACTACTGTATTTTCTGGCGTTTAAGACTACTTTTTAACCCCGAAAAATCTGTGCCAAAGTCGGGGGTCGTCTTATAGGACAGGTACTTAACTGCAGCTTGTTTCCCCTTGCTTCATATGTCCGGCGCATATGGTGGGGTGTGCCGCGGCCGAGTCCCTGCTCTGTGCGGGGAGTATGAAGCAAGGGGAAGCAAGCTGCACACATCTTCCTGTACCTCGAGGAGGAGAACGTGAGCGTGGATTGGCTCTCCACCAGAACCTGCCCATTCGACTCGGAGGGCTGCGCGTCTTCGGGTTGAGTTTGGGTTAATTTTTATTTGGTGTGCATTAGAAGAGAGGTAGTCTTATATGGCAAGTATATTCCAAACTCTATATTTTAACTGGAAAAGTTGGGGGTCATCTTATACGCCCAGTCATCTTATACGCCGGAAAATACGGTATGTTAGTTGCAGCAGAAACAAGACTCCCATAGCACTTAAAGACCAACATGTTTCTTAGCTTTCATCATGTCTGAATATTACTCCTCCATTTCTCCTCAAAATGTGTAGATTTTATACATTATAATGTTTTTACCCAACTATGATTTTTAAACCTGGACCTAAAACTTACATGATATGGTATGATATATTACTTAATGACATTTATATTCCATTTAAACGTCAAGGAGTTCTACATTTGATTTACACAACCCTGTGAGATTAGGTGGAAGGTGATTTTCATAGTCAATCAGATGTTTTGGCTCTAATGCAGTGATGGGCAGTCTTGGCCCTCCAGCTGTTCTTGGACTTCAATTCCCAGAAGCCCAAGTCAACACACCAGCTGGTCAGGGTTTCTGGGAATTGAAGTTCAAGAACAACTGGAGGGCCAAGACTGCCCATCACTGCACCTAATCCAATGTTTTAACTATACTGTGGGGTATTTCTATACAGTACTCAATTTTATTTCCTTTCAGACACTGAAATATTCTGACATACAGACTGGTTTTTGAGTAAGATACAAGTTTTTTTTCCTGTTAGAATTTACAGAAAAGGATAATGGTCAAGTACAGTTTATATGTAGTCTGTCAACATTTTAGTTCTATGTCCATCATAAATCTATAATATAATAAGTTGTTGTTGTTGTTGTATTATTATTATTATTATTATTATTATTATTATTATTATTATTATTATTATTATTATTATTATTATTATTATTGGACTTATACCCCACCCATAGTAACAAAGCATTTAACAAAACAATTCTCTTTAATTCATAGGCTTACACTTATCCAGCAACAATGAAGTTTCTGCTAGTTTTAGATTTTGACCATACAATAGTTGATGAAAACAGTGATACCTGGATTGTAAAATGTGCACCTGCTGCAAGGCTTCCTGATGAAATAAAAAATTCTTATCAAAATGGACATTGGACAGAATATATGAACAGAGTCTTCAGGTTCCTTGGGGACAGAGGAGTAAGAGAAGAGGAGATGAAAAGGACCATGACCGCAATCCCATTCACTGCTGGAATGAAAGATCTCCTAGATTTTATTGGCAGGCACAAAGACTTTTTTGACTGTATAATTATATCAGATTCTAATGCAATATTTATTGATTGGATTTTAAAAGCTGCTAATATTTCACAGCTATTTGATGAAGTGTTTACAAATCCTGCATGCTTTGATGGCTGTGGCTATCTTACTGTACAAAACTGCCATGTCCATGATTGCACAAAGTGCCCTGTAAACCTCTGCAAAAAGAAAGTCTTAGAAGAGTTCTTAGACAATCATGTAATGCCAAGGATGAAGTACTCGCAAATTATATATATAGGTGATGGTGGGAATGATCTGTGCCCAGTCATGTGTTTGAAAAAGAATGATGTTGTTATGCCAAGGCAAGGGTATACTTTAGAGAACATGATATTATCGCAAAATGTTTCTTTGCAGGCATCAGTTGTCTCCTGGTTATCTGGTACTGATATACTGGACTATTTAACATTACTTATAAAAGGATAGATCAGATTAATGTTGATAAACAACAGGCAATGGGTGCTATCTTGATTTTCTAATGGCATGGCCATTTCTTTATGAATGTTTGTTTACATTATGTTAAGTCATTGTCTTCCCTTGTGCACATTTAGTGGGTAAGGGGAGATGAGATAGGTAGGAGGTGTGCCTAATAATAGGAATAAATATATATTTCGAGAAATTTAATGCCAAAGCTATTTTAAAATATGATTATGTAATATTTACAACAATTAGGAAAGGTATCAAAGTTTGTTTTATTATATTGGAAATCCGTTTCCTTTCAATTATATACAAGACAAAGGAATAAAGACAATGCTAGAAAAATAATTTTTAAAACTATTCCCAGCCCTTGGAAAGGAGTAAAAACTACTGGTGGTAGGTAGAAATGTTACACTAGAAGCCAAGATCACACCATAGCCTCTCATTTTCACAAGTTCTTAGCAGTCTTCTAAGATAGAATTTTTGCCACGTGATCCTATAAAGATATTGTTCACATAATTGAATTATTGCTTTGGCTTTAAATCACGTTAGCTTCCCTTCCCTTACAGCAGCCCAAACTCTGCTTCTTTATACCTCAGCTGCTGCTGCTTGTAAGTCTAAAGCTCCCACATGTAAGAGGGGAAAAGCATTTTTCTACAACCCTGTGGTATAATTTACTGAGGATATTTGCTTTCATGTGCTACAGAAAATTAGTTTAGAAATTGAAACTAATTTGGTGACACAAGATTTCTTGCCCATTTCAATATAAAATGGTAAGTGACCTTCCTAATTATTTAATGGGTGCTCTTTCATGCATTATTTAGTCAGTAGACAAGATTTTTGGTATTCTCTTAATTAGTCATAAAATAAAAAGTAATAAGAGTGCACAGGCAAAATACAAATGTGAGCAATACTTGAACATTGTTTCATATGTTCTGATGGCATGTCCATTAGTGCAAAATGTGCTGTCGGGAGTTTAGAAGAGATGCAGTGAGATTACACCTTGTTATAAGTAGTGACACACTTTATAGACCCTGACCCTAGGTCAGTTTACTTAGAAGTTCAGTGAGGCCTATGGGTATACAAGTGTGCACAAAATTGGAGTCTAACCCTAGTAAAATCTTAAACCCGATTTTAGGATTTTGCTAAAATAATCATTGTCATGCACAATATAACTAAAAATGAAAATACTGGCCAGCATTAACATGATCCTGGTTGCATGGACAAGTACTTGACCAGCTCCTCATTATTAGCTTCAACTAACTGCTGTATCTTCCACATTTTCACAATAATATGTGTTTGGCCATTGTCTCCTCTGGCAAACTTTGCTACTGAGGTACCATTATTAATGCCTCTTTGCAAATGTTTGTGAGGGTGCATTCAGGAGTATCTAATTCATGTTGTGGCACGTGGTAGTGTTAGGATGTTATGTCTTAAATGAAGATGTTGAAATTGGTTTAATTGATGAGCAGTATTATAGTTAATTTCCCTTGTTGTGAAAAATGATTGTTTAAATGTTTTGCTAAATATGTGGAAATGTGTGCTTAGAAAAATTATTTTCCCAGAGCAAATATATGTTTTGAAGTGTGGAAAATGCAAAAAAGTATAGAGTTGTTAACTGGCTTATTCCAGATTCAATAATTTCATGCCAATTCTCCTTTTGAAAGGTGTGTTAAGCTAACTGCTGAAAATATTTAAAATATTGAAGCTGATGGACTTGATATAGCAAGCAAAAAAATGCTTTTCATTTAGTTATGCAGTGTGCCAATTGCAGTTTTTTGATCTGTATATTGTTTAAAATAGCAAAGATATAAATTTAAATTATCCTGTTTGTAGTTTTGTATTTAAGAATTCAAATTTATATAAATGGTAAATAAATATTTTGCTAAGTAACTGCACTTTGAATTTTATTTATTTGGTTTCTTTGTAAAATACACTTTAATATCAGCAGAAATAAGACTATAGAAGGTATCTGATGTACACAGACATTGTTCCAAGAATGTCCGCAGATGTTTTTTACACTTAATAGTTATGAAAGAACAAAAGTGTCATGTGGCATGTGCAAGACCATTTGCTCAATATAAGAAAATTGTAAAATAGATAATATTTGTAAACCTAAAAGGGAAATGTATAACGTTTTAGATATCTGTTCTACTTCTATAGCTGAACTATGGCAAGCAACAGTCATTGCCAAAACAGGCCGAGTTGGGTACTGCTAGGGATCCTACAACTTCCACTGAAACTGGCAAACTCTCCTCCCTCTTGTAACTATTTATGCATCCTAAAAATCATCCCTGTAAATTTAGGAAACTTTGCTTTTAGAATTATTGGGGGGCCCCCTCAATTATAGGGTAGTAATCCTATTTCCCCTGGCACTGGATTTCAAAGTACCTTATTGAATCTTGTAGGTAATTATATGCTTCTAGGTAGTTTATTGGGGTACACAGAAAGAGCCTCCTTGAAGATTGTGGTATTTTTGAGCCACAATCGGGCATACCCTTGTAACGACAACCTTGCGCTGCTGGCTAATCTTTCTCACACTGTGCTAGGTGAAAGGAACTGCAGGATTAACTCACCAAAAGGTGCCTTCATTTTTGCAGTTTCATGTCTGTCTTAGACATGGAAGAAGAAGGTAGTTTATTCGACTATTAGTTTATTTTGGTATCTTTAGCTGCCTTCAGTGCTACCAGGCACAGAATGACCTACAAATACTAAAAACAATATCATAACAGATAAAATGTTAACCTCACAGAAAACAAAAGCACAAGAAACAGTTAAACTCAACAAAACTGATACTGTATGGTAAAAATCTGAAAACAAAAGGTATTTTCCCTCAGTAACCTGGAAAGAGCATCCCAATTATAGGTCATCACAATCACAAAATATGTCTAGTTGCCACTCACAAAATTACTTCTGTATGATCGAGATCAAACTGCAGAGCTGGGGAAAACCCTGGATTGAGTCCAGCTGCTCTCAAGTAGGCACATGGGGGTCTGAACTGATACCTAAAACACTGGGCTAAGGTAAAGGTTTCCCTTGCTCGAAAGCTAGCCGTATCCAACTCTAGGGTGCAGTGCTCATCTCTGTTTCAAAGCCGAAGAGCCAGCGCTGTCTGCTTCTGCAGACGTTTCCATGGTCATGTGGCAGGCATGACTAGACACTGGAGTGCATGGAGCGCTGTTACCTTCCCTATTTATCTACTTGCAATTTCTTGCTTTCGAACTGCTAGGTTGGCAGGAGCTGGGACAAAGACGGGAGCTCATTCCGTCCTGCAGTACTGCTGACCTTCTGCTTCCCAGTCAGCGTCTTAGCTACTTGAGCCTAAAGAAGCATTATTTATCAAAATTATCTTGAATATGCACATAAGTGCTGTTAACTTCCATTTGACTTAAAGTAAATGTTGCTCGTACTTGAAAGCCAGTTGCGTCCCAACTCGAGGGCATGATGCTGATCTCTATTTACAGCCAAAGAGCCCGTGCTGTCTGTATCGGCAGACGTTTCTGTGTTCATGTGGCAGCGCACGGAACGCTGTTACCTTCCCACCAAACTGGTAGCTGAGACAGAAAACGGGAGCTCACTCTGTTGCGCAGCACTCGGGTCACAAACTGCTGACCTGCCAACCTTCTAGTCGTCAAGTAAAGTGTCTTCACCACTAAGCCGTTGCAGTCCCTCCCATTTGGCTTACAGCAACCCTAATAGCGTTTAAATGGTACGTGAGATATTTAGCTAGTGGTTTCACCACTGGCACCAGAACCCCTGCAAGTTTTAATGGCCAAATAGAATTTAAATTCAAGTGTCCTGAGTCTGAATCTGTTTACCACACCACACAGGCAGTTGATTATATAAAGAGAGTTTGGTAAATCCCTTCTGAGTACTGTATACCTAGAAAACCCTAGCAAGTGTTGCCGTAAGTCAAAACTGACTTGACAGCAGGTATTTACATTAATAAGCCATCCATTTGTCCTTGGTCTAAAGTTCCACAAGACTTTGTTCTTTTTATTTCTTACTAGGAGTTTGGGTCTACGTACTTCCTCGTCGTCCACAGACAGTATAGCCAACAGGTAGCACTGCTGGCAGATGCATCCAAACATTTCAAAGGTGCTATTTTTGAGAAAGCTAATTTACAGCCTCTTTAGAGCACAATTCTGGCAAATAAAAATCAATCACAGGGTGCTCCTTGACGCAATCATCCTAACTTGCTCTTTAATGAATCTGAATTATTGGGAAGATGGATTTTTAAGGCTAGACTTGTCTACTGAAAGTGTTGATCAAGAACTGACTAGCAATTTCTTGGCCAGCTAGTTGTCTTCTTATATAACTGGAGTAGCAGTTCCATGTTTTTGCCTAGATGCAGGGTGTGGGAGAGGAGATACACCTTCTGAATGTCTGAAAAGTTGCATACCATACTTTATCACAGCAACATGGTGATACAAAAGACAGTTTTCTCTACTGCGGCAGCAGCACCTTAGTTGTGGAACTCACTCTCTCTCTCTCTCTCTCAAAACAAGCCAGGCTGGCTCTAATCCCTTTCAGTGGGTAGTAAAAAGTTTTATACAGTAAAACCCCTACTTACGAAAAAAAGTCTGTTCCATAGGCTTTTGCTTAAATCGGTTTTTAATGTAACTCGAAGCAAACCCATAGGAATTTTTTTTACATAACTCGAAGCAAACCCATAGGAAAAATGAAAAATGTATGTAAATCGAAGCAAACCCATAGGAAGAAGAATCTTTATGTAACTCAAACCAAACCCATAGGAAATCGTGTAAATTGGGATATGGTCTTAGCACAAAATCATTATGTAAGTCGAATTTCATGTAACTCGAGGCATATGTAAGTTGGGGGTTTACTGTAATTCGGAAGGGTTCTGGTTTTCAATCCTGATTTTGCTTTTCATCTGCCTTTATTGACTGTATTTTCAACTATTTTAGCTACCTTGAGAGAAGAGGGGTGACTAACAATTAATTTTAGCAAATGATACACATGTTGACATTTATAATTTCGAATTTTTAAGGGGGGGGGTTAAAGGTAAAGGTTTCCCTTGCTCGAAAGCCAGTCGTATCCGACTCTAGGGTGCAGTGCTCATCTCTCTTTCAAAGCCGAAGAGCCAGCGCTGTCTGCTTCTGCAGACGTTTCCGTGGTCATGTGGCAGGCATGACTAGACACCAGAATGCTGTTTACCTTCCCACCAAAGTGGTACCTATTTATCTACTTGCAATTTCTTGCTTTCGAACTTCTAGGTTGGCAGGAGCTGGGACAAAGACGGGAGCTCATTCCGTCCTGCAGTATTTATTCCCTTTAAGGGCTTTATTCCTTTTTATTCCTTTTAAGTGTTTATTCCTTTTAAGTATTTATTCCTTTTAAGGTTTTAAGGGCTTTTAATTAGTTTGATGTTGCTTTCAATTGTTGTTAGCCGTCCAGCGTCGTTGCCGAGTTGGGCGGCAATAGAAATTTGAATAAATAAATAAATAAATTCATTTCAACATCATGCCAGTTTTGCTCTGCCTCTTCCTTCTGTATCCTCCCCACCAATCTGTTTTTTTTGGGGGGGAAATCCTTCTCATTAAGGGATTTGAAAGTCGAGATTTTGTGTTTGTGCTGGTCTTGGACTGTGTGGGATGCCCACATTAATTAGATATTAAATCTCTCCCAAGGGGTGCGCCTGATGTTCACAGACTCGGAAGCCAGTCCCCAAGTTACTTGGCAGGAGAGGAAATTGAGGAACAAATGGATAGGCTGGGAATAAACAAAAGCTCAGGCTAAGGGCAAATAGAGTTGGGCAGACAGGGGCAAACAAGGGCCAAGATTAGGTGCCCGGGGCCAATCCACATAGGCCCCGAGATTAGGCCAGTAACAATGGGTCTTGCTGGCCCCGAGGCAATTAAGTGCGGGTTTTCCATTAACCTAGGGGTAGCCGGGACTTCCCGATTTTCGGCGCCGATTTGCGCCATTTCCCACCCGCAGCTGCCAAAACTCCGGAATTGGCAGCAGGGGGAAAAGAGGTACTGCACATCCCTTCTGCGCAGATGGCCTTCTACGCATGCGTAGGCTTTTACGCTTGCATAGAACCCTTCTACGCTTGCGTAGAACCCTTTTACGCACGCGTAGAAGGCGATCTGCGCAGAAAGGGATCATAGAAGGGTTCTGGGCAAGCGTAGAAGGATTCTACGCAAGCGTAAAAGCCTTCTATGCATGCATAGAAGGCAATCTGCGCAGAACCGTTCTGCGCAGGTCCCGTAGAAAGCGACCTGCGCAGAACCGTTCTGCTCATGTTCCGTATTTTCCGGAGCCGTGGTTGACAGGTATGGCCGAGCGGCCTTCCAGACACGGGTTTCACGAGAATGCCATGCACGCAAGCCTTCTGTACAGGGGATGGTGCGATTGTCTTAGACACGCGTCTTGCCCCTAGGCAAGGAATAAATACCTCCTCCCGACTCCGGTCGGGGCTGGACTTCGCCACACGGCTGCCTCCGCGTCTCATTGCAACAGACTGTAATAAAGATCTGATTTGATTTGTGTTCGTATATCTATCTATCTATCTATCTATCTATCTATCTATCTATATCTATATCTATATATCTATATCTATCTATCTATCTATCTATCTATCTATCTATCTATCTATCTATCTATATAGATAGATAGATAGATAGATAGATAGATAGATAGATAGATAGATAGATAGATAGATAGATAGATAGATATAGATATATATATAGATGTATAATCTATCTCTATCTATAGATAGATAGATATTTTAAATATATATTTTAAATATATATTTAAAAAAGCAGGACATCCTTCTGGGTGCAGAGCAGCCTGTCGCCATCTGCTCAGAAAAGGTCCAGCGGCTGTGCGATGACCTTGTAGGGAGGAGGGGGCGCGGGGGGGGGGGAGAAGCTGGAAGCCGCCGGCAGACACCACCAAAATAGGAAGCAGGTGCCAAGAGGATACTGAGCCGGCCCCCATCTATCTGCTCTTTCTATAGCTCGTAGCAGCTGGCAGGCCACGACCGAAGGGGCGCCCGCCCCTCTTCCCAAGATGGTCACGGGCGCTGCCCCAAAAGGGCAAGAGAGAAGCCTTTGGGCGCTCACACACCCCGCCTTTCTCGGGCCCCCAAACCAAACAAGGTCCCCTGGGCGGCTTCCTTCCCCTTCTTGGCAACCGTCCCCCCCCCCTTTATACTGCCCCCAAGGGCCTTGGTGGCGCAGTGGTTAAACCGCTGTGCTGCAGCCAAAACGTGGTGAGTTCGATCCTGACGGGAACCAAGTTTGACTCGGCCTTCTGTCCTTCCGAAGTCAAGTGAGGACCCAGCATATTATTATTATTATTTTTTTGGGGGGGGGGAGCGCTAATTAACTTGTGTACCTCCCAGAGGGTACACCAAGTGCTATGGCAGGGATATGGCCCGTGGGCCAGATCTGGCCCCCCAATGCCAATTCATCCGGCCCACGGAGCCCTCATCGCTCCCGGAAGCGGAAATAAAACATACCAGATGAGGGCTCTGCGGCTGGATGAACTGGCATCGGGGAGCCCCAGATCCGTGGGCCGTAGTGACTGGCTCCCTGAACCACGCGACCAGCCCACAGCCCGAAAAGTTTGGGCACCCCTGCTATGGGGTGGCATAATAAGTGTCATTGCTCTTTTCTTTCTTTCTCTCCCCTTTGCTGAGAGGCGTTGCGTCGGAGTGGCACCTGTTCCCTGCAAAAGGGGAGAGGGGGGGGCAGACGCCCACCGGCCCCGCGTGGAAGGCGTTCCCACAATGCCCCACGCCCAATCTTCGCCGGTCGGGTCCTCCTTCGCTCCTCCCGTTTTGGGGTGGTGGTGGTGGTGCCGGTGCCCCCCTCCCCCCCCCCCCCCAGCTGAGTTTCCCGTCCCGCTAGTTTGGTGAAGCCCTTTCCTTCTTTCCCGTCGTCATTCGATGTGGAGCGCAGGTGGGTCTCTCTATTGATAATCATCATGTCTCTTTTGGGGCGAAAGGCACAATGGGGATTAAGTGGAGTCACAGAAAGAGGATACTGAATGGGGAAAGGGGTGTGTGTGTGTGTGTGTGTGTCTTTCTCTGCTTACACACCTGACACCCATTCAAGGGAACAATGACCTCGGACCCCAGATAATTTCATATTCTCCCTCCCATTGAAAAGGCAGATCTTCAATCCCAAGCCACCTCATTTCTCGGATAACAAAGGCTTTTTTTTTTTTTTTTGTGATTCGTGAGCATTGCACACTTTTCAGAGAGCTGGCTTTTCACAGTGCATCCGGCTGGTCCTGTTCGTTTGCTTTCCTTGGATGACTTGACCTGCGGAGCGGAAAACTGCTGGCGACGTCTGAGACATGAATAGTCAGGGATGCAAAGTGCTGATCAAGCCAGCCTTCTGACTCCTAGAAGTGTTAATCGTCCCTCTGTGCAGGGTGTGCGTGTGTGTGTTAGCAAGGGATGAGAGCCATCGCAGGTAAGTCTGCTTCGAAGTCAGTGCAATTTTAAGGATTCAACTTTGAGTATTGTTGTATTGAACACTGTACAGGCGAAACTCGGAAATTTAGAATATCAAATGTCCATTCATTTGATACCGCTTTCGATACCGTCGATCACGGTATCCTTCTGGGACGGCTCAAAAGGTTAGGGATCCAGGGCACTGTGTTGTCCTGGTTTTCCTCATTCCTGGAGGGCTGGACCCAGTCGGTGTGGTTGGAGAGTGAGAGGTCCAGCCCTACGCTTCTCCGACATGGGGTGCCTCAGGGCTCGGTGCTTTCTCCTCTCCTATTCAATATCTACATGAAACCACTGGGTGAGATCATCCTTTCCCACAGGGTGCGGTACCATCAGTACGCTGATGACACTCAGTTGTACATCTCGGCCCGTGGGGACCAAAGTGATGCAGTCAAAGTCCTGTCCGGATGTCTGGAGGCTGTGGGGGTCTAGATGGGGGCTAACGGGTTACAGCTGAATCCTAGCAAGACAGAGTGGCTGTGGGTTCGGGGTCCCAGACTATCCCGGGAGTTGCCATCCTTGGTCTTGGATGGGGCTTCTTTGCCTCAGACAGAGCCAGTGCGCATCTTGGGGTTCCTCCTGGATGCGCGACTGCTGCTAGAAGAACAGGTGGCGTCCGTGGCCAGGAGGGCCTTTGCACAACTTCGTGTAATTCGCCAGTTGCGCCTGCTCCTGGATAGGGATTCCTTGCTCATGATCACACATGCGCTGGTTACCTCCAGACTTGATTATTGTAATGCGCTCTACATGGGGCTGCCCTTGACGACCATTTGGAGGCTGCAGCTGGTCCAGAATGCAGCGGCTCTGGTAGTGATGGGGTGCGGGCGCTATGATCGTGCCTCACCTCTGCTCCGGGAGCTGCACTGGTTACCAGTTTGTCTCTGGGTGCAATTCAAGGTGCTGGTAATTGCCTTTAAAGCCCTTCATGGTAGTGGACCAGGTTACCTAAGAGACTGCATCACCCTAAGGGAGTCTGCCCGTCCTACCAGGGCGGACTGGAGAGGGTCCCTCAGTGTTCCATCGGCTAGAGGGGCTCGCCTCTCTAGCACAAGGAGGAGGGCCTTCTCTGTGTCCGCCCCAACTCTTTGGAACCTCCTGCCAGCAGACTTAAGGCTTCAGTCAGAATTGCTGCCCTTTCGGAAAGGGTTAAAAACCTGGCTGGCAGGGCAGGTTTGGGGGGCCGACGGGGTATTGACTCCTGCTCGTTGGCTCAATTGATGCCACATGTCCTTTCAATGATTGTGGGAAGGGGTGGATCTTTTTAGACATGGGGTGGTTTTATAAAGAGTTTTTATTGTAGTTTTTTATGGGGTTTTATATTGTAATGTTTTTATATGTTGTACGCCGCCCTGAGTTGCCCTGGAGCAAGAGGCCGGGATATAAATCTAAATAAATAAATAAATTCATTTCACTTAAAAGGTGAAACAAATATTATATATGGGATAGACTCACTACATGCAAAGTGAGATATGTTATGCCTTAATTCGTTTTGATTTTGCATGGGACTGCAGCTGAAGTTTCCTTAGAAGTGCAGGGTTAGCTTTATGCCTGTTATGAAGTTGGAAAAGACTCATAGCAACCCTAACAGGGTTTTCAAGGTAAGTGAGATATTTAGGGAGTGGTTTTACCAGTTCCACCCCCCCCCCCTCCCTTCCTCCTGCACCTTGAACTTCCAAGAGATCCCAAGCCAGGGCTCCTGAGTTCATCATTCTATCTACTATCCTACACTAGGTATCTTTAGTGTCTTGCACGGAAGACAAGGAAGGAGTCGCAGTAAGGACTAACACAGGTTTATTGGTTGATGATCAGTATGAACATGTGGTAATGGCGGAGATACATCACATTATATACAGTGGTACAATGCATTTGAATCTTGTTGCACGGTAGCTCATTGGCTGCTACTGGCGTGACGTCGTTCCGAGTCACGCCCCCTTTTCCGGAGTAGTTTGCTGGTGCGGGAAAGTTCCCGCGGCTGCCGGTGATTTGAGGAATGAGAACCATGTGAGTTGAACGCTCGCAGCTGCCCTCTATGGGCAGCTTACTCGCGTTCCTTTAACAGCTGGGCTACATTGTAATTGTGGTCAGGTTACATTCATACATTTCTTAAAGCAACATTGTACATACATAACAGTATCCCATTTGTTAAAGGGGGTGGCAGAAAATGAGATGGCTGTTGACACAATGGGCACAGAGCTGGGCAGGTTGAGGAGGATGGTGGAGGACAGAGGTGCCTGGTGGGCTATGGTCCATGGTAAAGGGTCGGAATTGAATGTGCAACAAAAATCAATCCTCTGAAACACTTTTAATTTACAATATTTATTATTGCATATGTTTGTAGGTATGCTTAAATAGTTGTGTACAGTATTTCTTTTAAAAGAGATGAGTCTGAGGACATTTGATACTAGCATAAATAACAATTGGTATTGTCACTGCCTGGATGGCAGAAGGAGCCTGTCCTTATTACTTTGAGTTCCCAAAAAGAACAATAGAATATAAACAATGGTTATTCAAAACATTATTGTTTTCATGCAAACAGTTACAAAGAAAGTAAGATATTTTGGCAGTGAGGATGTATAATCCAACTAAACAGTTTTTATACTGCTCATCTGACTTAATTGTCATTATGGGCAAACATGTATTTTTGCTATGGTTGAACATACTTGCATTTTAATGAATTATATTATATTAATTTGTAAGTTAATTGACTTGCACAATCTATACGTTAGGAGATATTTGGCCTTCCCATCTATAATTGTGAACAGAGGGTTTTCACAGAATGGTGAGTGACCAATTGAATTTAGTGGAGTAAAACATGCTGTGTTGCATTGTGAGACTACAGTCTTTAATTAGAAGATACTTCTATACATCATTAGTTCGTTTATAATTTCTTGGATTAGTTCCACTGTACTAATTATTGGTTTGACAGAAATTTATTTTTATGTATACAGATTACAGGCATATTAAATAGCCTGTAAGATACACACACATATATATTGAAGTTACAGTTACAGTGGCTCTGATACAATTTTGTCCTGTTTTTCTCGTTTTCTAGTTCCCTGTGACTTATTTCCATGATGAGGGGAAGAATATGAGTGAGCTGCTAGGAGGCACTATTTTTTTTCTTGTCAAGTTGCCGGATTTCATTTTGAAAGGGGAGATTGCCCCCCACTTCTTCTTTTCCCTTTGTTGCCTTTTCTTTTTTTCCATGTGTATCTGATGTCTTTATTGACCTTGCATTATGTATGTTTAAAATTATTGCTCTATACCTGAAAAATTTAAAATAAATGATTTTTAAAAGACACTGTGCCATTGTATTGGCCAGGTTTTGTGGGTGTAAACCCTACTGAAATCAACTGGACGGACCTCTGGTGTCTCATCAAGGAGTTTCATGTGATAAGAGCCTTACTTTTACTGGTGAGAGGATGCTCTTCTCTACTTCATCCTAGTCCAACAGACCTACTTAGGATATGTCAAGGTGGGCTGCCTGCGACTTCCAGTTTAATCCTCAAATATTACACACCTTTTCTCAGCTCCTCCAGCATCTGCTGCCAAAAACAGCTGGCTCACTGCTTAGTGCTAATGCCAGTCTTGCTTCTGAGTGAACAAGGGGAAGGCAGGAGTGTGCCTTATTAACCCCTTTGCCTTACCCTTTGCTGACATTTCATTGTGGCGATGGCAGTGACTGCGCAAGAGGAGTATATCTATCTATATAAAAACTGTTCTCACCCTGTGGAGGTCTTAGATGCATTCAGCACCTTCTACCTTGAAGGACTTTTCACTGACATTGCCTTGCAGTGTCCCTCAGGTGTGATCTTCCACTGCCATAAGGCCGTGCTGGCTGCTTGCAGCAACTATTTCAAGGCCATGTTTACTTCTGACATGAAAGAGAAGTCAAAGAACCAGATCAAACTTTCTTGGATTAGTCCTGCTGTACTGGAATCCTTGGTGATTTACGCGTACACTTCAGAGATCCAAATAACAAAGAGGAACGTCCAGACCCTCCTCCAAGCAGCAGATCTTCTTCAATTCACTTCAGTAAAACGAGCCTGTGAACAGTTTCTAATACGGCACTTAGATGTTGACAACTGCCTAGGGATGCACTCCTTTGCCGAACACCACGTCTGCTCAGAGCTGGAAAAGGAATCTAGACGGATATTGTTATCTAGGTTTCAAGAAGTGTGGAAGCAGGATGAATTTCTGGAAATCAGTGGTGAGAAGCTGCAGTTTATTCTCTCCAAAGGAAATGTCAGACAGTGGAAAGAAGAGGATGCAATCGAGCCTGTTATTAAGTGGGTCGCCCATGATGGACACAAAAGGGCAGAGCACCTTTGTAATCTTCTGAGCTGCCTTGAAACAGACCTTGATGAAATGTATATGAGGTCAGCCCTCGGCATGTACAAGAAGTGCCAATTAAATGAAAATAAAATCAGGTCTCTGGTGTACTGCGCATTAAGTCCCAAACCAAAACCAGGCTTGGCACAGTCTGCAGCTGTTATGTATGTGGTTGGAGGATATTATTGGCATCCTTTATCTGAGGTTCATATATGGGATCCAGTAACCGACGCTTGGATACAGGGAGCAGATATGCCAGATCATGCCCGAGAAAGTTACGCCATTACTAGTTTGGGACCCAACATTTACGTGACTGGAGGTTATAGAACAGACAACATAGAAGCCCTTGATGTAATGTGGATATACAACTTTGAAACTGATGAGTGGACTGAAGGGTGCCCTATGCTTAATGCAAGGTACTATCACTGTGCAGTCACATTGAGTGGCACTATCTATGCTTTAGGGGGTTACAGACAAGGAGCTCCCAGTGAAGAAGCAGAATTCTATGATCCCTTGAAAAAGAAATGGACCCCTATTGCAAATATGATTAAAGGTATGTAGCATGAATGCTTATTGTATAATTTAACTGAGTTAATCATATGATTTATTCATTTATTTAGCTTGCCTTGTAAAGTGTCACTCGAGTAATCTAGTGAAAATTGATTGATTGATTTGATTTGTATGCCGCCCACTCAGCATACGCTGACTCAGGGCAGCTCACAAAAATCACAACATACCAAACATTACTGTACAATAAAATAAAATGAAATATAACAATACAATGAAAATAATGCAATAAATACAATAAAATGTAACAGTGCAATAAAACGTAAAAGACCAACACATACATTGACAACTGTTGCAAAGGGACCATCATCTCCTGAACCAGCACTGGCCGTATACAATGTATACGAACTTCTACCTCTTCCTCTTGCACACGATTTATTTTCCTTTATCGTTTAAAAGACTGATCGGAACATTACAACCTTCTGCTAAAGGAAAAAGTATATGAGATATAATTGCTTAAATGGGGGGGGGGGATCATTAGCCTTACAATTTCCTCTCCTCTACAAATGTATATTTGTATAATGGTCTAAATGTAGGTTGTTGGTGGGAGAAAAACTATTGAAGTTCTGATGGAACTTCTCAACTAATTATTTTATCTGAGTCCTAGTACCAAAGATGTCATCAGGGTATCTAAGGAAAAAGTGAAGTTTTGAGTACAGGAACTGAAGAAACATCGCTTTAGGTCAGCCATTAATATTGTTTGAGGTATTATCCCATGTATGAATTTACAGAGAGGAAGGGCTTCTGTTAGTGAGAATTTTAAATCATGTTGGTTTTGTGTTTACTTATCTCACAAACAAACAAAGCCTGTAAACTTCTGCAGTCTTACCAATAGCAGGTTAGCAAAAGGTATTGGCATACTTTTTTTTTTAAAAAAAATCCTAATCCACCAGGACAGGACATAATCAGAAGTCATCTGTAAAGTTGTAAATATCTTCACATGTCATTCACTTCCTATGTACATTTTCCCTTTCACAAAGAAAATAAGGCTGGGTAAAAACAGTACCTCTTCTGGCAAATCTTTTCATTTTTGCTGGTCAGATGCCTTTTTGTTCCAGTCATTGTTTCTTTGTGATATACCGAAATGTCCCATGCTACTCTTTGGCAGGCTGCAGTACTGAGAAGCAAATGTGCCATGCTGTAGTAGTCCTTTGGTTGAAATGGGGCACTAGAATTCTGAGTAGTTTCAAGACCTGGAGCCGGAGGGCTTAATGGCCTCCATGGGCCACCATGCACCCAATTTCCTTGGCAGCAGTGTTCCATGCCTACCTCTTGTTTTTGCTGGTACCCTTCTGCCTACTGCTACTGTTATGGTTGTGCCACAGAGCCAGGCTCTTGGAGCCACGCACTGACAACCACACCACCAACATCCACTGATTGTACAACCCATTTGTTGATCATCAGTGGTCTATGGAAGGTCAGAGAAAGCTGAAGTTCCTAGATATGTGATGGTTAACTTTGACACTCCAGGTGTTTTTGGGTTTCAATTACCAGAAACCCAAGTCAGCACTCCTGCTGATCAGGGCTTTTGGGAATTGAAGTCCAAGAACACTTGGAGTGCCAACAGTGCAACATTGGTTGTCTAGATAGGACAGTGATGGCCAACCTAGGCACTCCGTGGTTCTTGGACTTCAATTCCCAGAAGCCCTGATCAGCAGAAGTGCTGGCTTGGCCTTCTGGTAATTGAAGTCCAAGAACACCTGAAGTGCCAAGGTTGGCTATCACTGAGGTAGGACAATGGTTCCCAGCCTTGGCTTCCCTGATATTCTTGGACACAGCTTCCAGAAATCCTGGCCAACATAGCCAATTGTGAATTTTACTCCAAGAATATTTGGACACCCAAGGGTTAGGAACCACTAATCTAGGAGCTTCAGGGAGGAAATCCACCTATAAGCAGAAATGCGCAGCTCAAATATGCACAGTTCATGGGTCAATTGTAGTATTAAATCCTGAATCTGTAACTCCATGTGTATCTTAGGCATTTAGTTTTATTAGTAAATTATTGTTGGAATTATGGTGATTTTTTATTAATATGTTCTGAGAGCAACTTACAAATTTAGTATTACTAAACAGGGGTTGGAAATGCCACTGCTTGTGTCCTGAATGAAGTTATTTATGTCACTGGAGGTCATTATGGTTATCGGGGCAGCTGCACATATGACAAAATCCAAAGCTATCATTCTGCTAGAGATGAATGGAACATAATCACTACAAGTCCATATCCAGGTAAGCATTGCAGTTTGAATGATCCCATAAGAACACATTTGTTTTTCTTCCAGGGGAAAAAAAGCATCTTGAAGCCACTCTGTATTTGCATGTCATTTTCTCAATTCTTAACATGGCAACTGGTTTGTTACCTATATTGAAACTTTAGATCTAGGACTGGTAATGTCTGGTCCCTGCAGAGGTTCACTGCCTTGCAGCATAACTATGCCTGCAGCCTTCTTGCTCTACCTTGACTGTGGTTTGCTTATTCATCTGCCTGCTCTAAGAAGGTGAACAGTGGCAAGAGTAAGATCATGCTCTCCACTTGCCTTGGGAGTGTTTCTCTCTCTCTCCCCCCTCCCCTCCCCCAGTGCCTGAATGATTAGAAGGACTATACCTACAGAAAGAGAAGGAAAGAAAATGGATGTTAGTTGAGACAGGTGGACATTGAATTATTTTTCTATATTGTTTACTTTTGCAAAATAATCATAATTAACTAAATATAGACCGAATCCTATTGGTGTTTGTGTACAGTTTGTGTAATTTTGTTGTGACTAATTGATAAGGTGCTGGCATGCAATCAAATACATGGTCAAGTGTGTGACTGACATGTGCCACAAGATTCCAACAATTATGTGGAGCAAGTTACACAACCCTTATATGAACATGAATAAGATTCTAGCCACTACATGGCTTAACACATTATTTGCATGTTACTCTTGAAGCAATGCTTCAAGGGACTGCAGTGGCTCAAGTTGCTAAGACGCTGACTGGGAAGCGGAAGGTCAGCAGTTCGATTCCCGAGTACTGCAGGACGGAAATGAGCTCCCGTCTTCGTCCCAGCTCCTGCCAACCTAGCAGTTCGAAAGCAAGAAATTGCAAGTAGATAAATAGGGACCACTTCGGTGGGAAGGTAACAGCGTTCCGTGCGCTGTTTAGTCATGCCTGCCACATGACCACGGAAATGTCTGCAGAAGCAGACAGCGCTAGCTCTTCGGCTTAGAAACAGAGATGAGCACTGCACCCTAGAGTCGGATACGACTGGCTTTCGAGCAAGGGAAACCTTTACCTTTACCTTTACTTGAAGCAGTGGTCTAAATCCTGTTGCTTAGCATAATAAATAATATAAAGTAGAGCCACTGCATCAATGAGAAATTAGTAAGTCAACTGATAAAGTTCCATTGATTCAAATGAGACTAATCTAACTATAACTTATTTTAGCAAAATAAGCAAAATAAGCAAGTTAGAGTTGGCCTGTTTGAGTTGATGCATCTTATGGAGCAGTTGACTTATTAAATCTCCACGCTTTCAATGGGACTACTATAATACAACACTTGAATCAATGCAGCTTATGAAGAATCAATGGGCCTTCTCTGGGTATGATTTACTGTGCTAAGTAACAGTATTTTTGCTGCTGAATAATGTGGTGGGACTATTTTTAAAAGCAATATGCATGACATGTTATTTTTTAAAAAGTATCAGGTTTTATTTTTTAAAAAGTATCAGGTTTTAGTTGTGATCGTGACATAGATGTGTTGGATTTGGGGTGCAGTGGCAGATCACCACAGATAACTTGTCTTAAGTACTTGCTGGCCTTCCAAAATCCACATGGAAGCATCTCCATGGCACCTAAATGGCAACATCTGATTATAGATAGGGGTAGTACAACTGGCTGGATAGCATAGTCAGTGGTTTAGATATCTGTCTGCAGAGCCAGGTTCCCCACTGTGCCTCTTGGGAGAAAAGTCAAGTTGTGCAGTCATGGGTAAACTGTGCTATTATTATTCCAAGGTATCCCTTGGCAAGGAATAGCAAACCACTTTTGGGTATTCTCTACTTAGAGATCCCTGGAAAGGATCACCATGTAAGAATTGACAGCACACAGAGATAAATGAACTTTAAATGCTGTAAGACTTCCTTAATCCTCTACCTTTTTGTTTTCCCCCATTTCTATCAAATGGCAGGCCTTTTAAAAGAATGACTGTGCTATTTCCTGTTTAATTATGTTTAATGTTTCAAGCACTTACCTGTTTTCCCTACAGAATACGGACTATGCTCTATCGCACTGGAAGGCAAGCTGTACCTTGTGGGTGGACAAACTACAATCACAGATTGCTATGATCCAGAACAAAACGTGTGGGAACAAAAAGCTGATATGCTAGAAAGGAGGATGGAGTGTGGAGCAGTTGTCATGAATAGATGCATCTATGTCACAGGAGGCTATTCTTCTTCCAAAGGATCATATCTACAGAACATTGAGAAATATGATCCAGAAAGTAATAAATGGGAAATTGTGGGTAATCTTCCCAGTGCAATGCGTTCACATGGTTGTGTCTGTGTGTACAATGTATAACAGGCAGAAAATATCTTTTCTGTACAGTGCAGTATATCTTAAGAGATTAATACATAGAAACTGGAGGAAGATTGTCTATCACTCTATGGGACTTTAACTGCAGAAGTGTTATGAAGCCTGCTAAATGAAAGAGACATTGCTCAATTTGACATTTCTTTACACTTATAGCCACACCTATAAGTGGAATTCCTTGAATTCTCATATTTGTAATTAATTTTTGCCATTCTCACTTCTGTTTCAGATTGACGCTTATAAATGAATAATTACAAGTTTATTAATCTTTGAGTTAAACCACTGAAAGCAAGCAGGAGCTAATGATGCTTTGTAAACTTTTCTGAAATATAAGTATCAGATAAGTACTTATCTGTTATATTTTTGAAAAACACATACACAAAACAATATTTCCCACTCAAATATAACATCAAACAAATTAGAATTTTTTTGAAGTGGTAGCCGTGTTTGTCTGTGCAAGCATATCGGAGTAAACAAAACAAAACAAAAAAGATTTAAAAATGCTGTGGTACCTTAAAGACTAACTCCTGTATTTTAATGTTAACTTTTGTGGATCAAGTCCACTTCACCAGACATAAGAGTGGATATCATGGTGTAAATTTACTGTATAAATAAATCTATACCAGATACTATATTTATAAATGTATACAGTAGACCCTCGCATAACGACGTTACTTGGTTTCCCAAGTAGCGTTGCTAAGCGATTTTTTGTTGTTATGCAGGTTTCTATGGAGTTTTCGTCCGGATAATGATGGTTATTTTAGTGTTGTTGTCCGAACAATGACACTAAAAACGTTATGCGGGGAACACGTGGTGCATAGCGATGCGTTGTTAAGCAAAAATGATGCTATCCAAACCCATTGTTATATGAGGCTTGACTGTACTATGATATCTTATGTCTGATGAAGTGGACTTGATCCACGGAAGCTAACATTAAAATACATCTTTTATAGTATCTTTTTGATTCAAATATTACCAGACTAAATATCCAATATTCCAAGGACCTCTTAAATTACAGTTGGCCAACTAAGACATGATCCTGTTATCCTAAATACAAGCACCATTGAAACAGTTTGGGTTATTCCACATACCTGTCAAGTATCCCAGATTAGCCGGGATTTCCCGTATTTTTGCGCTGATTTTCACCATTTCCCGCCCGGAGCTGCCGCTACCCCGTAATTTGGCAGCAGGGGGAAATTAGTTACTGCACATCCCTTCTGCGCAGGTCCTTTCTACGCACACGTAGAAGTGAGCTGCGCAGAACGTTTCTGCGCAGGTCCATTGTACGCATGCGTAGAAGGCTTTTATGCATGCGTAGAACGGACTTGCTCAGAAATATTCTGCACAGAAACATTCTGCGCAGGTCCCGTAATCTCTGGAGCTGCGCTTGACAGGTATGATTATTCCATAACATTTTGGTCAGACGTTTTACTGGCTATTTTAGAAAGTCCAGATCATTTTAGTGTTTGATATAGGCTGCCTGACGTACAAATATGAAGATTTTGACATCAAGGAATAATTTCAAAGAATAAATCACTATCTTCTAGGTCAAAAGAAGCAGTATAGCATATCCTAAGGGCAGCATGGTTAAAGAAACTGCAATCTGTTATTTCCCATTTTCTAACTATAAAGATTCCAAGGATGTCACTAGCAGATTTACCAATGTAGTTTCGTAACAGCACTAGTATAAAGAAAGAAACCAGAGTAAATGTTTATAATTAGTGTACCACTGTTCTATTCCCAACTTGTTTGAGTTCAATGTTAGAAACATCTTGAATTTCTTTTAATAATTTGTGCACAAAAATTGAAATATATTATAATATAAATAAAGTTGTCAGGTTCTTGTAATAAGTAGTGCAGTTAAATTAGAATTAAATATAGAATAAATTTATTGTATACAATATTTAAGTTCATTATTTATTTTTTGTAATAAATGCCATAATTAAAGTGCAGTAGGAAAGAGAAATTTGTTTTGGTGAAAATACTGTGAGACAAAGCAACTTGAAAATGTATTAAGATCTCTAATACCTAAATATATTATTTATTAAAATGCCTGGGTGAGCCTTCTTTATTAAAGTAAAAGAAAAATGCAGCAATATTGGTTTCTAGATGCTGTGTCTTTTTAAATGATCTAAGAAGTACCACGTGGGGAAAATAATTCTACATGTCTAATCAAATGTCTGCAAGCCATTTTGTTTTCTATATTTGTTGAGACATTTTTGCCAAGGTTTGATAGCTATTTTCTTTATAGCTTCAAATACCACCATGAACAGTTAATTTTATAGTTAATACTATATTAATTTCTCAATACAAGCAAAGTGATGGTCAAAATATTACAACATAGATTTTTTTTGTCATATATGGAGGAGAAATACCAATTGGTCAAACTCAGTTAATAAAATGATGATGCACTAGAGATCTTACAAATATATCGTACATTCACTACTAGAAAATACTAAATTTCAGAGGAAAATCAGTTTTTGCTTCAAAATTAAGCCTTTGTGTGGATCAACAAAAAGCTAGAGATTGATTTAAAATATACCAGCATAGGTTACCCGGCGTTGCAGGGCTGTTATAAATTGTGTTTTGGTTGTTTTGGATTTTTTTTAGTTAAAAATCAACAGAGGATGCTATAAATCTTTTTATTTTGTTTATTTAACATATGTGTCTTATTTGTGTAAACTTTTGATTTATTGTTATTTTTTGACTTGTTTTTACTGTTGTGGCCTCTAGGTGGGGCTGTTTTGTTTTTGACTTGTTTTTAATATTCTGGCCTGGAGGTGGGGCTGTTAGTAATAGTGTTGGTTTTGTTTTCGTTTCACGTGTTTTTTCTCTCCTGGCCTCTAGGTGGGGCTTCTTCCAGTAAGTAGTCTTTGTTTCTTCATTTCTGTTCCGGTCTCGTGGAGGGAGGATGTGCTGGTGAGCTCTCTGGTTTTCTTTCTTCTGGGATTTTCTTTGTTTTGTTTTTGTGGTGGTGGGCTGGGAGGTGTTTCTATTTGTTCTTTTGTGGTTTGGTTGGGTTTTAGGTTTGTTTAATTGTTTTTTTTATTTTTGGTTTGTTTAATTTTTGTGATTTTGTTGGTGTTTATTTGTGTAATTTGTGGTGGTTGTATTGTTAGAGTTAGGTATCCTCGTGTGTAGTTAGGTGTTTTTTCTGTGCTTTTCTGGTATTGTGGATGTTTTTGTTTGTGGATTTTGTTGTTTACTTTTTTGTTTATTAATGGGTTTTCTTATTTATTTGTGTTTTATTAATTTTTATTAATTTTGGTGTTTGTTGTTGGTGTGTACTTTTGCATGAAGAATGGGCTGCCTGTCGGTTCCTCTTTTCTCCATTGCTGCTTCGAATTTTGGTTTGGATGCAGCAATGGGGAAACGGAGGAGCCGGCAGTCAGCCCGTTCTTCCCCTGGTAAGGTTCGTTAGGTAGGTCAGGGGAGAAGGAGACAGAGAAGAGCTATCTGCCTGATGATGGTTCTCTCCTCTCTCTCTCCTTTTTATCCTGGCTTACCTAACTAGAGATCGGCAGGCAGCGATCCATAAGGGGTGGTGCTTTTTCTTGCGGATTGCTGGCTGCTGCTTTTGTATTACCTCCACCGCTGTTTTGTGTTAGTTCTCGAAACAGTGGTGTCAGAAGTACAAACACAGCAGCCAGTCATTGCCTGCTGCTGGGTTTTTTTCCACCCTGGCTCAACTTTCCTTGAGGCCGGCGGTGGTCTCGCTGTGTCTTCGGCGGGGTAGTGTGGAGGAGAGGGAGTCCCTCTTCTCCCTGTTGCTCTGGGAAAGAAGGCCGGCGGTGGTCTCGCCGTAGTTTTTTTGTGGGTGTTTGTTTTGCGAGGCTGTGAGGCACTGTGTCCGCCTGCGGCAGACTTGCGCTCCCACTGCGGGAAGCCTGCATTTATTTATTTTATTTTTTGCATGCCAGCTTTCTCAGCATTCTGACGCTGAGGACTTGGGGTTTTGTGTTTTTTGTTTGCGTTCGTGCGGCAGTTTTTTTCCTTCGGCTCGATTTTAATTGACCACACTGCGTTTCACAACGTTCTTTTTGCTCATTCCTCTCAGCCTGATTGGCTGCGGCGTGGCGTGGCGCAGAGGACGTTGGGAATTGACGTTGTTTCCCTTTTTTCACATTCGTGGGGCTCTTGCCCCACTGACGGCTTTGGCAACCCTGCAGTAACCTGCGGACTGGGTTCGGGCGAGTGCAGGAGGCTCAGTATGGTATAGGATGGACGGGTGCAGAAACGTATAGCAAGTTCCAATGGTTAACCCTTGGATTTATAGGTGTAGATAGAGATACCACAACATCTAATTATTCTGAATCATAATCTGTACTTCAGACAAGATGTTACAATTTGATCAGAATATGGAGGATGGTGGGTTATGGAAGATGGCAGATGAGAGGAGCCTGGTGGCCAGTGGTCCATGAGGTCACAAAGGGTCGGGTTCGACTGCAACTGAACAACAACAACAAAATGGGGGGAAATGGTTTCGAATACGACGGGTGTAAAGACAAGAGTGTATTTTATTCTCCTGTCTGTTCAAATTATATGCAGTACACATTCTTCAGAAAGTAGAATGTTAACGGAGGAGTGAAAATTGGGACAAGAAAGATTGAATATATGTAGATCATGCCACATTGACATCTGATAGGACCAGTCAGAAAAGTTTAAAAATGAGCAGACTAAGATTAAGAAGATAAAAGATGATTGTAGAAGAATTGCATGACCTTAGTCAGGACAGTAAAAGAATTTTAATTTCTGAAAGACTGTCTAGAACAGATATTTGCAACCTACTGCCCATGGGCTGGATGCAGCCCTTGGTGCCATTTAATGTGGCCTTCTGCCCTTGTTTTTGCCACTGCTGCAAGTGGCGGAAGCACCGAAAATGTGCAGAAAATGCACAAAATGTGCATTTTTGTGCGAGAACTTGCCAAAAATGCAAATGCACACCGAAAACGCATGAGAACTCACAAAAATGTGCAAATATGCACGAGAACTCATGCTGAACCATGTGATTGGCCCACTCAACCATCTGAAGGGGAGTGATCTGGCCCACTACCCAAAAACATTGAGAAAGCCTGGTATAGAAGATCTTGATTCAAATATTTATCAAAAAGGAGACCACAGCCTCAAAATCAAGAGAAGATTATGTGTGTGCTAGATGAAGTCAAACTTGAACTCTCATTAGAAGCCAACATGACTTCAACTGAGGCTATTTTACTTCAGGTGTAAGAGAAGACCGGACTAATTCATATCAGTAAGCAGAAGAAGAAGAAGCCAAACACTTTGTAGCACCTTGAAGACTAACTGTTGTATTTTAATGTGAAACTTCGTGGATCCAGTCCACTTTTCGTCAGACATAAGAGTGACACTTCATAGCATTAATTTATACATATCAGGTATAGAGGCACACAAGGACTGGCTAGTATAATAGATATGTTTAGAAATCAGTGTGAATATTTACAAACAGTAAATAACATAAGATCATACCTGCCAATCGTGGCTCCGGCCAATCCGGGACCTGCGCAGAACGGTTCTGCGCAGGTGGCCTTCTACGCATGCGTAGAAGGGTTTTACGCTTGTGTAGCCCCTTCTACGCATGCGTAGCCTTCTACGCAAGTGTAAAACCCTTCTACACATGCGTAGAAGGCGACCTGCGCAGAAGGGCTGCGCGGTACCTCCTTTTCCCCATTGCCAAATTACGGGGTTTTGGCAGCGCCGAGTGGGAAATGGCGCAAATTGGCGCCGAAAACCGGGAAATCCTGGCCAATCCGGGAAGGTTGACCGGTATGCATAAGATCCCTGATTGGGATTCAGATTTATTACTGTGAAGTTTGGTTCTGTTGAGTTGAAAATGGTTAGTAGATATAAGCAAAACAAACATTGTGGCAGTACACATCTGCTCATGAGTTTATGTTTCAGACCTCTGCACTCACACCATTGTCAGTTTTCACACAGTCTTGTGTGAAAATGCTATAAGGTCTCTTATGTTTGAATAAGTGGACTTGATCCACGAAAACGAACATTAAAATGCAGGAATATTTGAACTGGTAGCCCTGTTAGTTTGTGCAAGCATATCAGAGAGAAAACAAAAGAAAAAAGTTGTGGCACCTTAAAGACTAACGCCTGTATTTTAATGTGAGCTTTTGTGAATCAAATTCACTTTATCAGACATAACTGCAAAACCTCATTGCATCAATTTATACACAGGTAGAGGCACACTGGGGACTGTGGTGGCTTAGTGGTTAAGATGCTGAACTTGACAACTGGAAGGTCAGCAGGTCAAGACCCGAGTATTGCACCACAGAGTGAGCTCCCATCTCTATCCCAGCTCCTGCCAACCTAGTAGTTCGGAAGCAAGAAATTGCAAGTAGATAAATAGGGACCACTTTGGTGGGACAGTAAACAGCATTCTGTGCACTCCAGTGTGCTTGCCATATGTCCACAGAAACGTCTGCAAATGCAGACAGGGTTGGCTCTTTGGCTATAAACAGAGATGAGCACTGAGCCCTAGAATTGGATATAACTGGCTTTTGAGCAAGGGCGGCCTTTACATTTACAGAAGAACACAATGGCTGGACAATCGTATTGTCAGTCGTAAAGAGCTACATTACTTTTCTGTTAGGCTGGCCAGCCATTGTGTTCCTCTGTACCTGTGGATAAATTGATGCCATGAGGTTTTACTCTTTATGTCTGACGAAGTGGACTTGTTCTACGAAAGTTCAGATTAAAATACAGGCATTAGTCATTAAGGTGCCACAACTTTGTTGATTGTTTTGTTTCCTCCCTGATATTAAAATGCAGGAGTTAAGTCTTTAAGGTGCCACAATGTGTTGTTTTTGTCTTGTTTTGTTTACTGTCGTATATGCTTGAAACAGGGGTGCCAAAACTACTGCCTGCTGGCTGGATTTGGCCCCCGACACCAATTCATCCGGACCACGACACCCTCATTCCTCCTGGAAGCGCCCGTATGGGAGCATTTTACTTCCGCTTCCGGGAGCCACAAGGGTGTCACAGGCCGGATGCATTGGTTTTGGGGGCCAGATCTGCAGTGACTGACCCCTTGAACCATGGCCCGAAAAGTTTGGGCACCCCTGTGCTTGAAGCACAGACTAACTCGGTGTCTGTTTCCAACATTTCAAACCCATGATGGCGAACCTTGGCACTGTACTCCAGATGTTCTTGGACTTCAATTCCCAGAAGCCCAAGCCCCCCCTGCGAATACACACGAAAGGATTTACTGCGATTCATCCGGATCCGGCCCACGCTGCCCTCGTCGCTCCCGGAAGCGGAAGTAAAATGTGCTCAAATGGTTAAGGCATGAAAACCTGGCTGGCAGGGCAGGTGTGGGGCACTAATGGGAATACGGCCCCAGCCTGTTGGCTTATTTTCAACTAGAGCTCAACTGTCCCTCCTTTTTGTGGTGCGTACTGTGGTATTCCTCCATTCCCTTTTTAGTCTTTTAAGTGGGGTGCATACCTGTCAACCTTCCCAGATTGGCCGGGATTTCCCGTTTTTCGGCGCCGATTTTCGCCATTTCCCGCCCGGAGCTGCCGAAACCCTGGCATTTGGCAGCGGGGGAAAGGCGTTACTGTGCATCCCTTCTGCACAACTCGCTTCTACGCATGTGAAGGCTTTTACACATGCGTAGAACCCTTCTACGCTTGCGTAGAAGGCTTCTGTGCAGAAGGGGATTGTAGAAGCCTTCTATGCATGCGTAAAAGCCTTCTACGCATGCGTAGAAGCGAGCTGCGCAGAATGGTTCTGTGTGTCGCTTTTACGCATGTGTAGGCTTTTACGCATGCGTAAAAAGCGACCTGCGCAGAACCGTTCTGCGCAGGTCCCGGATTGTCCGGAGCCGTGGTTGACAGGTATGGTGGGGTGGGAGGGTGGGTTGTCGAGTGAGGATTTTAATCTGTTTTGTTATATTTTACTGTATTTTATGTTTTTACTGTTGTGCGCTGCCCTGAGTGGGGTTTCCCCGAGTGGGCGGCATAAAAATCTAAGAATAAATAGACAAGGCTCTTCTGGGTTAACCCTTCCTCCGTATTTATGGGGGTGCGTTTTACTTCCGCTTCCGGGAGCGACGAGGGCAGCGCGGGCCGGATGAGTTGCATCCAACCCATTCGTGTGGATTCACAGGAGGCTTGGGCTTCTGGGGATTGAAGCCCAAGAACATCTGGAGTGCCAAGGTTCGCCAACACGGTTTCAAACGAAAAAGGAGGCGAAGGGTCCCACTGACAAGTGCCTTTCTCTCCTCAGCCTGGGCGGAGCAAGAGGACTGGAGGGAGGCGAGGCGAGGCGCCCAAAGCGCAGCCGGGGCGGGGGGGCGGGAAGGGGGCGCGGCCGGCCATTTTGCCGCACTGGCTGCTGGTCGGGCCGGCAAAAGGGGAGTTGCGTTTCAAGAAGGGGAAAAAGCGAGCGAGGCCTGCTGGCTGCTGGCGGGAGAGGAGGAAGGAAGGAAGGAAGGAAGGAAAGGAGGCTTGCCGCGCCCCCCCCCACCTCCCTTCTCAGTCTTTCGGAGGGAGAAGGTTCGCGTCTTGTGTTCAGGAAGGGCTTTGTGTGTGTGTGTATTGGGGGGGGGGGAGGGAGAATTTCATAGTCTCCTCCTCCTCCTCCCGGGTCCGGGACACGTGCGTCTGCCTGCCTGCCTGCCTAGGGGCGGAGGAGACGGCCTTCTCGGGGTTCCCCGGAGAAGAAACGGGGGTGGGTCCTTTCCGCGTCCTCCTGAGTAGTCTCGTCCCCGGCGAGCGGGGTCCGAAGCTGGGCAGCCGCAGACCGCGCCAGTATTCCCACGGCACGGCCTGCCCCCCCCCCCCCGGTCTTGGGCGGGAAAAGGGGGTTTGTTTGCCCGGCGGGGTGGTGGTGGTGGTGGTGGCTCTTCGCGTGAAAGACTCGAGGCAGGAATCCCCACCACTCACCCACTTAGGCGAGGAAGTAACGTGTGAACCCTCCCGGGAACTCCTTCTGGTCCTCAACGTGGAGTTGGAGAGCACATTATTTGCCTATGAGGCGGGGGGAGAGCTGTAGATTCGTCCCCTTCAGACGTTACGCCGGGGTGGGGGAGGAAATTGAGGTTTGAAAAGAGCTTGAGAGAGAGAGAGGAGGACCCGTGTTCTGGAGAGGTTTGTAAGGGTAATACAGTAGTAGTGTTTGGTGGCTCTGGGTGGGACTGGGGGGGGGGAGGGGGGAGCTTGGCGAGTTGGGGAAGGGAAGGGGGGAACGAGGTCCGTTTTTGCTGGGCAGCGCGAGGGAGGGTTGTGACCACGTGAAGACAACGTGTGAATGAATGGAAGCTGAGAATCCTCGTCTGAAGTGCTAGAAACGGGGGAGGGGGCTCATTTCTCCTCTTATTATTATTATTATATTTCGACTTGTATGCCGCCCCACTCACAATGCAACTCACTCACAAAGTTTTCTTACCCTTCCATGGCAAGTAAGACTCAAGAGAAATAATTGCCATCCCTTCTCCCTCACTTTCAGTACAAGGAAGAGGTAAGGATACCAGAAGCTGTACCTTTTCAGTTGATGTGGCATAAACTTGGTAATCTTTACATTTACACACACACACACAGAGGGTTGAGCTGTGACACCCACTCTAGTCATGCCAATGGTGGACAGGATAGATCTCTCTCTCTCTCTCTCTCTCTCTCTCTCACACACACACACACACACACACACACACACAGTGTTGAGCTGTGATACCCACTTTAGTCATGCCAATGGTGGGCAGGATAGATCACACACACAGAGATGGTTGAGCTGTGACACCCACTCTAGTCATGCCAAAGGTGGCCAGGATAGATCTCTCTCTCTCTCTCTCTCTCTCTCTCTCTCTCTCTCTCTCTCTCTCTCTCTCTCTCTCTCGCTCTCTCGCTCTCTCTCTCACACACACACACACACACACACACACACACACACACACACACACACACACACACACACACAGGATTGAGCTGTGACACCCACTCTAGTCATGCCAATGGTGGCCAGGATAGATCGGCTATGTGTCAAAGCAGTGCCCTGGTCTAAAATGTCTGCTTAGGTGAGGACAAGGAGAGGGGTGGGAGTCATGAGATGGTAAAAAGGGATTTAATTTTTTTTAGATAACATATTATTGTAGTTGATCAGAGAGTAAACAAAACACAAAGACAAAAAAAAACATTGTGGCACTATAATTTTAATGTTAGCTTTTGTGGATCAAGTCTACTTTTTTCTTTTGTTTACTCTGATATACTTGAAACACAAACTAACATGGCTAACCATTTCAAAAATTTCAACTTGTGTATTGTTTTTTTTAAAGGGGGGGGGCAATAAACCAGCATGTAAGAAAGACTCTAGACTAGCAATGGGCAACATGTTACTTTCAAGAAACTGGATTACACTACCTGTGATCTCTTACCATGAACTATGTTGATAAGGACTGAGGGGAGATGCCATCCACTCACATTTTGTGGATATCTAACAAGGCAGAGTTTCCTAACCTTGGCATTCCAGATGTTCTTGGATTTCAGTTACCAAGAAACCAAAGTCAGCACACCTGTGAATTGAAGTCCAAGAACATCTGGGGGCTCAAGGTTGGGAAACCCTGGTGCAGTGGTTAGTGAACTCTATTAGGTCCAGATCCCTAGTCCTTACTGAGCTACAAAACTTACTAGATGACCTTGGGCCAATCACTGTTTGATTGTTCTACCTTACAAGGTTGTGAAAATGAGGGGAGAATGAAAGCCATGTGTACTTTATTAAGGTCATTGCTGGAAAACTGGCATGTCAATATCAGATAGTAAACAAAACAGCAAAAAAAGGCAAAAAGGTTGTGGCACCTTAAAGACTAACTCCTGTACTGTATTTAAATAAGCTTTTGTGGACCAAACCCACTTCATCAGACATAAGAGAGACCGCATGGCATCAATTTATACACATCAGGTATACATGCATACAATGATTGGCCAGAAAAGTAACATTGTAGCTTTTTTACAACTGACAATAATGGAAAAATCCTCAGTTATTCAAACCTGCCGCAAAGCCTGGCGGCCCTGGCCCTATTACAAATGGTTGCAAAACAAACCTCTTGTAAGCTGATGCATCACATCCAAAGGATGGATACAATAGACATTGAGGCATTACACATTTGCCAGTGGGTTAGCATCTATTGACAATGTTTTTTTTATGACCCAGACAAATTTGCAGCATATAAAAACCTGTTAGTTGTGCATCAAATTTGATAATGTCTCAGAAACCCTTGACTGATATTCAAACCCCTAATATGCATGTACTTAATATGTTTGCACAGACTAACACGGCTACCACTTCAAACATTTCAACTATGATTGGCATATCAATGTAGTTAATAGATAGTATAATAGTTAAAGGACTCTATGCTCCCCATCCCTGTTATGGACTTTCCCTCATACTGTGTTATGAGGAAAGAAAAGCCTTGGAGAGGTGTGGGGAAATAACCTGCCCTCTAGCTATGTTTTTAATTTATCAGTCACACCCTATGTTTTCTTTACTTCAACAGTCTCCAAATCCAAGTGCTTTAGTGACTTCCACCAATTCACTGGTGTGACTTTCCTTAAAACATCATCAGCAACATTATATTTCTCACTTGGCTTTGAAGATTATTATAGTTGGCATTACGATGAATGATAGCTGGATGTCATAGCTAACTCCTCTTCCTCAGCACTTAAGGTTTGGCCCTGGTACTGAATATTGACACTATTTGCAAGAAAATGAGCTGAAAAAAGTACTTGTCTCATTTGTTTTTTAATATTTATAATTTAATTATGTCATTGTGTAGGTCTGTTTTTAATTGCTCACTCAGTTTCTTCCAAATTTTAACAACATCAGTAATAAAATAATTATTTTTCTGTATTTTCTTTAAAGGTTTCAGAAATGGGTTTCAGGATGCTTAGTACATGTTCAACATTTCCCTTAAGCCCAGTGTTGAGGATTTTGACCCTGACAGTACCATCTATTTTCTCTCATTTTTTGCTCAGATACTGTCATCAGAATAGGCCAGTTCTTGATATATGTCTCAGGAAAATATAGCAATAGCAATTACACTTTTATACCGCCCCATAGCGCATAGTGGGAGGTTCACAAGTTAATTAGCATTTTGCCCCCAACATGCTGGGTACTCATTTTACCCACCTTGGAAGGCTGAGTCAACCTTGTGCTCTGGTCAGGATTGAACTCACAACATTCTGGCTGCAATACAACAGTTTTACCACTGCACCACCAGGGCTCCTCATATTTACTACTTGTGTGAATGTTAGCTTGGGTCCATTAATTTTCAGAGCGGCTGCTGTAAAGTGATTGTCATGGAAATATTTAGTAGTTTCAACTACAGTAATCTTTAATTCTGGAACACTGAATTTTTTGGCAAAGAGGTGCAACTAGGGTTGATGTGATTTAAATCACTAATTCAGTATAAGATATAATGTACTTAAATTATGGATTCTGCATAAAGACTCAGAAGGTTTCACTTTCATTTTTTCTGCTTGCTCCTCACATTTAACTTATTGGGCAGATGAGATCATTTTTTTTTAAAGTAGTACTTAAAAGGGGTTGATTCTGTGTACATATATTTACAAAGGGAAAATCTAATGGGATTAAAGTATTTTTTCTCAATTCTGTATGTTTATTTTTTAAAAAGCATTTTTGCTCTGAAGAAGATGCATATTATCTGTACAGACCTAATTCACAGTTTTGAGAACTATAAAGCCAGGTATTTGTGATGATACGTTCTAGATAGAAAAATGTCCAATAATCTTATAGAAACCTGTGAATGGATTAATGGAATTCATTTACAAGAAGATTTAAGGCAAGCATTGCATGAATATACAGCTTCATGCTAGATAATTAAAAACTAATCCTTATGAATAACTTTTGGACTATAATGTATGTTAAATAGAAAACTGTTGGATAACATTTTCCTATTAAAAAATCAAAGAAAATTTAAAAAACTGATATTTTAAAATAAAATAATTGATTTTTATCCACCCTGCATACCACACAAATAGCATTACCGGTATATGACTATGTTGTTGTGATTCAGGCCTCTGGTGCAGGACTGCAGTTTCCTAAGGCATAAATAAGCAGCAGTCTTTCACTAATCTTTTTTTGGAGTTATTTTATTTTAAAAGGTTACTTTTAAGATCAATAGTTATTTCAGATGGCAAATAATGTCAGTCTAATAATAATTGCATGCCATCAAGTCAATTCTGACTTCTTTCTAGGGATTTCTAGGTAGGGAATACACAGCGGTCGGTAGCTTACCATTCCCTTCTTCTGGGAGTATCCTGGGATTGTGCTTCCTGCCCATGATGGCAAAGCCTGGCTACTCTCCTGGGAGGCAGAGCGGGGAGTTGAACTCCCAAATTCCAAAGCTGAGCCCTGGTGGCACAGTGGTTAAACTGCTGTACTGCAACCAAGAGGTTGTGAGTTTGATCCTGACCAGGGATCAAGGTTGTCTCAGCCCTCCATCCTTCTGACGTGGGTAAAATGAGTACCCAGCATGTTGGGGGCAAAATGTTAATTAACTTGTGAACTACCCAGAGAGTGCACTAAGCACTATGGGGTGGTATAGAAGTGTGATTGATTTGCTTTTGCTTTCAATAGGTTGCTTCTTGGTATTTGTTTTGTCTGGTTGATTTGTTCTTGAACCATATTTGTGGTAGGAGAAATGGCTTTTGTGGATTTTTTGACTTTGGAGTCTGTCTTGTGGGTCTGAGCAGATGCAATGGTATCTTAGGATTTGATTATAGAAAATAGGTTTTGTGGCATGCTCTGAATGGAAAGTTGGAAGAACGCAAGACTGAAGTGTTTCCTCTTAGTTTTCAAACATTATAGTTGCCGACATAATTGTATCCAGTTATTTACTGTACTGTATATAGAGAGATTGCTCTAGCCGTGCTAAAAGGGGTAACTTTATAGTACAGTACTATCATTCTAGTGTTCAGGGACTGGTTTTGTGAAATGGATTGGCAACTAAATAGTGATACAGTGATACCTCATACAATGTCCAAACTTGGTTCCACAAGTTTGGACTTTATACGGATTTGGACTTTGTATGAGGCATGCAAAATCCTAGCCGCGATGCCTCATACAACGTCCAAATCCTAGCCACAATGCCTCTTACAACGTCCAAATCCTTGCCGTGATGCCTCATACAACGTCGCTTCCATAGAGATACATTGTACTGTAACAGCACAGACTTCAGGGCAAAGTCAAGGAAACAGACAGGAAACTGACAGAACTTTAAGAAATCATTGTTTAAAGGCTAAATACATTACAAAAACATGTCAAACAACCCTGATTGTCCAAGAACCTGAAGAATGCTGCAAAAATCCCAGGAATGCTTCTAAAAATTCTGATGAAAAAATTCAAAAAAATCCAAAATCTCGCTCAAAACCACTCCTAAACACTCTTTGCCTCATGCAAAACCCACAAGAGCAATGCACGCATGTGTCCTGCCTTTTATACTGCCCAGGCACAATGAAACCTGGGGAAAACCCCAATGCCTCATACAACGTCACACGACTTTGTACGAGGCAACTTTTTTCAAGGAATTAGGCGATGTATGAATCCGATGTTGTACGAAGCGGACTTTGTATGAGGTATTACTGTACTATCATCCTGGTGTTCAGGGACTGGCTTTGTGAAATGAATTGGCAACTAAATAGTGATATGTATTTTGCTAGAACTTATCCCTTGCTTGGAATAGAGACCCTTACAAAATTCAGCAGCTGAATGCAGTCGTAGCCTCACTTCCTAGTTGGTGAACAGGAAACCATTTGCATTTCTATATTGTCTTCCCTCTCTTTTAGTGGTGGTGCTGAAATTAGTTTTCAGTTTGAAAAACTGAACAGGTTATAACTTGTATGATGTCTGTCCTACTAATGCCCTCCTTCATTTCTTTTGGTATTTTAAAATAATTACTGACAGTTGGTTTCTTTGGCGTCCGTAGAGTAGCCAAGGTACTTTTCAGTGTTCCAATGGAAGACATCCATAATGTATCCCATGTTTCTGTATAAAAGTTTAAAAGCCTGTTTATTGGGGTCAAAAATGACAAATTTAGAAGTTCCACACAAACATCTGTCTGGGAAGTGGTTGTATGATTGGTTGCAAATAATCTCTAATATTTTGTTGAAATTTCCGAGTTCTAATACTTCATCTTCTTTAGAATACATTCCCCAGAGGACTAAACCTTCTCTCTTTTGGTTTGTTCAATGTAAAATAAACCAAGGATATGTCTTTATGGCAGAGGCTAGTCTTAAGTGCAATGTAATTTTCAGCAGACATATCTATAGTTAATCTGGCCAATTTCCTGTTCATGGCAAAAGGCATGTGCTGTTTGGAGATTTTGCACAGGGTATCAAGATAACAAGAAGAGATAAACAGAAAGCTCTTTAAATATGGGTTTAAAGTTACACGTTAATGAAAAAGACTAAAGCAGTAACCACAAACACAATGCTGTAAATTAGAGGAATTAAACACAAGGAAATAAAAATTGAACTAAATAAATGCATAAGGAAGTCATCAGATGATTGATGACTGTACCAGAGTGTTTTTGTTCTCTACTTAATATTCTTTGTTTTTATAAAATAAAAAAGCAAAAAAAAAAAAAAATCCCCAGGTACCAAGGGCCATCTCCTTTTGACCAGTGCGCCAAATCTTCCGATCTTTTGGAGGTACGCTTCTATCTATAGCTATGGTTAATCAGTCAGGACAAGGGAAAGACCCTATTCATTGCCATCATTGTTCTTCCATGTCTAGGCCAGACGTGAAATTGCCAAAATGAAGCCACCTTCAAGTGAATTCATTCCAAAGTTCCTTTCACCTGACCCAGTGTGAGAAAGATTAGCTGGCACAATAAGGTTGCTGTAGCCTGCCCAATTGTGGTTCAAAAATACCACAATCTTCATGGAGGCTCTTTGGTGCAATAGAGTAGCATGCAAGAGTTATATGGCATCCTCTCTTATTCTCTCTTGGTTTGTGTCTTCCTCTTCTGTTGTGCTGGCCAGATATTTCACTGTGCCAGACTCTATTTTAGAATGCTTTCTCTACTCGTCTTGTTCCATTTTATGCTTCCTAAATAAGATTGGTGATAATGCAAGTTCATTTGAAGAATGGAATACACATTATCTAAATGAATATATAAGCGGTGCTTGCACCAAAAGAGTGGGATATAAATGTAAATAATAAATAAAAATAATCAATATACGTACTCATGAAAATGTAACAGTTGCTGAAAAGGTGGTTTTGATAATTTAAATTCATAGTGAGGATGAATGTTTCTCTGATTACAGGTAATAAAAATGGCTGAAAATGGAGAGAGTGAAAATATGTCTGATTTGGAAAAGAAGATCTGTCAACAGATTGAGGTATGATGACTTTTTGAACACATATCATTAATATACAATGCCTAGGATAGCTCCCCCTCCCCCCTTTAATGCTATAATACAATAGGGATTATAGTCCTAACACATTTGCACCCATGCTTGTAGTAGGTAAACAGCGTTCTGTGCATTCTGGTGTCTAGTCATGCCTGCTACATGGCCACGGAAACGTCTGCAGAAGCAGATAGCGCTGGCTCTTCGGCTTTGAAACTATGAGCACTGAACCCTAGAGTTGGATACAATTGGCTTTCGAGCAAGGGAAACCTTTCCCTTGTAGTATTTGCAATCCAATATATTTAGAGGATTATTATTTGGAGACAACTAAACTTGACGGCTAATATTTTTTGAATAATAAAAACAAGGATTCCACCTTAATTGCTATGTAATGTTGCACTTCGCTTATTTTAAACCTGTTTTGTTTTCATTAATTTCAAAGTGGATTGTTTTCAGTATTTTTTCTTTATGAATAGAAAGTAGATGTGCTCTTGCAAAGGAATCAGAGTGAAAACATCAGTTATAACTCCATGCAGAGTGCTGAAAAAGTTTCTTTGTTAGACATTAAAAATATTTAGGTATTTCTTTTTTTACTGGTGGGTAAAATATGTACTTCAAATACCATATTAGCTGGCGTATAAAATGCATCCAATTTTATAGACTTTTTTAGGAAAAAATAATTTTCTACATTTTTCATGAATTTCTAAAATGATTTATTGTACAATTATTATTTTTTCTTGTGGGGGGGGGGTTGTCATCTGCCGAACCACAACTTCCCCTGCCATGGCTGACCACCCAGAACCAGGGAGGGCAGGGGAAGCAGTCTTCTTTGCCACCCTGCGGCCCCCACCAAGCCGCTATGGCTGACTGTCCGTAGCCATGGAGGGCAGGCTCGGCGGCAGAAGCATGCAACCGTTCCCATCACCCAGCTTCTAGCTGTCAGTGGCAGTTGCATCTGGGCATCAGGGTATGTTTGGGGCAGTTGGAAAAATAGCCCTTTCCTGCCGAAGGCAGGTAAAGAGCTCAAGCAGACATCCCAAGCTTTGATAGCAATCTCGTCGGCTTTCCCTCCCTGCCTCCTGATGGCCGTCAGAGAATGAGGCGGGAGGCCTCACCCCGACATGTTTGCTCACAAAGGCGATCTCTTTTGAGAGCAAACTCATCCGCTTTCTCTTCCCGCCTCTTGACAGGTGTTCCACCCCGCCCCCACTGGCTGCCATAAGCCGAAGGGGGTCAGATAGCGTGGGAAAGGATTTTTTAAGGTCCTTTAACCATCCCCGCTGGCTGCCATAAGCCGAAGGGGGTCGGTTGGGGTGGGAAAGAAGGATCCTTTAAGGTCTGTTTCCCCCCACTCCACCCCTGCTGGCTGCCATAAGCCACAGGAGGTGGAATGGAGTGGGAAAGAAGGACCCTTCAAGGTCCCCCCCCCCCCCCCCGCCCGGGACCATCATGAACCCGGGATGGTGGGATCGGCTGGGCTCCTAGTGATCAACGGCAGTCAGCAAACCGAACTGCACCAGTGGGCAGCAGATGTGTGTGTCTTACCCTTGTATAGGAAACACTCCATTTCTCCCAGCACATTTTAAGGGGGGAAAGTGTGTCTTATATGCTGGCAAATGCAAGTGCATTTCCAGTAAATTGTTTTACTATGATTGTGGTGATAGTAATGGAAATTATTTGATACTTAAAGTTCTGGCTGGTTATTGTTTTGGTTCCAATATCTCTGTTATTCTAACTTATATTACAGTACTACTTCGGTGATCACAACTTACCACGAGACAAGTTTCTTCAGGAGCAGATTAAGTTGGATGATGGCTGGGTAAATTTAGAAATAATAGTCGCATTCAACAGGTAAATTTAAGAATGCTACAGTTTTATACAAGAGCTTGTTCAGTTCAGTCTTACGGTATATTTATTTTCTAAGTAAACCCTCGGTTTAAGTTGCCTTCGGTCAACCTCGTTTTCGGTTTACGATGTGACTTTTTGTGAAAAGTCATCTCTCGGTTAACAATCTGGCATCGTTATCCGAGGCACTGTGTTTTATCTCCTACCTTCCAAGCTGGAAAACACTGCCGGGTGTGTGTGTGTCCCTGTTCCTGTTCTCTGTCTCCCCAGCAGTGTGTGTGAGGCTTGGAGGACTTATTCTGCACTATTCCTGCCTTCCGAGGTGCTCCCTGTGCTGCGCAACAGCTGATAATAGTTGCGGCTGCCATTTTCCCCAAACTGTTGCGCGGCACAGGGAGCACCCAGGAAGGCAGGAATAGTGCAGAATAGGTCCTTCAAGCCTCCACACTGCTGGAGAGGCAGAGAGCCTAAAACAGGGACCCCACCGATGGCGATTTTCCAGCTTCGAAAGGTAGGAGATCTCGTTGTAGGGGTGGGCAGAGGCGCGGATCGCCTCCCCCCAGCCTCCCAGAGGTGGCAGGGGTGGCGGAGACCCGAAAATAGTTGAAATTTTTCTGCCCATTTACGGGTCCCTGCCACCTTTGGGAGGCGATCCAAGCTGTTTCTGACCTCACTGGACCTGTTCCGACGCTGCTGCAAGCAAAAACCTGCAGCAGACGAAGGGGTTTACCCTGGGTTTCTGCTTGGAGCAGCATCGGAAAAGGTCCGTGGGGGTCGGAAACAGCTTGGATCGCCTCCCCTGAGCCTCCCAGAGGTGGCAGGGGTGGTGGATACCCGAAAATGGGTGAATTTTTCCCGACCATTTTCGGGTCCCTGCCACCTCTGTGAGGCTTGGGGGAGGCGATCCAAGCTGTTTCCGACCCCCACTGACCTTTTCCGACGCTGCTCCAAGCAGAAACCCCAGGGTAAACCCCTTCATCTGCTGCAGATTTCTGCTTCCCAGTTAGCAACGTTTCCCGGTTAGCGATGCGACGTTGGGAACCAAGAAACGTTGCTAACTGGGGGTTTATTGTATGTCTGTGGAATCAGCCCAATAAAAGGCTGATTTCACGCAAATTTCTGCTTATTTACTGAATAAACAGGCATATTTACTGGTTGCTATAATAACCAAAACCTATCTGTCTACATCAGGGGTTCTCAAACTTTTTCAGCCGTGGGCCAGACCATGCCCCCTCAGACAGCTGAGTGGGCCGGGCTAGTGGTCCCCCCTGTTGTAAATACTGCCGTAAAATGCATATTTACAACCTTTATGATGGCTGTGGGCTAATTTACGGCTGTAGTAAAAGCGTTTACAATGGCCGCAGACTCCTTTACGGCCATCGTAAACATGTTTACGATGGCCGTAAATGAGTCCACAGCCGATTCCGAGCAGCGGCAGGGTTGGGTGGAGTGAGGTTGTGGGCTGGATTTGGTGTTGTGGGCCGGATCTGGCCCATGGGCCATAGGTTGAGAACCCCTGGTCTACATCTTCCTTTTCTACATTATCCTGGATAATAATAATAATAATAAATCTGATTGTGTCATATATGCAATTTCCCCCCTACTATTCCATGTACATTTTCTGGAAGCAATTTGGAGATTAAGGCTTTAATGTTTTGGCCGCCTCTAGGCCAGCTCCTGCCAACCTAGCCGTTCGAAAGCAAGAAATTGCAAGTAGATTAATAGATACCACTTTGGTGGGAAGGTAAACCGCGTTCCGTGCACGGTGTCTAGGCATGCTTGCCACATGTCCACAGAAACTTCTGCAGATGCAGACAGCACCAGCTCTCCGGCTATGAAACAGATGGGCACTGAACCCTAGAGTCGGATACGACTGGCTTTCGAGCAAGGGTGACCTTTACCTAGACTTGTGCGAGCTCTTACTTTAAAGATTTTTGTGCCCCATACTTTCAGAAGAAAATGCTTTTAGTTGCTGGACATAACAGAACCACTTTCTACAGCAAGGGAACTAATCATCCATGTGTGGCAGTCTTCTATAGATACAGTGGACTCTTGCTTTACGGACAATCCGCCTACTAGAAAAATCGCTTCAAGGAAAGAAATCCATAGGAAATGACATTCTGCTTCAAGAAAAAAGATTGCAATAAAAATCACTATATGGAGCTGGTTTCTCCCATGGTTTCCAATGCATTCCTATGGGAAACCGCTTTAAGGAAAACCCTGTGGAACAGATTAATTCCTTAAAGCGGGGGTCCACTGTATCTGTATATAACTGCTCATTTATTGGGTTATACTTATAAGTCTGGCTCCAAAGGAGACACATTTGTGCTCATAATTTGTTTATATGGCAACAGAAAAGCCACCAAGCTTTAATTTTATGTACCGTATTTTTTGGACCATAAGACGCACTTTTTTCTCCCCCCAAAGTGGGGAGAAAATGAGGGTGCGTCTTACAGTCCAAATGCTGGTCTTCGGCCAGCTGTGGCTGTTGTAAAAGGAAGACTACTACTGCCGCCTCTCAGTTGTTGGGGCAGGGGGAAAAACATGAAAAACAAGTGGCCACTAGAGGGCGAAAATTGCACTTTCCCATTTAAATGCATTGGAAATAAATTTCTTGTATTAAAAAGTTTTCTGTTTGTATGTTCCCAATGCATTTAAGTGGGAAACCAAACCTGTGCTTAAAAAGAAAGAGTTTCACTTACCTTGATGCCTTTGTCTCTACTCCACGTGGACAAAATGGAGGGGGAAACATGCTTCCTGGTTGAAAGGAGAGCAAGAGGCTAGGCTAGAGTATCACTTCCTTCCTCAGTGCAATTGGCCTGCCTGCCCATTTCCCCTGCAGCGCCACCACTGGTTGGTGGTGCAAAATACAGTATTAAATTTTTTTCTGCTCTGAAAACTTATGGTCAGGTGCATCTTATGGTCCAAAAAATACAGTAATAGATTAGAGAAAAATTAATTGAAGAAGGTTCTTAACGTTTTTTTGTCTTCTCTTCATTGTAATGGTTTGCATCTCCCAAGTCTCTGGATTTTATTTTTTGGGGATTTACTGCTGGGAAAAAGATTTGCCTCATTTTGGGTCAGAGGAAGAGACAGGAAATATTTCTGCAAATTTTATTGAAGTTGATTTATTCATAGAGAATTATGACTTCAGCTTTAAGCTGCTAAGCTGCCTTCATAATATGTTTGTATTGTAGTCTGTTAGTAGTTTAAATCAGTAATGTTTAGGGGGCTATAATATGACTGGTTTTAATAACAAATAATCTTTTTATTTACCTTGTTATCTTCTGTAGGTTAAGTCGCCTTTCCACAGACTTTGATGTAGTAGTGGGAGCATTAAAGAAGTCAAAGACAAAACTTATGGAAGTTAGTGATGACAAAACTAAAATCCGCAGATCTCCAAACAAACCAGTGCCCGAACTAAATGAACAATATAAGAATTCAATTAAAAGCAGATCTGTATATATGGTAAGTGGGGAAAATAAGATATTCTAATACACTGGATTTCAAACATTTGTCTTCATGTTCCACATGAACCTACCTTGTGCCAAGGCCCTTTGCATGTTAGAAATAATTCTACATAACATAAGTTGGTTCACAAGAAGCCAAACCTCTTGGATTTCCTTGTTTCTCCTTGTAAAGAGAAGGAGTGTTTTCCAGCAAAGAATGCTAATAAGCTTTCAGGAAACTCAAAAGTTCTCATGAACACAATATGAAAATTACTGTCCTGAAAATGCTGTCCTGATTTACAAATTGTATAAGACGACCCCTAACTTTTCCAGTTAAAATATAGAGTTTGGAATATACTTGTCGTATAAGACTACCTCTCTTCCAATGCACACCAAATAAAAATTAACCCACACTCAACCCGAAGACGCGCAGCCCTCCGAGTCGAATGGGCAGGTTCTGGTGGAGAGCCAATCCACGCTCACGTTCTCCTCAAGGTACAGGAAGATGTGTGCAGCTTGCTTCCCCTTGCTTCATACTCCCTGCACAGAGCAGGGACTCGGCCACAGCACCCCCCACCATATGCGCCGGACATATGAAGCAAGGGGAAACAAGCTGCAGTTAAGTACCTGTCCTATAAGACGACCCCCGACTTTGGCACAGATTTTTCGGGGTTAAAAAGTAGTCTTGTACGCCAGAAAATACAGTATTTTTTTGTTTACATCGATCAATTCAGGACCGTTTTTTACTTTTCAGTGCATCCCTATGGAAGTTTCAGTATACAATTTTTTCGGGTTATGACGGAGGCTGTTGGAACGGACCTCTGTTGTAACCTGGGGTTTCACTGTAGTAGTAGCAATTTACTTTATGTTCTGTGGCCTGTTCAGTAGTTGGTCATGGTAGATCCCAGAATTATCTGTAGACTTCCTGAGGCTTTGTTGCTATTGTGTGGGATACGTGTTTGTGTGAGTGAAAAACTAAACTAATATGGGAACTGCCTAAATTCTTGGCTTTTTTCAGAAAGGCTTCCCACAAGATGCAACCTTAGATGATCTCAAAGAATGGATAGACTCTAAAGGCAAAGTAGAAAGCATTCATATGAGGAGAACACCTGAGAAAATATTTAAGGTAACTCCTTTAAGCAAAATTTCATAGCTTTCTTTTTTTTGGAGAGAATGGATCTATTGGTCTAATTAAATATTCTTTTTCTTCACTCAGGGATCAGTATTTGCAGTATTTGATAGTGTTGAAACTGCTAAGGCATTTATGAAAACTCCAAAGCACAAGTACAATGACACAGAACTAATTGTACTTTCTAAGTAAGTGGGATTTCTGTTTTATGTTTCATATGATAATGTCTTACAGAGATGTAATGGGAGACTTCTAATTTTGAAGTAAGGGCAGCTTCTTGCTGATATATTCAGTTGTCACTGAACCAGCTGATTTTTTAAAAATATGCTTATTGCACTTTATCCTTTAAAGATGTATTTACATGGTTGTTTCTAGAGCTTGGTAAAGTTATATTTTTGGACTATGGTTTCCAAAATTCCTATAGTTGGTATGGGAACTCTGAGACTTGAAGTAAAAGAATGTAATATTTTCAGGCGCTGGTCTCCTCTCCCCTCTTATGCCCTCTTATGACAAGTGGAATACATTAGTAAGCAGTCTCACGACTTAATAGAGATGTGAATTTGGATCATGTTTATATTTTATTTGCATTCCATATCTTTTTACTTGCTTTTTTTTTGGTGGGGGCAGGTTGAGTCTCAATTTTTACATTAATAAAGGGTTTTTTAAAAGTTTGTTGTAATATTCAATTAAATAATCAGTTATATAGAAGGTATCAAAATTTTAGAAAGGTATAATCTGAACAGTAAAGTTATAGTCAGAATTTACAACAACATCTGTGTTGACAGAATGACCGAAAAGCTAATTCCAAAATGTCTTCTTAGTGAGACCTTTGAAGTCTCTTTGGAGGGACATAAACTTTATGTGATCTTTATGTTCATCTGTAATATAGAACTTGTCATTTTTGGTTTGCCCTATGCAAGATGGGTTTGCTAATCAAGCTTTTTGGGTTATGTGATGTACACTCATTCTTATGAATATGTTGAACTTATTGTTACTGATTTCCAGTGTGCAGCTATCTTCTATATGACTGCACTCGGTACGAACAATGTTAAGTTTGTATCTTACCAACTCTTTCTTAGAAAGAAAACTGCTTTTCTCCTGGCAATAAGAACCACCAGACTGCATAGTGGCTCTTGCCTGCTTGTTGCTTGGCAAAACCTGGGTCATTCAGAGGTGCTTCTATGCAACATTTCTCTCCAAATGCCAGACATTTGGTCTGGTGTCCTTTGTATCTTCTCTCTTGGCCAGTTTGCTCTGATTTGGCACCGGCCTTGGTAAGAACAAATGCACAGAAGGGGGTGCTTGGATGTTTTAGCACTGTGGAGGGAAGAGCTGCAAGGGAGCCAGATGGCTAGTTTTAATAGGAACACACTTCTTCTCTTTTTGGTCTAAGACCAGCTGCCTATCAGGACTAATGACTAATCACTGTATTCTGTAGCCGCACTTGAGGATTCATGGTAATTAGCCTGCTTCAAAGAACAGCCGAACATCTTAAGGATGGTTGCTATATTTGTTCAATTAAATGGTAGTCCTAAGAATGATTTGTTTTAATTAGCCTGCATTCCATCCAGGGATGATTACTTGGTAAAGAAGACTGAGGAGAAAAGACGGATCAGATCGGAAGCGAAAGCAAAGGCCAAAGAGTAAGCAAACTTGCAATTTGCATCTCAACTTGTTTGTCATAGTTTTTTCATCTAACTTTGCTTTATTTTATTTTTTTGCAACAGCGAAAAGAAGCAGAAACAGAAAGAAGCTGAGGATGCTGAAATGGTATCTGTTCCTTGATTTCTTTGACACTGTAATTTGTTATGCTTCTGTGTTTGTATAATTGGAAGGATAACAGTGGCCAAATAAAGACTTGGAAAGCAATTAGCTTTTTTTTTAACATGGCTCTGCTCTCCTCTACCTGTAACAACAAGACAAATCTGAGAACTTCAACTCTGAAAATCCCCAAATCAGTTGCTATTTTTTATAGATGCTAGGACTGAGCCAGTATGTGCTCAAGTACCTATGCACAAAGGCTGTCAGAATCTGGAGATAGATAGGACCAAAACCAATAAGTCTTGTTATGCCTCAAGCAATTTTAATGGTACTTAATTTAAAATAATGGAATTACATGCCTGAAAACTTACTGCGAGGGAGTATTTGTTGATACCTTGGAAATATGCTTTCATGTACTTGCTGGCATTTTTATAACAAAATTGTTCACCTCTGGGATTCTGAATGCAGAGATTAAGAGGGGTCCTAACGAAGATGTCTAGTAAGCCATCCTGCCTGGTACTGGAAGCTCCTTTTAAGGCGGTGTGACTTGAGGGTGTGGGCAGGAGACACACAGTGATGTGACCCTGTGTGGACACATTCTGCTTTGAGACCAGGTTTGAGGTGGGTTGGGTCTTCTTTTGCTCTTGATTATTACGACTGAGACGCTGTACTGTTCTACTTTGTTTTAAATCACAGTATTTTGCCCCCTCCCAATTTTAATTAGTGTCCAGCTTTGGAATTATCTGTGAAAATCAATGGTGGCACATAAACATTCTAAATAAAAATGTATACATCCAATTTAAGATTATACAAGTGCCAGGGTGATACATGCTGTATAATGTACAGTAATAGTGTAATCACACCATTGCAGTGGAGTTGCAGAGCTTACTACTACGTATTGTGGGAGAGTGTGAATACAAGTACAGTACTCCATCTGGACTGAGGCTGCAATTTTTTAAACCAGGAGTTTTTAAGACAGGGGCCAGGTCATGTTCCCTCAGACCGCTTCAGGAGCTGGATGGCCATTTTGCCCTTCTTCCACCACATGGTACTTCCAGGTGTGGTGGAGGCGGTGGGGGGCCACATGAAATGGCATTGTGGCCGCATCTGGCCTGTGAGTCACAGGTTGAGAAACCCTGGTTTAAGCATTTTAGAATACAGTACCTGAGCTTCTGCAAAGTCATGCGCAGGTGGAAGCATACAACCCAAATAGGTTACTTTTACTAGCCAGTTTTTTGAGCAGGGCAGACTCTCAGGAGAGTAGCAGTGGTCTTTGGTATACAGGAGGACATATTCCGTGCTGTATACAGGAGGACATATTTCATGCTGTTCCCGCCTTCCTAGCACCCCCCTGGGCCGCACAACAGCTGAGAAAAGTTGTGGCTGCCATTTTCTTTTTTTAAAAAACAAGATGGCGGCCGCAACGTTTCTCAGTTGTTGAGCGGCCCAGGGAGGTGCTAGGAAGGCAGGAACAGTGCGGAATAAGTCCTCCCACCCTTCCAGACGCTGCGGGCTGTCAGCTTGTAGATCCGGCTGGGTGGAGGTGCCTAGCACCCCTCCCCAACCTGATCGGATAGCCCGCGCGGAGCCTGGGGACCTGGTGGAGAGGAGAAGGCACCTCCGGACACTCTGATATTAAAGAGGAAAAACTGGGTGGCTACCTCCGAAACCAACCCGGGGATCAGACAAACCGCCCAATTTTTCCTCTTTAATATTGGGGTGTCCAGGGGGTGATCTCCTTTCTGCCGAATCCCCTGGCTCCAGAAGGGCTGGGGGGACAGACCACTTTTGTCCCACCAACCCTTCCAGGATGGGGAGAGGAAGAGCCCCCCTCAGCACCCCAGAAAGGGTTTGCTGACAGCCCATGGGGGTGGGGTGGGCTGGCGGATGACTCTGCAAGTGAAGACAAAGCTGGTTTGGTGAGGGAAGCATTTTTTCTAGCTGGGTTCTCTAGCTGCTCCACTACCCCAGCCAGCCATGGAAAGAAGGCTGCAAAAGGAACTTTTTCCTATATCACCAAACCTGGGGCTTCACTTGAAGAGTCGTCCCCACCCTCCCCCGTTGCCACGGGCTGTAGCAAAGCCCTCTTGTTGCCTTGATCCGAAAGGCAAGACCCTACGCACGATCCCAGCTTTGGGATCACCTTTCCAAGCAAGCTTCCAGCCTCTCCTTTCTTTCCTTCTCAGGCCTCGCTCCACTAAGAGGCGATGGGTTGGAAGGAGGGAAGAAAAGAGCAAGGGAAAGCTGGCGTGATGTGCCCCAGTTGACAGTAAAAAAGCCCTGAGGACAGGCTGCCTCAGACGGATCCCTTGCTTTTTCCCCCCTCCTTCCACCCCATTGCCTCTTCGGGGAGCTTTCCCCAGCCTCTTCCGAACCCCCTCCCCGGTGGATTGCTAAGCCCTTGGAGATCCAGGCGGATGGGTTTCGGAAATGGCTAGGGAAGGCTTTCCCTAGCCTCTTCCGAAACACAACCTGGCCTGGATCGCTAAGCCCAAGGCTACGCACGGGGTGTTGGCTTTTAGATCGGGCTGGGTAGGGGTGGTAGACAGGCGGTTTTTCCTCTTTAATATCGGGGTGGTGGTGCTATCTCCTCTCCACCAGGTCCCCAGGCCCTGGAAGGCTTGGCCGGGGGGGGGGGCCCTTTTGTCCCCGCCATTCTGCAAAGCCTCGATGCCTTGCTGTAGTCGAGAAAATCCCCCAGACTTTTTCCATTGCAGTAAGGCACCAGGGCATCGCAGAATGGCAGGGACCAACAGGGTCTGACCCCCACCCCAACCCTTCTGGAGCCTAGGTATCTGGCGGAGAGGAGATGGCATCCCCCAGACACCCCGATATTAAAGAGGAAGAACCGAGTGGCTACCTCCTCCGAAACCATCCTGGGGATCAGACAAACCGCTCGGTTTTTTCTCTTTAATATTGGGGTGTTGAGGGTGCGATCTCCTCTCCGCCGGGTCCCCTGGCTTCGGAAGGGTTGCGGGGACAGACCTCTTTTGTTCCCCCAAACCTTCCGGAGCCAGGGGACCCGGTGGAGAGGAGATCACACCCTCTGGACACTCTGATATTAAAGAGGGAAAACCGCCCGGTTTTTCCTCTTTAATATCAGGGTGACCGGGGGGGGGGGGGGAGAATCTCCCCTGGCTCCACGTGGGGTGTTGGCTTTTAGATCGGGCTGGGTGGGGTGCCTGGCATGCTTTGGGGGAAAACGGCTTTTTTTCTCGTCCAATGCGTGCACTGGACAATGACAAAAACCGCATAACGACACAACCTGTGGAACCAAGTTTTGATGTTATTCGGGGTTCCACTGTACTTATAAAATGCCATCTGAATATGGAAAGATGTTGGCCTGAGGTTTAGAATATGGTGCCCTGTTGTCTAACTCTCTGTCACGTCAACACTCCTTCACTGTTATACATTACCACTGTAGAAGTAATGAAATATATTGCAGTTATGTTGTAAAAGGAGTGAGATTAGGCTGTTAAATTAGAATAATGTGACATTGATACAGAAAATGGGAATTTATTACAAATAAGTAGTAAGTTGCACCTGTTTACTTCCATGTTTGTCATGCTTGTGTGGCAGAAAGATGAGGGTCCATTAGTGGGAATCTCTCTTCCAGGAATCTTCCCAGAAGTGTAATACTATGAAGGAAGAGAGAAAAGTTGCACTTACAGATGCTGCCCTGTTCTGGTCTGCCATGCTGTTCTGCTTGACAATTGGGACAAATGGAGAGAAACATCCTGAGGAAGGAAGCCAAACACCTGCCCATCACAATGTAGAACTTGGGGTTTCACATCACTTGTTTAGGCTGTTCATATATACCAGGCTTCTGCCTTCAAAATATTCCTCCCATCAAGCAAACAGCAGTTGTGAACATAACCCTGCTTTCTTCCACCTGATGATACTTGCATTGGGGGTGGGGATGCCTTATGGGACTGCCTCTCAGCGGGAACAGATTTGATGACAAAGGTGGCATGGCATGTTTCCTAAGGCTTGTGTACTTCTCATAGTTGGTAGTGCTACAGAAGCATTGAGAGTATCCTCCTTTTCACTGAAGCCTCGATAGTCCACCGAGCATGTCAATGTTATCCTGACTGACAGAAGTGTTCTCTTTTTATAAAATGAAAGAAAGCTGTGGAAGAGAAGCGTGGCTGGTTGCTGAAGTTCTTTGGTGATCTGGAGGATCAAACTTGTCGAGAGGATATCCATGACATCTTTTCTGACCATGGTGAAATTAAATGGATAGACTTCGCCCGAGGTGCGAAAGAGGTCAGATTGTTTTACTAGTTTCTATAACTGGCAAAACGTTGATAAATTCAGACAGTGTACTATGTTATATTATGGTTGTGTTTGTCTTAAATTTGCATTTTAATTCAACATATTAATGCTAAAATATAAAATGAAAGTTGGATAATCCATTGTAAACATTTTAAATAACATTCAGTCTAGACAAGTAACATAAGATTGGGAATGCAAATGCCATTCTTCTCACTATAGGAAACTATTACATTTTTACTCAACTTTCTAATTTATATAAGAAATAAACAGTGAAATGTTAAGAAGTCTTAAACTAGGGGTGGAAAGATGTAGTCTTCCCTAAGTTCTAGGACTTTAGCTCATATCACCCATCACAAGTTAAAACAAATAGGCATTAAAACAATCTGTCTTTAAACGGGTGAGAGATTTCCAGATGCCTAGAGTCTGCATATATCCAGCCTTGGAAGATGGAGGGCCATTCTCATGTTGTCTACCCCAGATTTCTTTCAACAATATTTTCTTTTAACCTGGGGGAAAAAAATCTCATCACATTTTTCCAGCGGCAATTTTTTTTTAAGATGGGGTGGGAGAGAGTGCTTGAAACATGGCAAAAATTGCACATTGTTCCTTAGGGCAAGGGGACCTAAGCCAGGAAATGTTTTTTAAACAAAATTGGATTGCCCATCCCCATCTTAAAGCTACAGATTGGCCACATGGTCCATATTCCACAGAGAACTAAGCTAGCACTTAATTCTTCTGCTGGTGGTATTCCCCTTTAGCCACCTAGCTTGCAGGTGGTTGTTTTCTTATGGGACACCTGGTATTTGTTAATCCCTCTTCCTAGCATGCAGAAGTATCTATTGTCAAGGGAGGGAGAACACTAGAGAGGGCAGAATTATTTGTGGATAGGTCCTCTCATTCTGCTTTCTTCAGATCATACCCTTGTCTTACCTGGCATAGGCCTTGAATGGAAACCAAAGCAAATATGAAGACATGAATTAAGGTGGACTACCTGTAAAAGGGCATATTCTCCGATGAATAAAAGAAATACAGTACAATAAATAATTTATAGAATTGTCTAGCTTCTCTTACTGGCTTTAGCCACCTAGTGGGGGATGGCAGTGATAAACCATCTTACATACCTTGAAAATCTTATTAGGATCACAGTAAGTTTGAAATTATAGGTTTGAAGGTCTGCTCATGATCTAAATTTGATCCTGATGGGCTCAAGGTTGATTTATCCTTCCACTGTTTTGAGGTTGGTAAAATTAAGTACCCACAGTGTTGGGAGCAAAATTCTAATTGCTTTGTGACTTGTCCAAAGAGTGTGCTAAGTGCTATGGGGCGGTAGATAAGTGTGATTGCTTTTGCTCTTATAATTGCTATTGTTACAAGCTGCTGCTGACAGATGTGACGACTGCATTGAATGTAATTGTATTTCTGTGTAAAGGGAATTATCCTGTTCAAGAGCAGTGCGAAAGAAGTGCTGGAAAAAGCCAAGGAAGCCAATAATGGGAATCTGCTGCTGCGAGACAAAGATGTGACATGGGTGGTGCTTGAAGGAGAAGATGCCAGAGAAGCATTACAGAAAGTAATGGAGGATCAGCAAAAATCATTTAATAAAAATAAACTAAAAGGTGATGTATTCTTTGGATTTTAAGTATCAAGTTGAGCTTTTTTTTTTTTTTTACAAAAAATTGATGATGGGCAAAAAATGGCTTCATTTTCCTAATTAGAGCTCCAATTTTGGTAGGGTCCTCTGTATATGCGCTAGTACAAAAGTGGCAACCACAAAGCCTGTAGGTGACCCCAAGGCCATTATTTGACATGCACATCAGCCTCCCTTCATGTTCTTTTTTTTAAAATGTGAAAGCAGAATTATGCAGCCAGAAGTCATAATTCCCTGAATATTCAATAAAATAGCATCCTGTATTGGGGCTTGTAACTTCTGAAAATTAACTATTGGTGGTCTAACATGTATTTATCCTGTCTGTCAGGTTTAAAGGGTAAAGGAAAAGGTGCACGGGATAGAAAAGTGAAGTTCCAAGGCAAGAAAACAAAGTTTGACAGTGATGATGATGATGAAGAGGAGGAGGAAGGTAAAGACAGTGGTTCAAAAGGTGAGCTCTTTTTTTGTAACAAGCTTTGAAATATATGTATTGGTGCTCTGAAATATTATTGTTGGAAGAACTGACATAACATCTTTTAATATATTTAGATTTCCCTGGCTTTAAATATTGCTTCCTGAAGCAGACCAAGAGACAGCTGGGATAAAAGCAAACAAACCTTTAGCTGTTAATTCCCCATGTAGTGGCATGATTACCCTGAAGTTTTCATTAACATCTGCTTTTTTTAGGAATTATAGAGTTTAGTTTTACTGATGATGTACTGAATCATTCTGATTTTATAAGGATTTTGTGGAGGAACTAATAAAAGAGAGGGTTTTAAATCTCCCACGAAGAAAATGCTGATATATTAAGGATGACTGGGTCTGTATGGGTAAGGGAATGTTTAGTAGTCAATAGTGATGTCATATGAAACAGCATAATGCCTGAGATGCTAGTCAGGCGCATATCAAAGTGGTTGTCTGCATTCAGAATGGATTATTCAAAAAGCATCCATTGCCACATTTCCTTGTACCATTCCTCCAACTTGATGCTCTCATCATTTTTCCACTTCCTTGCAATACACAACCTCCCTATTGTCATCATATTTGATAACAAATCCTTTTTATCTTTATCCAAATTATCTTCCTCCATATTTATTAACATAATGGTACTTCGCCCCAACTTGATCTCATCTTCAATTATTCCGGCCAATTCTTTTTCAATATCTTCCCAAAACCCCTTTATTACCTTGCAGTACCACCACATATGTAAATAAGTCTCTACACTTTTCTTACATCTCCAACATAAATTATTCTTAGTTCTATCAATTGGATTCAATCTCACCGAAGTCAAATACTACCTCCACAACACCTTGTAATTATGTTCCTTAATTCTAACGGACATTGTTTTCATGATTCTTCTCTTCCATATTGATTTCCAATTTATACCTAGATTTTTTATATTTAAATCTTGCTCCCACTTTATCCTTAATTTATCCTGTGCATCGTATCCTGTGCATCGCATTCGGTGTTTAATAATTTATAAATCTTACTTACCAAGCCCTTCACCCCTATTTCTCCTTTTCTAACCTTCCATAACAGTTCTTCAAATACTGTCTTGTTCCTTTTCAAACCGGGATCTGTCAAATATTTGCCATTCCATTTATTCACCGTTATAATCTGCAGTCAATTCAATCTCAATTCGGTATATAATTCCTTTTAGGTTCATCAGTACAAATTTATCAAGTCTCTCAACAAAAACAAATTATTTTTATTACACATCTCTCACTCTCTTGTCGATTTTAATTGGAAAATTTATCATCTCTATTTCAATAATTGGGGATATATCTGGAGCCAATTTTTTTCACCTTTTTCCAAACTTCCCACATTGACTTTAACATTTTATTTCCAATATTAATTTTCCCTACATCCTTATCAAGAAAAGCTACTTTACCAATTTGACCAAAATCTTCTATCTCTATATCCTCCCATATCACCTTTTCTTTCATCAAAAACGTAACAATATTTTTAATATGAAATGCCCTATAATAGTTTTTAAGATCAGGAATTAACCACCGTGACTTTGAGGAAGATACCACAGACTTTTTGGGATTCTGGATCTAATTTCCCCGTTACAATAGTCATTTAACAAATTCTGCGCTTTCTTAATCTCTATCCGTCATTTGTATTGGTAGGGCATCAAATAAAAAATTAATTTTCGGTAACAACATCATTTTACATATGTCCTTTGTTTATCATAATTTAATTTCTTAATATTTTCCCATTTGTCCGTGATATTAACCCCCAAATATTTCAAACTTTCTTTAATTTGAATTTTGTATTTATCCAATATTCTTTGTTGCTCCAATTTATCTGTACAATACATAATCATTTCAGATTTTTCCCAATTTATCCTTAATCCTGTAATTTCCTCAAAATCTTTCAAATGTATCTGAATTCTTTCTAATGCCTTCCTTGGGTCCTTCATAATTAACAATGTGTCATCTGCATTACCAATGTGTCATCTGCATATAGGTTTATTTTATTACCTAAAATTCCCTCAATACTTGTGTCTTTTCTAATAACAGTTGCTAATATCTCCATCGCCATTATAAATAATATTGGGGACAACGGGCAACCTTGTCTGGTCCTGGCTTCCAGCTTTATATCATCTGTATATACATTATTTACCTTAACAGTTGCACTTCCCTGTTTATATAATTGTTCTATAAATTTTTTAAAACCCTTCTCCAAATCCATATGCTGCTACTATTTCATTAATAGTTATCCATTGAAGTGAATCAAATGCCTTAAATATATCTAGTGATAATAATCCAGCTTTAATCTTTTTTTGAACAGTATTATCCACCAAATCTAATAATCTCCTCGTTAAGTCCGACATGTATTTCCCTTTAAAAAACCAGCTTTGTCGGTACCTATATAATTACCCATAAAGCTATTCAACCTATTTGCCATTATTGACGTAAAAATCTTTGCATCTTGATTAATTAAAGATATGGGTCTATATGATTCTATTTTTTCCAAATCTTTCCCGGGTTTAGGAATTAATACTATTGTTGATCTATACCATGAAGTCAGGATTTGTCCACCATCTAACAAATAATTAAACAATTTTATCAATCTCGGGTTCACAGTATCTAAAAATTCCTTATAGAATTCTGCTGACAGACCATCTCCTGGCAATTTATCATTTTTGAGTTTTACAATAACATCTCTTATCTCTTTTCCTGTTATTTTATCTTCCATTTTCTCCTTATGTTCTTTACTTACTTTTAGTCCAATATAGTTTCCCAAAAAAAAAAAAATATCTAAGTTAACTTCCTTCTCTGAATATAACTCCTGATAAAATTCCTTAACTATTTTGATTTTATCTTTAATCTTATTGCATCTTGTCCCTGTTTTAGAAATTAAAAGTCCTATCTCTCTTTTATCTCTCTTTTCTTTAGCTGCCCTTGCTAATAACTTTGAGCTTTTATTACTATATTCAAAATAATCTCTCTTTAAATATATCAAATTTCTCTTTACTTTTTCAATGTCCTTCCCCACTAGTTCCATTTTCAGTTTCTGCCAGTTATCGTAAACTTTCCTACTCTTGGTCCTTGCATATTCCTCCTGTAATTGCTTAATTTCCTTTTCAATTTCATCCTGTTTTATCTTTGCTTGTTTGTATTTTATACTGGCTACTTTAATACAATCCCCTCTAAACACCGACTTCATGGCATCACACACCATATTATAGCTCACCTCTCCACTGTCATTCCAGGTCCAACTTTCTTCCCATTTTTGAGAAATCTGCTCTTTAATTCTTAAGTCTTTGAAAAGATTAGTATCATACCTCCATGTCCTTTTTTTACACCAATTTCACTTTCAATTTTCAAATCTAAACTCACCATCACGTGATCTGACTCTTTAAATATATCGGTTTCAATCTCTTCCAAATTCCTCATTATATTCTCTGACACCATAATAGAATCAATTCTTGAATATGTATTATGAACCTGTGAGAAAAAAGTGTATCCCCTTTCCATTCCACGCAATTCTCTCCAAGTATCTTTCAACCCTAGAGATATCATCCAATTATCTAAGATTTGAACTTTCATTCTTTTGCCGGCCCTAACAACATTAGTACAATCTAAAGATGATCTTATTAAATTAAAATCTGCAACAATCATCTTTACACATCTTTCTCTTTTCAAAATGCCATGCACCTTATCCAGAAACTCCTCTTGATGTTCATTTGGCGCATAGATATTTACCAATGTTACTTCGTCTTCATCTATTTTCCCATTAACTATCAGATATCTTCCCTTCGGGTCAGCTATACTTTTAGTGATTACAAAACCTAATCTAGATGATATGAATATTGATACCCCCTTGACTTTGAAGAACCATAGGCTTTCTCATAGATCTGAGTCCATCCTAAAAATAACCGATTCACCTCTGCTGATTTTTGATGTGTTTCTTGTAAAAAAACTATATCGGGCTTATCTTTTCTAAGTGCTGCCTCTATCATTCTTCTCTTAACCTGACATCTAGTACCTTTCACATTCCAAGAAACTACCTTAATATTCTTCATTTCTTTTCCCGATTGCCTCCCTAAACCTGTGATTGCCGCATCCCTCCCAAGAGCATGCACAAAACCAATCGAAAATACCCCAAACTCTAACATATCAACATTGAAAACAAAAAACAAAAGAAAAAAACATTTTCTACTCTCCCCATTTACAACTAGAAGCGGCCTCCGAAAAACAAAGAGGGAAGAGGGGGAAAGCGCATCAAAAATGGCGTGATCATTAGGACTCCCCACAGATACAATCTAATTTAAACTCCTCCTTCAGCACCCTTGGGCATGTTATCTTCTTTCTCATCCATATTTATTTATTTATTTATTTATTTTTCACGCTTATATACCGCCCACTCAGGTACAACCCAACTCAGGGCGGTTTACATAGCGGACAGTAAATACATAAAAGACACATGATAAAAAAGTTTAAAAAGTTAAAATAAATAAAAATTAAAATTTTTTAAAAAACCACCCCTAAAAGATGTGCAAGAACCGAAGGGACCTTGGGGGAAGGCACACTTCTCTATACCAACCACCCAACGGTACCCCCATCCCCACCCGCACCCCAAACTTGGCCCGCCAGCCAGGTCTTTAGTTCCTTCCTAAAGGGCAACAACTCCGTCTGGAGACGCAGTTCCACAGGCAGGAGGTTCCAAAGGGCTGGTGCGGACACGGAGAAGGCCCTCCTCCTTGTGCCAGAGAGGCGAGCCCCCCTGGCTGATGGCACAATTAGAGAGCCCCTCCGGTCCGCTCTGGTTGGACGGACAGACGTCCTTAGGGCGATGTGGTCTCTAAGATACCCTGGCCCACTACCATGTAGGGCTTTAAAGGTCAAAACCAGCACCTTGAATTGCACCCGGAGACAAACTGGTAACCAGGCAGCCCCCGAAGCAGTGGTGAGGCATGGGCATAACGTCCACACCCCATCACCACCCGGGCCGCGGCATTCTGGACCAGCTGCAGCCTCCGAATGGTCATCAAGGGCAGCCCCATGTAGAGCGCATTACAGTAGTCTAGTCTGGAGGTCATCAGAGCGTGAATGACCATGAGCAAAGAGTCCCGGTCCAGGAGTGGGCGCAACTGGCGAATCACCCGAAGTTGGGCGAAGGCCCTCCTGGCCACAGTCGCCACCTGTTCTTCTAGCAGCAGCCGCGAATCCAGGAGGATCCCCAAGTTGCGCACCGGGTTGGTCTGGGGCAAAACAGCCCCATCCAAAACCAAAGATGGTAGCTCCCGGGATAACACAGGACCCCCCATCCATAGCCACTCAGTCTTGCTAGGATTCAGCTGTAGCCCATTTGCCCCCATCCAGACCCCAACAGCCTCCAGACAGCTGGAAAGGACTTTGACTGCATCACTGGGGTTCCCACGGGCCGAGATGTACAACTGTGTGTCATCCGCATACTGGTGGTACCGCACCCCGTGGGAACGGATGATCTCACCCAGCGGCTTCATGTAGACGTTAAATAGGAGAGGAGAGAGTACCGAGCCCTGAGGCACCCCATATTTTAGGGGCCTAGGACTCGACCTCTCACTCTCCAACCACACCGACTGGGTCCGGCCCCTCAGAAATGAGGAAAACCAGGACTACACCGTACCCTGGATCCCCAATCCTCGGAGCCGTTCCAGAAGGATACCGTGGTCAACAGTATCGAAGGCCGCTGAGAGGTCAAGAAGAGCAAGGACGGACGGATGACCGCCATCCCGCTCTCGCCAGAGATCATCCATCAGCGCGACCAATGCAGTCTCAGTACCATATCCAGGCCTGAATCCTGACTGGAATGGGTCCAGATATTCCGCTTCATCCAGCACCCCCTGCAGCTGACGTGCCACTGCCTTCTCCAGAACCTTCCCCAAAAAAGGAAGGTTGGATACAGGTTTGTAGTTGGTTAGGATTGCTGGATTGAGGGATGGCTTCTTCAGGAGGGGGCGCACAAGAGCATGTTTCAGCAGTGCAGGAAATATCCCCTCTCGAAAAGACGCGTTAATTATAGCCCCGACCCAGCCACCTGTCACCGTCTTAGAGGCTTTTACCAGCCAGGCGGGACAGGGATCCAATGGACAATTAGTGGCACGGACCGCTGCAAGGAGCCTGTCCACTTCATCCGGGGCAACAGGATCAAACCGATCCCAGGTAACACCGCAAGACTGCGCACTGGCTACCCCCCAGACCCTCCCCGTCCACGCCAAGTTTGAACCCCGAGCGGATCCGATCGATTTTCTCCACCAGATGGTCAGCAAAGTCCTCAGCCGATCCCTGCCAACCAGGCACAGGCCCCGCCCTACCCAGGAGGGACCTGGTCAACCAAAACAGGGTGGCTGGGCGATTATCAGTGGAGGCAATAAGGGAGGTGAAGTACTGCCTCCTCACCACCCCCATCGCCACTAGGTAGGCCCTAATAGCGGCTCTAGCTAGTGTCCAATCGGAATCGCTCTGGGTCTTCCAAAGTGCAACCCCCCTGAAATTATCAGTTCCGCGCTACTCAATGTGGTATTGAAAGACATTTATTTTAAAAGTTGGAAAAACCCATCAAATAGCATGGTTCGTGCCTGTCTAATTGATTGGTCTCCGATTCCCGGGGTTGAAGCTCGTGGAGCGGCGGCGGTTGGTAAGGCAAGCGGCGGAAGCCGAAGCCAAGCCAGTTGTGCCGCGGGCTGGCGAAACATCTGAGGAGGGGGGGGGCAGAAAAAGTTTTAAAAGCTCTAAAAGAGTTATGGATAGCAAAGGATGGTCAGACAAAAACGCAGTGGATGGTGAGACTTCAGAGGGCTGAGGTGCAAGTTGTGAAAGCCCGGTGACAGAAAGGCAAGTGTTGAAGGAGGGAGAAAGTTGAAAGCGAGTGGTGGGTTAATGGCGGCGGAGTGGAAAGTGAAAGTTAAGTAAAAGCACAGAAACGGAGTGGGTTGTTGGAGAATGATTTTGGAAAAGCGAAGGTGCGGAGAAGATGGCTGAAGAAGGAAAGGAGAGAGGAGAAAAAAAGAAGGGCAGAGAAGGAACCAAGAGTTGGAACGTTTTTGTGTGTTTGGGCTGAGGAGAAGAAAGGGGGTGAGATCGCTTCATCCTCGGAGTCCCCTGGAAGCTGCGATGATACTGTGGACTTTTGGTTTTTTCTTCTTAGTAAAAGTGGTTAATTGAACTTTATTTTTTTCCTCCTTAAGTAGATTTTTTTGTTTCAATCCTCATTTTTGTGGATTATTTTAAATTCATGTTTGGAGCTACTAAAGTGTTTTTTGTTCCTTGCTCCTGATTGCTCTTCCCTCATTGGCCATTTGAACAGGAGAAAGTGCTGAGTTTCTTTTTTCCTCTCCTTGTTTTGTCTCATCTCTCCCTCTCCTTGGATAAATGGAAACATAGTTTTTGATTTTTAAACCAAGCTCATGGGATTTGGATACACTATTTCAATTGGATTATAATAGAAGAGTTGTTGTGCATGACTGGATCTTAAAGAGACTAGAGAAGTCCAGAAAAAAATTTTTTTTCCTTCTCTTTTTTTAATTGGGTTGTGAAGGAAAGAATATCTGCAATCATGTTTTTGGGTTTGGAAAAATTTTGTGGATTAAATCTAAGCCTTGCTGGGTTTTTTTCTTTTCTTTTTTCCTCTCTTTAATTCAAAGAAGATAACAATTTGTCTTGAAGAAAGTGCTGAGTGGCTTGTTCTTTTTCCACCTACACCCTCCCCGCATTGGATATACAAGTGGTTTTTTAATCGGGTTTGTGGTATTTGGATATATTACTCCCTTTGGAATACAATAGATAAGTTTTTGCAATTGGATGGATACAAGGTGTTAAGTTTGCAGAATTTTCAATCAAGTTCCTGGGCTCAAAATTACAAATATAAGAAGAGAGGTTTGATCCAATAGAACTCTGGAACAGTTTCATGGAGAGAGACTTGTGGGAGTCAAAAAAGTTGCTGCATTGAAATTACTGTTTGATAGCACAATGGATAAAATTGCAAGGGGAAAGGGAAAGGAGGAAGAGGTGGTGAAACCCAAGAGGAAAGATAAACCAGCAATAGAGGAGGCGCCCTCACCAACATCATCACCTGAGCCACCATTACTTGATCAAGCACAAATAATGGTTGAATTTGGTAAATTGTTTAAGAAATTTGAGAAGATAAAAGAGGCAAGAGTGAAAGATAAAAATGAAATTCTGGGAAAACAGGATAAATTGGCCACAATGTTTATTGACCTTTCTAAAAAAAGTTGATTTTAATTTACCTTTGTAAATTATGGATGGCTGCCAATGTTAAGTCAATGCAAAATGATATGAAATTGATGCAAGGGGGTATTAAAGGGTTCCATGAGGAGAAAGAAATTAAGATGAAAAGTGGATGTGCAGGAAAAAAAGGATAGATGTAATGGAAGAGATGATGAGAAAACAGAATATAGTGATTCACAATATGGTGGAAAAAATGCCAGACCAGCTAAAGGATAGAATAATTGATTGGTTAAACAATTTGAAAATGGGGAAAGATTTTGTTAATGAGGACATTGTAAGTGCTTATAGAGTTGGTCTGAGGAGGGGAAAAGTTGTTCTGAGAAATGTTCTGGTCAAGTTTGCAAATTGGGGAGATAAGCTAAAGGTGATGGCTTTTTTGAAACAAGCTGGCTTTGGCGTTTTAAAAATTGATGGGAATGATGTAGAAGTATATAATGACATCTCGATTAAGGAATGTGGTTGGAGGTACAAGGTGAAACCAGTAACAAAAATTTTGATGGAAAAAGGGATAAAATACAATTGGCGTTTTCCACATCAGTTAAGATTTAAAAAATTTTTTTTGAAAAGAATGCATGTGATTGATGCAGAGACTGATGCATTGGAATACCTGTGCCTAAATGACTTGGTTAAGGCGTCTTCAAGAGAATGGTTGGCACTGAGGAATGCTCTGTTGGGAGTCTGGAGCTATAAGGAGAGACTATGGAGGAGCTAATGAGGAGGGAGCTTCAGGCGGGGAGGAAACAGGAGGGACTGAGGTGGATTTACAATCATTGGTAGTAGCTGCTGAAGGGGGAAGTAAAGATCAGAAAGGAGGGAAATAGAAAGGAATGAATTTATGGTTCTATAAATCAAATTGTTTTTATTAATAAGAAAAATTGTGCTAGAGCTTTAGTTGGTACGTACATCTTCCATGTTCCCCCCTCCCCTCTTTGGGAAACGAAGGCAACTTTTTTGGAGAAAAAATTTAATCATATAGGTAAAATGGTCTTTTTAGGAGGTAATATGGGAAAAGTAGCAACCAAAACCACTATGATGAAGGGATTAATGAGTTCATGGAAAAAAGTAAAGAGGGTTCTGGCCCCGGATATCTCTCCGATTATTGAATTGGAGGATATGGCAAATTTTCCAATAAAGATAGATAAAAGAGTAAAATAAGTATTGGATAAGAATGAAGTTTTCATGCTGAAAGACTGGTTATGGACTTGTATGGATATTGATAGAAGAACAAATTTGTTTGGGCAAATGGAAGTTGAATTGGTTCCAGATAGCGTTGGTAAACAAATGGAATAGTAAATATTTGAGTGAACCTGAGTTGGAAAGAGAGAAGACGGAGTTTGAGGAGTTGATTTCAAAAATAAGAAAGGGAGATAGAAATATTAAGGGAATAGTTAGCAAATTGTATGTAATATTAAATAAGGAGGGTAATCCACAGGATGATTTGAAAACAAGTTGGGAGCAAGAATTGAATTTAAAGATAGAAAATGATATATGGAAGAATAAATGGAAAAAGAGGATAATGAGAACTATGTCGGTGAGAATAAAGGAACATAATTATAAAATGCTGTGGAGGTGGTATCTGACCCCAGTAAGGCTACATCAGATCGATAATGAAAAAGATAAAATGTGTTGGAGATTCAAAGATACAATACGAACATATGAACATATGTGGTGGAGTTGTATTGTGGTTAAAGATTTTTGGGAAAAAGTTGAGAAAGAGATTGGTGGAATTATGGGTAAAAAAATTAAACTGGGGCCAGGTACCACTATGCTAACAGATGTGGAATGTTTTAATATAAACAAGGATGAAAAAGAGTTATTAGAAATAACGGTTACTACGGGTAGACAATGTATTGCTAGAAATTGGAAAAATGATGTACCGTATTTATTCGAGTATAACGCGCAAAATTTTATACCCAAAAAAAGACTCAAAGTTTGGGTGCGCGTTATACACGAGGACTGGGTGCGCGTTATACACGAGCCTCTTTTAAACGAGCCTCAAGAGCACGCCGCGGCCCTCCTCCCAGGCGGCGGCAGGCGCCCAGGTCCCGCTGCCGCCGCCGCTCACCTCCATGCACCCGCCGGGTCGAGAAGGGAACCCTCCGGGGGAGTGCCGCGGCGTGCTCCGCGCTACCCGGGCCGCGCGACTCAAGAAGCCGGCGCTGGGTAGGCACGGAGCACGCCGCGGCCCTCCTCCCAGGCGCCCAGGTCCCGCTGCCGCCGCCGCTCACCTCCACGCACTACCCGGGCCGCGCGACTCAAGAAGCCGGCGCCGGGTAGGCACGGAGCACGCCGCGGCCCTCCTCCCAGGCGCCCAGGTCCCGCTGCCGCCGCCGCTCACCTCCATGCACTACCCGGGCCACGCGACTCAAGAAGCCGGCGCCGGGTAGGCACGGAGCACGCCGCGGCCCTCCTCCCAGGCGAAAAAAAATTTATACCGAGATTTCATGGAAAATTAGGGGTGCGCGTTATACACGAGTGCGCGTTATACTCGAATAAATACGGTAAGTATAAAGATTGAAGAATGGTATAAAGGAATGTGGAATTTAGCATTGAATGATAAATTGACTTGGGAGATAAATAAAAAGGGGCATTGTTAAAGAGAATAGATTTTGGAATATTTGGCAGGCTTTTATGGATTACTCACTTAGAGGGGATGAAATAAATAGACCTGTACCTGATCAAAGAAGTTTTTGGAATGAAAATACTAAGACAATCTGATTTCTCCAAGGCACTGTAAAAAACACAGGGTTTATTATTATCATTTTTATTATCATTTAGTATTTGTATTATTATTATTAATGTTGAACTTAGAAATTAATTACTAAGCCACATTTTAAAATACAGTTTAAAAGATTTTAATAATGTATTAGGATAGGTTATGAAAATTTGTTAGGTTTGTCTTTTCCCCCCAACGTATGTATTGCTGTATTATTGTTTAATCTGTTAAAAATTCTAATAAAAATATTTTTTAAAAAGCCTGTAGGTGACCCCAAGGCCATTATTTGACATGCACATCAGCCTCCCTTCATGTTCTTTTTTTTTAAAAAAATGTGAAAGCAGAATTATGCAGCCAGAAGTCATAATTCCCTGAATATTCAATAAAATAGCATCCTGTATTGGGGCTTGTAACTTCTGAAAATTAACTATTGGTGGTCTAACATGTATTTATCCTGTCTGTCAGGTTTAAAGGGTAAAGGAAAAGGTGGTAGGGGAACACAAGGTGCACGGGATAGAAAAGTGAAGTTCCAAGGCAAGAAAACAAAGTTTGACAGTGATGATGATGAAGAAGAGGAGGAAGGTAAAGACAGTGGTTCAAAAGGTGAGCTTTTTTTGTAACAAGCTTTGTGATATATGTATTGGTGCTCTGAAATATTATTTTTGGAAGAACTGACATAACATCTTTTAATATATTTAGATTTCCCTGGCTTTAAATATTGCTTCCAGAAGCAGACCAAGAGACAGCTGGGATAAAACCAAACAAACCTTTAGCTGTTAATTCCCCGTGTAGTGGCATGATTACCCTGAAGTTTTCATTAACATCTGCTTTTTTAGGAATTATAGAATTTAGTTTTACTGATGATGTACTGAATCATTCTGATTTTATAAGGATTTAGTGGAGGAACTAATAAAGGAGAGGGTCTTAAATCTCCCACGTTGAAGAAAATGCTGGTCTATTAAGGATGACTGGGTCTGTATGGGTAAGGGAATGTTTAGTAGTCAATAGTGATGTCATATGAAACAGCATAATGCCTGAGATGCTAGAGTCAGGAGCATATCAAAGCGGTTGTCTGCATTCAGAATGGATTATTCAAAAATTATCCATTTGCTCAGTTTTGCAGTTGCCATCCCTATAGCAGAAACTGCAAAATCTGGTCACATGATTCAGTCCAAACAGGCTTTTGGTTTCCACAGAAATCCCTTTGAAACTCAGATTTTCTTTAAATCAGTGTGTGTGTGTGTGTGTGTGTGGTGGTGGTTTATATTACATAGCCAGAGATTAAAATACAAAGTGTTCCCCCTCTGTTCATTGAATGAATGGTACCCTCGAACAGCTGGTCTGCTCCAGTATGAAACATAAACTGATACGTTCTAAGGAGCTGAGTAATGCAAGGAATCTCAGGAAAAATCCTAGCTCTTTCTTGTTGCCATCAGCATATCTGATACCATGATACTGAAAAATATCTCCCATCTTGCAGGGCCATCAAGTCTGAAGAAAAGGCCACTTGAAGATGCAGAGCAAGAAGAACCTGTCCCCAAACAGCTAAAAACAGAGAATGGAGCTGGAGACAAGAAATAGTACCACCAAAAGAATTTTAAAGTGTTTTTTTATTATTTCAAAAGAAGTTTTAAGTCATTCCTCCATCCATCTTTTTTTCACAAGAGAATCTAATAAAATCAACTTCAATGTCGACCTGCAAAATGCAAAGGAAACATTTTCACTTCTGAGAGTCTTACCTTGGGATGCTTGCACATTTGAACATACTTTTTTTTAAAGAGTAAGTTTTGTATGTAGGTTAAAGGGAAGGCCTGCAAACTGAACCATTCTAATTCAATGTGCAAAACAACATTAAGTAGTACCTATATCACATAAGTTCCAGCATATTTGGTGTTAACTATTGAGTTAAATTACAGATATGGAGCAATTAATCTGTCACGTTGTATCAACACCTTGTTTTATGGGTGAAGGTGGGCTAGAGGTAAAATAAAGCTGTATACAGTTATCTTGTTCACAATTCAGTTTTGAACTGTTTTCCAATAATGTTTTAGAATATCTTTATCTGTGTTTTCTTTGTATGATAATAACAGAAGCTGTCTCGTTCTGTTGATGGATTAACAAATTTGTGGCTTTTCTTTGGTGAGCAAATAGAGGATTGGTATAATACTCTGCTTGTCTGGAAATGCTGAAGTCACTTAGCCCTAGCTTTCCTTGGGTGAAAATTAATGTACAGTAAAACCTCGGATAACGCTAAAACTTGGTTCCACAAGTCTTAGTGTTATCTGATTTTTAACGTTATCCAATGCATGCATCGGATAACGTTAAAATCCTATGGGATGAATCGCATAATGTTAAAACTCCATAGAGATACATTGTAACCGGCATAGGCTTTAGCAAACGTTATCCAATGCATCTCATAGGATTTTAACGTTATGCGATACTAACCTCAAAAAAATGCGATGCAATTTATTTCCCAGATTGCTTAACGTTATGCAGTTTTAGCATTATCTGATGCAAATGTTATCCGAGGTATTACTGTATAGAGGTCCTTCATATAGTAAACTCTAGAACAATGGAATTGTTGTCAGTGATCTCAGTCTTCAAAATAAAGTTGCTTATTTTTAAATAACCTTCCTTCCTTCAAAATACAAATGAGACTAAAGCTAATTCTTTAGCACCAAAAGGTTTATGTTGTCATTGTAGCAGTAGCTGCTGACCTGTCTTCAAATATTGCTTGCACTCTCATTGTCACATCTCATCCCCCCAAAGAAGCAATATGTTGTTCATTCACAAACAGAAATGAAACCACTGAAGTCCCTCAATGTTATCTACTTCACAATTAACCTTCCACCTTAATTAACCTTTCAGGGGTTTATTGGCATTACTAGCATTCTGTTGAGGGTTTGTGTGTTTGGAAGGGCAAGAGAATACATGCGTACAGGTAAAGTGTACTTTGCATGAGATGTTGCAAACTATCACCCTTCACCATAATTTCAAGTTTCTACTCAGTTAGAAACTCTCTCTCACTCTATATAAAGCTCAATATAAAAGCTTGACAACAGAAGTCTCAGTTCTATTCACAGTACCACTTTATGTGTTTCCGGTACAAACACAACCCTTGTTAAAAATTAACATAGGTCATACTATTTACTGCATTCAGCTTTTAATATACAGACTCGTAACTTATTTTGGATGACAAGTGGGTTAAAACTTACTGATTTCTTTTTGTGAAACTTATATGATGCTGGTAGGTCATATCTCAGTTCTAAGAAGAAGCCAAGAAAACAAAATATAACTGATGTTTACATTAATATTGATAAGATACAGGACAAGTTACCTGGGAACATGGAGGCCAGAAAAGGCAAGTTAGCACAGCTTCAATACATTTTTAGACATGAGAACAGTAATATTAGGCTGTAATATTCTCTGCACACCCTAAATTCAGATGGAGGTTTCACAAGGATAGACTAAATGACTCAACTGCTGAATGATAAGTCAACACTGAAGTCAACCTCACTGCCACAACTACTTATACAAATGTGAATGTCAAAAGGATTCTGGTCAATATTTTGTCTGTTTGATGGAAAATAGCAACCAACATTGTTTTAGGAATTGTTCAGTAGGAATTCAGTATCAGTTTACAGATTAGAATCTAACACTGCTCACTGCTCAGTCAAGCTAACATCCAGTTATCACAAAATGATTTTCAGAACAGCCTTGAATTTCAAGTTTTAAAATGATAAAAAGACAAACACTTTCTATTTTCAGGGTAAACCCACATTGACATCTCTTCTCTTAGTTTTAATTAGTGCAACTTATATCACACCCTGCATCAGAGCATCTTACGATTTCCATGTAGCACATCCATTTAGTTAGAGTGAATAGCTTTATCATGGGAACAATATTGTCTGCCTTCAAGTTGGCCAAAATATTAATGGCTAGTTCTTACCTGCCAAGACTTCCATCTTCACTTTCCACTCATCTGCTTTCTTCTGAATATGCTAAGCAAAGAAAAAGTGAAAGTATTAGTGGATATCTTGAATACTGTATATGTATAACTAACCTCTTCTGAACTGAAGCAATTGATGCTATCCTACTCCTCTTAAAATATGTCCACTTCAATCATATTCCAAAGGCTATAAACCTAAGCTTTTACCCAACCCTAGCCTAACTGACTGTGATACTGTATCTCAAGGTTACAATCTTCAGACTACTCCATAGAGTAATTGTGGGAAGCACAAACAAGTGACGCACTTGCCGAGTTGATGTTTTATGTAAGGAATATACAGCTGTTCTTGCCATCTGCAGTGCTGTCTTGAGAAAAGCCATATCCATGCCTATGAAAATAAAGATTTGTTATAGTTTTAAGCCTCTTACTTAATTCAATAAATTTAAGTTTGACTGCTATCATATGTTCCTAGGAGGTATCACAATAATGAACTGGTTTTAAATTTTGTCGTCCTGATGTTCAGAAGAACTTGATAACTTGAGAATTGTTTTTCTCAGAAATCTCACCTCTTCCCTTGATTTACCTTTTAAATTCTCATTAATGTATTTGAATTTTCAGCTTTTACAGACCACATGCTATCAAACAGTAATCTGAACTGTAATTGGGTAACTTGCCTAATGTAATGTGAAAACAAGTTCTTTTACCTAAATAGCTTAGTTTAGTTTTTGTATGATACTGTAGTTGACAAATAGTGTTGATGGGGAGCAGGCAGGTGATATATTTAATCTTTGGTAAGGTTTTGACCTTTTAGATGACTTAATCCTCCACAAATTGGAAATAATATTTTTGTCACTATTAGATGTGTGTGCAAATGATAGTTTCATGAGGTTCATGAGGCTAAGTTTTAAAAGACACCAAGGACATTGAGAACAGAAGTTTAAGTGGTATTGGACTTCTTAAACTTTCCTATTTATTTTATTCAAACTTTTATCTCAATAAGGACAAAAGAAATTCAACCATTACAATAGTACATGTCTGTCTAGCAGATAGTTAGAAAATTAATTACAGCTAATGAGTTAATAATTAGCATTATGTGATTCAAAAGAAATCTAGTTTCTTGAAGACATGGAAGTTATTTCCATTTCCTGGCTTTGCCTATATTCTGACGTGAAAGGACCACTAACCTTTATTATGTTTAGTTCCAAAAGGAGGGTTCATAATAATTGTATCAAATGTTTGAGTCATTTCGTCAGATAAAGAACATACGTCACACTGAACCATGTCAATATTTGTCAGTTCAAATTCTTCAACATTCTTGTTAAATACTTCCAAGGCATTAGTATCTATGTCGAATCCTATACATAACCTGTACAGGGAAGATGTTTAATAGAACAGCAATTACAGCAACATACCTCTACTACTTTTAAAATTCTGCTACAGAGTCCTTCAGCGTGTGCATTAATGAAGCATTAAAAGACTTGATACTAGGAATTATGCAATGTTTAATATATCTTTCAAAAGAAAAACTTAAATTGTCAAGCTCTGATGCATACATAATTAATTACACATTTCAGGCAATAAAAAGACCATTTCTCACTTAAGTGAGTTTCTTCCAAGCAGACTATATTACTGGCTATATTACTGGCTATATTACTTACATACCATACCCTGTTTGTTCAGCCATAAGTATTCTATATGACAGGGATTCTCAACCTGCGCCCCATGGGCCGGATACAGCCCATGGCACCTTTTCATGTGGCCACCACACTAGGAAGTGCCATGTGGTGGAGGAAGGGTGAAATGGCTGTCTGGCCCCCAAAGCTGTCTGAGGGAACGTGACCAGGCCCCCGGCTTAAAAAAAGTTGAGAACTGCTCTATGATAACGAATGTTTTTTTAAATCAAACTACAGTGGCACGCAATCTGATCTTCAAGTTATATCATGTTGATTATGTAACTCAAAGGTGGCTGTATTACACGGATCAACTATAAGCAATGTTGGGTATGGGATACCTACCCAGCTCCCAGCATGGAACTTCCAATGCTCAGTACTCCACAACCACATCCAAGATCTGCAACTATTTTGTTTTCAATGTCATCAAAAGTATTGTGAATGGTATAAAGCATACATGCTGGGGGAGAAACAAAAATGGAGGTGACATCAGGTAAATACATAATTGCTTCGAAAACCTGAAAAGAAATGAAGGTTATCCGATTTCCTTCCCCCGCCCTCCACTGCCAATATCTTGTGTATATCTGAGAAATGTGCAGATCCTAAGACTTTGTCTCATAACAGGCAACACCAACTATCACAACTAGGGGTCAAATAATAATTTGAAATCAGTGGCTCAAGCAAATGGATAAGAAAGTGAGTGAGGAAGCTCTTCATGACTCCGAATGGCTGCATTACAAAAATAAATGTCATTTCACTTACTAGCATTTCTTCTAACTAGGGATCCCTGATTTTCAGGAGTTGGGGAAGGAAAAAGATGAACATATTGGGCAGGTTTAACTCAATATTCTTTATTAATAGTGAACTATTTCAGGGAAATCACGTATGCTCTTGGCTTTAATGACTTTCTATAAAACTATTCCTGATTTGCAACCCACAGCTTTTTGTTACCCTGACAATCTCAGAAACTTCAATTATGACTACGTTTATTAGACAGCTTCAGCTACATAATTCACATCAACAACTATAACCTTTTAAAATGAGAAGTTCTCCAAGTGGCTAGTGAGAGCTTACAGGACAGGATGGAAAGCAATCAAGATTTACCTGCAATATGTGGCCTTGTTGGATATTGTTCAAGCAGCAGTTTTGGACTCTCAAAGCCATCAATTTGTTGAAGACAACTTTCAAGTTCTTTCAACTTCAACTTCTTCATGCTTGTTGTTTAAGTCTGAAGATATACACTTGTCATTAGCTATACAAAGGGGTACACAAAAATAGTCTCCTCGAAGATTGTGATATGTTTGAACCACAATCGGGCAACAGCAACCTTGTTGTGCCAGCTAATCTTTCTCACACTAGGTCAGGCGAAAGGAACGATGGAATTTACCGAAAGGTGGCTTCGTTTTGGCAGTTTAAAGTCTGACCTAGACATGAAAGATGAAAGTATACAAAGAAATTAAACATGGGCATACATTTTTACATTTGTGCATAAGACCCTAAATGCACAACAGCTATTTATTGTTTACCTTTGTTCCCCACCCACTGGTGGCGAGTTCAGAATAAGACATTTAGGCTAAACGTCGAAAACAGGAAAATGCATTAGTGATTAACCTTAGCTGCTAAAGTATAGGGCCGCAGTGGCTAAGTTGCTGAGCTTGACCAGAAGGTCAGCATTCGAGACCCGAGTGCTGCACGGTGAGGTGAACTTCCTTCACTGTCACAGTTCCTGCAGCCTAGCAGTTAGAAAGCAAGAAATTACAAGTTGATAAATTACAAGTAAATAAATAGGTACCGCCTCAGTAGGAAAGGTAACAGTGTTTCCTGCGCTCTGGCTGCGAGTGCCACATGACCACAGAAACGTCCGACATCGCTGGCTCTTTGGCTGTAAACAGAGATGAGTACCGACCCCTAGAGTCGGACACGACGACGAAGTTGCCAATGCCTCAAAGCCTATACAACCATATGGACCAGCGTTATCCCATATACAGCCTGTAAACCTGCACTTGCTCCCAGGTTAGTAAAGGTAAAGGTTTCCCTTGCTCGAAAGCCAGTCGTATCCGACTCTAGGGTGCAGTGCTCATCTCTGTTTCAAAGCCGAAGAGCCAGCGCTGTCTGCTTCTGCAGACGTTTCCGTGGCCATGTGGCAGGCATGACTAGACACCGGAGCGCACGGAGCGCTGTTACCTTCCCACCGAAGTGGTCCCTATTTATCTACTTGCAATGTCTTGCTTTCGAACTGCTAGGTCGGCAGGAGCTGGGACAAAAACGGGAGCTCATTCCGTCCTGCGGTACTCGGGAATCGAACTGCTGACCTTCCGCCTCCCAGGTTAAATGTGTGCAAAAAAGGCGCCCCGACGATTTTTACTTTATTCTCATTCACACCAATGTTCCGTTAGAATCTGCAAACTGGAAGCATGCGTTTTCTGCAAATCTAAAAGGAAGACACATCTCCCACCCACTTACCTTTTGCGCGCATTTCCTCCGGAAAAAAACAAACTCACATTTCCATCCGTGTGCAGGATTTAAACGATCCCAACTGCGAGAAACACAGACTCTCGCACGGCAGTTCCTCTCCTAACCCAACAATCGCAGAGAGAGCCGCAGGAAGTCCCGAATATCTCCTTTCGCCCTCTTCTGGACGCGCCGGGAAGGACAACAAAAAATCAGGTTTCTTTTTACGTTTGGGCGCAAACGGAGGGGAGAAAACCTCAGCTCCGTTTTCACTCCTTCGCTAGTGGAGTTGCTGCGGAATTATCTACAAGATTTTTCAGGGCGGTGGCCATGTTTGTTTCACTGCCTATATCCGTGATGGCGAACCTTGGCACTCCAGATGTCCTTGGACTTCAATTCCCAGAAGCCCAAGCCCCCATGAATCCACACAAATGGGTTTACTGTGATTCATCCGGCCCGCGCTGCCCTTGTCGCTCCTGGAATCGGAAGTAAAACGCGCCCGTATGGTGGAGAATCAAACTCAGCCATACCGTATGGGCGCGTTTTACTTCCGCTTCCGGGAGCGACAAGGGCAGCACGGGCCAGATGAATCGCAGTAAACCCATTTGTGTGGATTCACAGGGTGCTTGGGCTTCTGGGAATTGAAGCCCAAGAACATCTGGAGTGTCAAGGTTCACCATCATGGGCCTATATTAACAGAAAGAAAACACACACAAAAAGTACTGTATTGTGGCACTTTGCACCTAAACAGTTATTAGGACGTAAATAAATATCATTGACCAGTGTGGAGTTTATTACTTTTGCATTAAACGCATCTTGCGGATCGGAGCAGGGCGGCCACATTTTAAATTCAGTTCGGTTTGCCTGAAGCAGTAAAATGTATACCCCTTAAAGACTAACTGCTGAATTTTAATGTTAGCTTATCCCACTTTTTCTCCAATGAGCTCAAGGCAATATGGTAAAGGTAAAGGTTTCCCTTGCTCAAAAGCCAGTTGTATCCGACTTTAGGGTGCAGTGCTCATCTCTGTTTCAAAGCTGAAGAGCCAGCGCTGTCTGCTTCTGCAGACGTTTCCGTAGTCATGTGGCAGTCATGGAACACTGTTTACCTCCCTACCAAAGTGGTCCCTATTTATCTACTTGCAATTTCTTGCTTTCGAACTGCTAGGTTGGCAGGAGTTGGGACAAAGACGGGAGCTCATTCCGTCCTGCAGTACTCAGAAATCAAACTGCTGACCTTCCAGTCAGTGTCTTAGCTGGGCTCTCTTTTACTCCACTTGTCTTCATGACCTCCCTAGAGGGGTTATGAATATTGTGGGTCAGTAGGGTTTGAACTTTCATATCGTTGCAGCGTTAGTCGATCTTTAAAATTTGAGCCCTTCGATTTAAGTGAGCTTCGGTTCCTTTTTAATGCCTTCAGGAATATTTACTATTCATGGTTGTTGCTTCAGAAAAATCTTTGGGTCTTGTCATTCTGCACTTCCAACATCTCCATTTGGTATCGTGTTATTGTTTGGGTGTGGGTTTAACTCCATATCGCCACCTTAATTTACTTCGTGAATCCCATGACGGAAACATTACTCTGCAAAATCCTGCCAAAAATAAATTGGGTTTCTGCAGAGGCCAGTGTGTCTGTCGTCTTGCTGTTACATGCTAATATGACTAGTCACCAGCCCTTTGTTAGCAGTATGAGTTAATTCTGAATAAAGTATTCTTCATTGACACTATGTTTATAACACATCAGAGTAAATAAAGCAAACAGAAAAAAAGGTTGTGACACTTTAAAGACTAACTGCAGTATTTTAATGTTAGCATTTGTGGATCAATTTTGTCAGACATAGGAGTGAGACTTCATGGCATCAATTTATACACATCAGGTAGAGAAGGGTTAATGTTACTCAGGCATAATTAAACAAAAGCACCATTCCTAATGGTCATCGCTGTGACAATGTTTTGTCCACACACTCAGTGCAATTGAAACATTTCCCCCCTCCTTCTTTGCCTGCTTCCATTTGTGTTGACAATGCAATTAGGACATTTCATACCATCAAAATTTTCCTAAATTCTGGAGCATCTAAAAAAAAAAGAAAAATTGTTGGGCCCTTACGTTTTGATTGCAACCACTGAACTCCTATTCTTAACTGGGATGGGGAGCCAAATTCTAATAAATTGAATGGAGCTCACTCTCAGTCACAGCATGTATGTATGGAGGATTGCGCAGCTGAATTTTTTATAATTGGCTGCAATGAGAAAAGGCTGTACTGTAATCTCAATAAGAGTCTGTTTGTGGCATATAATGTCCCAAATTCAATCATGACTGGCAACAAGATTTTAGACTAGCATCATTTCCTGCTTCATTTGTGTGTGTCTCTCTCACACGCAAACACACAAACATGGAACCCAAAGTGAATACCTCCACAGGACATTTACATATGTCTAACTCTTTGAAACTCTTTGCCTGTTGAGCTGTGCCAGGCTCCATCTTTACTTATTTTAAAGAAACAATTACAATTATTCCTTTTTAAACAGGCTTTTAAAGATATCTTACCAACTGCCAAGCAGGAGTTTCAACTATCCCATTCTGTCGCCAATATGTGCTGTTTTGGGGGATACAGTATTATTGTTTTTTGGTTGTTTATAATTTTATCTGGTTGGGCTTACATTGTTTACATTTAATTTTGTCAGAGAATAAATAGAACAAAACAAAGAGACAGAAACATTGTGGCACCTTAAATACTCAACTGTTGTATTTTAATGTTAGCATTCGAGGATCAATTCCACTTCATCAGATGTAAGAGTGAGACTTCATGGTATCAACACATAGATATCAGGTATAGAGGCACATACGGGTTATCCCTCCTCACAATAATCATAAATCACAATAATAAATCACAATAATCATAAATCACCAATATACAAAATAAATATACAGTAATACAAAGATTGCAGTGGCTCAATTGGTTAAGATGCTGACTGGGAGGCGGAAGGTCAGCAGTTTGATTCCCGAGTACTGCAGGACGGAATGAGCTCCCGTCTTTGTCCCAGCTCCTGCCAACCTAGCAGTTCAAAAGCAAGAAATTGCAAGTAGATAAATAGGGACCACTTCGGTGGGAAGGTAACAGCGCTCCGTGCGCTCCAGTGTCTAGTCATGCCTGCCACATGACCATGGAAACGTCTGCAGAAGCAGACAACCCTGGCTCTTCAGCTTTGAAACAGAGATGAGCACTGCACCCTAGAGTCGGATGCGACTGGCTTTCGAGCAAGGGAAACCTTTACCTTTTAATACAAAAAATATAATTACTGTACAGTCATACAATATAGTCAATGCAATCAATATCACAAACACAAAGATACGATACAGTAGGGTCCCCAGAGATACAATATACAAAATTCAGTCACCCCACAACAATACAATAGGGGCGTCGGGGGCCCGGATCCGGCCCTCGGGCAGTAGTTTGGGCACCCCTGCAGTAGATAGATACTGTAAACAAACAAATACATGGGCCAGGAAGTGGCGTTTTTTTTTTCTAACGCCTGAAAAGTTCCCTCCCACTAGAACCTAGCTCTATTGGCACGGCCAACCTAGCCTGACTCCGACCATGGAATGTGTTCACACGGTTATATAATACACGCGTCTACTCTACTCCAGAGAGACGTTGCTCTGAGGTGAACCCCGGGTGGGGGAGCAAAGCAAGGGGGTAAAAAAAATAGGGCGGGTTCCTGTCAGCTGTCGGGGGGGGGGGGAAAGCAGGGAGGGAAGGTCCCACCGGGGGGCCCCCGAAAGTGGGAGACGACGAGGAGTAGGTAGGCGGCCTGAGTGAGGCAGGCATGGAGGTATTTAAAAAAAACACACCACCAGATGACATGACGTCACAAACTTGAAGCCACCTAATCTGACAGTCCGCCATGTTAGTTGGCCCAAAAGATTGCCTTATGGTGCTTTGATTGTGTGGAGTCGTGAAAGTAGATCGGGGTAGATCGATCCCCTCTCCGCTGGCTCCCCTGGGTCCAGAAGGGTTGAGGGGACAAAAGGGGTCTGTCCCCGCAACCCTTCTGGACTCAGAGGATCAGGGAGAGGGGATCGAATCCACGCCCTCCCAAACACAGTTTTTAAAGAGAAGAAACGGCTAGGTTTCTTCTGTTTAATAATGGGGTGTCCTGCGGGGGGGTCCCCTCTCTGCCGGGTCCCCTGGGGCCAGAAGGGTTGTGGGGACAGACCTCTTTTGTCCCCCAACCCCCCCCCCCCAACCCAGGAGAGGGGATCCATCCATCCCCCGTCCTCCAACACAAGAAGCCATCGTGAACGGTAGCCTGCTAATGTTTTGGTCCACCTAACATGGCGGCAGGCCACGCCCACTGGCTTCAAAACACTTTACAGCATGAAGCCTGTAGTGCCATCTCCTGTTTTTTAGACCTCCATGGAGGCAGGCGAGCCAGCCAGGGCGCCGGTTTTCTCGGGTATCGCGAGAGAGAGGCGCCGCTGGGAGGAGGGGGAGGAAGGAGAGAGGCGCGACTGAGAGAGAGGGGGGGAGGCAGGCGGGGAAGAGAAGGGAAGGCAGGCAGGCACAGGGGGACCCACAGCAGGGAGAGTCGGTGCTGCGTTTCCCCGCCGGCGGCGCGGCTGCTGTGGTGGCGGCGAAGGGAGCTTGGGGGGGGGGAGTTGTGTCTCCGTCATGGCGGGGGGAGCCCAGGAGAAGCGAGCCACGGCGGCGCGCCTGAAAGCGGCCCTCAGCCCCCTCAACGCGGCCGAGGAGAGCGAGGCGGCGGCGGGCGAGCTCCAGGCGCTCCTGGCGCGGGTCCTGTTGCTGTGCCCGCCGGCGCCGGCGGCACCATCACCGGGTCCCCCTCCTCCTCCTCCTCCTGGCGAGGCGTCGTCGTCGTCGGAGGCGCTGTCGTGGTGCCGCTGGTTGTTGGCGGGCGGCGAGCCCTGGGACGGCTTCGTGCAGGCGGTGCGGGCCTACGACCCGGCCACCCTCTGCGGCCTGGTGTGGACGGCCAACTTCGTGGCCTACCGCTGCCGGACGTGCGGCACCTCGCCGTGCATGAGCCTCTGCGCCGAGTGCTTCCACCAGGGCGACCACGCCGGCCACGACTACAACATGTTCCGCAGCCAAGCCGGCGGCGCCTGCGACTGCGGAGACGGCAGCGTCATGCGGGAGGCCGGGTGAGTGTGAGTGTGTGAGTGTGTGGTGTTGGCGTGGGTAATGCGTGTCGTGTGCTTGGGTCGGTGGGCATGGGCAATATCCGTGGCAGGAGGCCTCGCGATACCCGAGGGGGTGTACACGCGAGTAGCACCAGCAACGGGTGAACCCTTGGCACACACGCGCACAGGTCTTGCTGCATTCACTGTCCACACTACGGCCACAATGGGTGTGTAGGACAAGGGTGCCCAGACGTTTTGGGCCGCCGCGGGCCGGTCACGTGGTTCACTATGGACCGATGCCAATCCATCTGGCCCACAAAGCCCTCGTCACTCCCGGAAGCGGAGGTCAAACGCGCCCGTGAACCACGTGCCCGGCCCACAGCCCAAAAGTGTGGGCACCCCTGATTTACACTATCTTGATTTACAGTATCTTATCTATCTACTGCCAACCTATCAGTTTGAAAGCAAGACATTGCAAGTAGATAAATAGGGACCACTTCGGTGGGAAAGGTAAACAGCACTCTGTGCGCTCCAGTGTCTAGTCATGCCTGCCACACATGACCATGGAAAGTCTGCAGAAGCAGACAGCGCTGGCTCTTCGGCTTTGAAACAGATGAGCACTGAACCCTAGAGTCAGATACGACTGGCTTTCGAGCAAGGGAAACCTTTACCTTTATGTTATCTATCTACTGTATTTATATGCCGTCCAGGCGCGTTTTACTTCCGCTTCCGGGAGCGGTGAGGGCATTGTGGGCCAGATGAATTGGCGTCAGTGGCCGGATCCAGTCCACAGTCCATAGTTTGGGCACCCCTGGTATAGGAGAGCAAGTAGGTGTAGTCGCGTATACAATCCTAATCTCATACTTAGTAGGCAGTCGTCTGTGGTTGACCTGAAGGCAACCTGCCTGATTTTGGCATACTGTATCAGAGAATAAACAAAGCAAACGCAAAAACACTGTAGCACTTTAAAGACTAACTGTTATATTTTAATGTGCACCTTCATGGATCGAGTCCGCTTTGTCAGACATCTGACAGAGTGGAATTGATCCATGAAAGCTCACATTAAAATATAAAAGTTAGTCTTTAAAGTGCTACAGCGTTTTTGTTTTGTTTATTCTCTGATATGCCTGAAACACAGACTAACACGGCTACTATTCTGGAAAAAAAAAATTCTGCCTGACTTTGGTTCTGCATTTGTGGTGTCCAGTCAGTCAGTCATTCTTTCTCCCTCTCTTTTTAAAAATTATTTTTATTAAATGTAAAACAATAAAATAGTTTCACACCTGGCCTAGACACAGAAGAAAAAAATTTGACAAATGTACATCTTATACATCTAACTTCAACAACAAACATAATCTGAACAATTTAAGAAATACATTACAAGATTACATAACTAATAAGTGCACCCACCACCTATGGTACATTATATATTTCAATCATTATATATAACACACAGGTAAATCTTGTGACCCTTTCTAGATATGCAGCCTAAATCACGTATTTACTCAGAGATAAGTCCCCCTCCCCCACCCCATAGCAACCTCTCTTGTACTCTGCAAATTATATATTATAAACATCCTTCACACTAATGGTATTTAAATAAGGATAGGATTGCCGCTGTATTATGGCATGGGTTTTGGTGGGTAAGTGTTGCTGTGAAGTCAGTTTCACAGGAGTATGTGCCAGATTATACCTTATTAGTCTGTCAAGTGTCACAAGGTGTAACAGACAAACTGGGCTGCCCATTGCAATTTGTCATGTTATTTATAATCTCCATGTCATAAAGAACTGTTTCTTGTAAAGTTAGAGGCAGGCACCAGACACGGCTGTCCGTTGTCTCCTATATTGTTTATCATGGCAATGGAAATATTGGCAAAAATGATAAGAGAGGATGTAAAAATAGAAGGGATAATGGGTAATAAAATAAGCATGCATGCCGATGACACACTGATAATTGTTAAACATCCAGAGAAGGTTATGGATAGGATCAGAATGCAATTTAAGGAGTTCGAGGATATCACGGGTTTGAAGATAAATTGGGATAAATCGGAAATGATGTTGTGTAATATGGGTGAAGGGGAAATTAAGAAAATAAAGGGACTAAGTAATATTCAAATTAAAGATAAGTTGAAATATTTGGGGATACTTATATCAAATAGTGTGGAAGAGTTTAAAAGATTGAATTATGATAGTTTAAAAACGGAGATTAAGATTAGAATACAAAGTTTTCAAAAACTGAAATTGTCATGGTTTGGGAGAATTGCACTTACTAAAATGATGTTGTTACCTAGAATCAATTTTTTATTTGATGCATTGGCAATTCAATTGAAAGACAAAGAAATCAATGAGTTTCAAAAGTTGTTCAATAACTTTTGTAATGGAGGTAAAAAGTCTAGATTACCAAAAAATTTATGGTACCTACCTCAGAAAGAAGGGGGTTTAGGAATGCCGAATCTACTGGCATATTATCGTGCTTTTCAAATTAAGAATGTAGTGAAGATCTTGGCAAGAGAAAAAACGATATGGGAGGAGTTGGAGATGAAAGATTTTAAGAAGATAGGCAAAAGGATTTTTTTGGGAGTAGAAGCAGGAAAGATAACCATTAATAATATAATGATGAAGGGAGTTATGGGTGTGTGGAAAAGGTTGAAGAATGATCTGGCACCAAATTTCTCCCCAATTTGGAACTAGCAGATATGGCCTGTTTCCCATTAAAAATAAACAAAGAAATAAAGGAAATATTGCAAGAAAATGATGTTTTCCTGATGAAAGACTGGTTACGGATTTGCAGAGTTGAAAGTAGGAAGAAAAAGTTGTTTGAACAGTTGAAATTGAATTGGTTTCAGATAATGAAGGTTAATACTTGGAATGTCAAATATGCAAGAGAATTAGATATAGATAGAGAAAAGACGGAGTTTGAAGAATTAGTATTAAAAATTAGGAAAGGCGATAGAAGCATTAAGGGCTTAGTAAGTAAACTCTATGTTTTAATAAATAGAGAGGGTGATCCACAGGAGGACTTGAAATTGAAGTGGGAGCAGGATTTGAATATAAAGATAGAAAAAGATATATGGAGAAATAAATGGAAAAAGAGGATAATGAGAACTATGTCAGTTAGAATTAAAGAACACAATTATAAAATACTGTGGAGATGGTATCTGAAACCAGTGAGGTTACACCAGATTGATAACAAAAAGGACAATTTATGTTGGAGATGTAAAGATACTATAGGAACTTATGAACATATGTGGTGGGGTTGTAAAATGATAAAGGATTTTTGGGGTAGAATAGAAAAAGAGATTAATGAAATATTGGGCAAAAAGATCAAACTGGTGTCTAGTACCATTATGCTTACAGATGTGGATGGGATGAATTTAAACAAGGAGGAAAAATAGTTATTAGAAATAATGTTAACAATGGGTAGACAATGTATTGCCAGACATTGGAAAAACGAGGTAACTATACAAACGGAGGAATGGTATAAAGAAATGTGGAATTTAGCATTGAACGATAAACTGACATGGGAGATAAAAGAAAAAAGAGATAAGTTGAAAGAGAACAGATTTTGGAATATTTGGAAACCTTTCGTGGATCACTCCATTGCGGGCCCAGAAAGAAACAGACCTGTACCGGATCAAAGTAGCTTTTGGAGCTGAATAATGAGATACTCTGAGCTTTCCAGGGCAATGTAAATAAATCACAGGGTGTATTTTATGTGTAATTTGGATTTTGATGGTTGTACCTATATTAAACTATTATTGAACGGTATATTACGAATGGATTTAGTGGTAGCAATAAATAAAGATTTTTGGGAACAATTTTGGAAGTAGGATAGATGTTAACTACTAAACCAGTTTTCAATATGGGATGTTTTATTATAAAGATGAGTATAAAAATGTATGGGATCAACTATCAAATATGTTAGTTATTTTTTGTTAAAAACATGTATTTTTATGATGTATTGTTATTGTATGTTTATATATTTTTGAAAAATTCAATAAAAATTTATTTTAAAAAAACTGTTTCTTTCCAAAGAGAAAAAAAGTCTGTATCTTTTTATTTGTACGGCAAAAATTCTGGTTCCTGATCTTGTAAAGATTTGTACATGTGTTTATGAAAGTGTTGAGAGGGACAAAATACCAGTGTTGAAAAATACAAAGCAGTATGCTAAAGTAGTAGGACTTTATATGGATACAAGTGTAAGAGAATTATGTGAAATTTCCAGCAGACAAATTGCTATGTTACTACAGAGTGGATGCACATCATCATACCCATTGGCCTCACCAATTAATTTCAAAGTGGACTAAAACATGATTCTCTGTTTCTACAAATACTGTACCTTGGATCCATATTAGAATAAACAATCTGAGTTTGTACCAGCTGATATTTGTTATTTGGATTATCCAGTATAGTGTAGAAGACAGAGTAATGGACTAGGACTGAAGGAGATCTGGGTTTAATTTTTTGGCTCTGCCATGGAAACTCACTGGGGGATGGAATTGGTAAAATGACTTATAAAATGCCCTATTAGGGTTGCTAATTAGTCCCTTGCGACTTGACTACACATAACAGCAACATTTATTGCTTGCCATAGCCAAGTGTTTCTGCTGTGGTGTGGGAGGGGTAAAGTAAAAGCCATGGAGCATATCAACTAGCCTGGGGGTGCCCAAACCTTTCAGGCCACGGGCCAGTCACGTGGTTAAGCATGCCAGTCACGTGGTCCCTCCCACTGGAAGCGGAAGCAAAACACATGCGCAGGCACGTTATGCGCCCATGCATGTGTGTTTCACTTCTGCTTCTGGAAGCAGAGCAGGCGCCGCAGGCAGATGAAATGGCATCAGGGGTCAGATCCATCCCATAGGCTGTAGTTTGGGCATCCCTGAACTAGGCTCTGCCTATAAGTGAAGTGGCTTTTGCTAGTCAAAGAGATCCCCTGCCTTCCAGTGTGATATTTGTATCTTCCCCATTCTATTTTGAAAAGATGGAAGAACACTCTAGGGCAGATTGCAGAAATTGTGGAAGTTGCCAAATTTTGTGTGTGTGTGTGTGTGTGTTAATTACAGTCATAAATGCTTTTTTTAAGGTAAAAGGCTAATAAAACATGATCTCCTTTTGTGTTGATTTTAATGTTATTTATTTATTGGTGGCATACAAATATATATTATAGGTTAATATATATTTAAATACATATTATAGGCGAGTTTTGAGAGTACCCTGGACAGTGAGGAGAACAAACAAGTCAATCTTAGAGGGAATCAAACCACACTGCTCCTTGGAAGGTCAAATAGTAAAGATGAAGCTGAAGTACTTTGGTCATCAAATGAGAAGAGAGGATTCACTTGAAAAAGCCTTGATGCTGGGAAAGGTGGAAGGCATAAGAAGAAGGGGACTACCAAAGATTAGATGGCTAGATGGTATTGTGCACACAATGGGCACAGAGCTGGGCGGGCTGAGGAGGATGGTGGAGGACAGAGGTGCCTGGAGGACTATGGTCCATGGGGTCGCAAAGGGTCGGAATCGACTGTGCGACTGAACAACATAGCTTGACAAAGAGTAGGAAATAATTTGGATGGTAATGCACAGAAAACTATGAGCTGTTAAGATTTTAATCTGTTAAATCTGGAATAATGTTTGTTTGCGCTCTCCTTTTTCCTCAGTGTAGACAGAAGGTTACTACTAAACTTTGAGACTTCTGACAGTGAGGGAGGAGTCATCTGAGGTCCCCCTGAGTGCAGTGAGAGCTTCTATCACGTAGCTTCTTTCATGAAACCAAAGTTGTGTGTTAGGCGTAATCAGTATTTATTTCTCAGAAAGGTGGTGCTCTGTCTCCTGGAAGAGTAGTCTAGAAAGTAAACATGTTGTTGGTCGCTTACACTTGTGAAGTAGTATTTGAAATATCTACACCACTGTTTCTCAACTTTGGGTCTTTATATGTTCTTGGACTTCAATTCCCAGAAGCCCTGATCAGTAGGTGTACTAACTTGGGCTTCTGGTAATTGAAGTCCAAGAATACCTAGAGGTCCAAGATTGAGAAACCCTGATCTACACCATTGTGATTATTCTCCTGCTGAGGTAACAAAACATCTGGGTTAGGGCCCCAATCCTATTTCCCAAGGCTAGGTAAATTTAACATTCAAAGAATTCAGTTCTTTAGTTACCTAGTACATATGATAAGGGAGTGTGGGTCCAGGATACACAACTCATAGGTCTGCTCCTGATCTTATCCCAGGTAAAATCCCTGAACCAAGTAATATTTGAACAGTCCATGTAATTTTGTTTTTGCTTTTCATGCTCATAAGTATAGGAACACATGTCATAAGCATTTAAGGTACTGTATACTGTACATTGGTTTCTGATTTTGACTGTATGTGGTGGAAAAAACCATTGTTAACTTACTTATGGTGCAACATAAGGAATATGAGGAAAATAAAATTAAGTGGGTTTGAGAGGATTGGAAAACCTAATAAGGAACAGGAAAAAGTAGGTAGGATAACAGAATGGATGAAGCTGTTTAAAAAATGAGGTTGCTGATTATGAGGTTCTCTCAGCTGTTGGGCTGCTGTGAAGAAAATGGAGGTAAAATGAATTTCATGTCAGAAATTACTCTGGGTTGAAGGGATTTTTGCTGGAGAAACTCCGCTCAAGGGGCGCCCGAATGAGGCTCCTTTCATGACCCCAAGATCCGTGAACGTAGGAGACATGATGTACCTGTTACCCTGTGGAGATTGTACATTTTGGTGTGTATACAAATGTTCAGAGGTTTGTGTAGAAGTACAGTAAGCAGATGTAAAGCTTTGAGGACGTCATGTCAGCTCCACAGTAGTAATTTCTGGCAGGACAAGATGGTAGCAAGTGCTGCCAAATTATGGCAGGTGTCATTTGCTGTCATAGTGGAAGCATGTGAGAGCTGGAGCCATTCTATCCCTTGCCTAGGTTTTAATAAGGATTAATGTGTGAAATCTAAAGGTATGCCAATATGTAAACTGTTCTCAAGTATTGTTTACGTACTAAGATAGACACTGGCCTTTGTTAATATGAATCATGGAAAGAGAAAGTAAAGAGAGCTGTGGAATTTAGTCATGTTACTTGCATGAATGAATACTGTATCCTCTCAGAAGACAAACCTATAATTAAGATTAAACTCTGTCTTATAAATTGAATGGGAAAAATAATGTAGTGGGTGAAAATCTGTTTAGTATTGTCAGCTGCAACTTGAGTAGGCCCATTTGAATCAATGGAATGTGCAGAGAAGTTTACTCACTCAATCCCCACTGATTCAGAGGACCTACGCAACAGAATTTCAGCAAATATATTTATTACAGTTTACAAAAGACATTGTTTCCTGATCTGTTTGCAAAATTGTCATGATGAAGGTTTGAGGTGCCTTTGGATATTATTGATATTATATGAATGTGACATGTTTATTCTTGAAATTATGCAAAATCTTCTGTGACTAATGACGGTGTGGTAGGTCTGAGGAATTTCTGAGACTTTGTTTTCATTTGTTCTGGTATGCTGGCAGCCAACAGCCACATTTTCAGGTGTGCTGTATATTCTACTGAAATAGACGACGTCGTGTACATTGGATGCCAAATTCAAGGGTCTACAAAATGCATTTCTCAGACTACAGTATCCATCCAATATGGTTAAAGAACAGATCAACTGGACAAGACGAATACAGTAATACCTCATACAACGTCCGCTTCATACAACGTCGGATCCATACAACGTCGCCCAATTCTGGGGGAAAAGGTGCCTCATACAACATCGCCGGACGTTTTCTGAGGCATTAGGGTTTCCGCGGGAGTTTGGACTTGCAGCTTGGAGGCTCCACGGAGTTTGACCGGCAGCCGGCCGGAGGAGGCAGGGAAAGAAAGAACTCGCCCAGGAGACAAGTTCTTCCCCGCCTCCTCCGGCCGGCTGCCGGTTGAGCTCCGTTGGAGGCGGGGAAGAAAGAACTCGCCTGGGAGACGAGCCCCAAGTGCGGCAAGTTCTTTCTTTCCCCGCCTCCAACGGAGCTCAACCGGCAGCCGGCCAGAGGAGGCGGGGAAGAAAGAACTCGTCTCCCGGGTGAGTTCTTTCTTTCCCGCCTCCAACGGAGCCCAACCAGCAGCCGGCCGGAGGAGGCGGGGAAGAAAGAACTCATCTCCCGGTCAAGTTCTTTCTTCCCCGCCTCCAAAGGAGTCCAACCGGCAGCCGGCCGGAGGAGGTAGGGAAGAAAGAACTCGCCCGAGAGACAAGCCCCAAGTGTGGCGAGTTCTTTCTTTCCCCGCCTCCAACGGAGTTCGACCGGCAGCCGGCCCTGCAGTTTGTGCTGTTACAATGTATCTCTATGGGAACGACGTTATACAAAGCATCGGTGGCAATAATTTGGACGTTGTATGAGGCATCGCGGATAGGATTTTGCATGCCTCATACAAAGTCGGAATTCATTCAACGTCCTAACTTGTGGAACCATGTTTGGACGGTGTATGAGGTATTACTGTACCCAGAACCAGCTTACTGCAAGACAAGCAGTAGGGAAGACAATCAAACACCGCTGGTTTTTCAGCCCACAACTGAGACCTCTAACACGTATAATAAAAGATCTCCAACCCATCCTGGACAAGAATACACTACTTCACTTTCTTAAACTCTTGATGGCATACCTCTACTTGCCTACAGACAACTCCTCAATCTCAAGCATCTATTGACACTCAACAGACTACACAACAGTGAAACAGAGTTGGGAACTAAACCCTACTACAAATCCAGGTGCCAGCCATGCCTCCACATTTACTTGGGTAAAACAATTACAGAACCCAACAATTTTACTTGTTCCTCTGCTAATGTGATTTATACCATCTCTTGCCAAAATGCCCTTCTTCACTCTACATAAGACAAACAGGACAATCTCTGTGCAAAAGAGTTAATGGACATAAATCAGACATCAAGAGGTGGCAATACAAAAAACCGTTTCACACCACATTAAGCAACCTGGACACTTGACTCTGCTCAGGACTTGAAAGTTGTCATTCTAGAGCAGAGAAAGTATAAGTCTAGAATCCAGAGAGAGAGAGGGACACAATAAAATTAAGTATTAGTCAAGGGTTTATGGGACATTATCAAATTTATATACCAACTAACAGGTTATATGCTGTAATTTTGTCTGGGTCACAATTTTTTTTTAATCAATAGCTGCTAACTCATTGGCAAATGTGTAATGCCACAGTGTTTGTTTTGCATCCATTTTTTTGGATGTGATGCATCAGTTTTCAAGATAAGTTTGTTTTGTAACCATTTGCAAACCAATAAGGGCAGGTTTCTTAGCAAGTTTGAATGACAACCAGGGATTTTCCATTATTGTCAGTTGTAAAGAGCTACAGCGTTACTTTTCTGTTAGGCTGGCCAACCATTGGTTTGTCACTGTACCTGTGAATAAATTGATGCCATGAGGTTTGTCTGATGAAATGAACTTGATTCACAAAAGCTCACATTTAAATACAGGAGTTAGTCTTTATGGTGCCACAACTTTTTGTTTTGTTTTATTTACTCTCTGATATATAGTAACTCAGTATCACATTGTAAGAGATCAGTAAATAATGCTGATCATGCAGGAAAGGTAAGCAGAGGTTCTCAACCTTTCCTAGCAGTGGACCAGACCACGCCACTTCAGACAGTTGAGCAGGCCCAGACACGTGGTTCTTTAAAATCTGGCTCTTTTGTGGGGGCTGCAGAAGAAGTGCCATGCATGTGCAAGGCAAGGTCACCCCATTGCGATCGTGCCACCCACAGAGTCTAAAATGGTGGTATTAAATACCCCTGCAGCCATTTTGGACTTTGGGGATTTCCTGGTCATAAGGTGAAAAAACGTTGTAAGCCAGGACATAATTTTTGTAGGATTTGCCATCGTAAAACTGCAGCAAACGTTAACGGAGGTGTTCGTTAGCCGGGGTTTTACTGTATAGATTCTAGTTTTTAGCTGAGATTTTCTAGACTGCTTAAGATATTAGTTTATTATACTGTACCTGGAATGGGAACTTCACCATTGTTGTCATTTTCATTTTTCCTTGTGCTCATTCATTTCAATTTTCTCCTCAGCATTGTTGATCCTTCTCAGTGCCTGAGCAATTGTTTCAGCAGTTCAATCAAGATTGTATTAGCGATGATAATCCTTTATTTGTTTTGAGTACTAAGATTTCCATCAGAGCAAAACAGCTGTCTTCTCCCTCTCCTATAGATAAACAAACTAGCAGCAATGGATCAGGTTTCTTTAAACTTTTGCTATAGCATGAATTCCTAACATATGGTGTAACCAAGTCCAAGTGTTACTTTGCTTGACACTATTTCCTGGAGGCTGTCATATATACTGTACTGTGCTTTTTGCATTTATTGAAAAATTATTGATTTATGTCTGGCCAGGTTATCCTGCTGTGGTAATAGAGTAGACCATACTGCCAGTGACTCAGTGCCGAGTGTCAGGTGACATTTAACTAACCCGACAACCTTGAGGACTAACGGCTTGGGTGTCTTAGTCCACAGTGAAAGGTGATGGTCCCCAAATGGATTAAATCCCACTTGGATCCATCTTGATGGAGGGCAGCAGCTTCATCAATACTGGCCTGGGGCCAATGAGGACTTTGCATGCCGAAAGGGCTCAGGACCAGAAAGTGACTCGCAGAACTGGATCAGTTGTACGGCGTCACTGCGATGCAGAAGGCAGATGAAAGGCCATTGCATTGTATTCTCAGGGCAGTTTTCGTGACTGATTGCCATGATAATCGGCAATATTTGGATTGGATACGGTAGAAGAAGAAGAAATATCGGTGGATTTGATTTAAATCAAATCAATTTAAATCATGAGTTAAATCACAATTTAAATAACTAGTCAGTAAAGACTAGCTTTAAATCATGATCTATTCTAACTTCTCATAATCTTCTGCTCACTGAATTTTTTTGAAACTTGGCACTTAAAAAGAAGGAGTTGGTTCTCTGTACATAGATTTGCAAAGAAACAATGGGATTAAGGTCTTTTTGCTTAACTCTGTATGCTTATTTGATGACATTTTTCCTGTGAAGAAGCTACAGTACATGGTATCTCTGCAGATACAAATTCACAGTTTTGAGAACTAAAGCCAAACATCTGTT